>OX454332.1:102138206-103338206 GCA_949716465.1 Chalcosyrphus nemorum
ACATCACGTTCAGGCTATTAGTCCCAACAGTCAATTCAAATTCACTTATGACACTCCAAACGAAATGAACAATGCAATCTCCTGCTAGAGGGAAATTATAAAATTACTCATTAATTGCAATCTTTATAGCAAAATAAAAATTGGAGCAATATCATTAATTCTCATTAAATCTCATTAACTCCAACCCGCGCCCCAAAGGCAAGGCCATAAATGCAAATATACTCTCAGAGATTGTATCTTCTTTGTAAAGTAGTCGTGTTCTGTCAGCTCAGGGCATGTATACTTCATTGTGTATGTCCTTAGTTTCAGTATCTATGTAACAAAATCTGGGCGTATATTTCATATCAAGGATAATCTCTCTCTCTCTCGCTCTACTCTTCTGTGTCCCTCAAACTTAACAAAACTATTCTAGTTCACAGGGAGGGGAGTACGAGATAAAAAGAAAAAACATAAAATATACTCAAAAACACTCATCCACCCACTAAAAGACACGAAAACAAACAGTAAACTCTTGTTCGCTTTTTCGTTTCGTTACATCGTTCTTCGTTTTATTTTATTTTTTGTTTTTACGATTATTATTTTTCACTTTCGTTTCGTTTGGTTATTCTCAAAAAAAAAAAAAAAAGGATTTCATCAAAAAAAAGAAAAAAACATAAAAAAATTAAACGCTTTACACATTACTACTAGCAGACATCCCATTCCTTGCGCACTGTTCTCCCTTGTCATCCTCATCCTTTTATCATCATCATAATTCTATTCCAGCAATGGGCAGTCCATACTACAGAGACATGGATGAGCCAACAAGCCCGGCCGGGGGCGGACATCACCGGAGCCGGAGTGCCAGCAGACCACCGATGTCACACGCCATGGATTATCCAAGTAATATACACACAAATAGATACATTTTGTATCCTTTTTTTTGTTTCTTCTATCTAACATGTGATTCATCCTGTAATGGTTTTCCTTTTTTTTGTAATTCTTTTTTTTGTTTGAATAATGTTTGAAAAAATAAAAAATAAAAACAGGAACCCGATATCAATCACTGGATAGAGGGGGACTGGTGGATCCACACGACCGTGAGTTCATCCCCATACGGGAGCCGAGAGATCGATCGCGAGATAGATCTCTCGAACGAGGGCTATACCTAGAGGATGAGCTCTACGGTCGATCGGCCAGACAGAGTCCGAATCCTATAGGTTAGAATGGCCTTCAAATTCGAACACAGAATCCCATTGCTCATTCTTTGTTTCTATTCCTCTCTTTATATATAAACGTATGGTTACTCTAGGTATCCCGTCATCCGATCGGGCATACCTGGGGGACCTTCAGCATCAGAACACTGATCTGCAGCGGGAACTGGGCCAACTTAAACGCGAATTAGAGCTAACAAATCAAAAGTTGGGCAGTTCCATGCATAGCATAAAGACGTTCTGGTCGCCGGAGTTGAAAAAGGAACGGGCTCTGCGGAAAGAGGAAAGCGCCAAGTATAGTCTCATAAATGATCAGCTAAAGCTTTTAAGCAATGAAAATCAGGTACGTCTTCTTAAGCAAAACCCCAAAAATCTTCCTCAAACTGATGTCCTTTTTGTTTTTTGTTTTGCAATTTAGAAACAAGCAATGTTGGTGCGGCAATTAGAGGAAGAGCTGCGAATGCGAATGCGACAGCCCAACCTTGAGATGCAGCAACAAATGGAAGCAATTTACGCTGAGAATGAACATTTGCAGCGTGAAATCAGTATTCTACGTGAGACAATCAAGGATCTAGAGTGTCGAGTGGAAACGCAAAAACAGACACTAATAGCGCGTGACGAGAGCATCAAAAAGCTCCTGGAGATGCTGCAAACGAAGGGTATGGGTAAGTGTCCCCTAGTGTGGTATCCTTTGCTTTTTTCTCTCTTTTCTTTTCTTTCTCTCTCTCTTTGGTTTGTCTGTGTGTATTTGTACCTGATAACGTCATTACCTGGTTAATTAATAGTGACCTCATGAACTTCTGACATTTTATCCGCATTGTGGGGGCGGGTATTGGCTTTCCTTTATTTTTAGATAGATTGAAGAAGATGGTGTACATGATTCTATTTTACTGTTTTACTCGGTGGCATTTAAGGATATAATTTGATTTATTTTTTTTTTTATTATCGCACACAAGCGCACATTTTGCTACTGCAATCGAGTCCATTCCGAGGCTATGAAGTTTAAAAACGTGATTGGAATTATCACTTAAGACGGGGCGGCATAAAATAAGATTAACCTTGCATCTACTACTAGTCATCGTTGCAGGATTAGTCACAGTTCATTTGAAGTGATATCATCCGGCTTTATTTTAACATCGGTCTTAAAAGGAATCGTCTCTTTTTTTTATTTGAAATTTAAATCTGGCAAAGGATTTTATGAAGCAGCTACTGACATCATCAAGTGATGCATAAACGAGCACAGACTACTCTATTGGTTTATCTCCGTTTCAGGCAAGTTAAGTGGATTTTCAAGTGTGTTTCGTCGCGCTTTAAAGGATGTGCTTTCGACTAATCGTTCGAGTCTCGCAAATGAGTTTTTAATGAACGAAATCGTTTTTAGTTGTTCCCACTTCCAAGATGTTCGCTAATTGCATTTGATTAAGCTGAAATGTCTATCTGAATATTGGATAAATAATTGTTACAATCATATCAAAGGTAGGAGTTTGGTGTGTTCTCAGATTCCTGGAAGAATTTCCTTCATTTCGAATTTATCTAAGTCTTTTACTTTTGTTGTAATTACGAGTATCTAGCGCAAGCAGATGTGCCGATTTTATTTCTGTTGTAAGTTCACTACCTACTGTTGTGTGTTTCGCAACAAAATTTGTCTGTAATTTTATCTGTACGATAAAGGATACAACTTCCCGAGAGCATGATTTTTTTCCCAGATTGGACTATAAGAGGGAGTTTTCTTGCCTTCCTAGAAAAGTTGAAAAGGCATATCTGTGCTTGAAATATTTCACACTGTTGGCACGCACCATATTTGCCACGTGAGACTAGCAAAAGGAAGTTCTTTCATCAAGGCGACTTAAATAGGATGTAACATGTAAGATTGAAAGGCTCTTTGGACTCATCTCGGCTGGCTGTCAAACGAGACGGCTTTGACTTAAAATCAATCCAACGAATGATTCGTTTCAAATAGTGAAAGAACACTCGAAACAAATCACAGGTCATCTTCAATTGAAGAAAGCAATTCCTTTCAATTATTGGTATGCACAAGTCTCTACTAGAACCACTACTACAGGGGAGGTGGAAAACAAAAACCCTTAGACGATCGTAAGCTTCTAAGATACTAGAGACTATACCATACAAAACTGCCTATATTGTGTAAAAACAGATAGAGAGGGAGACATGAAGGACCAACCAGCAATGTTGACAAAGTGAAGGCAAATAGCTTCCAGATGTCAGAGCACAAATGTCATGAAAGGAGTAATACCCCAAGTTAAGGTTGTTCTTTGGCTGGGCAGGGCAATTGTTTCCTCCTCATCCCTACAGCTTCTGCACAATCGTTTTAAGGGAGGCCCGCGTGTAGTATCCAAACCGAGTGGACAGTGTCCCATAAGGACCCCAGAAAGATGCTCAGATCCGAACAGCTATCAGTTCGTTTGAATAAGAAAGCTTCTGGTTCGGTTGAGGACAAACCTCTCAGGAAATTCGGACAAATTGCCCCGTCTCCCAGACAATGACTTCCTAAGAGCATCCAGTTTGCAGTATTATATCCCACTTTTATCAGGCTCGATTAAGAGGGTTGTGACAAGTCTGGTGATTTCATAATTTTTCCGTGTGGTCACTCAGCAGAGGTGAATGTTATAATGGCCCGAGTTCTTCATTAGGAATGAGCGGCAGTCTAGAACGACCTTTAACGTGATTGTGGACAATTCCATGAATTGGCTGCCTGACTGTCATTCATAATGCTAATATCCTTTTTAGATAGTACATTAAGTCAGTACATTTAAGTCATGACAAGGCTTCTTTGATTGGTACTATATTGGCTTAGGTTAAGTAAACTCCAAAGAGACTTTGACCCATCAATGTAGAATTGGATCACTCCGATATCCACCTACCAAATCCGAAGTCGTAATAATTGTTTCTCAAGCTAGTGTGCCCAAAATTAGTCTTGTGACCACCAAATATAGTACAATGCCATGAAATTAAGTCAAATCGAAAATAAAATGACATCCAAGCAGACTTAAGACAAAAATCTGACACCCCCGTCAAGAAACCATACGGCCTTTTCTCCACTGGGTTTTCCCATTCATGCAATCGGCTAGCAGCAAGGATAGAAAGGATATTATTGTCCTTTTAAAAGTGAATTAAGGTCCAACCCGACTGGACCAATCATTTTGTATTTAACGAAACTTTAGAACAACAGGAAGCCTTTTTGCAAGAGATGTTTGCTTCCTTGCTCTGTATATCAATATTATACCCCCAACTTAAAGTTACAACCAGGTATCGTGATCTTTACCAATTTTTGGACACCAGAAAGTGGACGTCTACTACTTCTTGATGAAAAGAACCACCTCCGTGTTAGATCAGTTGTACCGCAGCCTTTTGTAGCTGACTTAATTATTCACTACGTAATTGTAGAGCAGAATTGAGCCTTTAACACTACACAGCACAGAGAGTCCTGTGATCTAAAATCTTATGCACTACAAGCAGTCATATAAGAGAATCCAGCCTGCTTTGTCGTGGGAATTCGCTCTGCGTGTGGAAATCAGTAAGAACGAAAGACTACAGTGCATAAATCAAAACTAAAATGAACCGTAGACTAAAGGAGATAGAGAGTTCGTAGTAGTGTCAAAATCTAGCTGACGGATGACTTTTCACAAAAACTTTTTGACTCTTCTCTATTGTTCGTCGTTCACTGTATCCTCTCAAATGGGTGATATACTTTCATTTACCCCGAACTACCCCTTTTATTACAATTTCCTTTCAATTTAGAAATTGTTACTAAATTCGATCTCGAAACGACAGTTCTAATATTTCCTATTCCCTTAGCAGAAAACATAAAAAAAAATATTCCTATGTACACCCAAAAACTCTGTCCTTTAATAGTTATTTGTACTTGAAACCCCGTCATGATTGGTGAATCTCATAGTCCATCATGGTCGGCTGCCTGTCATCATTAGTCGAGTTCTGTCATTTGAAGTTAATAAAACTAAACATTGTAGATGGCACTCAGTCATCTAAGGCTGAAAAACTGTCATTTTAAGTAGTCAATCAGTCATTAAGTTTCGCAGCGAAGTACTGTTTGATTAAGATTTGTCTGACATCAGTGGAGGGAAAAGCATTTATGAATGTTTAAGTCTTAAATTTTTTTTAAAAATAAATTAGCATTTAGCGCAAAAGTGTATTAGTCGTTCGAGACCAGCGATCCGATGTCGCTTTGAATAAAGAACTATCGAATTGAGAAGCATTTGAAATCCCCTCAGATTTATTTAGTCGAACATTAACACATTACATAATGATGAGTTAGTTCTTCAAATTTAAATGAATCCATGAGCTGACTCCTAAGAAAGGTCCTGGCCTCTGTCTCTCTTCACTTAGCCTCTTAAGGAACTATAACAAGTAAATACTCGACAAAGTTCATTGATTTCTTGCAACTCAAGTGTCCATCAAATCCCACTGGCTTTTGGACACAATAAACTCCTCAACCACAGTACTCCTTTGCCAAAGTTCAATGGCATTACCACCCGCCGCTAGCCATCACCAATGCCAAAATAGCACCTATTAACACAAAATACTACAACAAACTATACTCTCTGGGTCTCGACATGCAGTTAAGTGAGCAACAAGTGCCGCCACTCCTCGACTGTAGTACGACCAATTAACATAAGTTCATGCATAATTGTATGGCCATACCACTCGTATCGGACCTGAACATATTTGACCTTTGACAAAAAAATTCCCCAACCGAACTGAACCGACCCAGACCCCTATAATGACGCCCGTCCGTCACCGCCCACCCATTGAGAAAGTGCATGTTTTTCCACTTAGAGAGAGACTCGGAGGCAATTCAATTGATTTTCTGTGTTCTTTTTGGCTGCCATCCAATCCAATAGGTTCACCATATCAGGTGAAGGCTAAACACCAGAGAGAGAGCCTTTTTTCGTCTCCTGTCCGCTGCAGCCCGTCCCGTCTCGTCTGTCCGCCATAAGCCGAGGCAAATCCGTAGAAGAATTACATTTTAATTTGATGTGCCCTTGTAAACTTAGTCACAGAAAAAAAACAGAATAACCTCCCCAAAAAACTCATTTTCGTTGAAGAAAAAAAAAACATCCCCTTCCCTTAGCACTAGCAGCAGCAGCAGCAGCAGACTACTTAACGGATGAGAAATGTATTTCTGTTCTGAAAAAGGACAACAAACACCCAGTGACATGCTGTTTTTCCCGGGGAAATTAAATTTATTTCATTACCCCGATGGTATGCCACATGTAGTGTTTGGATTTTTTGGGATTGGCCGTCGTCGGGAAGGACCGATTTATTGTTAGAGCAACGACAAACGACAAACAACAAACGAAGAAACGACAGGACTCGGAGGCGTATGCGTAATATAATTGAATTTGCCAGCAAATTGTACTTCTTCGACAGGATGTTCTTCGACTTTGACTATTTTTACTGCTGTCAAGGTTTCCTGTGTTTCCTGTATTGAAGGATTGATAGAGGTTTTTATGTCTTTAAATCAGAATCATGGGGTGGCCACACAGTGTGTCATGAAAGAAAGCTGACAGGATGAATTCATTTGAAAAACAACAAATCTACGTAATGTTTGCATAAAGCGTACTTAATCACCATTAAAGAATTATTGCTCAAATGAATCCTCATTTGAATGATACTTATGTCAGGTGTACCCTTATATGGACATTTTTCAATTTGCCTCCAAGCAAAGGACCTTTCATCAGTGAATTACTTAATAGCGGGGATTCCTTTGACACTGTCTGGGACACTAATTTGAACCTTTGAAAACGCAAAGCAAACACCCTGATAGATGCAATTTGAGTTCAAATAAATTACAGGATGTCATACAGAGTATCACTCTGAAAACTTAAAAGAAGTTTCATTGAGACAAAAGCTCTTCCCTTATGTAAAGGAGGTTGGTAAAGAGGATTCTTTTACGCAACACTCAGGTCAATGCCGAACCTTTGTGATCCTCATTGAAGGAAACCCTATCACCTTTTTCAGTAATTTAATCATTGACTGCACTTTGACATACAAACAGTTGTTGTTGGTTTGATTAAGTTCACGATTTTATAATTTAGAGTGTTGAAAGGCTCCTTCATGTCCTGGAAAAGTATTCGCCGAGGAATTTAGTGACAGTAAAAGTAGACAGCGGGATGCATCTACAAAGGTCTGCTTTCATTATCATATCCTACCGCAAAGTCCCCGTGACACATAATACAAAGGTCAAAAGAGATTTTCTGTTTAATTGTACAATTTTCTTGGCTTTGGCGTGCCTTTTAAGACATAAGTCTCTTAGAGGATCCACCTGGACTGACTTCTTCTCCTACTAGTCTTTTTTTTACGCTACGTGCCGCAAAAGGTAGTTTGTGCATTTTAGTTCACTCAGTTCAGCTCAAATCTGCTAACTGAACTTCTAGTTCATTTAGTTCAATATAGTTCATCGGCTTTAAATAAAAATGACGAAATTCACATTGAGCCAATACCACTGACAGATAGTTTGTCAAAAATTGTCAATTGGTTCGCGTTCTATAAGAGTATAGGTTAGGTACGACGAGTGCTAACGCATTGTATAAAAGTTTGCATACAACTACTGCGTACGTTTACTTCACAAGTGTCAAAGTCGATGATCTTAGCGCCATCTTGTGTTCACTAGTTATTTTGATATAGTTTCGGTAATATTTTGAGCCGTGAATTAAATCTGATCGCATTTTCATGGAGAGCTAAGAATAAAGTAAAATTAAAGTTTACGGAAGAAGACTTGCTATCCTTACGACAATAAGTTGAATGTATTAAAAGGAAGAAGTAAAGGGATATTAAGATATTGCCCGACCCTATAACAACTTCCCGCGTTGAAGTTGCAACACTTTGAACTCGGTCGCAGTATCCTCTTGTGTGTTCTCGGGCCTCTACTACACCTTCGAGCCACTTTGGCACCGCACCATATGTTTTTATGTTTGTGTTCTAAGTAATTTGGCCGAGGCGTGGGCAAAGGAAGTTGCTTGTGTTTTCCTCTAAAGTTTTAAGGGTACTTACTCTTTCTCTTAAACAAGCTGCCAATGAGTTTTGGGCCCGAAAGAATTCATATAAAGACCCTTTGGCGCAGTCTGCTTGATTTTCTTGACACGCTGTGTATCCTACCTTTTTCTGGCGAGGTTGTCACTTTAAGCAAGCTGTGTGCATGCCAGGCGTATGTCTTGCTATATGTCACAAACAAAATTTCGTAGATGGAAGCCGAAACCTAGTTTAATGGTCAAACCTATAGTATCCATCGAATATACCCAGGAGTAGCCAAGCTCCTAAAAAAATCCTTCCATATACATCTACAGTTCAAATATTGATCTTGATAAGTTTATTAAGCTCAACATACGAGTATGTATGTTTCTGTCTGTGGTTATGGAATCCATTGTTGTTGATTAACAACAGGATATCGCCCTGATGTGAGGTCACCTAAATCATTTACCTCGACCGACATCGATATGCCCCACAAAAGTGTGGTCAATCTCTGTGGCCTTTCAACAATCACACAAGGGAATATGTTTAAATTAAATCTTTTTTTGCATCAAAATTGAAATAGAGTTTATTTCTTTTCAATTTGGTGCTCTATAAATATGGCTTTTAGTCCACAACGTCATAACGACCGCGAATTAAAGCTGTCGCAATACTCGTTAGCTATAATGCATACTGTTTGGTGGAATATATTCAGATGAGCGACGACATATCCCCATGTCGGGAAAATAAATGAAGTGGTTTACAAAATGCAAATATTTGGGTGGGATAATGTTTGAAAATGCACTTTATAGATCACCATCAATCACTTCCTTAACTTTGAAGCCATTTGTGTTAATCAATTCTCAAAGTGCAATAGATAGTTGATGGAAAAGAACTATCGGTGGGATACAATCGACATCATCATCAGCACTAAGTTTCTAAGATATCAAGATAAATAGATACAGACATCTAGCTGCTAATCACGACAAGACACATGATAAAGTACGTCTAATGCTGCTAGAGCAAGTATAGAGTAAGACATATGAGCAAAGTAAAACTTTTCTTCCCTATTGACTGTCTTTTCTGTACTTACTCGTGAGTTCTAAGGTACGGAAAACGTCTAGGTCTCCCGTCCTCCCTCTACAAGTAGTAGCACTAAGTCGGTCCACGTAGTTGGTATTGACAGGCTAGGAAAAAACTAGAGCCTGTTAATTTTATCAAATAATTTTCGGAGAAAGCCGAGAAAGCACTTCCATACTGAGGAGCTTGCAGTATCAGCACTAACCATATCCGCAGCAAAAATCCGATAAAAGGTAGGACACTCTCAGAGGAGTTACTCCGCAATGTCATTGGCCTCTGCACAAGTCTTATAGATTATAGTATCACCTAAAGCCTAGCATGTTGAAATGGCTAGTAAATGTGAAGTGTGTCCTTTCTGCTGAGCGATAGGAATGAATGATCCTGCCCCAAATCAGTCGTAAATATATCTACTTTAGATTCATGAGGCAGCTTAACTTCTGTTGCCATTGAATCCAATGCATATCTATGGGACATGAGTCGTAAGATAGGTATCACGCAAGTTCATCGAAGCCTCATTGTGGATAATACCAGAAGCCTCTCTAGGGCCTTTGATGCCTTCGACGCGACATGTTCGGACCAAAAAACTCCCTAATATTTTGCCTCGTTAATATGGATACATACATTTTAGCAGTTCATAGAGAGAGGCTTCCTACTGTTGGATGTCTAGCAGACGCTCGTAAGAGGTAATGGCATAAAAAAAACGTTGATGCCTAGAACCCCATGAACAGTAGTTCAACGTATTAACCATTAAGCTGCCACGCTCATCTAGTCCTTATTTAATAGAGGAACAAAAGGGTAGCTCTGGTAGCCGAAGTTAGGTCAGGTTAAGTGGAGAAGCCTCATAATAGCAAGGCTATATGTAGAATAAAAGAACGAAAGGTTAGGGTTCCCCAATATTAAAGCGCTTACCTTCGAACCATTTTCAAGGAATTATTATATTAAGTATTTGACGGCTTGATAGACGAAGTTAGTTCAACCTTTTCGTATAGAATACATCTCCCATGCAATTTGATATACAGCTCATTTGGAAGCAAGCTCAGGTTTGCATACACACCATCCACGAGCTTATCATGTTTCGTAGCTTCCAATTTACCTTCGGAAAAAAAACTCAAAAAGACGGTTTCTTTCGTGAAAGACGGTTTCTTGTCGAAAATATCATCTTCATTCAGTCGAATTGTCCCTCCCTTCATTTCGTAGAACAGTACTTGTTCCATCGTTGAATATTTTACTCACTACAGGAAGTAGGCCTACTTTCCATCATTCAGATCATCTGCTTCTTTATTGAATTCTACTTATTTTTGGACGTAAAAGACGCACAGTACATCCTTGAAGCTCAAAATAGGCATTTCCTTCACAAAATATTGACATTTTTTATAAAAGAAAATAGGAAATCTTCATTTTAACTTCTGCTTCACAAGTTCTCCCTTTGAAAAGGACTCTTTCAAATAATATGAGTATTGAACGAAAAAACACTTTCTGAATAACTGACCAAAGACACCGTTGGCGAATCCTCTTAAATTAACGAACTTTTACGACTCATTCGACCAAAGAAACACGATACTACCACCTCAGTACGACTTACAAGAAGCATGACTCCTCGGGACTTATTTACAGCTTGACGTAGAAAAATCGACAACCAGAAATACCTGTAAACCCCAACGCCCACCTTTCAGATTACACACTCTCCAACGATCAACACTTTGTTAATGCCATTACCCTCCAATTATAAAGCAATCGTGAATTCTACGAAGGATGAAGAATTCCACTGAAATTGCTTTCCCACACCCTTTGTGTTGCCAATCAACTTGGCTTCTCAGAACTCTAAAGTATTCCCCGATGATAATCTTTCATTAGAATCGCCTACTATGACCATACCAGCAGAGCTGAAAAACCTAAAAATACCCACCCTCAACAACCCCCTCGTTGCCACCGCAATGTTTGCATAAACTCTGTGACCTTTCACAAAATCAACTCAAGCTAAAAGCGAGAGAAAAATAAAACAAAAATTCGCCCCCGAAACACACAAAAACCCTCGCAAATACTTTATTTTTAATTTATTCGCAAAAAATCTGCACGCCAGTCCCCCCCCACCCACACTATTGCACAAAGGTAAAAAAAAAAAAACTATCGCACCCCCCTCTCTCGAAAAACCAACCCCCATTTAATGCTTTTTTTATGTTTAACACCTTTCTTCAATCGCTCTCATTTCAGGCAAAGAAGAAGAACGTCAAATGTTCCAGCAGATGCAGGCGATGGCTCAGAAACAGGTATTTTCAACCCCCAAAATAAGACCCCAAAAAAAAAAAAAACTACTAAAAATCCATTTTGACATTTTCGGTCTCTCCTTTCTTGCATTTTTGCTTTAAAAAAAAAATCTTATATAACTTTTTTTCAAAAAATATACGGAAAATAACTTTTATCTTAGACATAGAAAAATAGTAAAAAAAAAAAAAAGGAAAAACTAGAGAAAAAAAAATTATTGTAAAGTGCTTCTTATATTTATCTTGTGCGTTGTATTGGAGTTTTTATATAAAAAAAAAATATTTTTTTTAAATTTTACTTTCTGTGTGTGTATCTCCTTCACTATTTGTTTTCTGTTTTTTTTTTTTAAGAGTTGCCATCCTCTATTTTTTACTTTTAATTATTTTTGTAATTAATAATTTATTGAGTCTAATCATCCCCCCATTGTATGCTAAGTAAAAAAAAAAATTTTAAAAAAAAAGAGAAAAAAAAATTGCCATTTAGTGGTTTGTGCTTCTTTGGGTCTGTTTGCGCTTTAATGAGATGCTTTTGCCACACTGTGCGCTCGCTGCTGCTGCTGCTGCTGCTCTGTAGCCCATATACATAAGTAGATAAAATTGCTTAGATATGGTTCTTAAAACACACACACACGTACTCCTACACCACACTATGACTCTGTATATAAATATATAATAAACAGTGGGAATAAAATAACAAACAAAACACATTCACCTAATTTCACATACTGTACTCTATACCTCTATCAATATATGTATTTTCTTTTGAAAGATTGACAACAATGCCATCTATCGGTCATCACATGGACATCTAGCTTGAAACTGAATGATGGATGAATTTTTTGTGTGGCTTATAAAAATATCTAGTGTTGACTGATTTAACTGATACATAACCTATATCTATCTAACTATCTATCTATCTATATATATGTCTATATAAATGTGTATGTCTTTGTTTTTGTTGTAAACACTGCAGGCAAATAGTTCACCAAAACCTTTTTAATGAAAAAAAAAATATTAAGAATAATATATGATTTGCATACTTAAATGTTTTTTTGTTTTCTTTTATTAGTTTGAATTTTGTTTGTATTATGTATTGTTTTATAAAACATATTTTATTTGAAAAAAAAAATACATTTTGGAGTTCTACTTTTACATCTGATGAGGTTAGTTATGTCCGTTTGAGGGTTATAAAGAGATGGAATCCATGGTTTATAATGAGCAATCGTTTTGTTCATATTCCTCCGAGTTCTAGTACCTCTACATAGCCTGCTGTATTTCGGAGCACCATGTTTACTTTCAGCCTAAGCTGGAGTTTCTTAGCTGTGCTTCGACCTGTCATTTTCTGGAAAGTATGTACAATACACCGCCACTTTTATTAGTGCATATCTCTGCTTGTTTATAAAACAGTTGGTTCAAAATATGTACTTCTGTACTTACTTAAAAACGTTTACATGTATCTTCCGCTCTCTTCCATTCTAAACGCAGATAATAAATACTCAGTACTCACTACTCTTTCAACCGTTTGGCCAGCCAACACAGCTCAATGTGTTAAATTTCAGATCAATTTTAAGCTGATAATTTTGGTTTTGATCACAACGATCTCATTTTCTACATTCACTATCGTTCGTGATGGTCCATTATCCTATGAATATAGTCAATGTGTTCGATTTCGAATGTATACGTCCGTTTTCTATCAACAGAACAGCCTTAAACATATCGCTAATCACGAACACAAACAGTATTGATGAAAGAATGCAACCTTGTGGAATCCCAATTTGAACTTCCAGTTTTCCAGATACCCTTCCTCTTGTCAAATCATGACATGACCTACCACAGGTAGCTTTGACTATGACTATTGCTATTTATTTATCTGGAATATTTCTCTTGTAAAAGAGATGCCAAATAAATTCCCGATTGTGCGTGGCATAGATTTCTGCACATACAGAAGGGATCTACAGTTTTATGTCGTATCCGAAGGGCAGAGGGGTTCTGAGAAGCTTTCTCATGACATTTATACTCTTGAATGTTTGGCAGACACTCAGAAGAGGTAGGGCCGAGAAAACACTCTTGATGGTATTCTTCTGGATTCGAACTTGGAACCCCTTGTACAGTAATCCGACACACTAACCACTGAGGCACGGTGCCAAAGCTATTGAATAAATTTTCAGAATCGATGATTACCAAAATGAAATAGCGTTTGATGTTCAATAGACTCCTCCATGATGTAACACCCAGCCCAGTGTCGATGAAGAATCTAGACCTGAAATGTTATGGCTCAAAGTCGAACCTATCTGAAGGAGAAAAATCCGCTAAATATGAAGATTTTCTGTCTAAGAGCTGGAAGCACCTAAAGCTATTCAGAAATCTGCAATTTAGTTATAGATATATGTATTACTCGAATATCTTTGTTATCTTTGTTCGTGTATCGCTGCAGATTCGTATGATCCCAAATGGCGCAATTTATGTTCGCAAATTCGCCAACAACTAACTAACGCCTATGATAATCTGAAGAGGGGATATGAAGCGGAATAGAGCGGAACACCTTTTCAAAATCGCTGAATGGCAGGTCAAATGGTGACACAGGGGGATCTAGAGCAGAAAAGTGTTCCTTGATTAGCTTCAGGTTCATTCTGTCATTTTTGCTTCTTTGCTTGGATATCTGGGTCAGACTTGATGCAAAGCTAGGGTGACTAGGGTGGTGTTGCTGACACAAATCACCTCTTAAGTGATTCTATACCCAGGCCTACTGCCAACCGCCAACCACAGCTTCACATACTGTTGCCACCTAATTGATGAAGATGTCAACCTTTACACACTTCCATGATACACCGAAAGATTAAGATATTACAAAGGAAAAAAACTCAAAATTTCTTTGAACCTACGCAAATTGATTAGCTTCTTGATAGGAGCCGCCAACTCACAGCAATTTCCATATAATTAAACCACAAGCTCCCACATCCGTTGAAATGTCAGGGGTATTCCTTCAAACCCATTGCCTGACTGCAATTCGGCGACTTCATTCTAAAACAAAAGCTCAAAACCCACACTTTTCAAACTAACTACGTAGAAATATATCTCGCAATTCCGAAAACATTTTGCCCACACTGTCTGCCAAGAAAAAAGAAAAAAAGAAAATACAAACTCCTACAATATTAGCACCTACCATTCGTCTTTGCTCGTTCCTCACATGCGTTTAATGTCGTAACAGAGTCATAGAAAAATTGTTAAAAAGCTTTCTAAGCTTATAGGGTAATATACAGCTGAAAAGTTTCCCTTCAATCGATGACGACAATGGGGGTTTATTGCAGTCCCTACTGCACTTTACAAAAAAAAACTAACATAAACCCACACTCATAGGACATAAGCCCTCTTAATGCAATTGTGTAAAAGCTCTTTGCGAAAGCTCATTCCCCCCTCTCAAGTGCAACAGAGACCACTATAAAATGCACCAATGGAATAAACTGACCAGCAACACTCCTCCATCCAGAGGAAAAAAGCTTACGTATAAAAAAGAGTAAGCTTTTTTCTTCATGCACTTCCGCACACCAACACACTCACATCCATCCATCATTTGGAAAAAGGCAAAAGCTCTCTGTGTGTAACGTCAAAAAACCAACAACCATCATCAACATCATCGCACCATCATCATCATCATTCTCTGTGTCCTCGTCCGAACAACCGTTATGTGCAATTAGAGCCTGAAATCAACTCCTCCTGTGTGTTTTATATTATTATTTTTTGTTTGTTGGTATATTTTTTGTGTTTCTCTATGAGTGAGTGAGTGTATCTCGCGCCCCAGAGAGAAAACAGCAGCCACACAAGAACAAGAACCTAGAACGAGAACCGAACCTACTCCATATCTCAATTACACAAGAGATACACTCGTTCGTTCTTCGTTGTCGTTCGTTTTCTCGTTTTCTCGTTTTCTCGTCCTCGTATATCCCTGTGTGCACGCGAATCGCGAATGGAAGACCGAATGAATTGTATCGCGCGGCGCTCGCTCTTCTCTGTATATCCTTTATCCGTGTGCGATTAATCTCGAATTGCATTGCAGCGTGCGTCGTCCTCTTCCTCGTCGTTGTCGTCGTCGTAGTCGTTGTCGTAGTCGTGCCTACTTGCATAATTTAATTAATCAATAATATTAAAGACGGACGGTTGTCGTCGTCGTCGTCATCGTCATCGTCTTAGTTGACGGTAAAACACTCTAAAATCGATACAATCAAGTCGCGAATAAGAAACGAAAAACAAAAATAAAGAAGGATAAAATCGGACGAAAAGAATATAAAAAAACAAGAAAAAAACTCGGGCTCCATAAACGGCCAGTGTTTGAGTTATATAGAGTGTGAAGCTAAGGAAAACATTCGAGGAGCACACAGATCCTTTTTCGTTCCTCCTTTCGCCTTAGAAGAGTTCGAGGAGTCCATCAACCAACCACCCACCATTATTAGAATATTCAGTGTGTGTGTGTGTGTGCGTTCGTTTAGAGTTTTGTTGTTGTTTCATTGCGTTTTCACCATCCAGAGATTTGTGTTTTTTTTTTTTTTCTTGTTCGCCAGCAGCTCGTGCGGGGGTGGTACACAGTAGCAGTGCGCAAGGGAAACCAAAGTTTTTTTTTTTTCTTGTTCGTTCCTCTTCTCACCATCGTTCTCACATTTCATCAAAAAAAAAAAAAAAAGCAAAAAGTATTTTTTTTCGGTTACATCCCACGTCCTTCGTCAGTTTAAAAATAGAAATAACAGTTCTTACACGATATACATACATAAAATAAATAAAATAAAATAAAACAGAAAAATATCCCGATAAACGAAAAGGATTAACTTTGTTGAATCGTATGGACAATGCATATGTATACTACAAGGTATTTACAAACAGCAGCAACAACTATACTACATACACTTTCATCACATCCTTCTCTACTCTACATCATACACATCTCAAGAATGAAAAAAAAACCCTTTAAATCATACATTTTCGGGGCCGGTGGGGTTGCAAGAGTGAATATTGCAATATAACGGCAGCAGCCACCCACCGATTCCACCCAATCGTATGTGGGCCAACAAGGGTTCTCTCTCCCTTCATCTCCTAAAAAAAAAATTAAAAAAAAAAACTACTCGTTGTCGCTCTCTGGTGCAACCTTGTAAAGATAGTTGTGTGTGAACTACATACAGAAATGTTAAATATTTTTTTTTTTTTATTTTTTTCATTAAAGCTTGTTTGTGTTTAATTTTGGTCACTTTTTGGCTTTTTTTATGTAAAAATTGAATATAACAAAAAATAAAAACCCAACTATATATAGTTACTTGTGAGAGAATGATAAATTTGTTTGTAGCACAACAATAATTTTTTTTTTTTTGTTTCTTTTTTTAAATAAATTTTGTTTGTTGGAGAAATTGATTTTGTTTGTTTCTTAGAATCCCCTTGTATCCAAATGAAGGCGAAAGAATTATTTACATTTAAAAATATACATATATACTTAAAAGAGATTGTATGACAGTATATAATTTATTTCTTTGTTACAAAAAAAAAAATAATATTTTATACATATAATATAAAAGTACTTAAATTTTTTTTTTTTATATTAAACTTTGGACAAGAGAAAAATAATATTGAGGTTGCCAAAAAAACGAAAAAAAAATAGAGAATATCCATTTCCTGAGAGAAGAGATAAATTACACATTTCAATTGTGAGTCCTTGAACTTTTTTTATTGTTGTTGTTCGTTTTTACGAGTTTTCTTCTTCTTTTTTTTTACGTGAATGTGTGTATTGTGTGCCAACTGCATTGTGGTGCGTTCTACAAATGAAAATTATATGCCGCGCGCGTCATGATGTCTGGATATTTTAGTGACATGTTGCAGAAACAGTATCTAGCTAGATAACCATTTTGTCTGAGATGGATGAATTGTATCTTTTGATATGAAAATTCCATCTTTCCGCGTAGATATAGGTGGATTTTTTTTTTTTTCTCATCATTAAGTAGAAAGATGTGTCTCAGCTAGTAGTTCGTTAGTGGAACTTCAATGTTCTTGACTCTTTGAAAAGAATCGATTTTCTACTTCGTTTTATTTGCTTTGCTGTTGGGCATTGAGGGGATTATAAGTAGAAGAAGACGATAGATAGGGTAGAAAAATATTTAGATGGTTTTTTTCTTCTTCTTCTTTTTAAATCTTTGTTTTGACGAGGTATCAATTTCATGGAGTACTAGTGTTTATGAGCGAAATTAATTTATCGATTTATGGATAAGGAAGTGATTGACTGGAATCTTGTTTGGAGAGGATTTATGGAATTAATACCTTGGGATGGTGAACGGAAACTATGATATGTGTGAAATACACGAGCATAAATTGAATTTGCCTTAAGCTCCACGTTGGGCGCCATTTATCAAAAAAAGTATTACCCTCACCAAAAGATCCAGTATCAATTTTAGTTTTGAGAAATCCTTCAAAAATGGGGATTGTATTTATTTTAACGCGTTCAGCCCCACCTGACATCAATTTGGCTCCACATGAATTTGGGACATTTGACCACGTTAGCCAAGAGTTGTCTGATTAGCAGGTCTCAGAAAATATTCAACACCAGGCACGATCTTAAACTACACATCCCGAAGAACATTTTTGGCTCAAAGCCTTATTCCTAGCCTGTAATAAGTAACAAGTGACACATCTCCGTCTATTAGAACTGGTAACATCTTCCAGCTTATGCCTACTTTTTCGGCTATTAGTACAAATGAACTAAATCAAATGTAGTACATAGCTGAAGGGACTGAAAAGAAGTACCTCCTAGGATCATCCAAAAAGTAGCGATTTGATACTATTTCTTCTTCATGCATTCCCTTCACTTAGTGACAGACGTCAACAGCTGGTCGGATATCCTCGAGGTTCCACTTCGTACTTAACGCCTACTTCCCTATGTGAAGTATGCTAACCTCAAAAGCAAATTTGTTCCGGTACCCAACAGAAGTAGTCACCTTACTTCCTACTAAGATCCGCTCTTAGCATATTCTTACGAGCTTAATGATAGTGACTACAATACTTCAATGACTGCTTCACAGTGAACAGCAACAATCGCATCGAACGCTCATTTTATTCACTTTAACTTAAATAGCACTGTAGCTATCCTCAAGAGTTTCGAGATTCCTGTTCAAAACCATTTTAGTCCCAAGTATTTCGGCTTTTTCTGTGCATTGTTTTGACTATGTTAGTGGGATAGTCCTACTCTCCTTTGAAGACAATTTAAAAGGAGAACCCTTCCACTTTTCTGTGATCTGTGATCTGCCTAGGTTTTTGTCTCTTGAAATGTTTTGCAATCTACAAATATCTTGCCATAAACCCTACGCTCTAAATCTTAAGTAAGGGTTGGGCACTTTCTATACAGTCCTTCAACTGATACTTACATTTTTCCACAAAATTATCTTACAGTGACCTCGTTTCTTTGTCATTTTTGGTCACAGATTTTATACACGAATTTATTCTTTATCTAAGATTGTTTGCCATTTCAAGTTTGAACCCATAAAAGTTTCCATAACAAGTGTATTAAAACTACTTGGTACTTCACACCATAGATTAAATGTCTTAAGAAGTTTCCCTTACCACAGTGAGTAGATGCAGTTTGCCATCATTCAAAAAACTTATCTCCCAAAACCATCCAAGAATTTTATTGCCAAAATTGTATCCAGCTTCTTTATGGTTTCTGAGTTATTCTTCCCGTTCTGCAGTCCTTTTAACGACGTCTCCACTTTATTAGGTACCTTCATTTGAAAGTAGGTAACCTTACAAATGGCTGGTCCAGATTTCTTTCTTCTCTTGAACTTAATGTCCCTCTTTCATCCAAGAATTATCCACATATGTACGTCATAGATATTATTGTCGAATGTTATCTATCATTCAATAAGTTTGCTCCCAATGAGGTCATTAAATTTTAATTTCTTGGCAATCATATGTCCTGGCAGACTTCATATGTCATTCCGTTTATTTTTCTATAGAAATCGAATCGGATAGCATACTAAACTGGATTGGCAGGACATTCTTTAGCTGTTATTGTTGAATGGCAAATAAGTTTATAAATAACTAAGTGCAGTGATCAATATTGGCAAAGTGGGTTAACTTTCAAAGTTGAGTGTCGGCGCACAGTATACATATAACATATCAATGACAACCCAAATTCAGTGACATGGTTGTGTGTTACTTTGCTATCTCCGGTTGCATGTTATGCCTCAATTTACACTTCATGGTTTCACATGTTGTATGAGTGTGTGCTAAAGCGACATTGTTTGTGGTGTCTATTCGCAAAGGAATATGATTGAGATATGCCCCTTTTGTGACATAACAATTCAAACGAATGCACTTTTAGCATGTTAACTGAGGGAGGAGGAGGAGAATTTCTGCACCCAAAGGACTCGTGTTTATCTTTAAATTAAGTCATAAAACTCGACTTTAAAGTTGTGCTTTACATTGTTTCGCTAAATACTTTGTAACAGTCTTCAATGGAAAAGTTTAAGTGGAATAATTCTTTCCTTAAAGAGGCCTAGAGTGTATACAGTGTAGAAGGACGAAAAATAGGAATCCTGCCAAAAAAAGAACATAATCTATGATAACGAATTCTCGGTCTAATAATTCAGGATTTTCATCAATAGAGTTAATTTCGTTTTGCTTTGTTCTGAGGTTCATCGCCAATGCATGAGGGGATTTAGAGCATTTACAAGGATTACCAATATTTGGCGACGTTGTATGCCTTATACAAAACTTATGGTGATTGCGCACCATGCCTGGATGGATCTTCGTTTAATAAACGGAATCCCAGAGGATTACGTTCCGAGGTGTAACACTCATACATGAAGCAACAACACAAGACTTCAAATCCTTTTTTCATTATTTTTTTCCGGACATACACTTGTTTTTTTCTCCTGTTGTCGTTGAATGTACGAGTTTGTAGATGTACCCTCTCTAGGGATTTCATTGACATATTTTGTTATATAGGTATAGCCCTTCGTGTTGGTTTTTTTTTTTTTTGCTTATAGAAGCATCCTTGCATATTATTGACAGTCATCCTACCGTGTCGTGTCACAGTAATTATATTTGTCCAACTTTCCTCAGTTCTTGGAATTAAATATCTTAGCAAACTCTACTCAAATAACAAATATTCGTCCTGAGACATTTAGTACTCTGATTTTAATTAGTATTTCCGGCTTTTATGTACCGACGATTCCTTAAGGAAATTCCAACTATTCTTTACACAGCAATTTAGCGTTGAGGTTCTCTCGTAATCGCTTTGAGGTTCATTGACATTTATAGAAACTTCTTTTGGATGTAACCGCAAGGACTATAACCAGCTAATAAGACAAAAATCAAAATTATATTGAGAGCTATTATGTTGTCAGCTGTTGAGTTATTATTTAAAGGTTTCACTGGACTACGTCTAGAGAAAAAAATAGTTCCTTTGTAAATAACAGAAGAAAAATACTAGTCCATCATATGTTATTTATACTTGCTATTTAGCCAGATGTGCAAAATTAAATAAAGGTTATGTACATAGTTTCATGCACGCAAGCATTCAAAATGACATGATGTAATACAAGTGAAACACCTCGTTTCCACTTCATTTACTCAAACCTTTATCGACGCACATTAAAGCAAACCTTGATCCGTGTAATAAGTGTGTAAAGCGCACGTAAATAATAATAATAATAAAAAAAGCCATAAATATCCATTTTCCTGGAGCTAGTCATAAATATCCATATGCCTGTTGGAGTCATAGACCATACAAACTTACTTCTACCTGCATCTCTTTGTAGGTCTCAGGTCCTATAAAATTGCATCAGCTCTCCCCAACTGTTTCCGTTTTTCCTTCTCGACTATTCCGCGCCATGTATCCTGCCATCCTGAGTAAATGGACTACATGGCATCGTGTGACTAATCCGCTGCCACTTTCGTCGTCGTGTGGATGTCTGATAAAGCTCTTCGTTAGAGGTACGGTTCGTCAGAAAATTCTAAGACATTGCCTAAGCAACTATTGACAAAGGTTTGCAGCTCCCTCGTTACAGTGACCGCCATTCTTCAGGGTCCACATCCATAGACCATACAAAGGTCTAACGATGTTGGAAAATTCCTATTTGTAGGACCCATGGGAGCCTTTCAAACTTTGAATTTCTATTTTTACAGATCGCCTAGGACTTAGAATCTGGTTTGCCTCTACAAATGTTGTAACAAATTTTTTGTCTTACATGCATTATTTTGTTTTGGCAAGGTTATGACCAGAAGTATGATAAATCGGCGTTTTCCGATTTGACGCTTGTCTATTCAGTTGTTGAAAGAAATATTTATTATGTTCAAGTCCCAATCATATCCATTCAATGGTCACAGAAATAAAATAACATAACCCATTCAGAAAGTACTTAGTGTATTCATTACAACATAAACGTGAAAAAATACTGTGAACTATAAACGAATACAAAAATCACGTACAATTTTTCCTCAGTAATTTGGACACCAGTTATTTAGTGTAGCCAACTCTTTTCTACCCCCTTCTGCTTCTTCCAATGGGCGTTCATATAGCCATAAGGCCCTAAGATTCGCAGAAATGGAAAACAAATTTTGTTTATAGATTTCCTACTAAAAGAAACTTGTATTGATCCTTAGCAATGCTCGCAACCTCAATTTATAATATCTCTTGTCCTAAGAATACAAATTTTTTTTTTGATTAGCTATTTGCATAAGTTCCAAAACTATGAACTAAAAATCGATTATATCTGTAAAATTATTCAAATAACTTTAGAGTACACATTTACTTGCAATTTTACTTTCCTATCCCATATTTTCGGTAGAACTGCATCAATTCATCCTAGTTACCTTCATTTCTTCTCTAACTAACCAACATTTTCAGTTAACCATTTAATTTTTTTATTTCACTTCCCTCTTCCTCATAATTCTAGATAACAAACAAATTGTTTGCACTTTTTTTAAAAATAAAAAATAAAAATTACACTCTCCAATCAAAAAGTAATATTGTGTAATATTGTGCTTAAAAAAATGAAAATAAAGATAAAAACAAAAAAATGAATAATACCAAAGAAATAAAATAGAAAAAGATTAAAAAATTTAAATAATTCTTTTGTCGTACAAAATAAATTGCCAAATGATTGAGATTTTTCACGAAACTTATCGATGGTAATGGCTCCTAATATTGGCTATTTTTTTTAACTAAAATATTTTTGTTGTTGTTGTTGAAATATTTAAACAAAAAAACTGAAAATTTTCTTCTAAAATTAATTAATAAACAAAAAAAAAACCGAAACGAAATATACATATTTTATTAAACAAACAAAATTCTTAACTTAAATAAAAAAAAACTTAAAAAAACATAGCGCTTTAAAAAATATATTTAAAAAAAAATTAATAATTCCAACTCGGCGAGAATAATAACTAATTTTTTTTGTAAATTTTGCTATTAAGTTTTGAAAATAGAAAAAAAAGAAAAAAACATTTTTTAACGAATTTGACTTATACCTTATTACTTTTTGGTTTTGTAAATAAAAAAATAAAAACAGAAAACAATACAATTTTTTTTTTCTACTAAGCCATATATGTTTCTTTCCACATATAATATGCATTTCATGTTTTTACAATTTTTCGATTCAATTCAATTCAATTCAATTAAAAAAAATTAATTCAATTCCCACCACACTCAAAATTCAAAAACAAAAAACGAAACTTATTTTTCTTGCTTTTAAACTACTACATAACTCAAGCTGTTTGTTTTTTCTTGTAACCTTCTTCTAAATATTTACAAAAACCGCTTCATTTTCTTTCAAAAAAAAAAAAAACCCAAATTTTTTGGTTCAAAATATACATATATCTTAATTTTTCTCCATTCGATACAAGATTTATTTTTCCAAAAAAGCAACCACTTTTCGTTTAAGTTTCCTTTCTCTCTATCTCTTCTCTAAAAAATAAAAAAATAACAAAACAAAATATACTTGCTATATATTATCTTTGCACATAAATACAAAATTTGTTTGAAAATCCAAAAAAAACCTATTTGACGTTTATAAGCGAAAATAAGTTGTATCTTTAAAACACACTATTCCTCCTCTCCCCGCCCTCAATACACAAACAGTCATTCTCTCACACTTTTATACATAAAAAGCATCATGTTTGCTGAACGAATGCGAGGATTGAGAACCTATGTTTGTAAGAGACATGAAGACATCATTTGATTGTGCATTTTTTAAAAATAAAAATAAAAAATATACAAAAAAAAGAAAAACATTTACAAAAAAAAAATGTCGTTGTTACCGATGAACTTAATCACTTAAGAAGCAAAATTATGTAAATTATCATAAAAAAAAAAGAAACAAACTTTGAGAGCCACAGGCGCACATGAAAGCGTTTTTTTTTTCTTATAAAAACTAAAACTAAATTGTTTGGTTAAAAAATAAAATAAAATACGAAAAATGTAATAAAAAAAATTATAAAACAAAACTCTAAACTAAAAAAATCAAAAATTATGGGGCCAATAGTCCGTAAGTGTTCGGGCAAAATCTACTTTGGTGATGTTTATACTATATATAGTGCAAGCGATGTTAATTTTTGTTGGTTACCTTAAAAAACAATTTACAAAAAAACATATATGAGTAGATAAAAAAAAAAAAAAAACGATTTAACTAGAAAAAAAAACCGGAGCGCCTTTTGAACCGCAAAGCAACCCAATTTTTGAATCGTAAATTTCAGATGTATAATTTCAACAACCCGGCGGGAAGCCCTCCACTGCCCGACATACTTGGCCAATACTATTGCCCGTCACCGTTAGACATGTACGGGCACTCGCCGCCAACAGGGCTGTCCTATGATCCCATAACTGGAGCATCGATGAGCTGTTTTGGGCCCTGTGGTGCTACTTCGCCGCCAATGACACGTCGACGTCGCTACAGCATCGGCGGTATACCCTCGGCCACGGCAATGAATGAGTTCTATAACTATTCGACGGCGCACAATCAATCGACCACAAATATCGCCAACCTGCTGAACGAAGCGAATAAATCGATATCACGCTCCTCGCAGATTCTCAATTTGAATCCACAGAGACTGAGTAATCAATATGGCCGAGCGGTATCTAGCTATCCGCAATTGAACCTGGGCGATACGTCACCGTATTTAAATGACAACCTAATGCAAATGTCAACGAGCTTCTCATCACAACCAAACATGTATTTCCAACAGTACTCGAGCCAGTATGATAAGCCAACAGCGGCGGCGGCGGCAGCAGCAGCAGCAGCAGCCTACCAACAACAACAGCAATACTCAAGGCTTAGGCCAGCGCTATCGTCGACACAGCTCAACTATCCTATTTACAATCTGACTAGTAGTAATTACCAACAACAACTACCACCACACATGACACCCAGCTCATACCTATCACAAACCAATCAGCCAACACTACCAACAGCACCGCCATACCAGCAAGGCTCCTCGTTGCTCAGTCAGCAGCGCAATCTAATGCATTCGTTTCACGCCTCTAATCCCGCACTTTCTTCACAATACCACCACCACCACCATCATCAACATCAATATCCGTATCCATTATCATCAATATCACAAACCTACCACCAGCATTTGCAACAGCAACAACAGCAACAGCAATTGCATCACCCGTACAACATGCCTGGCTATCCGAGCAGTGGCGGCCAGCAATACGGCACTGGAACAGGTGCCGGCGGTACATCAAGCCTGCATCAGCAGATACAACACCAAATGCTGCCTCAGCATCATCAGTATCACATCCAGCAGCAACTGCAACAGCTTGCTGGCGGCGGCAGCGGTGGCGTCGTCGGTGGCGGCGGCGGCGGCGGCGTCGGCGGAAGTGGTGGTATGGGAACCGCCGCAACCGCAACCGCAGGCGGTTATAATCCTTCAGCTACATCGGCGTTTGATCATTTGCATCCATCGCAACATCATCATCTCCATCATCCACCACCACCACCTCAATCATCCACATTGTATCATGTACCGCCATACTCGAAACTAGATTTAGATTACAATAAACCACCTGAGAATAAAAGACAAGTAAGTTTTAAATTTGACGTAGATACGCTTTCGATAGATTCTTAAAACAAAAATTCAAAAGATATATTCAGATGCACAATCTAGGGTCGTCGTGTGTAGCGATTTGTGATTTTTCAATTATATATATATATAGATATATGTACACCAGATAGGATTTTAGATGGGGCCGGGACAAAACCGTTATATATACTCGCATACAAGTGCTAAAAGAAAATCATATAGGGACTCTCTCCAAAAACTTACCCTTTTTTTGACAGAGAAAGGCTGACATGATGATGTTGTCCCTTATATTACTTTTTGTTTTTCTGTTTTTTTGTAAGTCCTTCGTCCTTTGTAGTTGCCAAATTTTATCCAGTATAGGTTATAAGTTTAGTTTTAAGGTATTTTTAGTGAAAGCCTCTTTAAAGCTAGACAATTAAAAATAAAGCCAAAGTTACTTAAAAAATAAAACAACCGCAGGCTAACAGAGACCGTTTGTCTATTTTACAAAACGACAGTGATTTCAGGAAATGATGACTTGAACCTTTTTTTCTCCTTCTTCTAAGGACATAGGGGGAGAGATGAAATAAAATAGAGTACTTCCCCAAAGCGCACTCATGCTTGTTTCCTTTACTTCCTTCCTTCTTCTTTGTTTTGCTTTTCTTAGTTTTTTTTTTCTTTTTTATGTGAAAATATTTATATTCATGAAAAAGGATATACCGGCTATTGTAGGGGTAGAAAGAAAAAAAAACTATCTACCTGCTACTTTGAAGTAGGTATAGAGGTTTTCAAGAACCACCTCGTCAAGGTGTGGGTTGTTTTTTTTTAGTGTTAGTACAACAATTAATCTACGATGATTACCATGAAAGAACACATCAGTAATTTTTAACAAAACACCCGAGATAGATTTGAATTTTGAAGATTTTTTTTTGTTCTATATTAATTAGTTGTGAGTGAATAACTAGACCAATGGTAATCGTGCTCAATAGATGAGTGCAATTCCCCAAGAGGTTAGTCTAATAGAAAAAAGTTTACACTTTGTACACACTTCTGTTGGAAATTTATTCACATTGTAACTTTTCATTTATGAAAGCAAAGGATTGGAAAAGTCTCAGGAGAATGGTTTTAATATTTTCAAATATTTTATATTGAATTAGGTTTAGCTGGGGTATACTACACCTAATACGTGTAGATTAAAAAGTTCAGATACACTCGAGGGAACCGATTTAATGGTTTGAACAAAATTGTTGTTTCAATATGTTAAATCAATAGAAGACGGCTTTTTGATAAACGTGAGATAGAGGCAGGAAATAAATTTTAAAATACATTATTGCGGTGTATGATTTCCCATGTTGACAGGTCATATATCAACACAAATGTCAAAACAGTGGTCATTCACCAGCTGTCAAATAGCACCTGTTTCTACCGCAAGTTCTAACTCCATTGCTAGTACCAGTTTCTTATAGATCTTGTAGTTAAAACGTAAGTCATTTATATGTCAAACTAAAGACTTTTGTTTAAATATGAAACTATTGAAAGAAAAACTTTGACATTTCAGAACACAGATCTCCCTTCCGTCACAATGACTATTTGAACTTAATTCCTTCCAGTTCTGTCTGCTATTAAGCTGTCAATTTGTAGAAAGATTAGTTTAGTGCATCAGGACCCTTGGTGCGAGAAGGCCGAAGTCTACATTCTAGCTAAAACAGTAGGGAACGAACTTTTTCGCAAACACTTCCTTTAGTGTCCATAAAACTCACTGAATACGAACAATCACAGCTCAATGAAAAGAGATCCAAAACCGGAAGGTCTGCCGGTACTTCCTAAAATTGCATTCATTTAAACAAGTTGTGTTCTTATTTTGAGCGCTATTCTTAGGACAAGCTTCTTCTTCCGCTTTTTGGGATTTATGAAAAAATGAAATAAAGTAAGCTAACTCAAACAAAAACGATCCTCAGCCATTAGATTTTTTGAGTTCTTAGTCCACAATCGAGTCTTGCAATATTATCTATCCTTGAAATCGACTATGGAGCTTCTTGGTAATGGTCACGTTTCCTACGCAAGGAATTCGCTAGTCTCTAGAGTGCTCAAACCCGCTAAAAAACGAAACAGTTCGCTAGATTAAAAAAGTACTTGTTCGTAAAAGTAAAACAAATTGACGAGCCACTTAGAAATGCATTCTTTCTGTGCTTTTAGTTTGAATTGATTTGTTCTCAATTTTTTAATGGATTTAATCCGTTTCATGGAAGTATTCATTTGTTTTATTACATTACAATGAAAGTCGTTCTCGCTAGAAGGCGCTAAAATCTAGTCTGTTTTTTTTTAAATAGAGGCCGCTAGATTCGTTAGCGACAAAACTGTCAAACCGGTGCAAAAGTTTTGTATCAGGTAGATTAGGGAATGTCATCTCAACGTCAAAGCAATGTTATGTACTGAATTCAATGTAGTAAATTCAATGGAAATGTAGTAGTTTCTTCAAAAGACTGAAGTTTAACTAAGGATGACTATTAAAGCATTATTGGTACACTCTAGATTTAAAAGTCGACAACATGTTTTAAGTCATGACTAATGCTTCGTTGTCGATAAGGCCCAATATGAATGAGAACATTTATCGGACCATTATCGTAACTCCTTTAACTACAAGTGCACAAGAAAAAAATATTTATAATTGTTGAAGCTTGATAAATATTTGTTCAAACATAAGGACTCATGCATTTTAGAGTTTATTATAAAACTTAACTTTATTTTTTATAAGAGAAAGAGATTTAAGAAAAATGACAGATCAGAAATTATTTTATTCAAATTAGTTGGACAATTTCCTGCTATTTCAAGTTCTAGAACAATGCACATTCCTTTTTATTAATTTTTAGATATGTGCACAGGGAACACTTTTATCGCTCGACGTTATAATAACGCTAACAAGTTTAATTTAACATAAAATAAATTCAAGTCCAGATCCCTATGATATTTTAAGAATAAATCGATATAAACCCATAAACCCAATGCAGTAAAAAGTTTTTTAGTGCTCCTAAAGTGTTTTCCTAGCAATATCATAACATTCTTTTAGTGCATAGATTTACCCATATCTAAAAGAAACACCTAGCAATCAGTTTTATAGATTTTAACCCTCATACTATATATCTACAGCACTATCAGGAACATCCGTATGAGTGTAATTACCCTAAGGCGGTGTACGATTGGAAAACTTATCTCGAAAAAACAATCTCACTAAATCAGTATATATTTTTAAGTGGCTATAAATGTTAATCGCAGTTTAAAATTGAAGGACTTTCTGCATTGCTTACAGGAATCTCGTTGCAAACAACGTTCTAACTCACTCACTTATGCAATGGTTAACGGTCACATAAGTAAGCAAAATATTTCTGGTATGGAGAAGCGAGACATTTTCCTGATCATATTCTTACGTGTTATGACAACCGTCAGAACGTTTAATTTTATTCCTCTTTCCATAACATCGTGAGTTTGCTTTGACAACTCGGGGAAAACACTTGTAGAAGATTTACCCAGTTTATATTCAAGTGTCATATAAACGCAGATCGAGAGATCGAATTAAGGTTTCTTACGCTGTCGTACGTAATCATTCGAATATATTATACCCTTAATGCCATTTCGCTCAGTATCGACGAGTTTACGTTTCTGCTGCGAGCAGAATCTTCGTTCAATTATAAGATTAAAGGCTGAACTATAACAATCAAACGCAATCGAAAACTTATATCAAAATTCTTTAATAAATTTTCTTCAGTATTCTTCAGTCATTTCCATAAATTGCCTATTTTAGGTCCGTTCATGAATTTTTTGCACAAAAATTCGTAGATTATCAAAGAGTGGGGGTGAAATTCTCTCAGAGAGAACTAAATTTAAGAAAAAGTAAACGAACGGGTTGAACAAGAAAAAGTTGAAAATACACTGATTTGACAGATTTGACAATTTTCACAAACCAGCTTAAAGAAATTACTTGCACTGAAATTCGTAGCATGGGGAAATTTGTTACTCTCTCGTGAGCTCTTCTGTGAAAAACTTCAAAAATTCTCAGTACGCGAACAGCTTTTCGTAAAAATTCGTAAAAATTCGCTGTTTTGGGAGTGTTCGCGAACGGACCTATTAAGAGTATGTGTTCGGAAGCATATGTCAAGTAGTTTCTCTGGATAATTACGTGTTTTTAAAAAAATATTTCAATTGTTCTGAGATTAATAATACAAGCCATTCAAGACAGTTTAAAAATTTAGAATTGATGCATTTTTGCGTTTTAAAAGGATTTTAGAATTTTCATACGAAGGAACGAATGGATTTGCAGTTTCGTAAGTGAGCAAAAGTGACCAAAAACCTAACGAATCGAAGCCAAAAGCTGTTATGATCGCAGAGTACAAACACTGTGTATTCACATAGTTTCGGAAGAGCCATACGAAACCATTCTTCTATTACAGTTCAGTCGTAACTACGAGTATGGCGCGCTTTAAGCAATTATTGTTAGTTGGGCGTTCAATCCAAGTTGATTAATTTTTCACTCGATTCCTCTATCTGATAACAATGACAGCGCAGATCGGAATTTCAATTCAAGTCAAGCGTTCAAGTCTCAACCGTATTCATTCAATTTCTACAGTAGTAGAATAAAAACAGTAAAAGAATTAATAGTTCGCTACAAATGTAGTCCATTTTGGCTGCCGTCGATTACAAAAATTAGACCAAAAACCAGAATTAAGCCCATTTTGCTTGCTTGCTCTTCATTTCTAACAAAAACCAAATTGTGAAATTTTGCATGGTATAAATACATAACAATAATTTTTCTATCGCGTGTCAAATATTCTTCGTGTTCCAAAAGGTATTACTCGATATCAGCCATTTTATAAAACTAGTTAACAAAGTACAGTTATAGGAATTTTAACAACCAACGTGGTACGCCGTTTTATAGTGTTTCCTAGACTAATTCAAATATTAAATTTAATCAAAATCGTTGAAACTATTTTAGGGAATATCTCCTCTTTTTGTAGGTGAAGTACAAAAACGAAAATTTTACTTTTCCCTTTAGAGACCATGCAGTAGATCCCAGATAGCGACATTGCAAAACTAGAAGCTAGTTGCAAAACGTCCCAAGCACTGTTGCACGAGGCTATGAAATGGGGTTTTAAAAAAAATCCATAAGCACGAAAAAATAAATAAGCCCAAAAGGTAATAAATTTAATTAGTATACAGGAATTTGTGTATTGAGTGATATATTAATATTTTCAAAACTTATATAATCCGGATCGGAATTTCAGTACAAATGGTGTATTTTATGTCAAAGTTCAGGACTATATTCAAACTACGTTGATTATAACAATCTTGCATATAGAGTCAGCCTTAAAAAAAAAAAAAAAAAAAAACAAATTATAATTTGTGACCGTATTGTGGGTGCCGTGGCTCAGTGGTTAGTGCGTTGGACTACTGCGCAAGCGGTTCCAAGTTCGAATCCAGAAAAATACCATCAAAAGTTTTTTCACGGCCTCACCTCTTCCGAGTGTCTGAAAAACATTCAAGAGTACAATTGTCATGAGAAAGCTTCTCAAAAACCCCTCTGCTCTTTGGATACGGCATAAAACTGTAGGTCCCTTCTGTACATGCAGAAATGTATACCACGCACAACATGAATAGTTGTGAGAATCTAGGTCTTGGCCCTCTATGGACTGCTTACGGCTTAATATTTATTTTTATTTTTATTGTTGGCCCAAGATTTTTGAACATTTTTGAGCCGACATTCTGCATGATTTTTCGAACCTTTTTACGATCAATTACAATTTTTCATCACTAATTTGATACAATTAATCAGCACTTAAATAAATAAATAATTGCTAGCTTACAAATGAAATATTTATATTCAAAACTATAACTACATCCAGTCTCCTAAATTTGTACTGACTTATATTTTTAAGCCAATTTAATGGTTTAAAACTTTAATATTTCTGCTTCATACTTGCTCTTTGCTTTAACATAGATATTTTTTTAAAAATCTGTTACCTAGTTTAATAAAATTAAGAATTTACAATTTGCAAAATGTTTGCAAAAAAAAAAAAAAAACAATTTAAAGTTGCTTCTAAAAATCCATCTACTCTTCCCGTGACTTCTGAAATCACTGTTTTTTGTAAACAACACAAAAATCGCTCCAAATGCCTTCTGTTTATTGAAGTAAAAATATGATCTGCAATTTGTTCACGAGTTCTAATTAGGGAATTAATTATATTGTTTAACATTAAAAAAAGAAAGAAACCTTGTATAAATATATATTAAAATTGGGTAAGTAGATAATGTAAGTGAAATTTTGAAAATGCTGCTCATTCGGTTAGAAAAAGGTCCTTCAATATTCGTATAGTTAGCTTAGCACAGGGTGTGTCGTGTTCTTGTTTAAATTTATTGATCAGTACTTGTTAACTCGTTGTGTTACTCAAAAGTTTTTTGCCAAAGACTTTGATTTCTTAATATCTTGCTATTATTACCAATTTAAGCAAATACCAAATATTTTCTTTTTAAGTAGAAACTAATATACATTTTTAGGGTCTGAAACACCAAATTGTTTAAGCAAATTTATGTAGTGATTCAAAATCAAATATATATGTATATGTAATGTAGGTAGTAAAAAGTTTAGGGTATTTATATGTAAGTCTGCAAAAAGCAATCAAATTAAGTAATCTGGCTTAAAAAGTGTTAAAAGTGAAGTGTTCATTTCGCTCTATTAGTAGTATGTACCTAACCCTAAGATAATTTATTCCCAAAACGAAAACATCATCATGTTCCGCCGCAAACTGCTTTCGTCAATCAATATATAAAAATGACAAATTAATCTCCACTTCCTCAAGCAAAAAAGAGCAAAACACCATTAGATTAGAAGATATATTATTATTATTCTCAAAATTATATTATATTCTATATAACAAAAAACTATTCCACAAATAACCAAAAAAAACGAAAAAAAAAACTATATTAAATTATTAGGTAGAGTTTACTCAGGGCAACAATGCCCCCTTTCTCTCTCTCTCTTTATCTTGAAAATTGAGACAATTTTTGTTTTTTTAAGAAAACCACTCACAGTTTGCTTATTTAGGGAAGAGTAAAGTTAAACTACTCTCAACACCATCGCCATATAACTCACCCCTAAAACAATATTTCCTCTGCTGAAAAATATTATATAACAAACAAATTACACCATCATTATACAAAAAATAGGAAAAAAGAATGAAACAAGTGGCACAAGATAAAACCGCAAATTATTTCAAAAACAATGATTAAAACCATAAACGAATAGAATTTTGAAACGAAATGAAATAAACGTCAATTAATTAAAGATTGTAACCAAAAAAAAAATATAAATATATATAAAATATATATGAAAACATAGTTTTAGGTTGAATTTGCCTTAAATAAAATGAAATATATAATATGCATGCAATTCGATAAAAAAATAACAAATTGTATTATTTAATAAAAAAAAAAAGAGTAACATTTTTTGACAGGACGTGTTCATAAACTATGCTCAACAGCAAAGTCAAAAGCAAAACAAAAAAAGAAAACATAAGAAAAAAGTCTGTGTTAGCTCAATATTTAATTTTTTTCTCAAGTTTTTATTAAATTTTTTAGCTCCTAGTAAATTTCTATATTAAAGTCTTATTATAAAATTTTGTCCAAGACAAAATAAGCGAAATCAAAAACGAAATATAATAAAAACTTATTTCCAAATGGACAACGGAAACTTGATTGCATTTCTTTTTCCAGCCGTGTTCTTTTTTTTCGAAGTGTTACACGGTTTTCGTATATATAAAAAAAAAAAACGATTTAATCTTATATTTGATAAGTTAAAGTTTAAGCATTAAAATAAATACCGTTATATATATTCGTATTTTTCAGTCTGATCGATTTTATTATTAAAAGAAATATTAATTATAAATAACAAAAAATTATGTATACTGTTAAGCTTCTTATACATATATACTATATAACTTTAGATTTAAAAAAAAAATAATTCTTTTAAATGATTAATAAACTTATTTTGCATTATTCAAAAAAAAAAAGCGAAAAAAAACAAAAGGAAAAGTATATTTTTGTACATTTTTGTATAATTGCCACATGTCAAATCAGATTTTTTGTGTGTGTCTCTATGTGTATTGTCTGTCATTTGAGAGTATCTCTATAATTTTTTTGTTGTTTTTTTTTTGTATGTTTTTATGTGAATGTGTGTGTGTGTGTTTCGCCAATAGTAAAAGTAAAACAATTCATTTACATTTCATTGTTAATGGAATACGGGATGCCCCTTACTTACAGCAAGCATACAATTGGCATTACGTGAGGAATATTTTGTCACCCACAACCTCCACCACCACCAGAAAACAAAACACACGGCAACACTACGACAACACTCATTTGACATACATCAATTGGCATATCTTTTAGTTTCCTTCGTTATTTTTGTACGTTTTTTTTCGTAGGGGGACGTTACACCATCGTTTTTGAAATGGTGTTTTGCGGGGAGGGGGGTTGTGTTACAATGACGGTAATTTTGTCAGTACAATAATAAATAAACAAAACAGCACGCCTTCTCAAGGAATTTAGAGAATTCCTTCTCATTTTTTTTCCTGTTTTCTTCGTCTAGTATTTATTTTTGTTTTCGGAATTAATTTTGTTGTTTTTTTGTTTTAGTCAAATAAACTGGAGCTTATTTTAAAGCTTTTTTTTTTCCTTCATATATGTAGGTTGGTACGTGTAGTTATTTTTTTGTCTTAACACTCAGATATCCAAATAAAAGGGGTCAAGTATGGCGAGAGTAGAAATGCTCTGTGCACAATAGAAATGGTATTTTATGAGAGTCTTGGTCTTGCTTTTGGCCTAGATAAATGCGAAGAGAATTAGTTTTGTGATATTTTAATTGCTTACTTAGGGAAATTAAAAACAAAAATATAAAACTAAAACTAAAAGTATATATAGTATTTTTATATCTAAGAGAGATTAAACCTTATGCGTAGCAATAAAGTAGGATTAGATACATACATACAGTGGGTTGTGATATTTAGGGATTCAATGTGAATGCTTTTAGACAGATGGTTATCGAGAAGAGTGTGTGTTGAAAGGAGTTAATTTTAGTCCCTTTTATGTCCCCTTTCTCTTTAACTTGAGAAAAGAGACTCGGTTTTGGTGATGTTTTGAAAGATTTTGTCATCACTAGGGCTTTGTCGCAATTAAGTTTTCTTTTGATTATAAATTTATGGAAATCTTATAAAAGATACAGACACATACAAGAAGGAACATACCCCTTTAGGTAAAATTTTACCAAAATAATTAAACATGTATGTGGATGGAATTGAATTAGTTTTTGTGGCATACAGTATTGCCAGACGTTTGTATTCAAAATGTTTTGAATTTGGACTAGTTTAGACTATGCACAAGTTATTTAATCTCACGTTCAGAATTTTTAATGTAAAATACAGAATGTTTTTGGAAATTCAGCACAAAAATATAATGTTCAAATTTAAGTTGTATCATAAAGTTGCAAGCACAACAAGGACAACTATTTAATTATGTTTCTACTAATATCAAATATATTAAAAACTGGGTTTCCCACAATGTTTATGGACCAAAATAAATAGAGAATGTGTTCCAATCGATTTTGGATAGTCCATTTTAACATTTAAGGATCAATCATAATTAAGGCTCTACCGTACGTACAATATACAAATTATTAGTATTCGCACAGTTTCCTCAACTTTTCATTCACTTTTGGCTTCGATATGACATACGGTCACGTTTCCATAATGCAATTTGGGTACGCTCAGATTTCGCTCCTAATTTATTTTCTATCTCTATTTCTTTTTTTCCAAACTTACTCAAGATGTTGTCCTTCAATCAATAGCCAACGTTCTCGGACAATGATTAGTTGAATATGATCTGGACAATTTGTGGTTCAAGTATGTTGGCGTTAGGCGCCACACTGTCTATGAAACCATTTAAGTACTGAGGACTTTTAAGTACTGTCTTTCAAAACTTTTTCAAGCTTTGTGAACTTTAAATTTTCCCAGAAACACAAAAACATTGTTGAGAATAGAGAACTCGTAAAATTTCTTAAGATGCGGTATCAAGCACCATTCACAGCTCAGCGACCTACGAATACGAAAGAGCGAATATTCAAAAATTTTGATATTTCATTCACAGTAACTATTTTTTTGGACGCAGCAATCTTCCAGTTTCACTTATCATTCACCTAACCAAACAAAAAACTAATTTTGAGTCGCTGAGCTGTGAATAAAGACCTTAAGGGGAGAACTCGTATCTCGTTCGCCAATTCGGCATTTAAGACATTTAGTAGAAAAATCTACTCTTATAGAGCAATTCGATATGTAACTAAATCTATAGAATCCGTTGTTAAGTCGTTTTTAACTGACAGCTTGATAGAATACACAAATTCTTATGGCATTTTCACTCGTGAAGGCAAAGAGAGAATGTAGAGAACCTGTCATCGCCTTTGACAACCAGTTGATTGAGGTGACGGATTCTATGGGACTGTTCTATCGGGCAATATATCAACTTGAATGTCAATGTCAACGGAACGACAGAGCCCTTTACATCCGTACGTCGAGAGATTCGTTGACACTAACGTATTTCACGAATGAAAAGTCTCTTAAAATTAGTCATGGAGTGACAATATTATTGATCATATATTCTACTGTCCAGCTGTCAGTTTAAATATGCCGTTTATACGACCGGATTGAGGAATCTGCGTTTTCATTGTTACTGGATTAAGAATCGCTTTGAAATCGGATCGAATTTGGCACTTCTTCCACTATGTTAAGAGTTAGGTACGCCAAGCAATCCACCATTGCCTCATGAAATAAGACGACTGAATGATGTTCAGATTTCTAAATATAGGATTAGGTTAACAAATAAGCAAGACATAACTAGACCTGTGGGCCAAATTTCAAGCCAAACCGCTCGAAATGTTGGCTCCAAGAAATATAAAAATATAGGTAGGTCATTTTCTTATGCATGAATGGCGGGTGAATTCCATCCGTGTCGTAAAATTCTACAAAATAACAATACAAATTACAATAATCTTGTACTGAAATTTTTTCCACGCAAAAACTTATTCATTTCACCTTCGTTCGTCAAGCTTTAATTTTTAAACATTCTAGATTACAATCAGTAGTAACTACATGGTTCTCTCTACAGTACGTAAGTTATAGGTTTTTTCACAGCTTCTTCCTCATCACCTGATAATATCTCCGCCATATTCTGGACTTACGATCAGTTCTAAAGTCAAAATTTAAGTATTCTGTTCCAATATTCCATTAACAACCAAATCGTATCCTTCTATGTCTGATTTCATCATGTTGCAACGAAAAAAAAAAAAAAACGAATTCTAAAATTGGTCCTGCTTTTCTTGCTGACTTTCTCCTTTTCGTTCAAATCCTTGGTTAAACTTGCATGAGATTTTGCTCAACCTTTTCTCGTCCTTTTTTGTGTTTTTCTTCTTTTTTTTCGTTATTTTATTCCTTTTGTTTCATTCCACAGAAATCATCTTGTAACACACAGAAAAACACCGTTAAGCAGAAATTTACAAAACTCAATTTTTGACCAAAAAAACCTCAACACAACCAGTAAAAAAAAATATAAAAACAAAAAAGAATTTAATTGGTTACAGGCCACCATCATGCTAGGTATCACAAAAATCACAAAATAAAAAAAAGAAATAGGCAATCGATGTACATAAAACAAGAAGCCTAGCCTAATTTATCTCTGTCTATCCATAAATATCATAAAATATAGTTTCGTTTTGAGCTTTTGCAATTATCTTCCTTAAAAAAAAAAATAAAGAACAATGATTTTTTTCCTAATTTCATACACATTCTCTGCATATATTTCTTTCGTTTGTCAAAAAAAATAAAAGAACATCCCATTCCGTTAAAACAAAACAAACAAAAAAACTAATTAACCCTCGTTCACACTTCAAACTCCACCCGTTTATAGTTGGACGAATTCCGTCTTGAAATACAAAGAAGGGATCAAGAGATTATGGCGATGGCCGCCAAAATGAAGACCCTCGAGGAGCAACATCAGGTGAGAGTAATTCCGCCGGCGCGACTCAATTTTCTTGGTAAAATTCGATAATTTATAGGACTATCAGCGCCACATAGCCGTACTCAAGGAGTCACTTTGCGCCAAAGAGGAGCACTATAACATGCTGCAAACCGACGTTGAGGAACTCCGTGCGCGGCTGGAGGAAAAAAATCGCCTAATTGAAAAGAAGACACAGGGTACTCTACAAACAGTGCAGGAACGTAACCGCCTCACAAGTGAATTGACCGAACTTAAGGACCACATGGAAATTAAGGATCGTAAAATAAATGTTCTTCAAAGAAAGGTATCTATCACTCGCTCCTAAACACTTTGTGAATAAAATTCTTCCTTTTTTTAGATTGAAAACCTCGAGGACCTGCTCAAGGAGAAGGACAACCAAGTGGACATGGCCAGAGCTCGTTTGGCGGCAATGCAAGCACATCACAGTAGCTCCGAAGGTGCCCTCACAAGTCTAGAAGAAGCCATCGGTGATAAGGAGAAACAAATGGCCCTGCTGCGTGAACAAAGAGACCGTGCCGAAGCCGATAAGCAGGAGGAACGTGAACTACACGAACGTGAAGTCGCCGACTATAAGATTAAACTGCGAGCCGCCGAAAGTGAGGTCGAAAAATTAAATACCCGCCTGGACAGAGCAATTGCCGAGAAGGAACGTCTTGAAATTAAGCTAGAAGCGTCACAAAGCGAACTGGGCAAATCCAAGGTCGAATTGGAGAAGGCCACCAGTGAAGTTGGTCGCAGTTGTGCCGATTGGGAGGCTACCAAACAGCGTATTGCCCGCCTTGAATTGGAGAACGAGCGGCTGAAACACGATTTGGAGAGATCCCAGGTACTAGTGTATTTTTACAAGGGGATAGCATTTTAGAATTTCCTTTTAGAGTGTTGTTGTGATAGATTCCTCATGCTTTTATGAGTGACGATGGCTTGCTGTATGGTCTGTATTATATTGTGTTCATGCATAAACCTTCCATAAAAAAAAGAGTTTAATATTTATTTAGTTTACATATAGGTATAATTCAATTGATGTTATCGTTCATATTATTATAAGTATATTAGTATCTGTCTCTTTAAACTACTTTGCAAGGTACTAAGTCCAGCTATGTGCACTTAAGGCCAGGCAAGAAGTGAATAGCCTCTTTGTAAACGAATTCTCGAAATTTATTATCTTAATACTGTTGTAAGAGCACAAAAAATTCCCAGTGACATAGTAGCTCATTTGATCATCGAAGTTGTATGTCAGATATGATCAATCATTTTAAGGGTTTCTTGGCCCATCAAAGAACAACTTTATTGAAAAAGGGGCGATGGAGAAAGTGGCAGTGGACTGAACACATTCTATGACATGAAAACTACTCAATTGCCAAATACACTCCCACAGGCAGACAGAACATCGGGACACCATAGACAATCCAGAAATAATTCATATTAAAACGATTCAAGCTTCTTTCAAGAGAAATTTGAACCATGAGGGTTCCACCTTCGTTGGGCGCCAATTAACAAAAATTTAAATACACAAGACAAGCTCCTTCTCTGAGAACAATCCCGCCTTAAATTTGAGAGATCAATCGACTTGGGTAAATTCTTTTCTTTCTATTGTCCCTTCAGCTCTGTGAGATGGATCTCAGACCGAAATGACAGCTTATCTGCTGCTATGTCCAAAGGAAGGATTTGTTCTAAGCTCGCTACCTTTCTATAGCTTTCCTTATCGAAGTTAAGGATTTCTTTGCAGAAATAGGGATTGATTAATCTTCTGGATTTTCTAAGACCCGGCGCTTTGGTCTAGACAAAATTTTAGTTACCCATTCATTGATCAGCGTTGTGTGTGATTGACACCATAATTAGGTTCAGGAGCCCAGATTCAGAGCCGGCCCTTGCAAGATTCGTTGCCCACAATCCCTTGTTGTCCAGGGACCCAGCCGAGTTTTACCTTTACCTAGCATGATTAAGACACCAAGACACCTCTTCTTTAGTCCTGTTCCAAGATAAAAACAAAAACCTTTAGTTCATTCCAGCACGAAGCAAAGGAAGACAGGAATTGAATCATCGTGAAGCTGAACTTTCATTTATAGAGTTTAAGCCTTTTATACTTTTATCACAGTTACTATGTTTCATATTACTTATGTATAAGCGCTAAATGTTCACCCATAACCTAGTCATAATCTCCTCTCTTACCTGCAATTTCATAAACTAGAAGTAAACCTAAGCTTAACCTCATTCTAAACGATAAAACCTATCCTCTCTCCTATTAGATTCCTCCTTATTCCCCCACCAATTGCTCACCCATACTTACATAGCATATTTTCTTACTCTGCAGACAACCTTTGGCCGTACGACTTTGAACACATCTCAAGAACTCGACCGTGCTCAAGAGCGTGCAGACAAAGCATCAGCCGAACTACGACGCACTCAAGCCGAACTTCGAGTAACTCAGGTTAGTACACCTCTCACTCAGTCATACTTAAGTACGCATAAGACTATCGTAGTTGGCTTTTTTAGGTTTAGCCTTTAAAATGCTGATGGTCACACTAAATGTGACCTGATGCTAAATTATTGATATCTCTATGTGATAAATCTAAAAAAACACATGCAAACATTAAGACAGAATGACAGTTCATGTCAAAGAAATCCTGGTGCTTTCCCAGCAGCCACCCACTTTCTTTGACACAAATCTGTCAGAAGACTTAAATATAAAAAAAAAAAAAATTAAAACTTTGTTTTTGTGCTATACTTACTTTGTTTTTTGCTTTTTTCTTTGGTAAAATTTTTTCGTTAAAACTTACTTTTAAAAATTTAATTAAAAAAAGTCTCTTTTTCTTCAAATAACTATTAAAACTGACGCGCTGACATTAATTTTTATAGGGCGAAACAGAACAACGTTTTGTGAGTAATTGTTTCCAGAAAAAAAAAAACACAAAAACAATAAATCCAAAGTTTTACAATCCTACTTTTGTTTTAATTCGTTTTTTTTTTTTACAAAAAATTTTGGTTCAACATTTTCTTGGATTCACTCACTTCACTTTTAAATTTAACCAACTCATTACATTAAAAAAAGAAAAAAAAAAAAAACATTACATACAAAAATTTAACAAAAAAATAAAATCAAAGCCTGTTTCAAACAAAGGCTATAAGCGGCTTTTAACTGCTGCAGGCTATGCTAGCCAGAATTTAATGTAAAAAATTAATACTTAGGCGCAATCTTTCTTAAACTTTCGCTGCTAAATGCATCACTTTCTTAATTTTTGTTTTATTGTTTTGGTTCGAAAAAAAAAAAATCAAAAAGTTAACATCAAACACAGAACCAGCCTTGGATGCTACTTTTCAGAGAAATGACTGCATCCAAGGCAAGCAAAAAATAGCTATGCACATGTTTTGGCTTCCTTTTGATTTGAAAATAACGTGTTTTTATTTTGAAAACAAATGAAAATTCTGAACCCACCATCATCAAGCCGGAATATACGAATTGACGTCATGTTTCATTCAATTTGTAAAATGGTAGTTCTTTTAGCTAATAAATCTCATGTTGGCAATGTAGTTTTCACAAGTTTTTGCTAAAATTTGTTTTTAAACCAAAAAGTTAAATACCAAAATGATTTGTTAGTTAAATGTAAAATATGCTTCTTTTTGTGGTGAATTTTTCAGTCGGATGCGGAGCGAGCACGAGAAGAAGCTACTGCCCTGCAAGAGAAACTCGAAAAGAGTCAGGGCGAGGTGTATCGACTGAAGGCGAAACTCGAAAATGCTCAAGGCGAACAGGAAAGCTTCCGACAAGAACTCGAAAAGGTACAGGGTAGCGTTGGACGCATTCATGCAGAACGGGATAAGGTAAGCTATAGAAAATTTCAATACAAATTGTGGTCAAAGTGATCAAAAATGTATATGACAAATTTGGCACCAAATGTAAGCTTAGAATGATAGAAATTCCGATGAAACCAGTGTGGGTCCTAAAGCTGCGGGTTACGAAATTTGTATTTATCAAGTCACTACTACAATAGTGGGGTTTGACTCCTGTATGATAGATCGGAGGATCAAAATCGTTCTTCCCGACAGCACGAAAACGAATTGGATCGACTGCATCCAGCTAAGTAGTACTTGTTTGCAAGACGTACGCTACTGAAATTTAGTCCTAAACTACTTTGAATCTATTGCAAAAGTGTGCAAATATTTCAATAAAGGGTTTACTACGACCTGAATATAAAGAACTCCTTAAACTTAATCCCTGTTTTGTGTATAATTTTAGGCCTTCGCCGAGGTAGACAAAGTGAAAGAAGAACTCGAACGAACTCAAGCGACACTCGGCAAAGCTCAACTCCAGCAGGAGAAACTTCAGAACTCACTGGACAAAGCCCAAAACGAAGTCGACCATTTGCAAGAACGTCTGGATAAGGGTACCGCCGAAAATCGTCGCCTGGTCTTAGAAAAGGAAAAACTCACATTCGAATACGATGACATGCAATCACAATTGGACAAAGCTCTGGGACAAGCGGCGCGCATGCAGAAGGAGCGTGAGCTACTCGCCCTGGATATGGAACGAATTAAGGAAAAAATGGATAAGACACAAGTACTGTTGATGTTGTTGTTGTTGTTGTGTTTTGTGTTGTACATACAAGAACTTAAATTATATAGATATCACTTGCTCGTATACAGAAAGAAAGGGATGCCCTGTCGGATGAGCTGGAGACGATCAAGGAACGTGGAGAAAATGCCCAGACATTGTTGATGAAGGCGCAAAGGGATAAGGAGGCCCTGCAAACGGACATTGAGGTTCTAAAAGAAAGATACGAAAAATCCCATGTAATACAGCAGAAACTTCAGGTAAGTTCAAGTGTGTGTGTGTTCTTAACAAACGATACAGTAACTAGCATTGCAACTAGATGGAACGCGATGATTCGGTGACGGAAGTGGAGATTCTCAAAGAGAAGCTCGACAAAGCGCTGTACGCCAGTCAGAAGCTGATCGATGAGAAGGATACTTCAAATAAGGAGTTCGAAAAGATGTTAGAGAAGTACGACAGAGCACAAAATGAGATCTATCGCCTGCAATCGAGGTGCGATACAGCGGAAGCGGATCGCGCTCGATTGGAGGTTGAAGCCGAACGATCAGCATTGGCTGCGTCGAAAGCCCGTGAGGATCTACGAAAACTACAAGAGGAAAGCACACGCTTACAAGAGGCATGTGATAGAGCAGCCCTGCAACTGAGTCGATCTAAGGAATGCGAAGAGAATGCTCGATCGGAATTGGAACACAATCGCGACAGGTTTGATAAAATCCAAACAGAATTGCGACGAGCGCAAGGGGAGAAAGAGCACCTCAACAGCGAGATGGAACGACTCAATTACGAACTTGAGCGAGCTCACAATACCCACAGCAAAGCGAACGCATCTCTGGAAGCCGCCAAGGAGGAAGTCACTCACTACGTCAGTGAGCTGGAGAAAATGCGTGAACGCTATGAAAAGAGTCAATCAGAGGTGCGCCGACTCAACGACACCGATACCTATGGACGAGAGACAAGACGCCTCAAGGAGGAGAACGAACGACTCCGCGAGAAACTGGACAAAACTCTTATGGAGCTGGAGACCATACGAGGCAAATCTCAATACGACTCCGAGTCTTTCGAGAAGTACAAGGACAAATTCGAGCAACGAGAACTCGAAATCCAAAATATCGAATCGAAACTACACGAGACCACATTACAGCTGGAGCTGTCCAAAGGAGAAGTGGCCAAGTTGCTCGCAAACCAAGAGAAGCAACGAAGCGAGCTGGAACGCGCACATATTGAACGAGAAAAAGCCCGAGACAAACACGAGAAGCTACTTAAAGAGGTTGAACGATTACGCCTGCAACAACAAACGGCGGCCATCAGCCCGAGCACCAGCGGCATAACTCCAAGCGAAAGACAAGAAATCGATCGCCTCCGAGACCGCCTCGAGAAGGCGCTACAATCTCGAGACGCCACCGAACTGGAAGCCGGTCGCCTTGCCAAGGAACTGGAAAAAGCACAAATGCATTTAGCCAAACAACAAGAAACCAACGAGTCCACAAAGATCGAGTTCGAGCGTATGTCCGCCGAGCTGAGTCGTATGCACGAGCGCCTTGAGAAATCCGAAGCCGAGAAGGAGTCGCTCAGACAATCAGGTAAGAGTCCTATGCAGAATGGTCAAATGGAGAAGCATCTGCACAAACTGGAGGCCGATAACAAACAAATGATAACGGAGCGAGATCAATTGGTGCAGCAGCTGGAGAAGAGTCAAGAGATGTTGATGAACTTCCAGAAGGAGCTGAACAGGTGCGAGCAGGACTTGCAGGCTCAGCGAGAGGAGAACCGCAAATTGCGCAACGGACATCCACCTACGGCTAATGGACAGGAGACTCAGCAACTTCGAGCCGAATGCCAAGCTCTCAAACAGAGGCTGGAGGCCGCAGAAAAGGCTCTGACAGCGGCAGCTGGTGCCGCAGCTGCAGCAGCAGCAGCTGGTGGAAACCCCGCAGAGATGGAGAAATGGCGGAAAGTCATCGAACAGGAGAAGAATCGTGCCGATTTGGCCGAGAAGGCGGCTGGTGAGATGCATAAGAGAATACAGGTGAGTCTTAGATTAAAACTGAAGAGGATTGAGTTTGAAATCCATTATTTTCCTAGATGATGGACAAACAACTGCAAGGACAGCACCAACAACTGCAGCACATGCAGAAACAGTTAGCACAAGCAAATGCAAATGCCGCCACCGCATCAAACGCGCAAGATACCAGTAAGGAACAAGAGAAGCTCAAAGCAGACCTACAAGCCGCATGCCTTGAACGAGATCGATTCCAACAACAATTAGAGATGTTGGTTCAGGAACTGGAGAAGAGTCAAGTAAGTTTACCTCAAACTATTTGTCTTCTACGTTCTTTTGTAACCCGTCTTCCTTCAGCTAAACTTAAACGAAGCCAACAAGCAATTACAAGCCGCACAACAACAGCAAACAACCAAGGGACCAGCCGACGAGGCTCAACGCAAACAATTGGAGGCTCAATCCAAGCAGCTCGAGGAAGTACGCAAACAAATCGAGAATCAAGCGAAAACGATCGAAGGCGAACGAAAGATCATCGAAGATCAGCGAAAGTCAATCGAAGCGAAAAGAAAAGATATCGAAGAAAAGGAAAAGAAAATGGCCGATTTCGATGTACAGTTACGAAGGCGAAAAGAACAAATGGATCAGCTGGAGAGATCCTTACAGAGTCAGGGAGGCAGCGCCGCCGTTGCGGGTGAAATGAACAAGAAACTAATGGATACTCAGCGGCAATTAGAAGCGTAAGTTCTTATTAGTACTTCTTTTCTTTTCCTCCATTTTCACTAATTTACCACCACAGGGTGGTGAAAGAACTACATCATACCAAAGAAGAGGCTAAGAAATCAACAGCAGAGACAGAAAGACTACTGCAGTTGGTGCAAATGTCACAAGAAGAACAGAATGCGAAAGAAAAGACGATAATGGACTTACAACAGTAAATTACAAATTCAAAATGTTTGTTATATGAACTAAATGTTTTTATTTCTATTTTTTCAGGGCCCTTAAGAACGCTCAAGCCAAACTTAAACAAGCACAAACTCAACAGCAGCAAGATGTGAGTATTACTTTCCGATCTGCGTTATCAAAATTTTGACTTTTTTTTCTTTCTAAATCTAGGCTGGACCCGCCGGCTTCCTCAAGAGCTTCTTCTAAATACATAATTGGATTATACAATGTAAGCGACGTACGATGACTCACGTTATACATCTTTGTTTTGGTGGATGCGAATCAACTGTCTTAACGGTGATGTTTATTTTTTATGTCACTTTGACGGATGCGGAAGTAAGTACATTCTGCGTTATTTGAATATTACAGCATGTAATCACGCCACTAGATTTAAGGCTTAAAGTTATGTTAATAATTAGACCTATTCAAATGAATGAATAAGAAAATACTTCTTTTACAGATGTGGATTGCAAGCCACATTCCCAAGACCAAAACAATCAAAAAAGTTCAAAATTTTTATTCTTTGGTGAATTACAAGTTGCACTTACAGATTGCTGTCAAAATTTGCTAATATTCGCTAATTCATATTCGGTAATCGCTATGCTGTGAATGGACCCTAATCATATAATACGTTTGTTCTTTTATGAAAGGCAAGTGAAATTGCAGCAACTAGATGAGCAAATTACTATGAATATTTGTTCGCTGAGTAGTGAATGTCTCTTTAGAAAAATGTGATCTTCTAGAATGAAGGAAAACAGAAAGGACTCTGCTAGTAAAATCCCAAAACATCAATTAGGCATCGTTTATTCAATGCAAGGCTAATGAAATGTACTATTCTAGGAGATCGAATCCATTGCTATCCGAAATCCATGTGCAAAAGATATTCTACAAAAGTTTGTGTTCGAATATGATTGTGAGAATGACATCAGCTTTTCACTACAAATTTTCCAATTCACACCCAAACGTTCGCGTACCCCCCATAAAACAGCGAATTTTTACGAAAAGCTGTTCGTTTACGGAGAATTTTTGTAGTTTTTCACAAAAGAGAGCAAGAAATTTCCCCCTACTACGAATTTTAGTGCAAGAAATTTCTTTGGGCTGGTTTGTGAAAACTGTCAAATCAGTGTATTTTCGACTTTTTCTTGTTCAACCCGTTCGTTTACTTTTTCGTAGTTATAGCTCTCTCTGAGAGAATTTTACCCCCACTCTTCGAAATTTCGAAAGTACGCGAGCGGACCTAATGTCAGACAATCATTTGGGAGTATTTGACAGTTTCTCCCACATTATTCTTCTTTTGTCAACGATTCGTTTCTTGCTGAACAAACTGTGTAGACGCTTTAATAGACCGCTTTCTACATGAAAAATTGCTGAATGAATATTACTTTAAGACAAATTATATGCAACTTGTTATGTTTCTACGAGCCTCTTTAAGTACACCTATTACAATTCACATCCGGTATAAAAATATTTTCAGATTGTTGCAATGCCCACCAAAGAAGGAAACAAAAAAAAAATATTAGAAGAAAGATGTGCTGAATCTGTGTTCAAATAAAACCAGGGAAATGAGACATAAATATACTATTTAAACAAATTAAAACAAAACCCCAAAAAAGAGAAAATGTTGTAAAATTAAAAAAAAAAAGTATATTTAAAATATAAAAAAATGAAATAGTAGAACAATATATAAATATTATTAAAAAGTAAATAAAAATGAAAAAAAGATAAACTATGTTAATAGTATAAATGGTATAAATATTGATCACAATATACAAATGGAATAGCTAATAAATTATCAAATTAATTTAAAATAAATTATAAATATATATATATATAAATATAAATAATAATTTATAGGTAGCTCAGATAAAAGAAACGTTTAATATAGTGTACATATTATTATATATATATAAAAAAAAAAACAGTTACATAATGAAATTAGTCAAATTTATATAAATAAAATATAATACTTCAGCAATGTAATCACAATAATACAAGAAAACAAATTTAACTATTACAATAATTTAATCAACAGTAAAGATCTAACAACAACATCAAACAAACAACAAAAAAAAGAATCGTTACCTTCATGGCAAATTTTATTATAACAAATTTATTTAAACTCAATCTATATTTAATGAAAAGAAAAAAACAAAAAAACAAAATCTCTCAAAACTCACTTCTCTTATTCTTCTCTATCGTTCTCTATCTACTCTCTCTCTCTGTGTGTCTCTTTTCTCTTTTAAATATTTAACGAAAACAAAAACCTAAACCAATAACATCTCTATCTGGTGCTTCAGTATATACTAATTTAGTTAATCTTATTTACATAAATAAATATAAACGGAACTCGAGAACGAATAGCAAATGAATGGTTTTAATTTCCTTCTTTTTCCTCTGTTAAATTTTTGATGAAAAGAATCAAACAACAACTTAACGATAACAAGAACAACAAGAAAAACGGAATATTAAAATACTTGTTAACAACACTGCCATGTTATTATTTATTTTTTGAATTAAAAAAAAAAGTAAACACTTCTTTAAGACACTCTCTTTTCAAAATATAAAAAGAAAGAAGAAAAACAACAAAACAAACTGTTACAAAACAATATTGCAAAAATCATATCATTTAGAATTATGTAGTAAGGAATATAAGAAAAAAAAAATCATAGAAAGGTGTATAAGATACTCTCTCAGAACGAATAAATAACAAATAGCAAGTACATGAATGTTGAATATTTCTAATGGAAAAAAATTAGTAAAATTATATTATTAGTTAGGATGGAATATCACACTAGAAATAACCCATCTAACTCACTCCTTGTTTGCAAAATAAACTTTGCCTCCTTCTCCTCCTGACACAGGATGCTGTACATTCTGATAGTACTAGCGGAGTTAAAAAAAATTGTATTTCTTACCAAATACGGCGTTTCATTTTTCCCTAGCTTGTTTCCTTTGCGTACTATAATTTCTAGTTTATTTTTTCGAGAAAAGTAAAAATCTCTATCTCCTGCAAATAAATAAAGAGACATAACATAAACTTATATATAGAAATAAATAATACACATAATATTCGACCAATTGAATAAGATAAGGAATAAAATTAAATAGGTACGCTTGTTAAGATTAAAGCAAACAACAACAACAAATACACACACCCATACACACATATATTTTTCTCTCAGTTCTTCTACAAACAAAAATTGGAATTTTTTTTTCTTTTTTTCTAAATCTTAAACGAAAAAACGAAAAAGCAAAATATATTTAAAGAAAACCGAAAATAAATTACGCATACATTTTACGAATTCAATACTTAATTATATAGATACATATATTAGCTACATTTCTGTAAATTCATTATAGTCAAAATAAAAATAAAATATAAATAAATTCATAGAAAAAATACATTTTAATTTAATCTTTAAGTAAGAAAAAAAAAGTCTATGCTTGTTACACTCACAATAGCAACAACAACAAAAAAAATATCAAATGACTCAACTTAATCTCAAACAAAGATACTAATTTTCAGCAAAAAACAAAAAATGCAGAAACTACTTTAAACTATGCAACTGCCCACAACATCCGTATATTCTCCCAAACTGTAGGTTCACTGAGAACTTTACTTCTTGTTTCTACTTACTACAATACAATCTTTTTTTCTACCTAATATAATTCTATTCTATATATACTATGAGATAATTTTCCACCTTCAACCTATCAACTACCGATTTTCTAGCAAAAAAAAAAAAACAAATAAATAATACATTTTTTTTGTAACAAAATAGAGAGGTTTGGATACGACTGCACGAACGACAAATTTCACTGACTTTCTTTTCTCAATTTTTGTGTTCTGTGTCTTTTGTTTATGACTGCAGTCTGGGAGACGAATATTGTTAGAAGCAAAATCATATATTTATATATATATAGAGAGTCTTCAAAATAAAAAAAAATAATATTATATGTTGTTCAAAATAAAACAAAAAAAAAAAAAACTATATATATATATTTATAAATAAAGCAATTGTATTGAAGTTATTGAATTTATTGTAAGTTAACAAAAAGACAATTTTTTTTTGTTACAGTTTATATAAAAAGAAAATTAAAAAAAGAAAATAAATAAAAGAAACAAAACAGCAAAACAGATACAGAATGTATGTATGTACGTCTATATAAAATATTTATTAATTTTTTTACCTCGATATTCATTGGTTAGTAAAAAGTAAAATAAAAAAAAAAAAGTAAAAATACTTCAATATTTAACAAGAAAAACAAAAAAACTTGCATATATACAATATTATGTATAAAATATATATTGTATGTATATACACAAAATATGTACACTTTTCTGTATGTATCATTATAAAGATAATTTCGGCTAATGTTCAAACAAAAATACAAATATATATATATATATAAATATAGAAATAAAAAAATAAACAATAATATTTATATCGTAAAACATAAAATAATAATAATATTACTATTACAATTAATATTCTTATTATTAATAATAATTTTCAATTAAAAAGGAAAAATTAAAAAACTACAAAAAAAATACCGTTATCGTTATTATGTGCAAAATGCAAAAGAATTATTATTGATAATGACTATATTATTATTATTAATAATATTATTATTATTGTATAGTTTTTAATTTATCCTTTTTCCCTTTTTCTTTTTCTTTGTTTTTTTGGTATAAATTTAAAAAAAAAAAAGTATTAAACAAAGAAAATTTGAAGAATGTTGTGTACATTCCAAGATAAGAAACCAAAAAAAAAAACATGAAACCAAACCAAAAAAAAAAAAAGATGTATTATTCGAAATGTTCATATATAAATGTCGACAATGTCATTATAAAGAAAAATGTTCTTCAAAACTGCCTACAAATAAATTTATTTAAAATGATAAATTGACATTTGCGGGACTTTTTGTTTTCTTTTGTTTTTGTGTGTTAAAGGTCATCTGATTCAACGTATTCAACGTATTTAAAAAGGTAAGTATCTTCGTTAGTAACAATGGAAAGCATCATTTTATCCGGCATCTAATCAGGATATGAGCGTTAATTAAGGTGATTTTTGCGAAATTTATCGGCTGCTTGGTAGGAACATAAAGATAATAAGAGTTGTATTTTTGTAAACGCAGCTATAGATCTTGATCGAGAAATTCATAGAGGTCAAGAAACGAAATCAGACATTTGAGATCTGATCATTGGAGTGGTTTTGAGATAGAATTGTGTTTATTTGTATGCCATTTCGTTTTATTTAATAGATTGCGTGCTACAAAAGAAGCAAAGAATTGTAAGTACCTACATATAGAGAAAAAAGACCACCACGAAAGGCATTTGCTTAGGCTCCATTATAAGCATAGACAAACTAAAATAGACGGTCGTCTTCGGCCGATTTGACCGTTGGTTCCCACAAGAGCAAAAGTACCACGTATTTTGAATGTATTCTGACGTTTTCGTTAAAATCAAGTCGGAGCTCACGCACATATTCTCAAACCGCGGTACATTTCATGGGCGCAGCCATTTCCTGTACATTTTGTTGTTGTTAATTGAATGACAGTCTGCTGAAAATGTGGTGTGCAAAAGGAAAGAAAGGGACACCACGATTGTTTTATAGTTACGTCCTGTTCGCACGTTCGTTAACATGTATTCACAGATAGGAAATTTAAACTCGGCGTACTTTACAAAATTTTCGGATGTGGAACGTGAAGACGACCGTCTATATTAGTTTGTCTATGATTATAAGTTTGAGCAATCTTTCAGAAAACTTTTACCTCAAAGAAATTAATGCCTAAAAGAATTGGAATATCTTGTATAGTAAACTGGCAAGCCAGAAAAAGTAACGAAAACAAAAGATTCCTGGGTCTTGGGTCTGTATTAGGCTTTTCAGAAAAACAATGCGAATTGATAATAATACATTAGACTCTCCTGAAGGGTGACACTGTAAACACTGCAATAATAATCTATGTATTGCTTGTAAAACTCATTCAAGCGAAGCTTCTTGATGCAATACTGCTGCGATCTATGGTGATATTGAGGACTGTAATTCTGAATCGCACTTATTAGGATTATCTTCAACATTGGACGTGCTTTCAAATGTAGAAATTTAGTTTGTAAGCCGCACTACTCGTATATGCATATATGTAAATGATCAATCGGCTCTATATTTGCTAAGCTTTGCAACCTTCAAACATTTGGAGCCAACGCGAACCGGAATCTTATTTGTTACTTTTTGCCTATTTTCTTAAACCCTAAGCTATGAATAAAGGAGTAACCATAATTTAATTACAGCTCTGAACATACGTAATCATGCGAATGTACATAATAGGTCCGTTCGCGTACCCTCCCAAAACAGCGAAAAGAAAGTACCATGCTACGAATGTGGCTTGTTTATAAGAATTATCAAATCTGTCACATCAATGTATTGTTTTTTTTTTGTTGAACCCGTTTGACTACCTTCCGTAATTTAAGTTCTCTTTAAAAGATTTTTACCGTCACTTTGTACAATTTGACAATCCACGAATTTTAGTTAAAAATTACGTCAAATGGATCTAAACGGCCAACCATAATTGAATTAAGTCATGCGAATACACATACATATATGTATGTCAGAAGGTTATAGAGAATTTTAAAGATTTAATTTCTTTTAGCTTCCGAAGAGAAAAAAAAACACTGCTCACCATGTTTCATTGGCTCTTTGGCAGCATCTTCTGGGAGAGCTTTTCGCTTCCCAATTTCATTTAGGAAGACACTCAGAATACACTCTTCCATTGGACTACTTGTCAATGCCATATGGCACACCGATTTTTCATTGTAAAAGAACCACCAACTTCTAAAGACAAATTGCATGTTCCATTGGAATGCAGGAGAAGAGAATTCTTGAGCGAAACCAAAGGATAACACCATAAGAGATGAGTTATTTTTTGTTCCGTTAATCTAGACCTTTTCTAAATAAATAAATGAAATAATAAATATTAGGCCATTAGCAGCCCGTAGAGGGCCAAAGCCTAGCTTCTCACAACTGTGCGTGTTGTGCACTATATAAATTTGTGCACGTACAGAAGGAACATACAGTTTAATGTCATATCCGAAGGGAAGGAAAGTTTTTTTGGGAAGCTTAAATACTAAATAGTCTTAAAATTTGTCAGACGGTCGGAAGAGGTGGGGCCGTGAAAAAAGCTTGATGGTATTTTCCTGCGCAGTATTCCAACGCACTAACCATTGCGCCACGGCACTGCACACCTTTTCTATACGTGCAAAATTGTATAACATACCCAACACGCACAGTTGTGAGAAGCTAGTCTTTGAAAACTATTGCTTTTTCGTATTAGAGCGGAAGCATTCGGATTTTGAACATTTAAATTAATTATTCAAAGGACCGAATACAAATAAATTTATACCGTCCGAAATAACCTTTAAACATTCTGAATTATGTTAGAGATTTCACTACATTCTTATTGATTGGCTTACATAGGAGTTTACATCTTATTTCTTATCCCGTACACACAGTCAATTTTTGCTGGAGACATTTTTGTGTTAAATTGTTATTCACTTACAGTTTAAATAATTACCTTTAAATAAGTGCAGTTTTTGTGTTATCTACATTATACAATAATTTCATTATAGAAACGTAAGCAAAAGCAAAAAAAATTTCCTCCACTCTCTATTGTAACTTCACACCAACCAATACAACAACCCATTCACAATAGCTAAAATTCTATTTCGAAACACTACCGTCGACCATCTTCGAATTTCATTTCTACCGAAAGAAATACGAAAAAAAACATGGCCGCTCACACAGAGAAGAGAAACGTCAGCTTTGATTAGCTTTTCTGCTGATTGCTCCTCGGATAAAGCAAAGTAAAAAAAGAAAGGAAGCGAAAGAACGTCTTCCTTTGCAGAGTTTTTTCTATTGTTTATATAATTTGATCGGTTTTTTTATTCGCATCATCGATATCTGCCGCCCGCGAGCACCAGCCACCAAAATGGACCACAAGAAGTCACCAGTTCGGCGACAGAAGCGACAATCGAAGGCGATCGAGGACAACTTCTGGGATTGCAGCGTTTGTACATACAAAAACACAGCTGAAGCATTCAAATGCCGAATGTGTGACGTACGTAAAGGTTAGTGCTCCCGCTCCCGACACAATCGGCTGAGAAAATTTCAATTTTTTTCATTCCAATTCGCAATTTCAATACGAAAATAGCTCGGGTTTGCTTCTACGATGCACTCTGTTCGCTTCGTTGCCTCATCGGTTCATCGGTGGTGTCCTCGTTCTCGTTTTAGAGCTCTTGATCGGCCAGGGGAAAGAAGAAAAATACTGCCCTACCCAGTGCCCACCTTCGCGAATGTGATTTTTTTTTTTTTGTTTGCCTTAAGTGCGTGTGGCCGTGCAGTGAGGGGGAATCCTTTTAAAATCCGCTCCATAGTGCTTTACTGTTGGTTTTTGGTCATTAAGGGGGTCTATGCTAGGTGGGGGCCCCCATACACACTCTGTTTTTATGGCTTTTTAATAGGTTTTCGTAGAAATACTGTTTATTGTGGATGTATTTGTGCGAATTTGGACTTTAGATTGACGGTTATTTGGGGCATCGTTTGCTTATTTGTTGCATAGATTGAGAAATGAGTAGAAAATTACTAGAAGAAAACTGTATTTACATGCGTAATGACCATTTTCTTGTGAGAAGCTTTCCTTCAGAGTGTTTTGTGTGTTGTTATTGAAGAAAGAAACGAACCAATGGAAAATGAACTTGTTATTCTCTTTTGAGTCTTATCAGTACGCAATTGCGAGAAAGTAAAGGGATGTACGTGGAGGGAACAGTCCAATAATAAACAGTTTTTCTTGCTTTGTTGGCTTGCATTTTCAATGACCCAATTCTGTAGTTTTAGTTGAGGTTTGACTGAATGCCGCCCACGGAACTATAAAAGTACACACCTTAGCGAAACATTCACTTAGCTACAGAAAGGCAATTGAATTAATTTTGTCCTTCATTGCTGCTTTTTTAGATGCTTTAGACGTTGTTATTCCCATAATACACAGATTTAATTTTTGATTGTTATTCTTATTGTCTTGTTGGCAATCTTGCTATTGTTATACTGGCTAGCATCTTAGATGACTTAGACTATGTGACTATACGTTATTTTCCTATAATGTGACGAATATTGGAAACGATTATCATCGATAAAAGATCTAGATCTACCTCAACTGAGTATTTGAATAACAGCGCACAACAATTTGATCCGACGGAAAACTTAATAGGAAGATGAGTCGCATTAGATTATGACATCACGCAACCCACTCTTCACAGACCGATCCTTGTGCCATGCATTCAGACCTTCGCTAGCAAAGCGACCATTTGATCTCTTTATTTCGTGTAATACTGCGCTCTGCAGTAACTGCAATGATTGCGTCATTGCACTACGTTTGTATCACTTATTCGATGCCATCTAATACAGTCTATATAAAACGTGCTTGTAGGCTTTCTTCTTTTGTGAATTAGGTTGTAGTGTCTGCCTCCAACGAGCGCATAAATTCTGACGACATAAAACCAACATATCGTTAAAGAGTTTCTGGTTCAGAATAATCCATAGTACTGTTCTCCCAATGATAGTTGGCCCTCTTAATAGCTAGTGGCAACCAACCCTCAATTTATCACGCTCGTTTGAGACGGTTATACCAAGCTTGGCAATTCCGTCCACATTGAAGTTTCCTGTGGCCTCATATTGACTCGAAATAAATCATAATAAATCTAGTTCGACAGTTGATATGCTTGTGGACATTCCAGCGATCTGAAGGCTGCTTGACTGTCCGTAGTTCGCTTTGTTTTCTATTTCTCACATCTTTTTGTTTGGGATACTTCACCTTAGTGTCATCTTAGATTTTCATAAGCTGCTTCTTGAAACTATGTCGACAGGTTTATCTTAATTCCCTATCGCGATTTTCTGGAAAATATCAACAGTGAATTCGTCCATTTCCTGACGATAAAGCGCCACTAAGCACATTTCATCAAATCACCAATAAAAACAGTATTGGTGATAGACTACAGCTTTGCCGACCTCCGTTTTGGACTTTGAATTCCTCAGACAGCTTTCGTCCCATCGTTGATAACCTTGACAATTGCTATTAATTTACTTGAAGATGTCTTTCCAAGCAAATTCCCCATTGGCACTTCAAACATCTGTTCGGAAAGCGGGTGATCGATATTATTCAATGCACCGTTCACCGCAGGGTGTTTGAATCGACCCATTGAGGATTCAGAGTCGAAACCTCCTGCACGGCGTCAAGTATATATTTGAAATGTTCTTTGATTCGCTCCAGCACATTTCGAGCTATTACCTGAGGCACAGCAGGCACCTCGGAGATTTGTTTCATAAGGTTGCCTTGGATTGCTTAAGGTAGCTTGCTTGAGTCCCTTCTTATACATCAATTTTGTCATTCTTGTAGAAAGTTATGAGTTCTGACTTCTTCTTTGTTTAGTCCTTATTAGTTTGCCATTTGTACAGTGGTGTTGTATCCTACATCATAATATAGGAGCACTGCATAGTTCAGTTTCCCTATGGGTAGTGGGTAGGAGGCATAATTCAATAGTTTCTCCATTGTTATCTAGCCTAATTTCGGTTAGAAATTCCATATTTAATGCCAGCAAAACTTACATCACTTCTGGAGCCGCCTGATGATACTGCACCGGGCTTACCAAGCAACCTAAAACTAAATATTATGATTTAAAAAAAAAACACAATTATTCCGATGAAACGTTCTAATGTCTACTTTTTCCAGTACTTAACAAATTCGGCCTTCTTGCAGGCACATCAACACGGAAGCCTCGCCTCAACTCAGCCCTAGTGGCTCAACAAGCTGCCACTCTACCCGGAGCATCGGGTGCCATACCAAATGGCACAAAACCAACCTCCTCATCCAAATCAACGGGTCACGATAGAAATAAAAATAAAAAATATCCCGCCCGATTGAAAAACGTCGATCGTTCGACCGCACAAACACGTGAAGTAACCGTTAATTCCGTCACCGTGTACATAACCGAATACAAGCCGAAGGCTCTCGCCACTCGGCGAGAATCCAGTGAACAGAGTTTCAGCGAAAGCAACGACTCACGTAGTTAAATAGTCTTTTTTTTTATTATTTTTGTTTTCTAGCTAGAAACACTAGCATGCCACGCGCGCGCATAGTGAAATCAGTTATTAAGCTCCAATGTAGAAATATATATATATAATTATCCATACATATAAATATATATATGTATATATCAGAACAAGAAACAGAGAGAAAGCAAAGCAAAGCAAAAAAACAAAATAATCAAGAGTAACAAAGATATATAGTTTAATTTAAAAAGTAAATAAAATTTTCTTGTGAATATGAAGAAAGGATGGTTAGAGCACATACTCGTTAAGTAGTAGGAAAGATTATACACGGGGGTTACTGAATCCAAAATTCACTGCCTCGGGAGATAATACACAAAATATATTTTACGTTTTCTTTTATAATTTTACACTATCCCTCTCCCCGCCCTCCCCCTAAACCCTCTCTCTCTCTCTCTCACGACAGACAACACAACATATAGAAAGAACAATTGTTTTTTGTTTTAAATTATACAATTTTTTTTTTTATTAATTTGTTATATTTTCTTATGTATAACGTGTGATAAAATTTGAATAGTATTTATCGAAAAGAAAACAAAACAAAAGTTAAAATTTTAGGATAAGGATAAAATGATGATTTTTAAAATCTAAGAAAAGATTAGTTAGTTCTCTGGCCGCTAGAGTGCGAAAAATACAAAATAAAAACGAATCAAGCAATTGATGATCTCGTAACACTGAAGAAGGAGAAGAGCTTTGCATTTCAAAAAGACATATCAAATGCAATGCAAATGTGACAAACGGCAGAGTGATTGTACATACATATATGTTTATAAATATATATATATAATTGCGCGCGAATAATAGAATGTATTCTCTAGGACAAAATTCAAAATCAGTTTTTTTATTTCAAAGCAAATTTGTTCTCTCTCTCTCTCTTTTACTATACATTACACTATAAACTCAAGACGAAATCACATTACCATTGTTTAACAAAAACAGGCTTTCGGTTACAGCTCCAGTTCCCATTCACATGAAATAGTGTATTTAAAAAGACTGATATATTATTATTATATTATTGTAATTATTATTATTATTAGTTATTAAAGCAAAACAAAACAAAAATGAAATATATATATGGAACTTCAAATAGTGAATATGTTAACAACAAATAAGCACGCCGATCAATAGAACAACAATAAATAAGTAATCGATTTCAATGATGACGATGACGAAGGGCATATAGCATTTAATTGGTAAATATAGTTAAGTTTTTTTTTCATAGGTTTATAAATAAATTTAAACAAAAAGAAAAATAACTATCACACACTGCAATGCTGCAAGATTTTGACCATGGTTGTGTTCAAAACTCTTAACCTATTGCATGTTACAAAAGCAAAACAAAAAAAGAAGTTCATTAAACACTCACGTTGTGCAGCTAATGAAAAAATCTCCATATTTCACGCTATCTCCCGGGATAGACTTCAAAGTCCATTCATAGCTCAGCGAACTGTGAATACGAACAAACGAACATTCGCAAATTTTGACATTTCATTCACAATCTGCGAATTTCCAAAGGAAAAAAGAATTGTGAGCTTAAACTCTCGCGAATGAATGTGGATTGCGTTCCACATCTGTGGAATTTGAATAAAATTTGACAGATCACAAGAAGCATTCGTTTATTTGTGGAAAAAATTGCGAATTGTTGATTTTTTACACAGAAATTTATTACAATTTAGAAAAATTAAACTTTATTCTTTAAGAATAGTTGAAATTGTTAACAGCGGGCCTTTAAATCTGTTAAAATGGTTTGTTCGCAGTTTGTCCATTCGCTGGTCGCTAAGAGCATTCGAAGAATACTCACCGTCTCTCCAATATCTCAACTGAGGGCTATTACGGATATGGTATAGAGAGCAAGCCTCCTCTTGCTAATTCGCCAACCTTGTCATGCCTTGGTGCGTCTTCATGTCCAGGGACCTAGCATAACGTCGCTTTGTTTTGTTTTACTTCTCGACAAGGTTTGGTAAGGCACACTGTTTTCTTTAGCTGATTATGGCGACTTAGTGATGCAGTGACTTATTCCAATTCTGTTATTCAGACCGCTGTTTAAATGATCAGATTCCACCTTATACCAATAGAATTATCCTCCTCCATTCAACGGATAACCGAATTAAAAATTGGTTGCAAGGCTAGACCCTCGGGCTTTAGGTTTGCTACACTGAAATTGTTTTTACTTTTCCTCTTCAAGTTAAGCATACTCAAGGTATAACTTGTTGCCGTCTTCTTTTAATAATATCCTTACTTTATATTTATTTAAATCTTCCTTAAGGCCTAGATCAAATAAAGAAATTGTACATCATCCTAGTTTTTTAGGTATTCACATCGATTACTAGCATGTAAACGTAGATTTCTAACTTAGACACTAAGCGTCATCTTTAATCTGCATTCAGCGAAAACATATTCATTTACATCACTTTTTACATTATCTACAATGAATACGGTCAACATCTTTCATAAAACGTCTCACCAAAATATTTAATTTCAATGACAAGATTTCAAAATTTCGTTTCCAATTACAAATCTATTCTGGTCACGATCTCTAGGCATGCAGTGTGAATCTCCACTACATTTTAACACTTTTAATATATTTCTTTTTATTTTAATTTAATTTTTACTTTTCTGTAAAATATTATTTCTTAGATATTGACAACGAATTAAAAGAAATTAAAATATTTAATAAATAAATAAAAACAATAACGCCAACAGCCAACAACAATCCAGGATCGATCGAATTCCTTGGAAAAAAAGTATTAAGAAAATTTATTTTGTAATTTTTATTTTGTTTTTAAGTTTAAAGAGAAGAATGTTTTTTTTTTTTTTTAATAGAAATTTATACCCAGCTTTTTATTGTAATCAATTCGTAGTTTTGTAAAACCTAGTTAAGTTAAATAAAAACCAATTTTAAACACTAATCCAATAAAAGAAAAAAAAATACGGAGAAACAAATAAATAATAAATAAACATGTTTGTAAAATTCTTTACTAGATGCAAATGCATTCAATTTATGTACATTTAATGTAAAGTTCGACAGTTGACATGCTCAACAAAAATGTCAAGAAATAAAAATATATATTACAAAAAAAAAAATACAATGAAATCTTATTAATTTTAGTCCCATGAAATAATTAGGTCATTTGTCGCTTTTTACATGTTTTTAGAAGATTTGGAATTTTTTAGATCATAAAAACTTTTTGATTATGGCATTGAAGATAAGACCTTCAAGACGATGTACCTACTTAGGAGGACTCTATTGACATTCGCCATACGAATGTGACCTGTGCGAATATGACTGGTATTAATATTCGCCTTAAATGCCTATTTTACTAATTACAAATTACAACTATAAATTTGTGCTTTCGTATAGATTTTTGTTATTCTTTTTAGTTTTCCAGACATGTCTGCTCGTCAGTCTATCAGAGCGTTGTAACTTTCGAACCGTTTGACATAGAGAGCTGAAACTTTTCGAATCTTCAGTGGTTAGTGCGTTGGACTACTGCACAAGGAGTTCCAAGTTTGAATACAGAAAAATACAATCAACGTTTTATCACGGCCCCACTTCTTCCGAGCGTCTGACAAACGTTTAAGAGTATGTATTTAGGTGCTGTCATGAGAAAGCTTCTCAAAGCCTTCTGTATCACGTACAACACGTACAATTGTGAGAAGCAGATGGGTTGCTTATGGCCTAATATATATTTTTACTTGCACCTATTGGATTGAGCAAGTATTGGATTCGTGCAAAAGATCCAACTCGAGATAACAATGAATTCTGACATTTCGATGATAGAGAAGCTCGAAAAAGTGGGTCTGCCGATTCTGTCTGTCTGTCTGTCTGTCCGTCACTCTGTATGTATGTACGCTCGACTACAGCCCAAACGGGTGGACCGATTTCCTTCAAACTTCATATCTGGAGTCTGTTGTGTATTCCCCAGAGGGGAAATTGGAATTTTTGTTCTAGCCCTATTATTAACGGTACTTTACTTAGAGCCAATTTTAAAAAAAAACACGATTTTCTCGTTTATACAATATGTGAGAGCGCCATCTGTCTGTCTATCACCAGTTTTTGGGCCCTAAATTTTGAGCTAAATCAATGAAATTTTGTATACAGGTCTTTAGAAAAAGAAGTACAAATGTAAATTTTTTTACATCCGCCTACTGCCACGCCTACTTTTCAAAAAATACACTTTTTGCAGTAACTTGAGAAAATTCTTGTTTTGGAGTAGTTTTATAAGATATTTGAAAAGAACTTGCTTATGCAAGTATGCATGTATGTACATACATATATTGGTGGATAAATATATAGGCAACAGAACGCATATGTTACTTAGGCCTTAAATACGACTCTGTAAAATGTTCATTATCTTGGGTTTTCAATTATTAATCGCGATCAAGCTGATATTACCGTGAAAAATACACCTGGCAGTTTAAAGCGAATGGAACGTATCAAGACAAAGCCAAGGTTGAAACGCTACCTACGTGTTTTGGGGATAAGAGCGTCAATATATAGTCCTTTTTAGATTATTTCTATCTAACCCTTTTATGGCAACACCTGGGATCTCCCAAGGTAGCCAACTTGACCTGCTGATTTCTATCCTGTCAATAATTGCCGTTAAATATTCTCATCTACCAGTTTAGGATGATATGAGAATCTTCAAGCACATGTCTGCACCTGCTGACTCTTGTGCACTTAAAAATGATTTTAATAGATATTCGGCTTGCTGTGCAAACATTTTCTTGAGCTATATGTTAGCAAATGTCAGACTATTGCTTTTTTCCCATAAGCGCCTTCCGCCAGCGCCAGGCTCTCGAACTTTTTTAATTGCCAAGATGCCTGATGCCACAGTCACATAAATAAGTAAATATAAAGAAAAAGAAACTGGTATAAAAAGAGCTCTGCAGAGGCTGTGATGGTGAGAGAGTTGTTGAGGATACAGCCCACTTTCTATGCTATTGCCCAGGGCTGCAGCACATTAGGAAGAAATACCTCTGCAGTCACTTTTTGCCAGTGTCAGTATAAACCTGAGTGTGGCTCGTTTCTCTTCCCAACCCAGTTGCCCAACCTCATTCACAACCTCACAGGCTTCTTATTTAAGGAAATACTACTCCTATCCTATTGGACTTGCTCTTGCTATGTGGACCTCGACAATCCCTTTTGAAATTTGAATCCTAGCCCATCTGTGCTGATTATTCATTGTAGGTCTCATACAATTGCTTCATACCAAGTATTACCGAATACCCTTTAAAGCTCAGTAATATTCGCACTAATATCTCATTTATGTAAATATTTGCGTCAATTTCGTTGAGTCTTCCTATCTTGAAGATTACCCTGTGCATTTAGCACACATAACAGGCTTACTCAATGTAAGTAAACGTATTTATGTTATGAAATAATTTTAATGTAATCAGGTAAGGTTTTTGAACTCATGGAGCATTTTTTTCTTTTTGTTTTGATCCACAATTTAAGATAAGAAAAAAAACCCAAATAACTTTGACTATAAATTGACTAGGAGAAAGCAAGAATACTTACTTCCAGTTTTCAGTACCAACTGCCAACATGTATAAGTTACTTTTCGTCGTGAGTGTCCTCGTTCTTGCTGTTGCTAGTGGTAGGTGCAATTAAATTGAGGTTTTTTGTTTCAATTAAAAAAGTTCTTATTCCAGCAGATATATTACATCCGACACCATTTCCAGTTAGTAAATGCCTTACTAAAGGAGAGGTTTACATTGGTCAAGGAGAAGCTCTAAACTGCCATTTGGCTTGTCTGAAACTAGGAACTGATTACTTCGATTCGATACCGAAGATTGACAGATGTTCTTGTCGCCGAGATCACAGTAAACTTGAAGTAAATATTTGCGGAAAACGTGTATGTGAGTGTCCTGTTGTCTGCAGGATCAAATTCAATTGATTTATTCAGTAGAAGCTTCTTTTCTTTACATTTTTATGAACTTATTATATGTAGTTTATAACTTTTTTACACAATAAAATTCAGTTTAGCACACTGTGAACAAGGTTATGATCTAATCGATAAGGCTGATTTTTTACTTTCCGTGGGGTACGATAGGAGTGGACCTAACGCTTAACGTATGATATAGACCTTATCCTCTCGACTATATTTTCAGCTTTTCAGTTTACAAGTCCATAAATATCAAATCATGGCTTGGGATGATTGTAAATACGTTCCTTACCTGACTGACTGGCCTGACTGTCTGAAAGAATAGCGATTTCCTTTCCCTACCTCTGTAACACGTTTAAGCTGATAACATAACGTTTCTAGATTGTAGATAGTATTCCGAACTTAGCTCTGGTCATCGTCATTCCTTATGCTAACTATGAGCCCCACTTTGTTTGCCTCAGCTTCTAGATTGTGCACCATAAGGTGGAGCTCTATTATTCGGTGTAAAAGTAGACAAACATTGTCAGCTTAGTTTTGATGTTTAAGGTAAGGTTTTCTTCCGTCAATGCTGCACCGAGAACATCACTGCTAACCACCAGTGCAAGAAGTGACACTTACTGTCCTCGTATGCACCTAGCCTTGAAAATAGGTCAGAGTTTTTCTGGAATAGCTTTAGGAAGCCTTCTCGAAGTCGATAAATATCAGATGTAGCGGAGGTCTGTTCTCAACACAATGCTCGATTATGATTCGTCAGGTGTTTATGTAGTCGATGCAGGAGGATCTAGCACGAAATCCTGCCTGTTCGACGTCGAGAGTTGAATCTAAATGTCCTTTATCTTTTCCAGTATCATTCCTGCCGTTATTTTGGCTATGGCTCGCAGAACACATATACATACTTGCCTCTTGGGTTAGGTTTCCCTTTTTCGGAAGCGAATTTCCACTCCTGCGGAAACTCTTCGCTTTCCCAAGCTTTCCGTATTAGCGGATGCAGCAAATCTGTCGATATATTTGGCGCCGCCGCTTATAACAGTTCGCCTATGGTGCTATCAATATCCATCGCCTTGTTTTTCTTAAAGAATCTTATTGCTATCATGATATCGTTTTTGCTGAGAGGTGCGATGCGAACTCGGAATTTGTTGCTCCGGAAAGCTCATTCGAACTTGAGGACATACTGACATCGCCTAAGTGGTTTAACACTGAGGCCAAATGTGCTCTTCATCAAACAAGCTGATCCTCATCTGAAATCAGGTTACCGTCGAAGCTCTTCGCCGGATATTGTTTTGAGTTCCGACGACCAATGAGCTCCTTTTGATTGTGCAAACAGTCCTACTGCCACACCTACCAACTGCTTCTTTAGCCCTTGAAGCCAGTGTGTTGATGAATTGAAGTTTGTTACGTCTCAAACACCAGAAGTGCAGTCTTTCTTCTTTCCACGATATTGGGTTTCTGGCACAATTTTCTCCACTGCTGAGGCCGCTGCAAATCGAGCCTTTATTGTTGTATGCCCTTCGATCCGACTCCAGGTATCTGCTGAAAGCCATGTCTCTTACCGACGCGTAGGTGCTTGCCCCGGTTGTAAAAGCATTTTTCACAGCATTCCAGTGGTCACTCACTCAAGGCAAGGTGGTCCCTAAACTGTTGGCCTACTTGGGGAACCTTGAACCTAAACCATTGTAGCTCTTGCAGTGTGTTGAAATTTTCTTAAACCGAAAAGGCCAATTCAGCCTTTGTTGTTCTGCAGTAAGGAAATATCTATACCTACACCTGAATCTACAAAGAGGATAATGAGTCAATGACATTAGAACTTTCTTTCATTGCAAAAACCCTTTTCCCATCCACTCGACCAATGCGTTTGATCAAATGAAGGGTCGTCTTAACGTGATTTGCGGTTGAACCGTAATTTCCGATTTCGTTACCCGACAGACATTGATATTTGATACCAAATTGCTGCTGCTGCTATTGCTTCCACAGGCCTTTGCCACCACAAAGTGCACTCTCAAAAATGATTGCATTGCAAAATGTATAAAAGTCATCCCTTAAAACAATCCATCGCCTTCTACCACCCATCCACCTACCCCCCATAGAAGGAAAATGGAAAACCATTGAAAACTGCAGAGTCTGCTTAAACATGCAAACGAATTCTCGGACTTAAAAACATTTAAATAACAAAATTACATGTTAGTCATCAGGGGGAGGAGAGCATGAGGATGAGCGGCTGTGCCATTCAGCCTTTTGAGAGAGCCTACCAAAACCTAATCGCAAATATAACAGGCTTTAAGATAAAGTATAACCCCATCGCACCATACATACATATATTTAACCATTATGCTAAGTATAGAACATTCATTCATCTACATAACATGCATATCTATGTGACGTGCGTTAATCTAAGCATGTGCTTCCTATATTTCGACACAGCAGCAAGCGAGAGAGGGTCGGTTCGAAGTTTAAAGTACAAAATTTACCATGGCATACCTAGAGCTACCCTCTATCTTCTGTGCACATACATACAGTCGTACCTATTGCTTGAAGGCTTTTGGGCCCACTCTCCCCTAAATACGATATACCCCTTTTGCTGCGAAAGCGCCTCGAAAGCAAACCACCACCCAACTTGTTTATCTTAAGTTCGCATCTAACCCATTGCACGGTCAGTCGTCGTCGTCGTCGTAGTCGTCGTAGTAGTCAGGGTTTGTGAGATGGAACCGGCAGCGGGGGAGGGAATGAGGGTGGTTTTTTGTGTGTTGGGTGTTAGTGGAGCTGGGGTTGTTAGAAATTCGAATGAGTACATCCCCTTTAATATTATGTTGGTCCGCGATAAGGCTTTAAGGTTTCCCTTTAAATCACCCCCTTGTCGTCGTTAACGTTTCTTTGCAACCATCCACATCCACATTCACTCCTGATGCTCTGTTGGCTAAGGAGAGAACTTTATATGCAGCTTTCTCCGAATACACGACGACGACGACGACGAGGAGGACGACGACGAAAACTTTGAAATTGTAGACCGAGCAAAAAGGGTGCAAGCAAGCAAGCAAGCAAGCAACCGGGAACGGGAACGGGAACGAGGCCGGGGGAGAATAGAATATTATACAAAAACATACACACAAAAATATAGCCATCTCTATCTCTCTCACTGGGTCTTGTTTGTGTAATGTAGGTGGAATGGAATTCTAAGCGGGAGGTTGCTCTCTATTGGGGGTGGTTGGTTGGTTGGTTTGTGCTCGTCTGGAATCTTGTGATCTGCTGCTGCTGCTGCTTCCTCTCTTCCTCCATCACTTCAGCTGCCATCATCGTTCCGTTCTTACTCCTGCTTCTGCTGCTATCGTTTCATAAGGAGAATGGCTTTAAGAAGCACAAGCGTACGCACATATATCCATACAAACATACATACGTACACATTAAATTTATATGTGGACGGAAGAGCAAAAGGAGCTAAGGACTCTCTCGATGGTGGTAATGGGGACGGGGACGGGGAGCGTGTGGGCAGGGCAGGAACGACGACTCCGACTCCGACTCTGGCAAGGCGAAATTATTTCTATACGGCACTAGCTAGCACATTCGTTCGCATGGCATCCCCTTCAGCCTTTGGCTCGTGGTAGATATCCTTGCCGTTGTTGGATGGATGTGCTGCACAGTACTACTTCGTTCGGCCCGCCGCCACTAGATTTTGGGTTGAGTTTGGAATTTTCCTTTTTTTTTTCCTGCAAAAAAAAAAAAAAAAACATTTTTTCCTTGCTTTAAAGCCGGGGGTTTGATAGAGAGGGTGGAAGGAAGTTGGCGTATTTTAGAAATTTCACTTTAAGGGGGATGTTTGAAATTTCTTTCGCTCGCATATCGTACACCGAACGAAGAACACAGGACAACAAACAGCGCGAGTTGTGTGTTATACGAAGTTGATATTAGAAAAGACCCAAGAACAATGGGACAACATAAGGGTGGGAATTGTTGAATGTTTTGTAATTAGAAAAAAATTGCAATTTTCTTTTTTTCTTCTTTTTTTTTTTTGCTAAAAATCGAAATATGAATATGTAAAGAGATGAAAGAGGAAAAGTAGTTCATGTATGCATGTGAGAGAGGTAGGTAAACCTACCTTTAACAATCCTCATGTCAGCAGAATAGTCGACCAATATTTGTGGACAAACAAAATTGATATTTTGTCGTTGCTGTTGTTGTTGTTGTTGGTATTATTATTGTTGTCACCCTCTCTATGGGGGTGAATATTCATTGGCAAACAAAACTATGTTGTCTCCAGGTGAGTGGTTGCCTGCAGACATAAAGCACCTCCAACTGTGTGTTCTATTGAGCCCGAAGGAGGTTGGAGGATATAACTTAAGCACTTGACCCTTCTGAGACCCGAGGGGTTTTGTGTGAAAAATCAAACTTGGAAACTTCAAAAGGCAAGCAAATATAATGTGAGGGTGATGAGAATGTTTACGAATGTATGAGGAGAGAAGTTTTTAAAGGTTTTTTTTTCGTTTCTATTGTTTGCTTTGACAATCAGGGAAAGGTTGAAGGTGGGCGAGTGAATCAAAGCTCTTTAGGCAATGACTTTGGAGAAGTTATCTATTTTATTTGTTATGAAGGCACAGGCAGTCAAATTGTACTTGTATTCTATAAGATAACTTTCGAGACATATTGTAGAGGTGACAGATGAATCGGTGTGCAAACCTCATGTGGTTATGAACCACATCGCAGTTGTTGTGGGTTCAATTTCATCCCTTTCCCCCTTAATTTAGATTTGAAAACTTTTTATTTGAGACCATTAGCTATACCTCAATCGAATTGGGGAACTTCTTCTTTTTCTAGAAAAGGGCCTATTTGGCCATCAATGGAGAAAGCCACCAATCTCAAAGAACTGACAAAGATACAAAGATTAGTCAGTCAAGCTTCTACAGGTACCATCCGGACAACCCCGACTGCACCCCTTAAATTGCACTGACTGCACTAGACTTTTTATCTAGCAGCGATGAATGTCGTAAGTTTAAAACAATCAAACATCTAGAGAACGTAGTGCCAAACTGTCTACGTCCCTCAATAAAAAAAATAAATAAATAGTAGGCCGTAAGCAGCCCATAGAGGGCCAAGGCCTAGCTTCTCACAACTGTACGTATTGTGCGTGGTATACATTTCTGTACGTACAGAAGGGACCTACAGTTTTATGCCGTATCCGAAGGGCAGGGGGGTTTTTGAGAAGCTTTCTCATGACAGTAAATACTCTTGGATGTTTGTCAGACGCTCGCAAGAGGTGGGGCCGTGAAAAAAACTTTGGTGGTATTTTCCTGGATTCGAACTCGGAACCCCTTGCGCAGTAGTCCAACGCACTAACCACTGAGCCACGGCGCCCACGTCCCTCAATACCCCGACTTCAATTGAAGTGTCAGTACATTTTTCCCGTCATCCCAGGAACTGAAAAAGCGGACGCGCTGGCAAGAACTAGATCGGAATAAGAACTGTCATGGGCTCTAGACTCTGCGGTCCTGCCTCTTGAGCTTGTCAAATCCAAAATAGCCCTCAAATGTAGATTACTAGTGGACAACAGCTTGAAATCTGTTCATCCAAACGACCTTTGGAGGGGCTTTGGGGACACAGACATAGAGGATGATTCAGAACTCTTTCTTTGCAAATTCCCTAAACCTCTGTTTTCAAAGAATGACAACTGTCAAAAAAGCCACCGAACCAGATCCTTCCAACCACAAACTTTATTATATTGGTTGCATGATTTCAAGGATGCCAATAGGAGCAATGCCAAGCCAATACGCCGTCCTAATTAATGTGCTTTTTATACGGAGACAACGCCTACGCGCCATCGTGTGCGGCTTCTGAAAATTTTGCTGAACTCCTCCGAGCTTCTTTACTTTTACCATGCTTCTTCCTTGACTGTTCTCTACCATCCTTTATAAACGGGCAGATATTATAAGAAAAAGATTTAAGGTTCCTAACCAGAAACGAGTAAAGATGTGCATTATATACGGAGATTCCATTGGACAATCATCCTCAACCATCTTTGCTTCCCAATCGATTGCTAAGGCCAACCTGTCCAGGCGTTCGAACTCTGTAATTCGAGCTGTTAAATGTCTTAATGCTCGGAATAGAACCATTGACCTACATACTCGTACTTAGATCAATTGAACTTTATTCAGTGGAGGCGCTGAATGCTTTACTTTGAACTCGACTCACTTAAGAGGGTACACACCAAGCATCATATATTTTATCGCAGTTTTCCTGAGCCAGGCGGGGGAACCTAGCTTTTCGTTTTATATGATCACATGGCTTCTCATAGCTCTTCATGGGCGAAAAGTCAGCGAGCATACTTCGAAGAAAACATACATTGCTAACGATAACGAGATAGGCATAAGCAGCTTTTTGAGGCTGGACAACAAAAGTGAAGTTCTCGACTGCTTATCGATCTCATGAATGGTCATCTTGGTCCCTATCATGTTCGTATGAAAACCCGAAAATGGAAGAATCCTATACTTTTCCACATGTTAGATGTGTAAGCGCATACATGTCATATGTTAAACAAAGGAGTCAACATTGAGTTCCCAAAGTTTTGGTCTGAGGTTGCTAAATCATTTGGCTTGATTCAGACGGAAACAAAATAAAAAAAAGAAACAGAGGTCTTCCATTCTCCAATTTAAAGAAGCTTCATTTTCCCAGAGCTTCAATACGACATTATTGGCTATCAGGGTTGTAAGAGAATGCAATCTTTTGGGAATGCATTCCGTGATTTCTCCCCAAAGACTGCAAATGAAAGAGTTCATTCAATTGACTTCACCTTTGAACTCGGACTTCAAAAAAATAATCACCATTCATTTTGAAGTACTCGTATATGACTGAATTAAGTCCTTGTTACTGCACTGCATTCTTTGAAGTCACACTGAAGTCACTAGCTTTCACTTGAAGTCTTAGCATTCACTTGAAGTCATAGCATTCATTTGAAGTCTTTAAGACTTCACACAATTTTTTTTGAAATCTTTGATTTTTTTATGGTCGAAATGACTTCAAAAACATAGTGAAGTCTTAAAGACTGCCATCAATTTGCATGAAGTCTTGAAGTCCTCAGATTAACCTCACAATTCTCTTTTTCTTTGGCAAATACCAATTGAAATTCGCAGATTTCAGCGGACAGATAAAAAAATTTGCTGTGAACATTCGTATTCAGAGATCGCTGAGCTGTAAATGGACCTTATAAGTCAGAAAGAACCTTTATCTTTGTAAAGGAAATAACTCCAATTAGTGTTGAATAATTCCACTTAATTGATATTGGTGTGCCATAATAATTGTTCCATAAATTTCTTCCTTTTTTCCTCCCTCAAATATTTATGTATAAGGAGGAGACGATCCAAAAACACAGATTTAAAATTAAAACCATTATCGCAGGAAACCTTGAGCCCTCCTTTTAATGTAGAAACCATTCACGACAACAGCTTCCAAGTCATTATGACTTGGATTAGACAAAAGGAGCTTACATTCCCGCCAAGGGTGGATGCAATTTAACCCCCTTTTTTCTTAAACATTCCACAAAGCGAAAAGGGTTTCATATCTCACTTCCGCCGCGCGTTTTTTTAATAGCACCAAAGTCAGTCAATCTAGATTTATGAGATTTATTTTTGATCTGAATACACTGAGACTGAGAGTATCCTTGTTCATATTTTAGGTGAATTTTTTGTTCCTTTGGTTAATCAAAAGAACTTTAGTCTCTCGTATCCTTTGTTCACTTGACAGAGCTTCTTCTCCAGCATGTGTGTGTGTATTTCTGGTATATACACCGAACTGAATACTAGAACTCATTTCATATAAAAACGAGGAAAAAAAAAGTTTTGGTGTATTTTCTTTTTTTTTTCAAAACTTTTGCCAGGATTCACACTGGCCAGTGCACACTCCACCTCCTTCCGTACATACGGACGATACGAGAGTACGGGTCGGTTCACAACCAAAATGAATTTATTTTGAGTTTTAAATTTTAAATTATTTAAAAATACATGCATATTCTGGCATATTTCATTATAAAGGATATCTATTTGTACATACATACTTACGTACATGAGTTTGGGTTTTATGGAGTAAAACAGGGGAAAAAACGTACAAGTTACCTCCCTTAAATAGGTACGTACAAAGAGATACGTATATAGATATTATACTCATTGAGCTTAGCATATATACTATAGATGATATGTACGCGTGAATGTGTTTATATTGATTTTAGCATTGAAGTTGACGTTAACCAGGCATACGTACCACCGAACGGATGGAGAAAAGGACCACAAGGAGTGAGTGGTCGGGTGTCCTTTGCTATGGCTATCCAGCTTTCCAACTCTCTCCGGCTCTCGGGTGAAATAGCAAACAAATTTGTTAAATTTAACTTATACAGAGATATTAACCTTAAAGCTAAATAAATGTGCTGCATTTTCAATAACACCTAAGCTGGGTGTGGTGCATCAATAATTGATTGCAGTGTTAACATTTTTAAATGAAACATTTTGTATTCTTTCACGAACGTGACATTTATAGATGTTGTCAGGCAGCTTGCAGTTGCAGGACTAAAGGGAGTGACTTTGATTAAAAAGAGTGGGTAAAGGTGACGTTACCTCCTTTGTGTTCCCTACTAACGCCTTTAAAAGGTATGTTTCTCCCATTACGATTCGTTCCAAAACCATTTTTGTATTTTGATCTGTATTCGCACCTTGCCTCGCCGAGCTGGAGCACTGCGTCTAATCCAGTTTTACGCATCTGTGAATGGCAAATGGCATTAAAGGCGGTATTTCTTGGACAGGTACGTCAATCTTTTGGGGGATGAAAGCCCAGGATTGTATGCGGTCATTACTAAAGATGTTTTTTTCAACTTTACCCGATGCCCTTTTGTGCTCTTTATAGTATGGTATGGTGTGAGGGATGTGCTCCAAGAAGGCCGCTTTCACGAGGCCTATTGGTTCATCGTGATACCATATTTAACTTGGTTGATTTTGAGTTAAACCAACTTGTACTCTTGATGAAACAGATCATGTTCCTGAGTTGAACCTCCACCAGATCTTCCAGTTCTCCAAAGAATCTGTCTCCCATATACTTCCCACGGAAGCGACGAGGTGTTTGACAGTTTCACTTTCTTCTGTATCATGCATGACATGCTCCTGGAGTAGTGTGGTTAGCTGATGGTCAGGTGATGCCTGCACCTTTGGGGCAGTGCGCAAAAAGTTTTTAGTCCTTTTATCGTCCAAACCATAAGTTGCGAGATATGATGCCGTCGCCTATGGTTGCCCAGGAGGTGTTGACCAAAAGGGTTGAGTACTTGTATCTGAGTGGCTTCTTCACATAATGCTAACTCTTTTCGAGCAAGTTCGTCCGCTGTTACGTTCCTTTCTATATTACTATATCCGAGGACTCAACAGAGAGCGACTGCATTGATCTGATAGGCATGCTGTTCAGTGCCTTGAGCGCGGCTTGCCTGTCCACCAACATAGTAACCTTAGATGAAAGTGGAAGGTATGTGCTGCTTTGCTGCGAAGACTTTGCAGAGAGAGTTTGCAGGTTTATCATCCTCTATTTTTATGCATCCAAAAGAGGGTCGTCCCATCACACCTCATGACCCACATCCAAATTGACATAGTTTTTGTGAAAATTGGTTTGAACATTAAACGTGGAAATCATCCTTATAGTGGCCGGCAAATATGAAGCGGTTACATGGCCAAAAAGTAGCAATCACTTCAAGAGAACAGTGGCACTCAATAAGGTGTAAAGATTTACACGTCTCTATACAGCGGATAGAACTTAAGAGCCTGCCAAATTGGAGATGCAGCAAAAATACAAATAGAGTTTCCGTGAAGGTACTTAACTCCTACAATATGGTCTGATTGAGTCAAAGTTCTGGTGGGAGTGCATTCACAAACTTTATGAAATAAACAGAGTTTCGTGGGAATAGAGAGAAATAAAATCCAGCGGAATAGGAGTGTGTATACCCCATACAAAATTCGCAAAACTAAAGACATAAGGCACGGTAAGTGCAACCATGCATGAGCCTGAGGAAGAACAATCTACCCTTATCTAATATTAAAGGGGATCCTAAAGCAGTACTAAAGACTCAAGGACTAACTCAGTAGCTGAAGAATTTCAATAAAGATTCTGGTCTTATACTGAATCCTGGAATGTTCTGCAAGTTTTGCCGTACATTGCCCTACTACAGCCAACAGTCATTCTCAAACTCTTAAAAGGAACTGAATTAGAACGAGAGCTAATGGGTGGCCAGATAAGTATGACACTTTTATCAATTGTTATATTTCAGCAGCTGTCAAAGTTATCACTGATATTTAATTGTCAATTGCCATTTTGTCAAACTTTTTTTTTTTTTTTTTTTTTTTTATAACTGAGTTTATTTTTTCATCTCAGCGCATAGCTGAAACGTACCTATCCCATAGGGATTAGGCTCAGATGGAACATACATTTTGTTCTAACTCTTAACTTTATTATCGCGCCTAGTTTATTAAACCAATTAGCAATTTTTTTCTAATAATTGTCTTTTGAAAATTTAAGAAACCTTTTTTTGTCGGCTACCTTTTTCTTTTAACAATATTAATCACTTTTTCTTGTGATCATGCTACATATGTATGTATGTATGTATGTTGCTTTTTTTTTTTTTTTTTTTATTTATTTATTTATTTTTTATTTTATTTTTTTATTATTATCTAGCTAGATCAAATGGTTTTATTCTTCGTAATCTCCTAGTCAGATTGGCACCATTAAGTAGTTGCGTCATTTCATTTAGCTACTTTTTTGACTTCATCTTCAATCAAGTCAATTTCTAGATCTCTATGCAGATCAGAGTTTCTTATGTACCATGGTGCATTTACTATGTTCCGTAGCACTTTATATTTGATTTGCATGTGCATGCCCAAAGCTGGAGCCCGTAGGTCCATACTGGTTTTAGAATTTGCTTATAAAGCAGTAGTTTATTGTAGTTGGACAAACAAGAGTATCTCCCAATTCGCCAATACATTTTACTGTAACGCATGTTCAATTCGTCTATTTTTTTCTTTACATGGGATTTCCAGCGCAGCTTTGCATCTAGAGTCATGCCTAGATATTTTGCAGTGTTTGCGTATTCTACTATATTATTATTTATGAAGACTGGGATGTGCTGAACGTTTTTAATCGTAAAATTGATGTGGACCGACTTTAGGTCATTTAATTTAATTTGCCATTTCTTGGTCCATTTTGAAATATTGTTCACTGCCTTCTGTAGCTTTTTCGTCGCTATTTCTACAGTTTCACCCACAGCAAGTACAGCAGTATCATCTGCAAATGTTGCCATAGTTATTTCTTGACTTTCTGGTAGATCGCTAGTGAATAAAAGATATAATACAGGGCCTAGCACACTGCCTTGTGGTACACCAGCTTCTATTTCTCTCAATGTGGAGTACTCATCGCCTTGTTTAATTCTAAAATATCGCTGCAATATATAAGATTCTAAAATTTCTGAATATTGCTTTGGTAGATGCTTTTGCAATTTATGAATCAGTCCCTTGTGCCACACTTTATCGAAAGCTTGTGCTATATCAAGGAATATAGCAGAGTATATCTTTTTCTCTTCAAAAGCTTTTTCGATTCCATCCGTTATTCTATGCACCTGATCTATCGTGGAATGCTTTGTTCTAAAACCAAATTGATGGTTTGGAATTAGCGATTTTTCTTCGATTATTTTATGCAGACGTTTAATCAACATTTTTTCGAATAGCTTGGATAATATAGGCAGTATCGATATTGGACGATAGGAGGTAACTTCACTAGGTGGTTTGCCTGGTTTTGGTATCATAATTACCTCCGCGACTTTCCACATGCTTGGTACATACCTTATTCTGAATGCAGCATTTATAATTTGTGCTAGTTTCTTTAAACCTTTTTCTGGGAACTGTTTTAGGATTTCTCCAGTTATCAGATCAAATCCCGGGGCTTTTTTAGTATTGATGCCTTCTTTTATTTCTTTGGCAATTTCGTTCGCCGTTACCGGTTGAATATATCTCTCTTCTTCGCACAATTCTTCCGTTTCTTCATAATCTTTATCTTCATATGGTTGGAAGACTTTTGCGAGATACTCAGCAAATAAATTCGCTTTCTCTTGGTTGTTTTTTGCCCAGATACCTTCTCTGTTTTTAACTGGTGGAATGTGTGCTATTGGCCTCTTCATTTTCTTCAAACTTTATTTCACGCTAAAATTATGAAAAAATAATATTGAAATTCTGGCTCAGTTTAAAAATCCGCAACGTGGATTTCGTCGTTAGGTCCTAAGCCAAAAATGCGGTGGGTTTGCTAAATATTAACTGGAGATCCAGATTTTGGCCAAAAAATCATCATCTCGGACAAGGACTGTTTTTGACTCGGCGGCTATGGCAGCAAGCTAAACTGCTATTATCGGAGCGAACACAATCCAAAATTGTTCGACCAAGCATCAATGCATTCACAAAAAATAACTGCTTAGTGCGATTTATGGGATGGCAGCATCTTTGGACCTTATTTCTTTCGAAATGATGAAAGAGACCTTCTATGGTCCCAGGTGTAGAGCAAAGTTGAGCTAGAGCTCGACAACATTGATATGTGTGAGTTCTGGTTCCAACAAGACGGTGCTACATACCAGACAAACGATGGAACTCGAAGTTATGGAGCAAAAATTTGGCAACTGGCTTATCTTACGGCGATCGTTCATCAATTGACTGCCACTTCATTATTTTCTCTGGAGCTACGATAACAAGCCAACAAACCTGGAATAACTCGAGGCCAACTTTCGAGACGTTTTTGCTGTAATTATGCCGAGTCATCAAGAATTGGACCAACCTCTTGAAGCACTCCAGCGAAGCCCAGACGGCCATTTGAACGATGATTTACGGAAAACTATATATAATAATGTGAAGCTTCTTCATCCCCAGCATATCAAGAAGAAAGTTCAACTTCAAGTTTGAATCTAAACCCTACGAGGCGTGCTTCCAAATTCAGTACAACAAAACTAAATCGCAACTCCAACACAAGTCCTACATTCCAAGTATACATACCACTCGCAAGACTTTAGATGAGTAAATTTTTATTCAAACACAATGCAGCGCCTGTTCCATCATTTGATTTTAATTATCCTTCTTTAACGTGAAGGACAGAGGAATTCATTAAAATTCCTGATTTCTACACAAATGCCACCCGTTCACCGTCAATGATTAATTCCATCCTTGCATTTGAGATCCGTCCCACTGCCTCTGCCACCCACAACAACAACGATGGAAACTTTGCAGTTCCGTCCCTCCCCCAGGGGGCACTGTACTAGTTTTAAATTCACAGCTAAACCCCAAGAAAAGCCCTTCCTACACAGTTCGGTCGGTGATTTTCTCATACCATCCTTTCCAAAAACAACACAACATATTTGATCCCTCGATACCTCTATGTGACATCTTGGACATGAACATAACTCGTTCTGTGGGCGTAAGGGAGGAAGGGGAGATAGACCAAAGCGGTCGGCCGTCCTTATAACTTCTCAACATCTTGAGGCGACCGTCTGTGCCGACTTGCAACCCCCGAAGGAGAAGGAGGAAAATCTGTTGGTCACGTATAATGTGTGCAGGGATCAGGTGGATTCTACGACTCTGTTGACAAGAAATCCCGCTAGATAGTTCGGCAGCGGTGGGCGGTAGCAAGCGCGACAGCAGCGGTCTTATCTTCCTGAAATACAGTACAGATGATAGTCCTTTATTTTTTTTTTTTTCCGTTCGTTGTTGCGTCAGAACAGTGGAAAACCCCACATATATCGATCTTCGAGGATAACCACCACAGTGGTCGGCGGATTGGGGGGAGGAAGATGTTGATGGTCGTCGTCGTCTCCAATGGGATGCGTGGGTAATTGCATGTGCGTGTAGAACGCGCACACCGCCATCATTTTATATTTTATTCGCTCTCCTTTTTCTTTTTGGACGTTTATACGCGATTTTTGTTTCGCTTTTCAGCAGTTTTTTATACGATTTTTCGGTTTCGGTTTTTCACGCACCAACATTGATGCGTTTTATGCTTGCATTTTTAGCTCTCACACGCACAGGCCCATCGCAAGGTGCGTGCGTTCGTGCGTATATCTTTTGGGTGGCGATGCAGGATGCTGCTGGATGCACATTGTAGGTATATGAGTGTGTATCTTTGCGATATAATTTAAGCTCGGACCAACAACGGCTGGGCTGCGCTGGGCTGGGCAGTGCAGAGGGAGCAGTATGGCTGCTGATTATGTCCGACACTACACACAACTGTATGTATGTGTGTACCTATGCACACACAATGCACACATAATTATTTTAGCTGCATTATGGAGACGAGCGACGAACGGATGGACGATAGACGGGCGGGTGGAGTATGGCGAGTGGCGGGGCGGCGGATGAATGCAAGACGGCGATGATGACGACGACGGACAAACGGGCGAATAGCAAACACAGCCAGAGAGAGCTATGTGCGGATGTTTGAGCACCATCTACCTAAAAATTTAAGCAGATAAAGCGGCAGGCAACACCATCATCAGCAACCAGCCGGAGCTCCACCAGCAGCAGCAGCAGCAGTAGAGTCAAAGCAGCGCACACACAGCCTGCGACATAGTAGATGCGAACAGATACGAAACGTACATACACCTATCTATACTGCTATCCCCATAGATATAGAGAGAAACACACACACTCCGTATGTATAGATACACATAGCGAGCGACTCTCATACTCACGCTCAGCTCACTCACCACTGGTATACTTGCTATACCAGTGTGACATATAGACAGCGAGGTACACTCGGTCCATCAATCCATCCGAACCGAGTGGAAGGCGTTCGCCGTACTCGCATTCAAAATTGCTGCCTCGATTGTACCGAATGCGCTCCGAAAAGTATCTTGTTTGTTTGATACCCTCACACTGGGCTGAGATACTTGACACTTTATGCGACGATCTGTATCCCCGTTCCAAGTGCCCAAAAAGTATCCGAAGCGCATGAATGCGGCCGTAAGTTTGACATATCTCCATACTTGATGGAGCGGCGCACAAGCAGAAATCGAGATACTTGTGTGGTGGCTTTTCATACAACAGATACTCGCTGCTTTATCGGGCGAATCCGCCCCAAAAAGTGCCTAGAATCACCTCTGGGTTAATGGTGCGCCAGTGAATTCCATTTCGTATGGGACGGCACACCCCACAAAGTAGCAAGTATCTAGCCGATACTCTGCCAGCACAGTTGAATGCGATACTTGATGGAAATTTATCTCAGAGCAGTGTAAAATGTATTTTTCAAAGTTGGCTCGTGTGAGTGCGGACACACAGTCAACGCGTCTATCCGTATAGACCGAAGGGGAAATGCTCGGCTCTCTCGAATACCTGAGAGTATTCAGCGCTAAGAGTCCTTGTTTCATTGCTTGTGGGGGTGAGTGCATGATAAAAAAGAAAGAACCCTTCAAACCCCCCGCACATGGTAGTTTGTGCAAAAAAGGAAGGTTCAAACATTTGTAAACAAACTGAAGGTTTTTTTTTTTTCGTCGATTTCAAGTTTTGAAGTGAAGTTCTTTTTTTTGTTCGATTTGAGCGTAGCAGAGGGAGGTGGTGCTGCTCTCCCGTTGTCATTGTTGTTGGCGTTTTTTTTTTGTGGTGCCTCCTAGCGCGCGACATTTGAAATAAAAATTGTGTGGAATTCCTAGTGAAACGATGCCCTTGTATATGTATATATTGAGCCTCCAATGGAGCTCACATACGTCGGTCGGCCGGAGCCGCCTAGCCAAAGAGTGAAGCCAAATGAAGGCCAACCGCCGATTATGGTTAAAAGAATGTGGAGCGACAACGACAACGACGACGATCCTTTCTATTGCAACACTGTGTGTGACTATGACAATGATGACGATGACGATGACGACACAAAACACACAAAAAGCAGTTAGCTGATGATTGTGAGTAAGCAACATAGGGGTGGTAGGTATGAGAGAAAAAAAAAACAAAGCAGGAGGGTTGCATTCCTTTACACCTTGCATTCTGGTAGATCGCAGGATGCGAGTGATCACTTCCTGTTCTAGCGACAAATTAAAGGCAAAAGGAGATGCATTTTTTGTCTTGATTGTGTAACGCATTATACCTAGGTAGAATGAGTCGGATTTGATTAAAATGACTCAGCGTTTACTGTTCTGTTAATTAGATACGGAGACAGATTTGGAATACCTACACAGCGAGCGTCTTACAACATCCATATGTATATGTTGGTATATACATTGAACCGCTTTAAACCGAGTCTGGGTAAATATCGATTTCCAAAAACCTTAAACTTGTAGGCGAGCTTTGAGAAGTGTGTAAGGTTGACTGCTTCGCATGCACTTGACGTAGAGGTGAATTGGCTGATTAGAATGGAGGCACATTTCGACTACTTAAATGCAGTCTAGTTATGCAAAGTGCACTTCGATTCACCAATGTTCTAAGTAACTCCTTCCTTTGTATCGAAGAAAATTTGGACTTCAGCACACTCTGCAAAATGATGCATCTATCAGAACAACAGAAAAATCGCCATTTGAATGTGGCTGGGTCTGAAATTAATTAGGGAACAGGAGCCGTGTTTTTTGCAAGCGTGTATACGCTTAAATTTAAATTTGAATGTAAAATACCCTAACAAAACAAAACGCTCCGCTTGAGTCAGCCGAGATACTTATCGTGGCTTTTGAAATAAGCTCGGATAAAAACAATACTTGCAGATAATATTTTCTAAAAAATGTCATAAAATTTATCCATAAATTCATTTATTTTGAGGAAGAAAAAAATTTAAGAAACAAAAAACTACAGTAGAAGTTCGGAAAAGTTGACTCTCAGAAAAGTTTATTTCACAGAAAAGTTGACCAAATTTGAGCTCTGTACGTTGCCTTAAAAAATTGACTTTTGGTCAACTTTTTAGAGTGTGACTTTTTGTTTACTTGCATTAATTTTTTTTTTATATCATAAATCTAAATAAACGATGTAAAATACATAACACAGAAGCCAAGTATTCCGAAGAAATGCTTGTTTCTATGGCAGCAGCATGCCTATCGCGATCAACTTAATCCCGTTCTCACAGTAGTTTAAGATTAATACTGACTTTTTCTGACGTGTTTTGGTTATTTGCACATTGAATTTTATTTCTGGTTCTTACATATGTCATAAACCCAATAAAGTACGACTATTTATGAACGCAATATTAATTTTCTACAGATTTTGAAAACTGTCCAGAAAAGCTGACAAGCTCTGGGAAATTTCGATCAACTTTTCCGAGCTTCTATTGTATACATATTTTTTTTTTTTCAATTTGCAAAAGAGAGAGATGGACACGAGAGAAGACGCTGGGGCTGCTCAAATGCTATTTGGCACGGACGAGTTCGTGCACAGTCGAAAGAAAAAATATAGGTACCTAATATAATTTTATTTTATTTGATTTTCAATTTTTAAATAAATTCTGTCACAAATGTCATTACGATGTACCTATTTGTGCTGACAAGTTTTTATTATAATTTAAGTCGTGTTTTTTTCGAAAGTGTATAGCCACCTCTGAATAAAACGTCCATACTCACTTTTATACTGACTTCTGATAGTTATCTTCAAAATGACATTCGAATCATAGATGGCATAGACTTTATTGTAAACAACAACTATTAATGAATAAATCGTACTGTCAGCGTAAAGCAATTAAGGGTTGTTGTCTACAATTTTAGTTTTTTTTTTTAGTCTACGCCATCTATGATTCGACTGTCTCCACACTTTATGTTCACTTTTCGTTTTGTCCTTGCTTTGTGTGGAAAAGTGGCTATACACTTTCGAAAAAAACACGGCTAGGGTCAGGTGCACATTCAAAAGTCAGATCCCGTTGCTCTGGGACTCCAAAGCATATGTTGTGTCCCGAGCTGTGGGTTTAGTCAGAATAACTTGTGCTCCAAGTAAGAGCCTACAAAGATACCGGCTTCTACACTGACAAAATTTGCTTCATACTTCCAGACATAGTACGCAAAAGAAGGGCTTTAGTAACTCCAGATGGTAAGTTAATGGGGTAGATCCCTTTTCCACCTCCTACCTGAGATGAGACCTACCCATATTGTATCTCAATTTTGAGTGCATTTAAAGACTTTCCATGAGCACTCTACACGTCTGAGCCACCTCAATCGCTGTATTGGCTTATTTGTTTAAGTTGATTTATTTGTGTGTATGCACGTATAATTTGTCCTTAAATATAACCAAGGAGATCATCTCCGTCCGCTTTAGACTGACTTCACTGGGGTCATTTCGTTTTCGTTCCTGTCTTCATTGCTCATTCATGATGGTAGCAACTGTTTTACTTACTGCTTCCTAAGCTTCTTGTGTGCTGAGCATCAGTATGATGATCTTCTCTGGGTTACGGCCTTTACGATGTTATGGACAGTGGAATATTATGTGTTCCACGATTTCCACTACTTCTGTGCGTATTGGAAAATCAGGGTTGTTTTCATGTCCAAACGTGTATAGGTATGCTTTGAAACATCTATTATCAGGAAGCATCTGCGTTAGATAGAAGTTCTCTCCATGTTTCCTATTGATCCAAAGGTTTATATTGGGGATCAATCTCTGCGTCCATCGAGCTTTTTCAGAAACTTTCCATACATACATACATACATATATCTTGCCATTCTTCTAGATTAGTTCTACGTTCTGGCTTCTTTAACGAGGAGGTCTATTAGCAACATTGCAGTCACTATACACGACGCGTCGTATGAGGTTGCTGGGAGCTCTCAATGCATCAATTCTGTAAACTGTCTCTGTATTTCTACTGGTGCACATTGTCCAAACCCATATTTGGGAGCCGTAGAGCATCACCGAAGGAGCAGCTATTGCCAAGATTAGTCTTTTCTTTTGTTTGGGTCCTCTAATATTTGGTATGATCCTTGCAGGGCAGCCTTTGTTCTTGTTGCCTTCTCCGTGTGCAGTGTGTTCTACTGATCTATAATAACGCCAAGTTACTTCAAATTTGGTTTGGACACTACAACGTAATTCCCGTTACTCCTACAGCTCCATAACCCGTCTGCAGCTGAAAAGTAAAACTCCCATTTTTTTCTCTGTTCCTCTGTTAGTCGTAGATCCATGCTTACTAGCCAGTCCTGTACCATCCCGCTGGCTTTATTGCAGTTGTGCTCTAAAAAGTTCAAAGAAGATCCAAGAAGTTTGGCTACGACAGCGATCGCTATATTGTGGGCAAAGCTGATTATTTCCTAGGAGCTCAGGATTTGAAGTTTGACAACGTTGTCGTACGTAAGATTTTACAGCAGTGAAGCTAGTATGGAGCTCTGGAGGACACCGCTTGTAATGGTATACTGCATAATTCCGTCGTAAGTGTCGTTTTATTTGTAACATATTTTATCATTGTTTTCTGTACATAGTCCGGTACTCTCTTGGCTGTAAGTGCTCGGAGAACAGTGCTCCAGTTGGGGTATTGAAGGCATAGTTTTGGTAACTTTCACCTCTTAGGTTAGGTAGATGGGTGCCCTGGGACCAGAAGGTCACTGATCACTTAGACCCAAAATTCGGGTCCATTGTCCCCCCTTGCACAACCTTTGTATTCAAACTAATTATTGCTCGGTCTAAAATCATATTCAGCGATGAGGCCCATTTCTGGATAAATGAGGTCGTCAAGAAGCAACATTGTCGAATTTTGGAAAAGAAATCACTGTTTGGTGTGGCGGCATCATAGTTCGATACTACTGAGAAGAACGTTGCCCAGGCCATAGCCATCAATGGCGAGCGTTATCGGGTCGATGATAACCGATTTCTATTGGACCCAATTGGATGATATGGACACCTACGACATGTGGTTTCAACAGGACAGCGATACGTTCCACACAGCCCGTGCCAGTGAGTGATTTCCTAACAGGTATGGTTATCTCACGCGGAAGCAAAGCGAATTATCCACCGAGATTGTGGGTTTTGATCCTGTTAGACTTCTTCTTGTGGGGGTTTTCTTGAGTCAAAGTTCTTTGTCAATAAACCATTGCCCTGGAAGCAACATCATTAATGCCATAGGTGAAATTCAGCCATATTTATGCACCAGTGTTATAGAAAATTGGATGTCTCGGATGAGCGCCACTCAGCGAAGCCGCGGCGTACATTTGAATGATGTTATATATTATAGATAATGGCATATATGGGCCTTCTACATAAATACAAAATTTAAATTATACATCGCTCACAGTTTGTTTTATTCAAATTCAAAGATAGGAAATGCTTAAATCCTCTATAAAAGGAATCTTTGATTCACACTTCCTATGCTTTTTATGCTTTTGAACTGGGACTCTCTACAACACTAGTTATTTAAAGTCAAAGAAAATTATTAAAAAAATTCGATTTCACCGTCTGACGCTTCTTGAGGACTCTTGATATACAAGATACCTTTCAATTGCTTTCCTATTCCACTAAAGGGTCTGGCATCTAACAAGCACTAATGTGCTAATCAAACGAGCACTAGGTACCTACTTATCACTTAACAATCTCAAACAGATAACTTGCACATCGCCGTAAATCAATTGCAGCACTTAGCATCTAGCCTCCTCTACAAAATGACCTTGACATTGGTTAACACGATCTTCAAACACGACTTTAAGTACCTCTACCCGTGTTGTGTTTATCCAGCATTCAATACCTACAAAAGTAATTCTTACATCGTAACGAGCTCCGTATTCCATCAGATAACACACCAACACCATCCATTGTTTTTAAGCTAAAAATCTGTAGCTGTACATAGAGACACAACAATCTTTATACTATCTACACGCGAACCATAACCCGCGGCTAAATCCACCACTGACTCCATTCATAAAAACCTCCAAACGAAAGAGAGAGGTGTCATTTCGTTTTTAGAGACCTTGACTCATCTGACTGTAGCTAACTCATCCACCAGCGCATTGTTCCACCTGAAAGGCCATAAAATTTGTCTTTTCACGCCGCGCATTTGTGGAGAAAGATATACTCTTTTGCTTTTGTTTTCTCCAATATTCATCATTTTTCTCGATCAATCGCTCATCAACACACACAGGCGTTCGTACAAAAGCATACAAGATCTATGATCACCCCTAAATAAATTATAATTCCACACCGATAATGCCCTTCGTTTTCTTCTTTGGAAAACCGTTTGGGATGTGTGCACTGTGTACCCTTTGATCCGTTCCGAAACACGAAAAAATGCGTATTAAGACCGTTGCGTTGCCTCAACGGATGTAAGTCAAAACGCAGAGCAAATACCTTTAGGCTGAGACTACACGTACACGAACGAGGAAGAAAGACCACATCTTATGGATGTGCACGAAGGATCTTAAAAACCTGAAGAAACAACAAAAACGAGATTTCGACGTTTTCCAAGAAAAAATGAACCGAAAAAAAAGCAAAAACGACTGGAAACAAGTAATGGCTGGTGCTGGTGGTGAATGGAGGAAGGAGAATAGAGAAGAAGTTGGTGCAGCACCATAACTAGTGGAGGAAAGAACCAAAACCCAGCAAGAGGATGGCGGCGTCCATTTAATGATGGTGCATGATCTGGTATTATGCGAAAAGGTAGGTAGAGTCAGCGGGAATCCTTTTGTGTGCTGCTGCGGCTGCTTCGCAGTATTCCATCCCCGTCGTCCCGATTTTTAGGTCCCAAGGAATCTTCTTCTCTGAATCCAAAAATGCATGTGTGCAGCAGGATGTGTAATTTTTTTTCCTTTCTCCTTGTTCTCTGACTGCTTTTCCCCCTTTTTTTTAGGATTTTTTCTCGTTCGCTTATCCTTATACTCTGAGGAGGGTTTCTTTTGTGCACACAGAGAAAAAAAAAACGAAGAAAACAATAAAAAAACTTTGATGAAGGACTGGCAGGTCCTGAGGCTTAGAAAAAAAAAAAAATATGTTTTTTTTGTTGTCTTTCTTAGCAGGTACCAAATGCAGCAGGCAGTATGAGAAAAAAGGTAATTTTTTCCTTGCCTCATCTACTGGAATGCGTTGCTTTTGGACTGCTGGAGTGGGTGCAAAAGTATCCCAAGTATCCTGAAATTGTCGGTTTTATTCTTCCAAGAAGAAATAAGAAAAAAGAAATGCAAATTTTGGCAAAAATACTTTAAGAAGTTGAGTGTGGAGGGGAAAGTGATATTCTTTTGCTCTCAAGTGTTCACAAGTTTCAAGTTTCTTTTTGAGAAGTCCATGAGTGCGAAGGACTCCTGCTTTTTTTTTTTGCCAAAGAAAAGTCATCTGCGATTGACATAAGATAGGTAGGGTTTTTATAGAGCATGTGTTGGCATGGGAAGGAGTTGCACTTAGGTGGTTTCACAGAAAAAAGGCATAGGCTGCAGTTAAGATTCAATTATGCGCCTACTTTTGTACTGAATAGGAGAGAGGAAGTACCTCGAGCATCGAGGAGGGTTATATCCCTTTTTTGAGATGTCACATGGACAGTTTTCTTAAGATACGAGGACAAAAATTTGCTAAGAGAGACCCTGCATTGTAATAAAAACTTCAATCTTGAAGAAGCCATAATAAAACAGGAACTAGGCAGACGTCAGTTGGTCTGCTACTCGCCTTAAGAGAGCTAACACTTGATTACAAAATTAACAATACTGGCGATTCGCTTTGGAACAGATCACATCTCAAATTTTTTTGAAGTCAAAGGAGAGGCAGTTTACCTAAGTTGGGCGTCTTAGTACCCTCGTGATAGTGACCGAATCTGATGTGGCCTTCAAAGAGCTCCTTACTGAAATACTCCCCACAGTAACTTTATCTCTCAATCAAGCCAACAATTAGTGGATTCAATCACACGGAACTTGTTGGTGGTACCTATATAATGAGTGCGTTCAACATAAGACACTTGCCAGAAGATATACAAACTAGGTCTACAACATATGTAGAGTCTACAACGTGTTGGAAAGAGTATTGGACCAGAAGTAGAAAAGAAAAGAGAAGCCTCCCAGTTCAAGTGTATCAAGGAAGCCTCTTCAATATCTCTGTAGCCTAGTAACTGCCAACTGGTCAAAAACGATCATCCAATAGAGAGAGTGATAGAGCAGAAGTGGACTCGAGGAAATGTCTGAAAACCCTTCCAAAACCTTTAAAAATGTTGACATGGACATCAGATGATTAAAAGTAATAAGCTCGCTCTTATGGGCCATCCGCGAAGTTGTTCAAACAGGAATCTATGGCCCGCTATCAGCAGTTCCTTTTCTAAGTGTTAAGAAAGCTTATCTTTCGTAAATGGGTCTACAGGACAGGTCAAAGAGAACTACTGCCTTACGCATGGATGTTTTGGTTTATTTCGCCATAAAAGAGACACGCAGCTTCTTCTTGACAACAATAGTCTTCCATGTTTGAATAGAGGTGGAGCCATGAAAAAACTTATTGCTGTGAGTTTTTGTCGGGATTAAACCATACATATCAGAAACCATACTCCCTCCGACATACATGTGTATTTTCTGAACGAAAAAAGTCTTTCAGCGGCCCCAAATATTCATATATGACAAATGGGGCTACAGCTTAAAGCTCCATGTATTTCAAAACCATATGACTGCCGATGGACTTACATATTCGGATTCTTGAAACTCGAGGTTCTTGAGTATCGCTGGAATGGCTTGCTCTGCTATATACATATGTGTATTACTAGACATTGAGAGCGTACTGGTCACGACTTAATAGCAAAACCAATTAGTAGCAGTCCAAAGTCCTTTCATAGAGAATGGGAAGCAAGCTAAAGAAGCTAGACTGTCTTCAAATTATAGGTGCAATTCCGGGGGGTGCTGAATAGCGTCAAAGTAATCAGCCTTTAGCAAAGCTAAGACTTCAACTCAAGCTTCAAGTGTCTTAAAACTTGAAATCACGCTTTAGAACACGCATGGATGCATACGCGTAGCTCTAATGATTCATTTGTGCAGAATGCTTTTCAAAGTGAACCTTGTTCACTCTACCAAATATTACTCCAAAGCAATTCCACCTCACACTTGTCACCGCGAATTAAAAGAATCACAGAGGCAACTGCTGCAGCCGTGTGCCATGCTATAACAGCCCCAATGTGTTAAATTTCCTGCTCAAGGTCCTCTGCGATTAAGTGCCAATAGAAAGCATACACACACAAAGCTACATATCCTTTTTTCTTCTCATACAAAAATACGCACACATCCAGTATTGAAAAGTACCTTTGACGATTTAGTTCCCTTTTTTGGTCTCTGTTTACCCCCATTAGCTGTCTTTCCATCCACCCCCCAGCAATGGTAGGTATTTCAAAAACAGCACAAGAGGCAACGGCTTTCAGTTGAGTTATGCCCAACACAAGTTATGTTCCTGATACAGGTGCAACCCTTGCTATGCTACGCACCCGATATACGAGTAGAAGGACGACATACAGAGAGAAAGTCACCCTCGCTTTCTCGTGCTATAAGAAGTACGCTACGTACCCCTTTTGTTGTTTGGTTCTGTACACGAGCGAATACCCTCCTTTTTTTCCGTATCATATGGATAAATTGGAATTTAAAATTTATAACATTTCCTCCAGTGATAAGAGAGAGAAAAGCTGAAGGCTTCGCATGTGGAAACAAGGATCGAAGGGAAACTGTGTGCGGAATTTAATTCAATAGAACTCTACTTTTAGTTATATAGCAAAGGATTTAGAAGGGGGAAAGTGAATAATGATAATGAAATGCCTTGACAATATTTTATCAAATATCTTACTTGCAAGTAGAAAAATTGTGTAAGGAACTTTTAAAGCCGTCAACTGGATTGATTTGTTTTGAGTCAAACGTTGAATGTAATCGGGAACGTATTGCAGCGACTTTTTAAGGACAAAGTTTTGCAGCTTTGACCTCAGAATTTCGCAAATGATGAGTTCAATAGAGTTTAAATGGCTTAATTGTACCTGGTAATGCTTTTAAGATCCAAAATATTCTTCAGGTATTTTGCATAGGTTTCGTTGAAGAGAAGTTATTTCGAAATACTTAGAGCAAATCCTGACTCCTGAATTCAAAATTCTATTTGTTTTACTGATATTGCAGCGAAAAAATGCAACGTTGCAAAAGTTTTGAGGTTAAAAAAAAAAATCGTTGGAAGAAATACCCAGTAAGTACAAGTGCCTAATCGAGAACACAGAAACAGGTGAACACACTCAGAAAATATAAATAGTTTCCTGAACGTTTTGCCGACTTCAATTTAAAGGTCCATTCACATTTCAGCGATCGGCGAATGAGACAACTGTGAGCAAACCATTTTTAGCACAAAAAAAAAGAAGAGAAATTAACAATCCGCGAATAAGCGAATGCTTCTTATGAACTGTCAAATCTTATGCACATTCCACAGATGCGAAAGGCAATTTACATTCGCGAGAATTTAACCTCACAATTTTTTCCCCTTTGATGAAAATGACAAGTGAAATTCGCAGGTGTCCGCGACTAGATCAATAACAGCAGTGAATGAAATGTCAAAATTTACAAATATTTGTTTGTCTCTACTCGCAATTCGCTGAGCTATGGCGCTAAGAATTTGTTCGTGCGATATATATGTAGGTGCCTGATCTCAGTGTCTCTTAAATGAGTCTAGGAAAAGTTTTGAGAGTAGAAAATTATCGAATCGAATTGGACCTTTCAAAATCGGCACTTTTCCTTATGTAATCGATTTACTTGTAAATTCTTAGTCTCAGAACTTGGAATACAATCCATTCTACTAATTTTATAAAGTAGGTATGTGATGACGTTTACTGAATTGTATTATAATTCTCCCAAATCCACAAGAAAATTCCTCTATTAGGTGGTATAGTCCCATACAAGGCTTCCTCTTGTTAGTCCTAACCTAAGTTTTCTTTTTGTTATCCCAGTGTTTTGCCTAGAAGGCTTGATAGCAATCTCTTATGCACTCGAAAAAAAAAAAAGAAACGAAAAGTTGCTTAGAACTTCTCGATAACACTTGACAACCAAAAGCCTGCAACCTGCAAAAAATAACTAGAATGGTAGCTCCCTATCTTCGACCATGTCTCCTGTCACTTCTTTTTAATTCGCCATCTTATGTTATGTTATGTTCATCATACCTCAACTACAACAAAGTAACCTCTAGTTAGATGATGAACGGAAGCGTATTTAGGCGGGGAAATTTAAGGACTAATCACTGCATTACGTTTCCACCAAACCGAGATCAGGGGTTTGCTTTCTAAATTCGACTTAACTCTTTTGACTGAACGAAAACTGGGTTTGGTTGACATATGTAACCTGTCATTTGCTAACTCGGTCTCTACATTTTTACCCAAGCAATTTTTCTCTATTTTCCAAACTAAAATTCACCGGCATTTAGTAAGTGAAACATTTTTTTTTTAATAAAATTATCTTCACATTCAGTGTGTCGAATAACTGAATAGCATTTGTTTCACTGAAATTTAATTAAAAATTATAAAAATAATTTATTTTTGTGACGTGAACTTATTGTAATTCTCACAGTTTCGCTTTTACGATTACCTACACTTTGACATTGGAACTTGCATGAGTTTGTACGTACCGTTCACGTATTGTCCCAAAAAAGCGAATTTTTACGAAATTTTCGAAAGTGCTAGCGGGAGAGAAGAAAATTTCCCAACACCACAAATTTTAGTGCAAGTAATTTTTTGAGACTGGTTTGTGAAAACTTTCAAAACTGTCAAAGTGTATTTTCAACCTTTTCTTGTTTAACCCATTCGTTTACTTTTTCTCAATTTTAGTTCTCTCTGGGAGATTTTTAGCCTCACTCTTCGAAAATTGATAGTCTAGGAATTTTAGTGAAAAAAGTACGTGAACGGACCTAATTTTTTATAGGTACTAACTGAGTACCTTTTAATGCATGTTTGCTTTGGTGGACTACCAACTGCAAGTGATTTAATATGGTTTTATGTAACTCTCGGTCCATAAGAAATTTCCGCATGTTTATAAAACTAACGAAAATTTGGCTCCTTGGTTTCAACCATGATGAAATCAAAATGCTGTTACGCTATACTGCATAGTAATAATAATTTATATACATAAAAAAGAATTTCTTATTCGCTAAATTTAGTTGATTAAGTAGCTGTAATAGATACTGTTTGAATTTGTTCTCTATTATTTATTTTTATTTTACTTTTTTGTCACTTGTTAAAGATTACTTTTTCTTTCTTTCTTTAATTGCTGTCATTTTCTATTTCTTAACTTGCATTCTCTTTCTCTTTATTAACCTTTGTTCACCCCACAAAGTTAACTATATCTAATGTGACATCTTCTCTATTTTTTTTTCAAATACAGATGTCACTAACTATTCTTTATGTACTAGCTATATTTAAAACTTGCTTTATATTTTTATTTTTTGTAATTTTACATACTTTGTACATATTTGAATAAAGATTTAATTGAATTGAAAAAAATTGAATCTCTACCTATCAGAAGAGCGTGATATTTTCGATAGCTGCCGTGCCCGGAAACGAACAGCCTAGGATGGTAGTTACAGTCCCGGTGCTCTCTTCTTTGCGGATCGGGTTCAGGTTGTGTATCCAATTCCATTCTGTTAAACGCTTGCCACAGTACTACAGAGGTAGCTCTGACTTGTGTTTTTTTTTTTTTTTTGTCCTATCCTCCCGGTAAACTCTTTGAGTCGGTGGGGGCTAAGCCGGCTTCATCTGAAGTCACTACGAAACAGTTTATTGTTCTGATTAGGTTGAACCTGTTTTAAATAAGTGTTTGCTCCTTGCTACATTCGTAGTCGCCCAGATCGGAGAAAGGAACTGAAAAATGAGCTTATAATAATAGGCTTATACTACTGTCTTTGAGCTGATACCCTAAAGCTCGTCTATTCTCTGCCGCACCTACCTATCAGTGTACCTATCAGTGTTGCCAGCAGGTAATATCCTAGATTGTGCTTAAAAAATCCATTTTGAATGTATTTTCTCCCTTTCCACATGACTAAACTACTGACACAAAGAAGGCTCTAGTGGTGGATTGTAACATGGAATGTTAGAGTTGTTAATAGAAGACCTTCAAAACTCACCTTTGTATCATTGATAAAGAGCTATTCGGTCTCTTTTGTCCAGCCACTGGTATACTTACATAGATAAGATAGTCTTCAAATCAAACAGGATCTATACTCAGTAAAGACAGGCCCATACCTTCTGAACTTAGTCTAAAACATTTCTGACAAAAAATAAAAAACAGAAGAAACAAAATTTGAAACAGAAAACTGGCAATAATATGACGTTCTCGGTTCTCGTCACAGTCTTGACTGGTTTTCTTAAGCGCCATATTCATGAAATGCATTTAGAATATGCAAGGTCCTTGATCCTCAAATACTTCATTCTCTGACCTCGTCATGGTGTTTAAAAATATCTTCTCAAATTCATAACCACCAGCAAACTCACGGACCACCATTGTGAACTCTGAAAGTTGGTACCTTACTTACCCCTTCACTGGTTTTTGGTTCTGAAAATATTTAAAATTTTTTCCTCAAAATAAACGAAAACTGCCTCCTGCCTGCCTAACAAAAAACATGAATTTCATCCAAAAAGGTTGTGTATGCCTCCTCATCGTCGGCCGTTTTCTTACCCTTTTGAAATATTTCTATAACACACAGTCTCACAGTCAGTCTCATCGCAAAGATACGTGTTTACGAACAAAAAGAACAGAAGAACAAAAAAAAATATATATCTAAAGCAAGAATGAATAAAAAAAAAAAAACCGAAAAAGCATTGAAAGAAGCAAAACGAAGACCTCACACAGCTGCAGCACAGTATTACTTTTCAAACAAAAGACAAGAAAAAAAAAATTCGAAGCCGATCCGAACCGTACCCAAGGTAGTCGTATCTGCTATATAGTACACACATTTGTGTCTACATATATACCGCATGTTGTATCTAACATTACCCTCGTGCACACGTTTCTATACGCTATACGGTGTGTTGTGTTGTGTGTTCGGAACAAGATACGAAACCGTACGCAACGAAACGACGACGACGACGACGACGAGAAAACTATAAGAAACCGACTCGAACGATACGAGACGATGAAAAATTCGTATCTTGCCGATACAAAATTCTACTACTTGCTGCCGCTGCTGTTGCTGTTGCTGCTGGAGCGACTACGATGACGACGAGGTATTTCGTATTTCTCGTGCTTTGGCTGGCTGTGGCTGGTGGTTCTGTTGGCTCTGGTGGCGGTGGGTCTCTCTGCTGGCTCTACTATGGCTTATTGTGCGCTCCAGAGCGTTTGTGTGCGTGTTGCTTTGCCACCCTATATCTTCGCCGTTCGTACCGCGTGCACACAGATCGATATTCCCTTGCCTGGGTCTTCTGAGCTGAGTGTGTGTATAGGTATATTTCATTTTACATTATTCTATATTTTTTTTCGTTCCTCGTTCGTTTTTGCTTCTTGTGTTTTGAATTTATTTAGTTTTTTTTTTCTCTTCGTCTTCTCTCTGTCACTGGTTCTTCTTGTTTTTTTTTTGTTGTTCTGCGTTGGTTTTTGGGTTCTTTTTTTATGCTTTTGATTCGTTTGTCGTTTCGCATTTCGTTCTATTTTAATGTTTTGGATGCATGCATTGGAACAATTGAACACAAAACACGCGAAGCAAAGAGTTAAGACTTGGAGGAGCTGAAAAACACTGGAAAACCAGTCTCTGGCTGAGAGACTTGGTTGGGTTCCTTCTACGAGAGCGGGTGCGGTAAGGTAACCCCAGCCCAAACAACAGATGAAGGCGGGCAACTGAAGGGTTGATAGCGAAACGACGACGTTATAGATGGGACGACCTGTGTGTGCACGGTGTCGATGCAATCCATGACGGTGCTGCAGACACCTGCATGCATTTTATTGTGAAAATGTTTTTTTTTTTTTTTTAGGCTGCAGAGTGAAACTCTAGGTCCTTGAATGGCTATCAAATGACATGCAATCGGTGGATTTTTTTTTGTTTGAGGTCCTGTGTGCGAATTATCGATCATGTCGAGAGGAGGTCTAAATATGATCCTGAATGCAGAAGGTAGGGTGTGTTTTTTTTTTGTACTCTCTCATTCAGAAACCTGTTAAGTGATCAGGAACCAAGTGCACGTAAGGGAGCTCAGTCCAATGGAAGCTTTTGTGCAATGGTTATTGAGTTTGTCATGAACCAGGAATAGTAGAACTGACATTGATGGGAAAAATAGGGCAGATGGTGTCTTTTGCAGAAGGCTTTAGTTCAAGTGACAGATGATGAAATTGCTTCTTCTTTTTTGGAATTTAATTTGCATAAAACTGTAGAGTGACAGCTTGAACGCAGATCGAAACCATAAAAACAAAACTATTAGTCTACAGGCCATTGACGTATTGGCCAAATTGGGAGGAAATCGAATGCTTGTCGTGGACTAAATTACCTATAAAAATGCTGGTGATTGGCAGACATTATGTCGCGTCGCGACGTAGGTAAGTTATTGAGAAAAAACAGAAACGAGTCTAGAATATGTGAAGGAAAAGTAGAATTTAATTTGAAATTGTTTTGCGAGATAAAAGAAAGACATATCCACTTACCTACATATGTATGTAGGTACAGAATTGGTTACTCCGAATGCTCTTGATCAAGTGAAAAATTAAAGATATGACAGTCATAACAACCCTTAAGGGACCGGAGAATTTGGTCGTTATAAGCGATTTTGACTGTATATATGTACATACATCGATTCCTACCAACCACAATGGCTACCAGCGCAGACGGGTTGATGAGCATAAAGACGTCAAAAATTGGTGTACAGTGTTCTCAATAAAAGCAGAAAGCTGGCTTGACAGTACAACATCATTATGGCGCTGGAAGTTTTTCTATCGGATGAGCATCCTGCCCTTAGATAGAAAGACATTTCGTTGCAATTCCTAAACACTTCGTCACTTCCCAAGATCACAAAAACAAAACTTATATTTTCCAGTATAGTTACCTACCTACAGATGGTAGTTTTCTTAGAATGAAATTAAAGAAAACAGCTTATGGTATTCCCATTTCTGTAGAAAAGCAAAGAGTTTGGGAACCACTGTGTTGGGCGATGTCGATGTTTAATAAGTCGTCCGAGGCAACAAATACCCGAATTCGCAACGAGCGTACCAAAACCCGAAAAAGCTATGTATGTAGGTATATCAATCAAGTTTCAAGTTGAAGAACAGCAACATCTGTTTACATAGGGGCCGTGGGAAAGGGGGCAATTTCTACAGTAGAAGACAAAAGTGATGATCATTAAGCTTCCATATAAATTAAATGTGATGGAATTTCCACCTTTAAGTAAGGAAATAGCTTGAATTATATTGGACCTACAGACAGTCCCTATTTATCCTGCTTTATCGACGAATATAAACGTCTTACGGATGAAGAAAAGCTCCTCGCTATCTGGCCTTGCTTCAGAAGATCATGATAGAATAAAGTTGTAACTTTGGTCATAAATGTCACGTTTTGCATAAAAGTAGAAAAAATTTAATTCGTTATATTGACATCTTTCTTTGTACGTACTTCTCGACGACGTCAATGTTTGACATCAAGTAATGGAATTTCGTCTAAGGGAAACAAAAGGACTAAGTACTAATAAAGCTGTAAGAGAGTGCAACGTCTGGAACCCAATGGCCGGTAGAAAGAAGATATCTATTTCTCCGGAGAAGTGGACATAATCCAAAGCTGATCACTGTACAACAATACGACTATATGCAGAACCTGCACAAATGAAAGCAATTGAATCTGTTGGACTAAATAATCAAAACCGAACATTATTCTATTAGTGGATGAACCCTATTTCCAAGATCAAAGTTTTTATAAACCAGATTTCTAGTACGATGCTCCTTTTTTGCAGGGAAGAGTTTGCAATTAAAACTGGTCAGATTAGTACACGTAGGCTAATAGTGCGAGCCTTATCCTCGTTCCTGTAGAATTTTCATAGACTTACGTCAAATTTGCTGTTCTTAAAATAAAGCTAAGAAGAGTTAAGGAAATATTTCAAAAATCGAGCTTGAACGACAGAGAAAGAAAAGTATATAAAGAATTTTTGACGTTGGCGGCACGGTGTTGCTTTTTCTGCAGTTTAACTGAAATAAGGCGAATAAGGGTCACGAGTTTGTCACAAAGAAGGAAGTGTCAAGCCCATTTCCATAGTTGCTTTAATTTTTTTTTTTAAGTGAACTATAGTAAATAAGTTACATGATCTAATGTTGTCTTAATAGTTGTGGATTTTTACTTGCTTAGCAATCACTTGTTGTTTTATGGTACAGACCGTAGGTTAGAAAAAAACAACTATGAGCTCATATAATTTAATGTCTCCCCTCTTTCATCATATAAATATTAACAAATATTTGTCCACTTCATGAATATTTAAAGCCTCTGTAGAGAATTCTCAATTCCAGCAGCTGCGTGTAAGATTACTTAACAGATTACTAATTGTCTATAAAGAACGTAAAGAGGGCAAGAGAATTTAATGTAAATTAAAAAATTAGTATCAGATGGTAGAATAAATAATTCCGCCTCACGTATCTAAGCTCAGCTTTAATCCATTATAGCAGCGACTAATTGGCATTCCCGCATCTGCGTATACGAAATAGACCTACTTTTTTTCGATAGCTAACCTTTCAAAATCCACCTTCATATAGAGATACAATTTATTCGATTGATTATTTTTATAATTTTTTGTGAAAATTCCATTCCGCTTTCCAACTAATTCCAATTCATTATGTCGCAATAAATGCACATCTGCTTTTCATCGTCACCCAGCCCAACAACAATATAAATATGTATCTCGATAGCCAGCGACGTAGGAAACCTGTAGGTGCAACAACATCCACCTACCTCATCATCAATTCGATGAGATGCTGGCGGAGAAGAGAAAACGTTGCCTCTGTTTCTTTTTTTTTGTAAAATAACACCAACAACAGCAACAAACTAATAAATAATAACAAACTAATTTGAATTTTTTGCGCATTTCGCCATATAGGTTATCTTTAATTTTTCTTTTTTTCTTTCTTCATCTCTTACTCCTTCTTCTTCTTCGCGTGGTTGTGTTTGAAGTTTTTCTCTTTTTGATTTACATTTCGTTTCATTTTTATTTAAGAACTATTTTAACATAATCCACCTAATAAGAATAATAACATAAGTATTAAAAATATTTTCTTTAAAAAAAAATTCATTTATATAAAAATTAAAAAAAGAAAACATGAAAAAAAAATTTACAAAAAGAATTAATTTGAGATATATTTTTCTTATTTTTTATATTTTATACAAATTTGAAGTAAAAAACAAGAATAAAGAAGAAACATATTTATAAAACTAAACAAAGAGAACAATAATAAGTTTTTTTATTTTTTATTTTTATTATTACATATTTCTTTTTAACTTAATGATTCTAGATAAAACAACGTTTAGTTTGTCTTAAGAGTTTTTTTTTCGTTTCGTTTTTATTCTCTTCACAAATTTGTTTTTAACTACTATTCTCTACAAGATTTTCTTAAAATAGTGTCCTTTTTATTTTGTTTATAATAGGTAATCATTATATTTTAAATATTTAGTTTAGTAATTAATTTTTAATTTTAATTATGTATCACAATAGAAAAGAACGTATTTTTTTTTTGTTAAATTATCTTTTTTTTTTTGTTTTGTTGTTTTGTTTTCTCATCTCTGTTCATTTTGAAAAAAAAATAAAATAATATTTACTTTCTACAATCATAACATGTGTGAGTTTATTTTTTGTGGTGAGTGTGTTCTTTTGAAATCACCCATTTTTGACTAAAAAGTGTCAGTGTTGCCAGAGGGGCAGGAAAGGGGTTAGGATAAAAGTATTGAGTGGTTTGGGATTGGGATTTTTGAAGTGCAAAGCTACACTTTTTGGAAACAGAAACTCAATTAAGTATTCTGGAATCTGCCAATTTAAGACGCTAAATTAAAATAGAAATTTGTATTCAAACTCTTCACATTTTCATTTTAAGACATTTTATGAGTCAAACAATAGCCCATTTATAACTAGCAACCTGCTCTAAAAAGTGGGAGTGGTATTTTAAGCTTAACATTGTAATTGTTCCTCCAAACCTTTGATAGTTTGCACAGAAAATCGACGTAGCTACCACCAAAAGTACACATTTTACAGAATAAAATTTTATTTAAGAGAAAAAGTGATACATTATAATCTTTAAGATCATTTAGCAAATTTGTACACTACCTTCCCTACGACTATACGATGTCAAGATTTTTGTATGAATTCTTAGAACACTCTTGTCAGTCATACAAAGACAAAGATGGTGTTTGAAACCGCTTAGAGGAATATTTTTTTTCCGGCCAAAGAGCCCAAGAAACTACACTGTTTAGTAAGAACCTCTCCTTCAATGTAGGGCTTTTCTGTGATTTATTATCTCAAAGTAGGCAAAAACTTACTAACGCTGAAGTGGATATTGATGTTTTTTCTACAAACCTCAAAATACATGGATAAATCAATCTTCTAATGAAATGAAACGAGTCTCTCGCCGTTTGTTAATTAATTATCAGCGCTTATATAAAATTGAAAAAATGGCAACGCTCATTTGACACTTACAGCGTCCAACTCACAGCTGTCAAATGTTCATAAACACGAACAAAATAAGCTTGGTTTGGTAACATTCCCTAAATCTGTAAACCAAATCGAACAAGTCTAGTCGATAAGCAGGTTAGATTCAAATTCAATAACCGAGTACTAATTTTACCATGTTTTTATAAAAATAAAATTAAAATCTTGCCACCACATCAGGCAGGTCATCGTCAAAGATTTGCCACCTAATTTGATTGACAACCATCTATTCAACTGGAAAAAAAGGAACACACAAGATGAGGTTACTCTGGTACCAGACTACCTGAAGTGAGATTTTTTTTCTTCAATTCATGCAACACAAATCAATTTTGCATGCAATTCCCAGCGACCAGTTCCTGCGTGAAACTCGAATTTTTGCATAAATATATAATCAACTGTGATGCGGATTATATTTACGCACGATAGTGTTTTCTTTTTGAAACTGGATTTTCGGAAGATTTTTAGATTAAAAGAAATGGGAATGAGTGAAAAGGTTCAGTAGGGGATTAAGGACAAAAGGGACAATGAATAGCATCGGCTCAACTTAGGGAACCGGAGATCTGGAGTTCGAATGTGTTCTTCGAATTTCAAGAACTTAAGAAATTCGATCGACATTGATTCGTAAATTCTTTAAAATTGAATAAAACATCAAAAGAACTTCAATATCCAACCGAAGAAACAAAATTTATGATTTCCAATTCGAAAATTAAATATAATCTCAAAATGGAATGGATTTTCGACCTGAATTCTATCAATCGAAATTCGTACACATCTTCGAAGTGCGCATCTATATTCGGACAGAGACGGTTCGAAAATCGGTAGTACAAGCGGCATGTGACGCTCTATCATTTACATTTGGGGAAATACTTGTATGTACTAGAAAAAGGAAACAAAACACTCTAACAAAGAAAAGGAGACAAAGGGTTAAAGAAAAAGAGAACAAGTGAAGCGAAACCTACACAACACAACGCACCTTTCGAACCTTGTATTCGACCTAATTTTCAGCTTCAAAGATCAAAGTTTTCCAAACTACAGACAAGAGTTTAGAGTTACTAAAGTGACTTGAGATTAAGACTTAAAACCAGAGAACATCTATAACCTACAAATTAAACTCAAATAAAAGTTTTTCGAAATTTACTGTTTCAACAAACACGTTTTCTGAACTTCTGCTTAAATGATCGACTCATTTTCATTGTCTGCTGTTCGCAATTCGAATACTTTCAAAAATACAACTGGATCTATCATGCAGATTAAAATCAACGAAATTTGACAAGTTGAACCCAATATCATCTGACAGTTGAGTTTGGCATTTAATGAAGAAGTGTTCGAAAATTCGAACAGGACCTCTGACATCACTGACAATCCCGACTGCCCATATTTACCCCTCTGTAACATTACAAAAATAAAAAATAAAAAATAAAAATATAAAAAAAAATTTGACAGTTGAATAATATTATAATAATCACCTAACAACATATGGCAAAACTGTCATAAATTAATAGAAAACAAAAATTACAGAAAAAAAAGCTATTACAATGGACGATGATGAGGATGATTATGATGATGATCCTGTAGTACTTTGGTGATGTCAACAACGACCGTGGCGCCCCATTAACGCATCATCTCACAAGCCATAATCCGAGATTTAGCTTTGACAATTTGGGCAGTTTCATAACCACATCGAGTCCCTTCGAAGACAATTGCGTACAGCCATACAGATCGATTGTTTTCAAATTGATCAAATCGTCGGCGAGTGACTGTAATCCTTTGTCTGTTATGCGGCTGCATTGTCCAATGTTGAGATGCTCCAATTCGTGCAGTGATTTGGCGATCTTGAGCATTCCTTGATCGGTGATTTGGCATTGATTGAGGCTCAACGAACGTAGCTGGAAGAGCCCCTGTGCGATGTGCGTCAACGCTTGATCACTGATCTTGTCACAGAAACTCACATCGAGTGAGATGATGCCGCTGCCGCCTTCGGTTAAGTAGGCCATGCCAATGTCGGAGATATTGTCGCAGGATCTTAGATTTAGGTGCTGCAATTTGGGCATGCGAGCCAAGTGCTTGAGACCGCTGTCGGTGATCGAAACGCAGAAACTCAAGTTGATTCGTTTTAGTGACGTTAGACCTTGTGCTATGTGACCGAGCGCTTCGTCGCTCAATCGCTGGCAGTCCTGTAGACCGAGGTACTCCAGCTCGAGGTTGCCCTCCGCGGTTTCCTTACTCAAACCGGACAGGTGACCGATGCCCTGATCGCTGATGTGCCAGCACGATCGGAGATTCAGGTTCTTTAGTTTCTTGAGACCCCACGCAATTAGCAACAGACCTGTGTTGGTGATGTTGCAACATCCGCCGAGTTCGAGTGTCTCCAAGTGTTTCAAGTGTTGCGCTATCCGGCCGAGACTGGTATCGGTGATCTGTTTGCAAAGCGAGAGGTCGAGTTCCTTCAGATTGGGCAGGTCCATGGTGAATGCGTGTCCCAAATTGATGTCGGCGACGTTATAGCAGCCGCTCAAGTTCAGCGACACCATGTTGGGCACTCCGATCACTAGATCGCGGAGTGATCGTCGCAACGAGAGTATTTGGATTTTTTTGATTCCCCTTCGCACCAGAGATGCAAAGAGACTAGGACTAGAGCGTTTGAGGTGCAGCTTAGCCTGCACACCCTTCCACACGCTCTTGGCGTAGGCGGCGTCGCGCCAATTCGTACAGACCTGAGCAGCGCGACCGCGATCCTTAACCGGCAGCCGCTGGAAGATCATTTCGAGGATCTCGGGATACAGGTGACCGATGTGTGTGCCCTCTGGTGGTGGCGGGGAAGCCGGACTTGCTGGTCGCTGGTGCGATTTCATAGCAGAGCCGGGCGCGTGTTGCAAATATATTGCCGGTGGCAGGTGCGGATGATGATGATGATGGTGGTGATGACTGAGTGTCTGCAACTGCGGCCTATGCAGTGCATATGGAGTGAACCGTAGCAGGTGGTGTGTCCGATGTGGTGTCATGCCGTGCAATTCAGTCTGTTGGTACAGGTGATCATCCATTGTCCAGCCGAGGTGGGTATTCGTATTACCACCACCTCCACCCCCAGCTCCGCCTCCGTGATAGTTCGACAGAGCTGCTGCGGTCTGTAGGGATATCGTTGTCTGGTGGTACGGAAGAATTTCAGCGTTTGTAGTCATACTCACGGTTCTTGTCGGCGGTGGCTACTCGATCTTACACACTAGAGGGGGCTACTTATCTATTTTTAGTTTATGTTATCACTTTTCTTTTGTTTCTCTCTTCTTTTAAGCACTCATCTTTTGGATTTTTATTTCTTTTTTTTATCTTCACATCCACTAGATATTTGATTTTCTTATATATTTTTTTAAACTTTTCTTCTATAATTTGCACTATAAAATGATTATTTACGGCCCGTTATAACTGATAACAAAAAGATATCGTTGATTCCGTGCTTATTCTTTCGTTTTCTAAAAAAAAAAAAATTCCAATCAAAATTATAAAAAAGACATCCGCACAGCGACGAATATTATGCTACAACTTGTATGTACTGACTAAAATTCCGTTATCTTTCAAAGAACGAAGAATTTATGAACCGACCCGCAGAACGACTTGACACAGACTGTTTCATGAACACTGCCGTACGAAAGAATTCGCCATTGTATTCGGCGTACGGTTTGTTCTCCGCTGGCATTTCCGAGAATTTGGCGATGTGTTTGTGTGCTGTGATGGCTGAATTGAGAGATGGTGATTTCCCCTCCGGTATGGTTTGTTCTGTTGGTGGGGTTTGTGCGTGCGTGTGCGGTGCGGATAGTGAGAGTGGTGTGGGAGCGAGAGTAAATCAATGGCCGAGAAGTGATGCCACTTTTTTGTGCTATATGACATGAGGATAGGGTTTCGTAGAAGATTTATTGTTTAGGCAGGTAGAATTTCTTTTCTTTCTTTTTATTTTTTCATTGAATTCAAGGATCAGGTAGGTCATAGTCGTAGGTGATTAAAAGGAGAAGGTTTTTATGAAGAAATGTGGAATAAATTTTCTTTTCGATCGGGAAAAAAGAGTGTTTTGTGTTTTTTTTTTTCAAAAAACTTATTTTGGTGAGAAATAAATGAAAATAAATCAGTGTTTGACGTTGGATTGAGCGTTTTTATTTGATTATTGTTTGTTAAATTATGTAATGTTAAGGTAAAGATCGACTTGAGGATCAATGATCGGTATAGGTTAAAGATGTACTTACATATATAAAAGTACGTAACGATATTATTTTCAGTTCCAGCGTATCAAACGTTAAGGATATTATATTTGATAGGGTTTTCTTGGAACGGTTTTCCCGTATACATATGTAACAATACAGTAGGTCATTTAGCAAGATACGGAGCGTACAAGAATACTTTTATTCCAAAACAGAGCTGACACAGCCTAACATCCAGACAAAGTGCAAACAAGTGCTAAACAAAGTACGGAGTTGGTGGTGTAGGGCTGGATAACCAGATCTTCTTTAAGCCAGCAAAGTAATGCAGCGGCCAGTCACTGACCCGCAAGCATATAACTCAGTCACGTCATGTAGCTAAGTACCTATAAAATCCGTCGCACTCAGCATTATGCAATCTAAGACACAACATTACCCTCTGCTATGTATCAGATACCTGAGAACTGCTAAAAGATCACTGTGACATGTCGGAGAAGCTAATGAGCTGGCTCGACAAAGATCATCTGCCCCTATATATAGCAGTCAGGATTACTAACAAGAAGTAATTAACGACAAGAAGTCATTAACGCCAAAAAGTTATTAACGTGTAAGGTACGACGTCTACGTAGTGAGTGAAGCCAATCATCGATAGGCCATGTAATCCCGCTACGCTACTACACCAAAGAAAACCAGGTCCAGCCGAATCACAAGAGAGAACACTAGCAGTTGTAAGACACGCCCAGAGATTAGAAAAGACTATTAGTTTTCCTGTGGAGTTTGTCAGTTTGGCCATAAACAAATATTGCCAGGTCTCTCTGTCCTGAATGGCCTTTAATGTGTACCTTTTCGTGTAGATGGGGAATATCATGGTGGTCGAGCTATCCAAACGGGAGTATCTCGCCTCTAACGAAGAAACAAAATAGGCTACAGGATCGCGTGCATTTCAAATCTATCTATGCAGTCACTGATTGGGAGACACCATGGTGAAATAGGGTATAAGCTAGAAGCTTTCTTATGACTTGAATGTTTTCCAAAATCTCGCAAGAGATTACGCTATAAAACTTTGATGGTATTTTCTGGAATCGGAACCTGGAACCAGTAGTCCAGTGCACTAACCTAAGGCATAATTACTTACTTACTTCTTACTTACCTTAAAGGGCTCCCGACCCATGTAGGGTCCCTGCTTGAGACATCGTTGCCTTCCATCCTCTGCGGTCCCGGGCACGCTGCTTCCAGTTGTGACAACCAAGTTTTCTGACGTCCGCGACAGCTTGGTCTTTGTACCGGAGGTTCGATCTTCTTCGCCGCCTTGAACCTGGTGGACATTGTTGTCCATTCGCTCGATATGGCCGAGCCAATGTACTCTGCGTATCTTGGCTTTTTGGACTACATCCACATCCTGGTACAGCTCATAGAGTTCGCGCTTGTATCTTCTCCTCCATTCACCCTCCTCTCATATAGGACCTAATATCCGACGAAGTATTTTTCGCTCGAAGGTGCCCAACATTTGCTCAGCTTTCTTACTTATCGTCCAGTACTCGGTTCCATGCAGCAGAACTGGTAAGATGAGCGTTCTATAGAGCATTAATTTGGTTCATCGAGTTAGAAGTTTTGCACCAAGTTGTTTCGCCAAACCGAAGTAGCAGTGGTTTGCTAGGGTTAGTCTTCGTGGGATCTCTACAAAGGTTTGTAAGATTGATATATGTCCCGAGGTAGGTGAACTCCTTAACTATCAACAGTGACGTTCTGCCCAATGTTTTGGACAGATAAATTTTTGTTTGTTGATAACATAACGTCTTGTCCTCGTTCACTTCACTGCTTCACTGCTCCACTGCTCATCAATAGCCGTAAACGCCTCTACGATGGCTTGCCGATGATGTCAATATCGTCTGCGTATCCCAGCAGTTGGACGGAAAAATTGTGCCTTCCGTATTGACACCCGCCCTGGGGACTATCTGCTCCAGCACGATATTGAAGAAATCACATGACAGCTCATCTCCTTGCCTGAATCCGATGCACGTTTGGAAGAGCTCCGAAGAGTTGTTTACAAGTTGCACAGAGCAATAGAGAGAGATATGTTGGACAGGATCTAATATGGGACATCTAACAGGTTATGCCTCGGTAGTTCTTACAAGACATAGGATCGCCTTTTTTGAAGATGCGGCATATAGAGCTGCTATTCCAGTAAACGGGCATGCGTTCCTCCACCCATACTTGGTTGATGACTTGATGCATGCACCCTACCAAGACATCACCTCCGTATTTAAAGAGTTTAGCTGGAAGCCCATCAGAGTCAGCGGCTTCGTTGTTTTTCAACTTCCTGATGGCTACATTCTTCAATAATGGGTGGGAGCGTTGGTTCTTCATTGACTGGAGGTGGGTTCTTGTCTTGCCCTGTCACTCTTTCTATTTGCTGCCCGTTAAGCAACTGCTGGAAGTGTTGCTTAAACACATCAACAATTCCCTGTGCGTCAAGCCATAATTACCAGACGTTTATCATTAGTAAATTAGAGTACTCTAAAGTGACTAACTACAAAAAATAATAGCTCAGACAGAAAACAAACTTGCTATCAAGACGGCAGTACAGGAAACCAGGTTAAAAAGGCAGAAGGCGTTATGACATACAAGTCCCAAGGGTTTCACAGGTATAATGATCCAATGAGAGGTAGTATTTAGTCCCCAGTTTCTTCTAAGAGTGATCTCCTTAGCAGCATATGTTCTTCATAAAACAGCCAAAAAGATTTTATTGAACGTCTACCTTTTGCAAAGTTAAAACTTAAGAACAAGCCCATAATGAAATTTTACTAATCAGCTTGAATATTTTTTGAATAATAATAATTTTTACTGCTGCCATTGTAAAAGATTTAGGTAGGTACACCTTTTTTGCCTACTTTACCTGCCTTAACTATACAATCCTTTGTGTTTTAGAAATGGGCTTACTGATTAAATATTAAGTACGAGCCATATGGAAATTTATAATCTTCTCCGTGGAAATTTGTACAGAATGAAATATTTCATACCTAAAAAGGAATATTTTGACGATTTTTTGAAAATATTTCTGTTTTAACAACATCTCAATAAAACTGAAACTATATATATGTATGTAAAGGTAGGTAGTATTAGAAGATACTTATAACAATGACTTACTTTATACGTTGTCTTTAGAAATATGCTAAACTAGGAGAACGTAAGAAATATTCAAATTTCGGTGACACTTTCTATTCATTCGAGAGATGTTTTAAATTAGGTCAGAGGTGTCAGTTGTTCTTTTTGAATTTATAAGGGTTCCAGAGGTATTTGCAATTTTTTGACATCTATTTTGTGTAGATACCAGCTTTTTCATTTCTCGGCAGGCAATTCAATAATCAGCACAGGGCCAAATGACACATCTCATCCACTGTAGCACTGATTAAATTAAGCTGCATTGACTCAGGCTGCAGTGAATTGATTACCACAACTTCAGTTGTTTAAGAATAAAACCACAATTGATGATAGCAGACTATCGAGAGGATCACCGTGCTCCCATTCACATAATACGATCATACTGCCTATGCTAAGTGCGAAAATCAATTTTCCAAAGGACACTATATTTGCCATCATCCAAAGAAGCAGTGTAGCTCATGGAACTCGTTGCCAAAGGAAAAAGCAAAAAATCCCAAAAACCAATATCTAAATGCGACTTACTTTATTAATCAGGTGGTATTTGGTCTTAAGGAACAACCATGCCCCGAGAGCACCTCCAGTATATGAGTTAATACGATTCCAAGGCTAAGTGTACAGTTCTTTACCAGTTCCAAACACAACATCAAACCTTTGTCATGAAAGCAGCTTCTAAAGATTTCAATATAGGTACATACTGAAATGTGGACACAAAATAATAGAGCAAATGGCAACACCAGCCACAAGAAGTCATTTGAATAGAAATTTTCAAAGTAGTTTACTCCCTGTGTAGATGAAAGCTAATCCAGTGCATAATACAATGTATAGCTGTATCTTACAGGCTGGATACCAATTCCATGAGTAACACATTTCTCTAAAATCTAGCAAATAATTAATAAAGAGGATGTTGCACCAGCAGTTGCTAAAAGGGCACTTCTTACTCTTTACAGTAGACAGGGCTGAACTCATCAATTTTTTGAAGAGAGTACATGTCTAAAAGGTCATACAAATTATTTATTGCCAGCAAAGTTGCCAGCAGTATTTTTTTCCTTCTAACAGTTTTAAGCAACTTTTAGCAAAATAAAAGTTATATAAGTCAGAATTCAGTTCTAAGATGTATTGCACATTTAAAAAAACGTTAAGACTGTTACCATATTCGCCCTGAGGAGAAGTGCTTTCGGAGTGGATTTGATCCGCTCCAATCCGAAGAAGGTAATTCAAATTTTCATACCAGCCATGTATTACCTCCGCTCCGAGCCAAACTAGGAGGGAATATATTGACCCGCCAAAGCATAGAACAGAATGTATCCGGTTCGCTTCAATTTTACCTGACGTAGAAATGTAGACAACCCATTTATGATGGAACGATGGAACGATCACTTATTCGAAGTCGCCAAAAATGCAGCAAAATGTCTAGGATTCCTTAAGCGATGCAAGAAATACTTTACCCCGTCTGATCTGGCTACAATTTACAAGGCATATATCCGCCCAAAGCTGGAATACAACGCCCACATCTGGTTAGGTGCACCTAAGACCGTTATGCTCCTACTAGACAGAATTCAAAAGAGTGCGTTAAAGTTCATAGGTGATAGAAACATTGTAAACTCCATAGCCTCTCTAGAACATAGACGAAATGTCTCATGTCTTTCCTTATTTTATTGATTTTTCCACAAAAAAAGCTCCAGCCAAATAGCCAGTTGCATTCCCCCCTTTCAAAATTTCACCCGCAATACGCGTCATGCTTCGAATGCACATCAGTCCACCCTCCAGTCCAACTTCGGACGTAGTGTAAAATACAGAGATTCGTTCATAAGCCGAACGACACGTACATATGTGGAAAAATCTTCCCGGCTCCTTCCCTCGCCACTACAGCCTTCAAGCATTCAAAGCTAACGTGCACAGGTACCTCCTCTGTTCCTCTTCCCCCTTTTCCAAACAGTATAAGGGTATTCATATCCCCTTTGGTGAGCGCAAATTATATAAAAAAAAAATAAAATTAGGCGCATTTATAACACACACTATCGACTCCAAACAACAACATACTTGCTGTTGCTATTTGATCTTTATTTGATCCTAGAAAATGTCAGTCGTATTTCCGTAAGGAACTCTTTAGAGAATCCAAAACTCTGGGATCATGGATCTGACGTAGCTGAATTTCTTCAGAATTTCCTACTCAAAACAGCATAAGAACAAAAAATAGTATCGAAGAAAGCCTCTTATTGGGTTTTGGGTAGATCTGTAGTTATTCTATAATCGGTTCTTTGTTGCATGTGCCTCTTCCTGCTTTGTTACTAACCAAATTAGTAGATATTAGACTTAAGGCTCAACTGTAATTGAACTACGGCTCTGGACGCTATCGTACGTAGTCATGCGAATGTTTTCGTAAACGTTTACTTAAGCTCAATATGTTGAGAACCGTTTCAATCGGACATTTCATACCATGCGCTGAGGGTGACTAAATCTTTCAGATCAGAGCCAGACACAAACGATATCGATAACAATCTTTACCTTTATGTAAGAATATATTTTTAGAATTCTCCTACAATAAGATACAAGCTTTAAGGTACACAGCAATGTTGGATTTAGCTAAGTTTTCGTACTTTTTTTTATTCCAAAATGTTAAGCACTATGTATCCTTTTTTGAAGTGAGATCAGGGTTTCCGTTCTGTACCGATCTATCTACGATTTCTCTGCAAATAAGGGAAATTAAGATTTTCTTTTAAGATTTTACACTTGTACTTACTTTTTCCTTGCAATAAACTTGGACCGAAATTGCTCTGCTGGCAATTCAACTAACAATACAACAAGAAATGATAATCCAATCGCACACAGGCTAACTGCTATGAAATATATGACCACACTAATTACACTTACTCCAACTGGCTCAGGATTTAAGCCAATAACTACCATGGCTATTATCGGCGATACCATATAAATGCTAAAGTTGAATTTGTTTAGAAATAAAAACACTTTCGATGAAAGTATCTTATTAAGGAAACCACCATGACCCCATTCGCACATAATTATAACAAAACCAACACAGAGTGCAAAAGCCAGTTTCCCAAAGGACATTATGATTGCAGCAATCCAGACGGGCGCCGTACGCCAGTAAATCAGGATCAATGTTGCCGACCAATAACCTGAGGCGAAAATCCAAAAAGCTGCTTTAGAAAACGCATTCAATTTGATGGGATTTTCTTTCCTCATATGAAATAGCCATCCAGTGAGAGCACCTCCAGTGTATGCATTTATTCGAGTCCAAGGTTTAGCGTATACTTTGTCAAAGGTTCCTATAATGATATCATTTCTGATAGAAAATGAATGTGTTGAATATTTTTTAAAAGCGAATTCAAAATACTTACTGAAATGTAAATTTATAATAGTAAAAACAGAAGAAACTGATGGCAACACCTACTACAAGAAGAGCTACAAAAAGGGATCTCCCCAGCGCCTTATTCTTTGCAAAGATGAACAGTAGGCCGGTGAATAAAATAAAGAACTGCATCTCGCACCCCAAGTACCATGACCATGTGATACACATGTCGTACACGTTGACGTAGTTGTTGAGGAAAAGAATGTTGTACCACCAATTTCTAGAAGTCATATTTAGTACATTTTTGGTGACAATTTATATTTCGCTATGAACTTACTCCTTACAGTAGGAGTAGCTATTGTATTCCACGCGGAGCGGTGAAGACATGTGTAAAAGATTGTATACGTTGTCACTTAGAACCAAAGTAGCAAGCACCAGTGGTAGAAGTCTGGAAAATAAGAGTAAATTCAACAAAACATAAATATTTGCGGCTAAGGATAAAAAGAGGAAACAACTTCTGCGGTGTGTGGCCGCATTTTTCGTGTTTGCTCAGTTAAAGGTATATCCTGACTTGAACTTACCTTACATAACGTCCAAGAACTAGTCTGAGATAGAGCGTCAGATTTGCCTTCAACGAATTCGTCTTAATTGCCTCCATCTGTTGCAAATTTGATAAGAAGTTTGAAACCAGTAAAAACGAACTAAAAGAAAAACGTTTATATAGGCAGTATCTAAAAGTCAAGATTCAAAGACTCACCTGACAATAAAAAAGACATCAACGTAAAACCAAACTTCAAAGACTCGGGCATAGAATAATTTATCAAGAAGGGCTAAACTAAATTGAAAATTAGTAAATCCAAAAGCACCAAAGACGCATGTATGAGTCAGGACTATCCAGAAACAGATGAGTGTTTTCAGGCCAGCGATTGCGGGTAGAAATCTTGTAGAGTTTTCTTCTTCCCATAGTTTGTCGTTGTTGTCCTTAAAATGAAAGCAGAGAAGGAATTCTTCAAGTCTGCTGGGGGGTTGGCTTTCTTTAACTTCTGATTGTTTTTTTGAGATGCGATCTGCAGCGATCATGAAGATCAAACTCAAACCTAGATAGGATCTGTATAAATATTCAATTTTAACGCAATGTCTGGCATTTTATAAAATGTATTCTCACAATAATAATAGCATTCCAGTTGATGTAAAGAAACTCCATTTGAATTCAGGACTTTTAGCCCCAACTGCTTTCATTTCGATATCGTATTGCCGTTGGAGATCAAAGGTTTTGCCATCGAAGTACGACTGACTATAAGCGATTGCCTCATCCTGGGAGCAACTTCGAGGAAGGCAGAGCCCAACGTGAATGTAATACTATAGTATATTTAAATATATATGCCATGGGATAGAACAATATTAAAGGGAATGATTCTATAGAGACATACCTTCCACCCAAACTTTATTTCCACACAAATTGGTGTAGTAAAATCAAAATGAATCACCCAATATCGGACCGGAAACGGACTTGTGTAATTGAAACAATTCGTATGGTTGTACCTCTCCGACAGTGCAATCTCATATGGATCATTAAGATCCTCACAATATTCTTTCGATGAATACCAATGATAATTACCCCAATTAAAGGACTTGGGTGTGACACCAAAAGAATCAATCACTAAGACGAAAAATACGTACATGTAAATAAAAGAAATTCTACTTTAGGTTGTCCTCACATTTCACAGCCCACAATTCGTTTTTTTCGACAGATTTTAGAAATATTTCAAGGTCCTCTCCGCACTGAGAACTTGTAGAATTTTGAGCACCGATGCTCGCTATTCCGATTTGAAAATTCTGCTGATTTAAATGATTTGTGCTCACTCCTGCAGCGGATGCACACTTCAAGAAAGTGATTGCGAGTACCACGCTGATAATGAACTTGCCCATGATCACTAGGCGCAGAGTTAAGTTGACGTCGTTTGTAAGCTGATATCTTTTAAATACTGATTCTGTGCAGCTTGAAAATTAGAGTGTTTAATTTTGCAGCCTCAATCTTTAAGGTAATGATCTCAATTAAATTGTGCTTCTGTACATGAAACAGACTTGAAATATTCGTTGAACATATAGCTTTGAATTAAAACTGAAATTAAAATTAAAATTGGAAATAATTTCTTTGATGAAACTGCCATATAGGGTAAATATGTATGTTACAGTTGTTAGTGAATTGATACGATTAAAAAGTTTTTTTCACGATCGTACCTTCTGGCGAAAAACAATGATTTCAAAATTTTATATCAAAAAACTAATTCGATCGCAGAAAAGTCAATTCAATCCTGTTTCAATCCAATCTGCGCTTATATTGCACTCCCATTCATACGCCGACTTTTTAGAAGAGATTTTCCAAATCCGCACACTACCACGTCCGCCTTTTAAGAAAACTCAGGTTTTGGAATAATTTTAAATGAGATTTGAAAAAAAAAAAAAAAAAAAAAACACTTTGAAAAAGGATAGGGTATCACACGATCCGCTCCAGACGGCTTGTAGCATTTTCAAATTTTTTCTAACGCCATTAAAAATTCATAGTAAAAGCACTTACTTTCGCTTTTGACCTCCAAATAAAAAAAAAAATATGCATTTGACATCATTCTTAATTTATATCTCAATTTCATTAAAACAAACTCGACCTATGTACCCATGCATCAATATCAAAATGACATAGGTATGCATGACGTATATTTGCAAACAAAATTTGAGCTTTGTTGGAGAAGTTGTATAATAAAAGTATGGCAATACCTTATCCTAAGGACACAATTGAGTTTAACACATAGTTGGTAACAACAACAAATAAATATATATGTATATGTATGTATTTAAATGATCTGCATTATTAAGCAATGTCCGTCCGTTTGTCTGTCTGTTACCAGTATTTGGGCCTTAAAATTTGAGCTAGATTGATGAAATTTTAGCAGTACAAGTGTAAACATTTTCAAATCTCAGATATGAAGTTTAAAGCAAATTGGCATTGGCACATATAGACAGACAGACAGAATCGGCAGACCTATTTTTTCAAGCTGCTCTATCATTGTAATGTCAGAATTGATCTCGAGTTCGAATTTTTTCACAAATCCAATACTTGCCCTATACCTACTATAGGTACAGGTACAAATAGCTATGGCAACGGAATTTAATTGTGAATACGATTTAATAAATATTTTAATTGCAATGATGCACACAAAAGAGTGTGTAAGATCGAATCATTTTATTTTATTTAGCTTAGCTTTTCTTTCTCAGCTTATGAAGTTTGCAACTAAATATGTATGTAGACCGGTTGGAGAAAATGACTAAGCTTTTCGTTCGGTTTTGGGATAAGATTAATCCCACTGAGATTCATTATGGTTACCCACAGAGAAGAGACTAGACGAAGCATTTGAAAAAGTACTAGATTCCCCATAGAAAAAGTGTAGTGTGGGAGGTAGTAGTAGTTTGTTTGCCTATCAAACCTAAAAGTTTACTTTACACTTTTATATCAATCGTAGTTTCTGTGAAGCATGCTTAAGATACTCTAATAACATTGAATATAAAGAGTAAAAAGATGTAGATGTGTAAAAGGTAAATAACTTTTATGTAACAATATATTATTGGTATATGTATAATAGGCTGCAACTTTAAAGCTAAGATGCTGTCCCTTTTTTCCACTATGTATCTTTTTTTGAAGTGAGGTGGCCATTTCCCTCCTGCAGTGGTGTGCTTACGACTTTTCTGCAAATAAGCAAGTAAGATTTGTTCAATTTCAAATTGTATGTACTTACTTCTTCCTTGCAATAAACTTGGATCGAAATTGCTCTGCTGGTAATTCAACTAACAATACAACAAGAAATGATAATCCAATCGCACACAGGCTAACTGCTATGAAATGTATGACCATAGCAATTTCACTTTGTCGAATTGTCTCAGGACTTAGGTCAAAAACTGCCATGGTTACTATCGGCGATACCATATAGATGCTAAAGTTGAATTTGTTAAGAAATAAAAACACTCTCGATGAAAGTATCCTATTAAGGAAACCACCATGACCCCATTCGCACATAATTATAACAAAACCAACACAGAGTGCGAAAGCCAGTTTCCCAAAGGACATTATGATTGCAACAATCCAAACAGGCGTCGAACGCCAGTAACTCATGATCAATGCTGCCGTCCATAAGCTGGTGGCGAAAATCCAAAAAGCAGCTTTCGAAAACGCATTCAATTTGGTGGGATTGTCCTTTCTTCTATGAAATAGCCATCCAATGAGGGCACCTCCAGTGTATGCATTTATTCGAGTCCAAGGTTTAGCGTATACTTGGTTGAAGGTTCCTAAAATAACATCATTTCTGATAGAAAATTTATGTTTTTCATATATTTTCAAAGCGAATTTGATATACTTACTGAAATGTAAATTCATAATAGTAAAAGCAGAAGAAACTGATTGCAACACCCATTACAAGAAGAGCAACAAAAAGGGACCTCCCCAGCGACTTGTCTTTTGCAAAGATGAACAGTAGGCCAGTGAATAAGATAAAGAACTGCATTTCGCACCCTAAGTACCATGCCCATGCGAGACACATGTCTTCAATGTTGACGTAGTTGTTGAGGAATAGAATGTTGTACCACCAATTTCTAGAAGACATTTTAGATCTTGCTATTCATGTTTAAGTATGAACTTACTCCTTGCAGTAGGAAAAGCTATTGTTCTCCATGCGAAGCGGTGAAGACATGTGTGAAAGATTGTATAGGTTTTCAGTTAGAAGTATAGCAGTTAACATCAGTGGTAAAAGTCTGAAAACAGCAGTAAATTAAATAAAACATAAATATTTGTTACCAAAGGATCATAGCCGCTTAAGAGAAGAAGTGATAGAACTAGAAACAAAAATATAGCCAAAGATTTAGAGCGACTCCAGCTTTACGCTTCTATAACTATTCAACATGCTGAATAGAGTGTAGAGCTCTACATTTATTGTGCTAATAGCATAGCGTGCAATGTCTATTGACTTTTTCTAACAGTTATTTTAATGCTTGTTCTTATGCTGGTCTTATATCCTTTAAAACGAGCCTGAATTCTCTGCATCTTTACATTTTAGCTAAGTAAGCAATGAAAAAATTTCTTACAATGAATGTGCAGCTTAATTAAAATTCAAATATTAATTTAGTAAAATTGTCTTAATAATGCATTTAATAATCTCATGTAATCAACATTTAAATTGGAAATAAGAAAAAATAATTTATTTGATAGCAATAACTGTGCCACTTTTGACAAGTTTTTCTATGTAGAACTATCGGTAATTAAGCTTAACCCTGACATAGCTATTCTCATCAATTAGTCTTGAACTTACCTCATATAACGACCAAGAACCAGTCTGAGATAGAGCGTCAGATTTGCCTTCAACGAATTCATCTTAATTGCCTCTATTTGTTGCAAATTTGATAAGAAGTTTGATACCAGTAGAAAAGAACTAAAAAAGCATTTATATGGGAAGTATCTATAAATCTGGATTAAAGACTCACCTGACAATGAAAAAGACATCCACGAAAAACCAAACCTCCAAGATAGGGGCATAGAAGAAATTTTCAAGAAGGGCTAAGCTAAATTGTAAATTAGTGAATCCAAAAGCACCAAAGAAGCTTAAATGAGCCAGGACTATCCAGAAACAGATGAATGTTTTCAGGCCAGCGATTGCGGGTAGAAATCCTTTAGAGTTGTCTACTTTCCATAGCCTTTGATTGTTGTCCTTAAAGTGAAAGCAGAGAAAGAATTCTTCTAGTTTGCTGGAGGGTTGGCTTTCTTTAACTTTTGAAAGCTTTTTGGAGATACGATCTGCAGCGATCATGAAGATCACACTCAAGGCTAAATAGGACCTGTAAGGACTTAATTGTAACCCAAAGGCATTAAATAAATAAAGTGCATTCTCACAATAATAATAGCATTCCAGTCGATGTAAAGAAACTCCATTTGAATTCAGGACTTTTAGCCCCAACTGCTTTCATTTTAATATCGTATTGCCGTTGGAGATCAAAGGTATTGCCATCGAAGTACGACTGACTATAAGCGATTGCCTCATCCTGGGAGCAACTTCGAGGAAGGCAGAGCCCAACGTGAATATAGTGCTATGATATAGATTCAGATTTAGACTGGATATTATTACACATTTAAACATACCTTCCATCCATACTTTATTTTCACGTAAATGGGTGTAGTAAAATCAAAATAAATCACCCAATAGCGGACCGGAAACGGACTTGTGTAATTGAAACTATTCGTATGGTTGTACCTATCCGACAGTGCAATCTCATACGGATCATTTAGATCCTCACAGTATTCTTTCGAAGGATACCATAAGTAATTACCCCAATTGAAGGACCTGGGTGTGACCCCAAAAGAATCAATCACTAAAAAGTAAAATATATTAATAAAAGGAATTGTATTCTGAGTTATTCTGACATTTCACAGCCCATAATTCGTTCTTTTCCACAGATTTTAGGAACATTTCAAGCTCCTTTCCGCACGGAGAACTTTCAGAATTTTGAACACCGATGCTCGCGATTCCGATTTGAAAATTCTGTTGATTTAAGCCTGCAGCGGATGCACATTTCAAGAATGTAATTGCGAATACTACACTGGTAATGAACTTGTCCATGATCACTGGGCGCAGAGACAAGTGCACGTTGTTTGTAAGCCGATATCTTCTAGATACTGGTTCAGTACCTATTGCGCATAGCGTGAAAATTATAACCTTTACTTATTTGCGCTTTATACTTAATATTAGTGACGGCAATTAAATTCTAATACTACTCCTATAAAATTTACAGCCTATTTGTATGTGTTTGACATTCTTTGATACTAGAGCTTTGATCCCATTAAGAAGCATACTTGTAGTCTATGTTAAAATGGTTTTAGAGCAAAACAAAACTTTGCCATTGTGACATCTTAAATGCAATTAGCTTGTACTACTTTTTTTTAGTACAAGTTCAGTTCATTTGACAGAACTGATAGTTGTGTTTGTACTTTTTTAACTGACAAGCATACATAACTCTTGCAAGAAAGCTCCACAGAATGTTGTTCTTCGACTGTAGACGTATGGTCTTGAGAAAGAATCAATGACCTTAACCTCTTCCTAAATCTTTACACAGATCTAATGACTTGGCAGCACTGTTCGGCAAACGATCTCCGTAATACTTTTGCATTCAAACATGGCCGTGGTAGCGTTACGATTTGGACAGGATTTTCCTGAATCGGTCCAATTTAATAGAGAGATCAATTATGAAGGAGTATTATATAAACATATTGGGTAACGTTCATCTTTTCTATGAAGGACCTTGTACGTACGATAATAATCAAAAGAATACAGCTAAAGCTAGAAAAGCATAGATTACTACGAAATAATTAAGGATTCTGCCTTGGCCGTCATTTTCTTGAATATTTCCGCTGCCACACATTTCCTAAAATAGGTGGACCTTAAGTAGTCTTATCTGTGAATATGTACATGTGAGCTCGCGTGTGATCAAGACCTAACTATAAATGTGTCGTGTTGCTTCATTCTTTCTTTTTGTTTAAGGGGATCCTCCCAGTCTCGGTTTCAAAAAATCGATTTTTTTTTTTATTTAATTCCAACCTATAACTATTCAAGAATGTTCCTTAAAATTTCAAGTTAAAATTTCAAAAACTCTTGGACATATAGCCGATGTATGGTGGAACGTAGGTAGGATTTTTATCCAAGAATTTGCTTCACAAAATTTAAACGCGTTTTTCTCGAAACAGTGTTTTTACGACTGGCGCATGAGGTTACTCAAAAACTATTAATCCAATTGGTTTCAAATTCTAATACGTTATTCTATACATATATAGCTATAGTATGAACTAGAATAAATCAAATCGGTGAAGATCTTCTTTACTTTTTAATTGATTTATGGCTGAAAAAAAGGCGATTTTCAAAAAAAAAAAAAAATTCAAAGGTCCGCCATATTGTTAATTATTGTGCGAAATTAATAATCCTAGGTCATATCAGAGCCAAACATGTACTCTTTCTAATCCCGTTGGAATTTTTGGTTTCAGATGTTCCAGTGAGCGGGAATCACATGCAAATAAAATTATCAAAATCCACCCACTATCACGCCCACTTATTAAGAAATCTCGTGTTTTGGAGTGGTTTTATAAAATATTTAAAAAAAAATTGTCTAAACAAGTATACTGGTGGAAGAGGGAGCTATGTTTGTAAGTATGTAGGAAAGGGATAGGGTATCAAACGATCCGCTCTAGACAGATTGTAGTATTTTCATATGTTTTTTGTTAATTTAAAATGCATACCCCTCTGATAGGGTTTGAAAATCGACGGAAAACTGGCACAAAACGTTTTTTTTTTTGTCATTAAAAATTCATTGTAAAATGTAATATTTAATTGACTAGATAACCGCGTGGGAAGACTTACTAAAAAAGAGGAGCAAACAAGTAGTGAGGAATCTTAATATGACACGCGCAAGTAGAAACGCAAGTGCCATGGTGACTATTAAGTAAATACGTAAGTAAATCTTATATTAAAAAAAAATGATAACTTGTATTTCCAACGTAAAAAGTACGAACTTAACCAAGATGAAATAGAAAGAGTAAAACTTTTTTGTGATAATACATTTTAATGTTACAATGATACAAGTTTTGACGGAGCCTGGTTGGCTGATTTTAACTAAGATTCATTCCTTTTTCAACATGTCTTGCACTGTATCCATTTTTGAACTGAAGTTGGCATTTCCCTTCTGTATTGATGCGTTTACGACTTCTCTGTAAAGAAGAAAAATTAAGATTTTCTTATAAGATTTTACAATTGTACTTACTTTTTCCTTGCAATAAACTTGGATCGAAATTGCTCTGCTGGCAATTCAACAAACAATACAACAAGAAATGATAATCCAATCGCACACAGGCTAACTGCTATGAAATGTATGACCATAGAAATTTCACTTTGTCGAATTGGCTCAGGACTTAGGTCAAAAACTGCCATGGTTACTATCGGCGATACCATATAGATGCTAAAGTTGAATTTGTTAAGAAATAAAAACACTCTCGATGAAAGTAACTTATTAAGGAAACCACCATGACCCCATTCGCACATAATTATAACAAAACCAACACAGAGTGCGAAAGCCAGCTTCCCAAAGGACATAATGGTTGCAACAATCCAAACAGGCGTCGAACGCCAGTAACTCATGATCAATGCTGCCATCCATAAGCTGGTGGCGAAAATCCAAAAAGCAGCTTTAGAAAACGCATTCAATTTGATGGGATTTTCCTTCCTTATATGAAATAGCCATCCAATGAGGGCACCTCCAGTGTATGCATTTATTCGAGTCCAAGGTTTAGCGTATACTTGGTCAAAGGTTCCTATAATGACATCATTTCTGAAAGAAAGTGAATGAGTTGAATATATTTTAAAGTCAATTTTATATATGTACTTACTGAAATGTAAATTCATAATAGAAAAAGCAGAGAAAACTGATGACAACACCCATTAGAAGAAGACCAACAAATAAGGACCTCCCTAGCGACTGGTCTCTTGCAAAGATGAACAGTAGGGCAGTGAATAAGATAAAGAACTGCATCTCGCACCCCAAGTACCATGACCATATGAGACACATGTCTTCAATGTTGACGTAGTTGTTGAGGAATATAATGTTGTACCACCAATTTCTAGAAGACATATTAAGTCATGCTATTCGTCTTTAAATATAAACTTACTCCTTGCAGTAGGTGAAACTAGTGCTATCCACGCGATGCGGTGAGGACATGTGTGAAAGATTGTATAGGTTTTCAGTTAGAAGTAAAGCAGCTAACATCAGTGGTAAAAGTCTGGAAAGGAGCAGTAAATTCAATTTAGAGGAATATAAAAAAGAAAACTAGTTAAAATTTCATGCCAGGATCATACGTACATACAAGAAATCATTTTGATTAAGATTAGTAATAATGTATTCAAAAATAGCCCAGAGGATGTTTTTAAATTGTAAGATTTAAGGTGGTCCATCTAGTGGTTTCTTTTTAAATTATAGGTTATTTTGACACTGACAGCTGTTTCCCCGTCAAATCGTGTTATCAGCTGTCTGGGCAATGTCAATTGGCCGATTCGCAGCTGCGATATTACCTCTTCGAACTTTTTTTGTTTTGGGGGAACAGTGAAGGACCATTCCAGCTCACAAGGCTTAGATCCTACAACCAATCCGTGAGCTACAGCCTGAAACCATTAACAAGGTCTTAGAAAATTGGAGCGACAGAATGCGCAACTGCGAAGCCAGCCGAGGCAGCCACTTAAACGACGTTGTATTTTATAATAATTGCTTTTACTAAAAAAGCCATAATAAGCCATAATACGTACTTCGTATGTATGTAGGTGCAAGTATGATATGTAGGTACGTCAAAGTCGTGTACATTTCTTGACGATTAGTGGATGCATTATAATAATGACGCATTTAAAACACTAACAATGCCCGGCGAAAACTTGTGCAAGCTTGACATTGCCATTTTCATAAATAAAATTTGAAATTACCTCATATAACGACCAAGAACCAGTCTGAGATATAGCGCCAGATTAGTCTTCAACGAATTCGTCTTAATTGCCTCCATCTGTTGCAAATTTGATAAGAAGTTCGATACCAGTAAAAAAGAACTAAAAAAGCGTTTATAAGGGAAGTATCTACAAATCTGGATTAAAGACTCACCTGACTATGAAAAAAACATCCACGAAAAACCAAGTCTCCAAAGTAGGGGCATAGAAGAAGTTCTCAAGAAGGGCTAAACTAAATTGTAAATTAATAAATCCAAAAGCACCAAAATAGCTCATATGAGTCAGGACTATCCAGAAACAGATGAATGTTTTCAGGCCAGCGATTGCGGGTAGAAATCCTTTGGAGTTTTCTACTTTCCATAGCCTTTGAATGTTGTCCTTAAAGTGAAAGCAGAGAAGGAATTCTTCAAGTCTGCTGGGGGGTTGGCTTTCTTTAACTTTTGATTGTTTTTTCGAGATACGATCTGCGGCGATCATGAAGATCACACTCAAAGCTAAACAGGATCTGTAAGGATTTAATTGTAACCCAATGGCATTTAATAAAGTGCATTCTCACAATAATAATAGCATTCCAGTCGATGTAAAGAAACTCCATTTGAATTCAGGACTTTTAGCCCCAACTGCATTCATTTCGATATCGTATTGCCGTTGGAGTTCAAAGGTTTTGCCATCGAAGTACGACTGACTATAGGTGATTGCCTCATCCTGGGAGCAACTTCGAGGAAGGCAGAGCCCAACGTGAATATAGTGCTATGAGTAAGAAGGATATTAAAAGTAAATGATTCCGTAGACTCATACCTTCCATCCGCAATATATTTTCACATAAATAGGTGCAGTAAAATCAAAATGAATCACCCAGAATCGGACCGGAAACGGACTTGTGTAATTAAAAGTATTCCTGTAATTGTATCTATCTGCCAGCGCAATCGCATAGGGATTATTAAGATCTTCGCAGTATTCTTTTGATGAATACCAGTAATAATTACCCCAATAAAAAGATTTGGGTGTGACCCCAAATGAATCAATCACTAGAAGATAAAATATATCAATAAGACGATTTCTACTTAAAGTTTTTCTCACATTTTACAGCCCACAATTCATTTTTTTCGACAGATTTTAGAAATATTTCAAGGTCCTTTCCGCATTGAGAAATTGTAGAATTTTGTACACCAATTCTGGCTATTCCGATTTGAAAATTCTGCTGCTTCAAATTGCTTGTGCTCACTTCTACGGCTGATGCACATTTCAAGAAAGTAATTAAGATTGTTAAACTGATAATAAACTTGAACATGATCACTGAGCGCAGATACAAGTGCACGTTGTTTGTAAGCCGATGTCTTTTAGATACTGATTCTGTACCTATCGCGAACAACTTGCAAATGAGTGCTAGTATATTAATATTAATTTTTTTTAAATCTTAAGCTTAATTGTAATAATGGCAATTAAATTGCAAATATGTGAATTAACGTGTAAAGTTGTTTACTCCGAGAGCTTTGGTTCCACTAAAAAGCATAGTCTACTCATTTTAAGGTCAGTTTTAAGCATGAAAATGATTCATTAATTGCAACTGCTATATTCACATTCACGGTAAATATTCATTGTTAGCGAATTGAGCTACTGCGTATGAAAAGGTGTAGAAGCAAGCCACCCTCCACATGCGTACATCTGCGGCAGATTTGTAGACACAGTCCTTCACAGGGTTGTATCGAGCATAAGATCGCTTCACTTCAAGGAATACACTCTGGGGGCGTTTGTGGACATTCAGGGGTCGTTCAATAACGTGAGCTCCGATGCGATCCTGAACAGCCTGCATAGAGCTCACATAAACACCGGACTTTGCAATTGGATTGCACAAATGCTCCAGTCTAGGATAATCTTCTCGACACGAGGAAATACAACCATCCAGAGAAGAGTCTGCAGAGGAACACCCCAAGGGGCGGAGTTCTTTTTCCGCTAATATGGCTCCTTGTAGTGAATGAGTTCCTAGTAATATTGAAGGAAAACGGCTTTAACGTGACGGCCTATGCCGACGATGTGGTTATCCTGGTCTCGGGGAAGTTTCTTCCAGTTTTTAGTGAAAGACTCAATTTCGCACTACAGCTAGTGGATAAATGGGTCGGAGGCAAAAGCTTGGGAGTGAACCCCTCAAAGACGGAGATTGTTCTCTTCACTAAGAAGAGATGGGAGGCTACCAATGAATTGACGGAAACAGATCACATGAACCCGATGTTAACATTCGATAGGAGATTCAATGCAAGGGTTCCTGACAGTTACTGGAAGAACTGGAGGACTAAAAAGAAAAAGGAATTGGCATTCTATACCGACGGTTCTAAGATGGACAGTGGTACAGGACCCGGAGTTTATTGTGAAGCCCTAGGAATAAACCGCTCCTGTAGAATAAACAACGATTGGAGCGTCTTTCAAGCCGAAGTCACTGCCATTCAGAGACGAAGAAGAAATCGAATCTATTCGCCACCTGCTGTGTGACTGTCCTACCCTACCTGTTAGAAGAAAGAGAACTCTTGGCAGTAATTTCTTCTCGGAGCTGGAGGACTTAGGCAATGTTGATCTGGCGGACCTCCTGAGATTTATATTACTATCTGGGTGATTCTAACAGCCGACCTTATTACAGCGTTCCCAGGGTTAAATGATTGGGCACAATGGACCCGAATTGTGGGTCTAAGTGAGCAGTGATTTTCTGGTGTTTGGCTGAAGATTGTTGATATAACGACGCACTTGACTTATTTCAAGTTAGTAATTTACATAGCTCGCCAGCAGAATTTCGCTTATTTTGCCGCAGGATTAGTGCCCAATTCACAATGTTGCGGTGGAGGTCGCGCTTTGACATTTGGAGTAGAAATAAGATGGGCTCTTATGGAGTAATCCGAAATGTTACCTCAGTCGTTTCCATTGTTTAGATCGTATATATCGTAAATTCCATCTTAGCATCTACTTTTTCCTGCGTTTGACAGCCACTGGCTTTTAGCTGTGACAACCCACATTGTGACCTGTTCGATTTCAAGCAACAAGATTAGTTATTGGGTCGTGTATTTACTTAGAACTAGTATGCTGTGTTATGTGACAATATTCATTGCTCATTTTAATTATTTTTCATTCATTTGGGACTGTATAAATGTTATTTCTTTTCATTTACTCATTTATATTTCTTTGTTTTTAAAGCTATTTTTTAGCTTTGTATTTCTAAATCGGCCACCTTAACTAAAAGAGAGGAGATTTGTTCCCTTATTTCCGAGACGAACTTCTGTATTGGAAATCTGAACAAACATTACTTTTATTCTGTCATAGAAAAAGGTTCTCAACGCCCGACTATTTTGACGTCGAGCTTATGACAGAAGTTATCGTAAAGTCAGTGAAATGCGTCATTGTGAATTGGGCATTAGACAAACATCTGTCAGGCAGTACTTTATTTCATAACACCATTTTTAAACTTCTAATTTTAAATTTTGTTCTTGGAAAAAACTTTCTACAACTCATTATTTGGTATAACTGTAACAAGGGAATAAAGAATGTTGTCCGCCTCCTATGGGTATAAAATTAAATAAACAAATATCTACTAGCCCACATCAAAAGACAGGGTTGCCATCTATATTAACTAATGTCTCAACTGCCGATATCCTGCTGCAGATTGTTCAATTGAAATGTTACCTGCGTAGGAAGCAAAAAAACACGGCTATTGTAAAAAAAGATCCACAGTTTCGCGAATTCATCGCTCTAATAGACTACTGCAATGCCAAATGAGATCCTTGAATTGAACCACATTTTAAGATTAATGTTGTAAATACTTAATACTCAGAGGTTCAATTTATTTGGTTCTATATATTTGTCAAAAAAAAAAAAAAAACAGACTTACATAACAACTTACAAGACTACGAATAATAAAATAATAATACAATTTTAGTTAAGTTCCCTGTAATACAATTTTCAATTGACTTTTTTCCTAATGATAAACCTTGAGGAAATTTTCTGCATCGGTATCTCTACTAGCAGGACAACAATAAAGGACATAATTATGGATATCACAATGATTCCCATGAAATCCATTCCTGAGCTGACTTCGCTGAAATGTGTCGCCTGAGTGCGTAATGCGAAAGTTGTTACAACCACCACAGGTGCTATCATATAAATACTAAAGCAAAACTTATTCAAAAATAAAAATGGTCTCGCAGACATGATTGAGTTGAGGGGCCCGGCATAACCCCATTCGCACATGACAATAACGCAGCCAACACAAAGACCGAATATTAGTTTCCCGAAGGACATTATTATAGCCACAACCCAACTTGGTGTCGCACGCCAATAGCTCATGACGTTCGTAGTCATATAGAGGAGAGTGGTGAATGTCCAGAAGATGAACTTCCAGGGAGTTTTGAACTCAACACGATTATCCTTGTGACGATAGTATAGCCATCCTATGAGTGCACCTGCGAAGTAGGGATTAATTCGAACCCAGGGTTTAACGTATAGCTGTTCTAATGTTCCGTAGATTACATCGATTCTGAAATGGTAAGTGGAGGTTTATTTGTGGAATTTGGACAAGTGGTAGGCACTTACTGGAATGTGATGCCATTGAAGTAGTTACAAATGAAGCTGATGGTCAAAAAGCTGAACATAAGGATCATAAAGATGACCTTTCCAACAGACTCGTTCTTTGCATAGATGAAGAGAAGAAGAGTGAATAGAATGAAGAATTGCATCTCACAACCCAGGTACCATGTCCACGATCCACAGATGTCCTTAAGATCAAGGAAGTTATTTATGAAGAGGATGTTGTACCACCAGTTTCTAAAAGGAGAGATTATCTTATAAGCCCCTTTTTTCTTTCAAATGACTTCAAATTACTCTTTGCAATAGACACCACTGTACTGATCGATTCGGAATGGTGAATATATGCCCAGAAACTCGTACATACAGTCGCTTAGCATCATCGTTATCAGCATTATTGGCAGGAGTCTACAAAAAACAACAAATTAGGCGCTTCATTTAAATCTTTTGCCATTGAAACCCACCTCACGTAACGATGTAGAACCAGTTTTAAGAAGAACTTTAAATTCTTTTTGAAAGAATTCTTCTTTATCGCCTCCATATTCCGAGAGTTTGATAGGAAATTATAACACAGTAGAAAGGAACTGAAAATAAAACCATTAAGACATCCTTAACTCTCCCATGGCATCCAACTTCTTACCTTATAACGAAGAACACATCCACATAGAAGCATGACTGCAAAACAGGCTGCAGGATAAGAGTCTCCAATTTGGCAAAAATCAGCGGAACATTACTTATACCAAACAGGGAATAAAAGTAGACATGAAAGAGTGTCACCCACAAGCAGACAATAGTCCTGAATCCAGCAATAGCTGGGAAAAATCCTTTCCCATTTTCAAGACGAATCATTCGATCATAGTTGTCACTTAGATCGAAGCATAGGAAAAATTGTTCCACTTTTGAAAAGTCTTCGGTGGAGATTTTGTTATCCTTACTTAAGGAATGGTTCTTGTGAAGCCGGTGGATAATTTCAGCTATGATTGCTAGGAGCGCCAATGTTGTTAAAAGTCCACTAGAATTAGAGAAATATGTTTTAAGGTTATGAATCCTTTCTTCTGTGGAATACTTACAAACATATTAAGAATCCAGTTTTGAGAAACACAGTCCATTGGAATTTCGGATCCTTGGCGTCTATTGCATTCATTTCGATATCGAATCGACGTTGTGGCTCGAATATTTTCTTCGAAAAGTATGAATCGCTAAAGTGCATAACCTCATCGTGAGTACAGCTTTGTGGAAGGCAGAGTCCAACATGGATTTTGTTCTTTAAGAAAGGATAAATAATTGTGCTCATTAGAAGAGGGTTCATGATCATCTCTTTGAATAACCCACTCATCGGTGTAGGGCAGGGCTTAAACAGTGGTAAAGCTTACAATTTAGAACTGAAAACATCAAGCTTCAGAGATCAAATAACAATTTTGATTCAATATGTTGAGATTCAGCAAAATAGGTCTTATAGATCTTAGTGCACTAGGACCCAAAACATCACTATCATCAGACTCAAACAACAAGAAACACTCATCGCTTTCTGCTCAAATTTTGGGTTGACCAAAAGCATCACTAACAAAAGGGCCAGAACAAATTCGATTTAACCTCGAATTATGATTTTAAGAGTTCAGATATAAAGTTCGAAGACAAGTCAGAACATCAGACAAATGTTTTGCTAGCTGTTTTTTACAACAGCCCTTTCACAACTTCATCAAAAACGTCCCAATGGAGGAACTTTTGTTTTTTGAAGAGGAATTGAACTGACATGAACAAGACAAAGAAAGACCATGAAAGACTGGAGTACCAGGATTCCTAGGCACGTGTAAGTCATAACGGTCATCACTTATGTATAGCAGTGGCGGAAATGAAACCCAGATTGGCTACCATCTGGTGGAGAAATAAAGCTAAAGTAGTGAAAACGTACTCAAGGCTTAGTGCTCTTCTACAAATAGAGGAGGAAAGGCTCATCTGAAAGTGATACATAGATGTTGCAAATGCCACGCGAAGAAGCGTCCGATTTCAAATGAAAAGTATGACAGGCCTCTGTCGGGAGTTGGAGAAAATATCCTTTTCGGCGCCTGATAGGAACCCAGCTGTCCAGGAGCTTCGATAAAACACCGTATGCATGGGTGAATATTTTTGAAAAGTCAAAGTATCTGTGCTGACCGTTCTCTGATCCACATCGGCCTATTCCAGACATTTACATATTTAAACTGTAAAGTGCTGCCCCAGTGCGAAAAGTTCAAATATCTGGGATTTATGATCAATAGCAAAGAAACTTGTTATGATGTCATCAATCATCATTCCCGATGAAGTGGCGGGAAAATACCGATATATTCTGCATCCGTAAAAGGAGGCACCCTATGCTAAAAGGAAAGTTCTACACTGCACCTATATACATTAAAAGTAACAACAGCTGAGATGAAGATTCTTCGTATGACAGCAGGAGTAATAGAGTTTGAAGTCTTCATGTAAAGGAACCCATCACAAGCAATATAAAGCACCACCGGCAGCTGATACTGCCATGTTAAGATGTCTATTGCACCTTCTTAATCAACGTGCTTAGAATATTGACAAAAAAGCAGACAAAAAAACAGCTGGATCACACAAATGCAAAGACATCAGTATTTGGTTGGCTTCAGTGACGAAGTGGTTCAAAACCGGAAAGCCTGGCAGTACTTCCTGAGATCAAACCAGCTTATCCCACAGGCGGGCTAAGGGGAATACAGTAGATGAGAAGGGTCTATAGAAGAGTCTTTTCTCCACTGCTATGGCTCCTTGTAGTAGATGAGATTCTTTTAATACTGAAGGAAAACGGCTTCAACGCTACGGCTTATGTCAATGCTGGTAATGTGGTTATGCTGGTTTCCGGGAAATTTCTCCCAATCCAAAGTGAAAGGCTCAACGTAACACTACAATTAGTAGATAACTGGGTCAGCAGCAAAGGACTGGGAGTAACCCCTTCAAAGACGAAGGTTGTTCTTTCACCAAGAAGAGATCAATCCCTACTTTTAGACCTCCAAATATCAGCGAAGTTGAGCTAAATATCTCAAGTTCAGAAAGATACCCAGATGTAGTTTAAGATTCCAAACTTAACTGGAATTAAATTATTGCTGAGCCCATCAAAAAAGCAAGCGTAGCTTTCTAATTTCACAAAAAGTCTAAAAGGGTTGTAAGACCCATTCTCACTTTTGGTTCACTGCTATGGTGGATAGTACTCGATTATGGTCGTTTCACTTCTCTAGGATGAAAAGCAAATCCAAATTACAAAGTAATCAGACACAGCTTTTTTCACATTGGCAAAAAACGTTGGTGATATTTGTTTCTGTAAAGTGTGCTGTTCCCTACTCAAACTTTTGCACACTCTGACTAAAGGCTCACTAATCAGCCTTACTTAATTTTTTGAGAACTTGCTCTGTCCCTGAGAGTAGTCATGTTTTCTTTCAGCATATGAAGCCGAACTAAAGCTGCAAAATGTGGTATTTGAGTATGAGCAAAAACATTTTGCACCCACAGTTTGGTCCAACCAATTACAGTCTGCATCTTTTTAACAAACTTTTTTTGGGTTTAACCGAAACTTGCACAATATGTGCCATTTTCCGCACAACGCGTGAATCAATGGTCTTATTGTGAATGAATATGCATCACATCACGAAATAACCGCCCAAATCTTGCAATTTAACCTCGTTGGACTTCTTTTTATAGCGCAAGCTTGTGCCTATAAGGCCGAGATAATTCCTGAACACATAAAGACTTTTCTAATAGAGATTTGTAAACTTTGACAGTGCGATTTAACCCCGTTAAGCTTCTTCTCGGTTTTTTTTTAAGTCAGAGGTCGATGACAATAAACTACAACCCACCACCAAGTTAATGCTATTAGACAAATTGGAAAATTGGACGTTTCGGAGAAGGGCCACCCACTGAACCCATAGCGGATATTTGAATGATGTTACATTCCATTCATAATGGCGTTAATCAGCCTCTTAAATAAATAAAACCAATTTAATAATATCTCACTTTAAATTTGTTTTATTTAAATTGAAAGATAAGAAACGCTTAATGGGGAACTCTCAAATCTTTGCTATCTCCGCTATTGAATCACTCATTACAAGGTGTGTCCATGAAGTTGTAACGTACAAGGCTATGCTTATGACCATGTATTAGAAAACAAACATTGTTCGTACTGAAGTTTACATCTAAACTAAAATGAAGGTATCGACAACAGATTATCGTGCAGTAATATATCCTAGGAAAACAAAAGCCATGAAAAGAAATGGTTCAAGTTCAACTTGCAAATTGACTACATGAATTTGCAGATCTATCTATAAATTGTGATTGCCAATGGACCAACAATAAACCCGACTGTCATGAATTTAAATTGGTGCATGTTTCCTCACTCATACCAAAGCCGTGTAGAGTATCTTAAAGGTGTCATTCAATAGCCACTAACAAAGTAATTTCTTCATGTAACAGACGCCAATCCATTAACCCATTGTCATTGACAACAATGAAAAATCACTCGCATCACAATCGGTAGATCATTGGATAGCCAATTCATAGAATACCCACATAATTAACACGAAACCAGATAGTTTACCTACGCTATGATGCAACTACGCACTAATCTAATATATCAAATCCACAAAGGCCAAAATTCAAAAAATGCATAACAAAAGCCCTAAGGGCCCAAGTCCAAAACAAATCCAAAACCTTGATATCTCATTCAGTATGTCTAGCCTCTAGTAGCCATGGGTGATAATGGAACCTGCTAGGGAAAACACTTGAGGCGAATGAGAACCGCTGAACAGAGGCTACATAGACAAAGAGCTATGTACTATATCCCTCTTGATCTATTGTTTGTTGTTTCTTGTTCGAGGTTATTTTTAAGGGCCCTCTTCTGAATAGAAACACTTGAGTTGGGTCTAATCTGTCTGTCGGTAATGTAGTTCTTTTTAGAATCAAGGGCTTACTTAGCTATTTCGTAACTATTTCGTTCACTCTTTCTCAATTCAAACTCACAAACTCACAAGCCACAAATCGAAAGCGAAAGTGCAAATCAAATGAAATTATTCGACTTATTTTAAAAAAAAGATCAATTCAAACGCACAACACATTCCAGATAGAAAGAGAGAGAGAAAGAAAAAACCAGGAAATTAACCGCAAAACTAATTTCATTTTCAGAACTCTCCGCATGCGCGCACACTCACTATAGTCACTAGTCACTAGTCCACATACCTCGAATTGCAGATTCAAATCCACATGCACCGGAGTGGAAAAATTGAAATAAACCATCCAAAAGCGCACCGGGAACGGGCTGGTTACGTTGAAAGCCTTTGAATGATGATATCTATTCGACAGGGATATCTTATAAGGCCTATTGAGATCCTTGCAGTATTCCTTAGCCGTGAACCAAAAATAATTTCCCCAATTGATGGTCTTTGGGGTGACACCAAACGAGTCAATAGCTGGGGGTGGAAAAGGACATTCAAACCGAACAAAGCCGTGTGTATAGTCGAGGTATCCTTACCCTTAAGAGCCCACAATTGTTGTTCCTCGATGGCGTTGAGGAAAACCCCAAGCTCTCGTGCACACAGGCTATCCGTCCTATTAGATAAGCGAATTCCATCGACCGATATACCGACCAGGAAATTCACCACCTGTAACTGATCCAATTCCAGAGTGGGTATCCGTCGCAGTTGCGCATTGCCACTATTGCTGCTGCCGTCCTCCGCCGAATCGACGATGTCGCCTTTCACTTTCTCACATTTCAAACTAATAGATAAGAAGATGAAAGTAATCGCGCAATGGACCACTGTCTGCAACAACATGTTGCCTATCTGAGGTGTTCGAACTGACTGACCAAGAGACGTTTGTGTTTTTCTTCGCCAAATCGCACGGAAAAAAAAAGTCGTTTTATTCATTAATGGTTGGAAGAAATGGTTTCTTTTTGTCGTTCGTCGTCGTCGCCATCGTCGTTGTTGTTGTTGTATTTTTTTTTATATATATATTTTGATTCGCGTGATGCCCCCTTTGGTCGGTTTTCTACACAAAAACAGAAAAGGGATACATTTGCATTTGCATGTAACCGAGGCAGGGAGCTATACAGTCAGAGTTCGACTTTATTGAGTGGTCCAGCAAGATATCGCTACTCGAGTCGTGATGGTAGATATTACAAAATTTACGAAGTAGGCGTCATGCGATTTGCTTTGATGGTGCAGTTCTTCTTCCGAATTTTGTGTTCAAATTCAAAACAAAACATTATGTAAGCCGAGACAAGGTTGTGAAGAAAGTTGAGCTGTAATTTGATGATGATTTTGTTTATTTTATTTTGAGACGAAGACGACCAATAGTATTTGATTGGCTTATAAATTATGCAAGTTTTTTGTTGTCGTTGTTGTTGCTTTTGTTTGACGGTATATTCGTCGATTACTTTTACGCTTTTGAATAGCTATTCATTTGTTAGGGTTAATTTATGTGCTTACATTAGTTAGTAATTAGCACGAGTACGCATAAAATTATGTTGGTAATTGGTTGTAATTGTCAAAAGAAGATGGTGTTTAAGTACATTGCTCTTCACTTTTGATGAGCTTTATGCTTGTTTTAATTTGAAAAAAAACCAGTGAAAAATGCTACAATCCGCCTGGAGCGAATCGTATGATACCCTATCCCTATCTTATTTGTTCGTTTCAGTGGGCGGTGGAAAAATTATTCACAAAATTTTCTATTTTGCCCTATAAACTAATATTTTTACTCGAAAATGAATTTTTGAAGTAAACGCCCCTAAAAAGTGGGCGTGGCCATATACAATGTATAGACGATTTGTAGATTAAGTGGATATCTACATATTTGCCCAAGTAAGTTTTTTCGAGTTTCATATGAAAATAGTGAAAAAAAGTGATTTTTTTGAAAAGTGGGCGTGTCAGTGGGCGGATTTTAAAAATTTTTACACTTGTATTGCTTACTTTTCCAAGGACCTCGTATACAAAATTTCATCAACCTAGCTCAAAATTTAAGGCCCAAAAACTGGTGACACACGGACGGACAGACGGACGGACGGACGGACGGACGGACGGACGGACGGACGGACGGACGGACATGGCTCAATCGACTCGGCTACTGATGCTGATCATTTATATATATACTTTATGTAGTCTATCTTTAATATTTCTCTATGTTACAAACTATGTATCAAACTTAATATACCCTTAGGATAGGGTATAATAAAGAAGAAGAAAAGGATTGATTTTTGATTGGCTATTTGTCGTGTATTTTATATATATTTACTAAGTATTTGGTCGTGTCAGTGGGCGGTGGAAAATGTATTCACAAAATTTTTTATTTTGCCCTATAAACTAATATTTTTACTCGAAAATTAATTTTTAAAGTAAACGCCCCTAAAAAGTGGGCGTGGCCATGCACAATGTATAGACGATTTGTAGATTAAGTGGATATCTACATATTTGCTCAAGTAAGTTTTTTCGAGTTTCATATGAAAATAGTGAAAAAAAGTGATTTTTTTGAAAAGTGGGCGTGTCAGTGGGCGGATTTTAAAAATTTTTACACTTGTATTGCTTACTTTTCCAAAGACCTCGTATACAAAATTTCATCAACCTAGCTCGAAATTTAAGGCCCAAAAACTGGTGACATACGGACGGACGGACGGACGGACGGACGGACGGACAGACGGACGGACGGACGGACGGACAGACGGACGGACGGACGGACGGACATAGCTCAATCGACTCGACTAGTGATGCTGATCATTTATATATATACTTTATTGGGTTTATCTGTCATATTTCTCTATGTTACAAACTATGTATCAAACTTAATATACCCTTAGGATAGGGTATAATTAGGATAGGGTATAAAGAATGCGGAAGAATCACCATTTACGTGGATTTTATAAAAATGTTTGGGAATAGGTACAGTAAAGTTCTCTTATAACGAACTCCAAGAAAAATACATTGTTTTGAACTTTAATATTGAAATAATCAGAACGAATAGAATTTCAGATAGCGCCATCTATTTGTACCAACGTTAACCTTCACCTATTTATGCTTCTTTGAGTTTCGTCTTTTCCCTCCTTCAAATACAGTTAACTTGTGCCTAATAGGCTGAAGGGGACAGCGCACACTGGATTAATTTTACCCCTGGGCAAGATGGGGGTATCTTTTACTTGAATTCAATACTGGATAAATAATGCAGGAGAAATACATACCTGAATGCGATTTAGATTGAAGCTCAAAATTTACAACTTATGTATGTATCAGTTTTCCCCTCAGTTCTGAACTTAATGAAGATTTTACCCCGTTCCTTACTTCAACACTCTACCCTCTGTGAAGTAAATTTTACCCCGGGCGAAATGATCCAGTGTGAACAGTCCAGAGGGAAGAAAATCGAGACGGTAAATAGGAAAAACTTTGTAGACAACTAAAGTACATCGAAAGAAACCACACTGGATTTATAGGTACTCTGACCCACAAGGCGATGGAAGGCATAAGAAAGTAGGAATACAAACTGGCTGTAAGAGTTCCACTTCGAATGCGGTTCCAATATACCCTCCTGAGTACTGTTTCATTTGTAACTGAAGGTGCTTACAACTGTGTAAAAGACAAGCTGAAGCTAATAAAAAGCATGCAATGTGCTACCCTGTAACTACTGCTTCAATAAGTCTAGCGTATTGTGTATTTGTGTCTGTCTTCTTCTGGTTCTGTATTACGCAGCCTCTGTTAGGTTCACCTGTACTTACCATTATTCTTCTTCGATCGGTCACAAATAAGTTGTGGCCACTGATTTCTGTGAAGACCTAAGTTTTGTCTGTTTAGACCAAGGATGTATTTGTTAATTTTGGCCGCAATGAGAATGACTGATGTATTTTTCAGAATATCAATGGAATTTCTTTTTTTTGACAGATTCTTAAGAACTGATCATGTGATGTTTTCGTTCTTCGTTTTGTGTTATTGGGACATTATTTGACATTCAGAAACTCTGACAACTATGTCAGTCCAGCGCTAGTCTTGGTGTAAAATAAGCTCATACAATTTTTAACTAAATCATAACTCCACTAGCATATTGTCATTACGACTGTTGGCGGATCGTAACTACGATTACGTGCTTCGTGGAATGCCAAATTAATGGTAAATGTCAAGAATAAATGAATAATATTAATATTTTTATTGTTTGATTTCAAGGCGGGGAATTGAAATTAATTTTTCCAGGTAGCAGAGACAGAGACTAGTAGAGATGTCGCCTAAGACAAGAAGCAAACAAATTTGAAGTTAAAATGCCGGCAAAGTTGTTAAGTTCCCACTTTTTTTTAAAATCATTTAATGTCAAAGTAACAGTAAGTTACTATAATTATTTTCAAAACTTGGCGCATCTAATTGCCGGTGTTTGGGACCTACAAAATGAAAATAGGTTATGTAAATAGCCAGCCAATAAGCATCATTGAACGATAATTTTGATTCCAGGAACTCATGTGATCTTGTATAGGAAGTTTAAAGTTGAACTAAACCTTTTGTCATCTTCTTCTATCTCTCTCAGTTCTCAGTTCGTCATAGAAGGATACCTCATGGGCACATTGTCTAGCCTTATCTAGGAAGAGAACACATTTCTTTCTCTTATAACTCTGGAATTATGGTGTTAGTTTTCGATATAATGCAACTAGAACGCATGTTCAAACACATCTTGTTCAGTCTTTAGAAATAATTATATACAGCCATCTTTCATTACTTTAAAATTCTTCCATCCTGTCTAGTGAGGGAAGGTTATCGAAGAAGATTACTGAAAAAATAAGGCTGGCGTCTTGTTTTGGTCTCACTGTTTTGCTGGCTAGCCCCTCAGATTGAATATCCTGCATAGATGTGTTCTTTTTGGATATATATAAGACGTACAGCATATCGTTCCTAGGCAATGAAAGGGCGTTTACAATTCGGAATATCCATAAACCCCGTCTTCAGAAGAATTCTCTATATCTAAGTTCTCTGTCCTCTTTTATGGTTCCTTATAATGAATAATGCTGGATGTAAACGGCCTGAACGCAACGGCAACTCAACTTGAGGTTGCCAGCTCACTCAATGGCAATGTTGAGTATCATTTCGTTTGATCTATGTATACCACAGCATTCTGGCGCCCGGAACCACTGTAGGATTGAGCTATGGTTGTAGAGCCCTCATTGTCAATTTTTCATACTCCTGATCCTGAAAACGAATCAACAAATACTTATATCATGAACCCGATGCCAGCATGCGAACATAAATTCGCCATCACATTTAGATCTACAAATGCTTCGGAAGGTCTCCAACACAATTTGAAGTGAGACATCCAGAGCGAAAGTGTTGAAAGGGATCACCTCTTGTGATCGGCCAGGACTGTATGGACGCTTAACCCAGCTCTAGACTGATAAACCCTATTTAAAAGTTTAGTTTTAATTAATTAAAATTATTATGATAATAATCGTGTCTATTGTAATCATCCATTTTAGGCTGCATTAAATGACATAGCAGAAAGTTTGCACTATCTAGTTTCCGAAATAAGATACACTCAAGGCAGTGTATTTGATCGATTTAACGGCCATAGGTGCAAATATAGCTTACACCTTTAGCTAAATAGGTCTAGCTCTTATCTTGCAACATAATGCTACGTTTATATCAAAAATATAAAAACCATAAAACTCAATAGTCAGCGTCAGAAATTTGGGTACTAACTCCCATAAGTAAATGCAAATCCTGAGCTGCACGATATTGAGTAAGTCGTCATTGCCAATGCACCAAAATTGAGTCATAAGTTCGAGGTATACAAGCAAGTTTTCTAGAGCATTTCCGCGGTTATTAAAGTCAACTTTATTAATACGGAAAATAAACGGACATTTGACACCCACTGTTTTAATGGACCACTAAAAGATCTCCATCAAGAGCTACAAAGGAACCTTTTTGAGACCTTGGTTGTACAAGTTCTACCATATTTTACAGCAACGTGAGGTCCGATGGAAGTACTTTATTTGTAAAGTCTGTAAGGAAAAACCCGAACCATATGATTGTTTCTACCAATGCAGAACACCTTTATAAATCCCCGCACATTGCTTGCACAGAAACCCGTCACTGTATCTATGACTTAATCACCCAGTAAGGCGAGGAGTCAATTCGCGGAATTGACACAGATATTGTGACTTTTTTTTTTGTCCAACAACTGGATGTACACCACATCGAATGTCTCGGTGGTTCAGGAAGTTGACTGGAAATTCAACCACTTATTTGGGAGTAATTTATGTCACATTCGCATCATGGCATTACCATTATGGGATTCATAAAAGCGGAGACAATGTTTGTGTTAAACTTCGTTTTGCGGCCTCGTATCATCTCTTCCACTTTCTTGTCCTTTTTTAAAGAGTCAATAAATGCGAAACAATTACCTGCAAGGTAAATCGGTTCGATCAGGCATTGGAAGGGGCTTTTCAACCGAATTTAACAAGCAAGTGGTGGAAAAATACGCATACCTTGGAACACTTTCTTTATTTTTGTTTTTTTTTTTTCTCTCGTAATTGGTAAAAAATCGAACTCTGCACAAGGTCAATCAGTCGAACTGAGCCCAACACTATGTACTCATCCCATAACAATATTATTAAATTAATCAACTTTTTTTTACAATTTTTTTTTCTTTTTATTAGTTCAGCCTCTTTTGATTGGATTTTTGCTTGTTGATTGTACTTTATGTGAATGAATTTTGTGTATATTGTTGTCAGATGTATTTTTTTTCCGTTGATATCGTTAATTTGGACACCAGGTCTGAATGGAAGTACCACTTCTGCAAATGGGAGCATTGCGTAACTAGGTCTTGGCGAGAAGAATTACTTATGAACAATTCATGCATTAGAGTGATGTCATGGGCGAAAGTATGAGGGTTAATTCTCTCAAGTGTTCCAATACATACTTGATATATGCATGATTTTTCAAATACTGAATACTATTGATTACAGTAAGCAAATACAAATGAAGTAAGTATGGTACTTGAAACAGTATTATACTCAAATAAGAAGGATGTGAATGGGACTAAATACTGAGAAGACAAATCTATTGTTTCTTTTTATATCGGACATTAAAATTAGATTAAAGTTAAATTATCCCTAATCTTGCCTTGAACCTCGAGATTTTCTTTACAAAATCTGATAAGCTAATCCTCCCTGTTTGCATATTAAAGTGTATCGAAGGCGAGAAAACCTAATACATATATCATCTGGTTTGCATTGAGTCTCAGGGTGTTCCTAAGATTGGAACTAGATATGCCCATTCCTAAACCATGCGTGAGCCGAATGGCACATCTTCCCGTCTGTAGTTGCATCTGTAAATCGAGTGACAGTAGGTCCGAAAATATCTCCAGTGCTCTCGTAGGTGTTGTTTTTGGAATACCCCAAGAAAAAAAGAGGAAAGACCTAGGGATCTGAAATCCTTTCAATCGTATAGCTAGTTAGCTTTGCCTGCGGTTTGAAGATTACCTTTCCTTCCCTTTCTATCATATTCTGATGCACCGTGTAAAAATTTCCATAAGGCTGTTCCTGACCCTGCTTGCCGCTTTCTGTAACATGAATGCCTTCAGGGCCTGAGCATCAACAAGTGTTTCTCAAACTTTGGGTCCAGGAACCATCGGTCCGTATTTTTTTCAAAAACGAGGACTTAACTCTCAATGGCTCTCGTTATCGCGCTATGACAAAGAACGATTTGACGACTCAAATTGAAGCTCGTGATCTGCAAGACCTTTATTAACAACAAGTGTGATATCAAACCTCAAGAGTTTTTCCTTTGGTGGTATTAAATGTCAAAAATCTACATGAAAATCGAAAATCTATAAGGATAAGAGTACGATTGCGGAATTGGAAGTCAACACCACTCGCGTTATTCGGCAAATACCACTCGAAATGCTTAGAAAATTGGGACTTAAAAATGGACCACGTAAACCACAGTTGCAGACATTTCAAAGGTATAATTTAAAAAAAAGTAAATGTTGAGAATGGTTCTTTTGCTTGCTAATTAAAATAATCTGATAAAATTCATTATTTTTCAATTTTTTTTACTTTTAAAAACGTAGTTCTAAATGAATCACCCTTTATAACCACAACATCCAAAAAATATGCAGCATATTCCATTCCATTCATTGTCAATGTATAACCGACAATTTTTTGTTGTGAATTTTACAGAGAAAGTTGTGAAAGTTACATCTTTAGCATATTTGTAGACTTCAGAATAAAATTTACAACATATTTTGATGAATATGTAATATATTTAAGGCTCGAACATTTTTAAAAGTACAATAAATGGAAGTACACATAGCTGCAACTAGCATTATTTTCTTTTTCTTTTTCTTTGCGTGCAGTGAAAAAAAACGTGTAATTTTACACATCCGATGGAACAAAGTAATTAAAATCAAATTAACTCAGCAGACCACATTAAATAAATAAAATCTAATGTGACGACGAATAACGATCACAAAACGATCAAAAGCAGACGACTTCCAGGTGCACTTGCCTTCATTTTATTCGCCTACATTTCGGATTGCTCACCACATTTATTTTTACGTGTGGTAAGGCGGAGGAGAGAATGTAAGTATCTTTGCTAATGTTACAAGTGCTGGACCTATCTTAATGAAGTTTTGAGAGAGTAAACGTTTTATGCAATGCGCGTGCCTGGTGCCTATTTGCTTTTAATTTTCTACTAAGCTGATTATGCTAACACTTTTCTGTTTGCATGATAGTCTCACTAAGACTCGAAATATTTTCTACTGAAATCTTACGTACTTGATGTTGAACTGAAAAACTGCGTCCTAGATAGTAACAAAACAGTCGATCAGAAGCCTATTCATTCCTTGAAAACAGCAAATCCTCAAAACCTGATGACAGAGTGATTTCAAGCTGCAGTAGGTCTCTAGTGCATAACCAGCTCATGAGTAGGAATGGTACTCCTAAACCAGGAAATGAAAAAAACATAAACTAGTTTCAAACTTAAAAAAGAAACACGTTAGACCATAAAGAGTCAAGATACAGCTTCAAACAAACTTGAAAGTTTGTCCGTGGCGTACATTTTCACACGAATAGATGGAACCTACAATTTTATGTCACATCTGAAGCTGCACTTCCCATTCTCTTCCCAGTAATACTATTGGATGTTTGACAGGCATTCGAAAGAAGTGGAACCGTTTAAAAAGATTTGGTATTTTCTACGGTTCGAACCTTGACCCACGCACAGTAGTCCAACGTTAGTACTTACCACTGAGCTAGTGCAATTATCTTAAAGTTGACGTTTAAAATCTTTTGTATACATATACAGAGGTATTTGGTGGCAGACTACAAGATTATACCAACTGCAATGCATGAAATATTTGAACTCGCAATCGAGTCTCGAGAAATTATCTACACTTGAATCCCACTGCGAAAGTTGTTGGTAGCGATTGGCCGTAGAATATTGTACTAGATTTCACTTGGCTTATGCAGATACATATGTATAGCAAAAAAAAGGGATGAAAATTGGCCTATACTACATATGTATGTGTGTACAAATGGAAGGCCAAAAGAGGGTCCATTTAGTTGTAAAAATATTTTATTAAGACCTCTTGAAAAGTGTGGCTAGCATAGTTTACGGCGCCACTTTTATTGTTTGTCTTATGATAGTATAAATTAAGGAATCGTCGACTAAGGGGCTGCAATGCGGGGTAGTACTCATGTGACGTTTCAGCTCATTGGAGTAGATATTGCTTTTGTTGTTGCCTCAGAGAAAGTAGCCTCATGCAGTTAAATCGCAATATCTTGCCAGCTAGTTGACCTAATTTTTTCGGCAGATCATACGTCCTTCAAATTTAATTGGTCATAGTGTTGTGTGACATTTGGCACCAACTTGTTGAAGCCACATATTGTGCAAGTCCATACCATCCAATTAAACCAATAAAAAGTTTGTTAACATATCACGATAACGGTCATCGTTCGCCATAACACCGTTACTGACGAAATTTTTGCAGAAGGTCCGATGAGTCACCCGCGCGAAAACCGCACAGAAATTTGTTGTGGGTGCAGATTTTTTACAATGTTTTACCTTTTTTTTCTTACAACCGCAATACTTTTGGGGCGAACGACCTGGAGACAACACACTGTTGCTTTGACGTTTTGCACCAACTTGGAATTTTGAAACAAATCACGCTATTCAATCCTTGGATGGATTCTAAGTTTCTTCACTGGTAGAAAAAATGGCTTGCCAGCAGTAGATGCGGAGAAAAAAAAGCTACTTTTTTACTTCTAGATATTAAATTTTCCTAAACTTCTGGCACAAAAGAGAATAAAATTATTTGACTAAATTCAATAATGGACGGCAATTTATATTCCACCAATCAGGAGCATTCTATAAGATAACTTATAATTTGATCAGCCTTACGAACACTCCCTAAGCTCTCGAGTAATTTCGCCGTGACTCTGGGCGAAAATAAAAAGGTCTACATTCAGCACCGCCTGTTAGCGGAGAATAGTAAAACTTCCAGTCAGCAGCTCTCCTGCTGGGGAAAAATTAAGAATGAAGCCAGTAGGTTCTTGTATTTGTTTCAGGTGGGAAATTTGCCTTTACTGGCTTCTACTGGCTAGCAAAGTTAAAAAAAAAAAACACGGCTAATGTATTTCTAATATAAGAAAAGAAAACTCCTGATTTGGGCCAGTCCTACGAAGAATATGAAAGTCTCGTTTGATGATCACTTATACAATGTGGTAAAAATGTTTCACTCAAAATGTTGTAGTCTATGCTGATCCTAAGATTTAATCCTCTTTAGGAGAAATAATTAAATTTAAGTATAAGTCCATGAAATTACATTTCACAACTTTATAATATAGAGATTATTTAGTAAATAAAACACTAACATAAGCTTCACACAGGTACACGCGTAATAATTTTTATTATTTATATTTTAAACTTAAAATCACCACAAACGCATGTACAAGTAAACTGAGAAAAATACACTTCTATTTGGTGAAATCCCTGGATAAAAATAATGCACTTTCTGCATTGTAAAAACTAATAAACTAAACAAATGTATCCTTCTAAAGGCTTATTTAAAACAAAATCACATAACATATAGATTCCAAACCGGACAATCACACATAAGCACACAGGAGCACAACACACATTACACTTAACAATTAATAGCAGGCATCAAATAAATTTATAAATAAATAACATTAAAGGAGGGTATCGTTGAGTCTCGTTTTTAGGCGGTCTTAAGTTTCCTCTTCAGCAGAACACTTGACCAATTGCAGTATGGTATCTCAAAGGCCAACGAGAACACAATTGACAGGATATAAACGATGACCACAAAGCCACTTGTTAAAACACACTAAAATGAGAAATAATTTATTAATTGTCCTCCATACAGGATGTTAATCATCTTACCAATTGCAAAGGATCAGCGTGTGAACTTGTATTGGACAAACTGAAAACGAATGCAATCACAAACGGATTCAGTAAATAAATTGCATACGACAACCGATTGAGGTGTTGGAATAGTTTCGCCTCCAAGATCCTCGACCACCAACTGCCTCGTCCTGTTGCGCTGCCAATTATCATCCAGCACACAGCCAATGAGAACAATAGGCGTCCTATGACGAGCAATGAAATGGTTTGAAGGAATGTCATGTCCCTTTTGATGGTTGAGTAAATGCAGGCAAAGAACACCACTATAGCCATGTTCCAGATACATTTTTCTGTCGTTGGTCCAACTTCAAATTGTCCATTATTCTGGATCAAGTACCAACCGGCTATTGAGCCCAGCAAGTAGGGCATTATTCTGATGAATGGGTTTATGTAGATTTCGGTTCCAGTGTGATATGCCACGTCAAATGAGAGTTGATAGCGTGACTTGAGGCCCACCACGTATGTCCAGACAATAGTAGCAACTACAGCGGTAGCTACTATTCTTTTTACCACTTTTGGATGTCTGTAAGTTGATGTTGAAAAGTATGTTAAAGTGAAAGTAAACTTTTACAGAAATGCACTTACCTTGTGTAGACAAATAGCAGGATCGATATCAAACAGAAGAATTGCATTTCACAAGCCAAAGACCACGTCCAGTTCAGGCAGAGTTGATTGTGATCGAAGAAATTCTGAATAAAGATAACATTCCTCCACCAGTGGTTTGAGCAAATTTGATCGTAACGATCGTGGATGTGAAAAACTGAAACATCTTCGACGTAAGAGGTGAAGATTTCAACCATTCCTGTGAGGACCAAGTAAAGGGGTGCCAATCTAGAAAGTAGATACAAAGATTTTAGAATTTACTTACCAAATTTTGTTCTTAGGGACCAGTTCTGAGTAGCTATCATTGAAATGCATAATTTTTTGAAAAATTGCCCTAAGTAAAGTACCGTTAATATTAGGGCTAAAACAAAAAGTTCAATTCCGCTTCTAGGTAGGTATTACCCCACGGCCCAAAGACACTTGATATAAAATTACTTATATAAAGATCCGTCCAGCAGTTTAGGCTGTGGTTTTGTGTGCAGACGACAGACGGCAATGCCAGACCTACTTTTTTCCAACTTTTCAATGTCAGAATACCTAACATGAATACATTCAGAGGACAACAAAAATCATTTGCTGTAAACTTTAATTGGTGTTCGTCTAATAGACGACGAGTACATATCAGAACAAGCTTATGATAGATTTTAGAAAATTAGCACTCTTAGGTACAGCTTCCACTAAGCGGAATTTTTGTAAATGTTTTTTGGTTACAAATTATTAATTAGCCTTGTACACTTTGTATTTTTCAAACTTGTGTCAAACTTTTTTTTAGTGTATGGTTGTGCAGGGTTACTCCCAGAGCTCAAAATCGTTGCCCCATAACTGGCTAAAATGTCCTTACGGAGGTACACTTTGCTATCATACAACCTTTTCCGGTGAACATAAACCTTGCCATACTTTGAACCAATTTTTGCAAAGTCCTAGAGTTCGCGTAGACACTTCATAAGAGTAACCTTTTTAGGCCTCCTTTTTGACGAATATTGAGCGAAAAATCTTTCAAATACTCCTTTTTGTTCTCTTTAATTTTGTTTTTTTCAGTGTAGGACACGTTTTTATCACTGTGTCGGAAGATGATTTTTTTGCCTGGCTAATTCTAGTATGTCGCCAATTCCTTCATTTCGAAAGTGTATCTTTGCTCAGACAAGAACCTTTAGATTGTCCTGTATCACAAATGGTTGTGTTCTTTTTTGCATAAATCTGTTAATTCTACTACTATTACTTTTGCCGGAATCTCTTCATGCTTTGCCCTTGAATTCGTTAGTTCCGTTCAAAGTAGCTGAAAGTCTAAATGTTGACGCGAAGCTTAGCCAGATCAACATTAAGAATGTCCTTAAGCTTGTCAATAAATATGCCTGTAATATAACTTTTCCAAATTACACGCAGTTTTGCTGGTGTGGCGTTTTTCACTCTTAAAATGATCAGATGAAGTTATGGTTTGAAGTAGAAATAAAAGATCCCTAGTGGGATATCTAAAGGTACTCAACTAAAAGAGACATGTTCTGCATCATACCAGACAACATTGCTTCGGTATGTTATTTAAGGTTAAAATATTGCACTGGGAAAATTGGTCCAATGGCATTCCAACACTGAAGTTTGGTTTAGTTCACTGACGGATAGAAAATGGATTCTGGAGCTGGAGTTAGCGTCTTTGGACCCAACAGAAAGATTTCAGTACCAATCCGTACGACTCCACTCTGTTTCAGGCTCCTTAAGGTGATCGAAGATGGTATATCTTCCCAGACAGTCAAGCGGCGCCCTAACATTTTACGTCCAATCTAATGGAGTCCAAAACTGTCAAGTTCTCCTACTATGCTCCACAATCTCTAAGGAAGCATAACAGAGTAAAATTCGGCTACATAACTGGGCACTGGGCAACGATTCGATGAACCATATTGTGGCGTCAATAGGACATCAGCCACAATACTGATTAATGAAAGGGATAACAAACTTCGTCTAGTCCACTGGAACCAAGGCTCCGGGACTTAGACAATCCAAAAGATTTATAAAGCCTTATTCCTACAAGGGTCTAACTTAAAAGCATAAGGAAGCTGGTTTTCTAAGTCGCCACTGTGGCCTAGGATACCACTTTAATAAGATGAACTTGTTACAGGCAATAAACTGTGAGAATGCCCAGCACTTAAGGAAATGTATTCTCCACAAGGAGATACTGACATCAGTGGAAATAAAAGGCTCCACTACTAACGAAAGTCTCAAACAATTAGGCAGTCTTCCAAACCTAAGCCACTGATTTACCTAATTGCATTAAAAGAGAGCAGAGCTTTAAAAGTGTCCAACTCATTCATTGATTTCAAAGGACTGTATGGGTTCAATCGCAGTGTTCCTCTTCTTACACAATTCTGCTGCTCCTTTAGACTAATAAAATCATTCAACTGAATCATTATTCAGAGCATGCTGAACACCTCTTCTTAAAGCATTCTTAAAGGACCTCTGAGACTACTATATCTTAACCAGTATGCATTACCCACCTTAAGTACCGATGAAATACCATCTTCGTGAACTCCTTCGCGTTTTGTCCAAATGTATTCTCTTTTATAACCTCTAATCGTTTTTTGTTCTTCATAAAATTATATGTCTGCAGAAAGCCACTAAAAACAGAAAAAAGTTATTAGATGAAACCATACTATACTCCAAGTACCCACCTTATTGTAAAGAACAAGTCCACCAACAACGGAGCCGTGCTTACGTACTGAAAGAATATCTTTTCGCCATAAGATATAAGAAATGGCTTGTTGTTGACAGTAAAGTACATGTACCAAACCACATGGAACAGCATTATCCAAAAGCAGGACACTGATCTGAGTCCATTTATTACTGGAATCGAATTAGGGGTTGACTCCCGAAACGTGAACAACGTTCGGCAGTTGTTTGATATGTCGAAGCATTTAATAAATGTTGCTAAGCTTGACGAATGTGCATCAGCCCTTGACTTTAACTCGGCGGCTTCGATCGAGGTGCTTGGTTTGACACTAATGCTAAGCTCACTGGTGGTTAGGAAACTCGCTCCAAGGATCATAACCAGTGTGAAAATCAAGAATCCACAGATTAGTTTCAAGCTGATCTTGTCAAAAAAGGTGTCCCTCAGTTTCAGGTCCTTTATGTACATTACTTCTGAATTCAAGTCGAGGATATTGCCTTCTTCTAGCAGATTTTCATCCATGAAGGTCTGGGTGATATTGTGGATTTCAGAGGATGAGCATGCTGTGGGCAAGCAGAGACCCACGTGGATAATCCTTTCGGTCATGAACTTGATCTCAACTTGCCAGGGAGAGTTGTGCTTCATATAGACCACACGGTAGTCCATTTCAAACGGCGCCATTTGCATTATGAGACCATCCTTCATAGTTCTTTCAAATTGATTGGATAAAGTGATTCGAACGGGGTTCTGAACTGCGGCACATCCCTGCTGACTTCCAAGCCAAAAGTTCTGGCCCCAAATGAAGCCAGACTCCTTTCCACCCGACGAATCGAGAACTGAAATTGATTGCAAATAAATGTACAGTTTTTGATGGAATCACAAGGAAATACCTTTCATTGCCCATGGTTCCTTCTTGAGGATCCCCCTCTCGATCGATTTGAAATCACTGAAACACTGCTCACTCAAGTACGCTTCGTTGGCTATTTTTGAAAGACCAAAAATAATCGAAGACGATCCAAGATATCGATCAGAGCTCGCCGAAATCACTTGAGTCCTGGTAGGTTGCTGAACAGCAGCTGGAGGTTCCTCCGTTCGATTGAACTCCCTCACATAGAACTCCTTCTTTACTTGAAGCCTAGGCTGTTGTGCGGCGGCTCCACTAAGCTCGCACAACTGCTCACAAGTCAAGTTGTGTCGATCTGACGACGGACTACTGGACAGCTGATCAGCATCGCACAAATGTGTACTCAGGCTAATTGAGATGATCAATAGATAGGTGATGGCAAACATATTACACTTCCACGTTCAACTCGTGGAGATTCGTGTGGTAAACGACCGCCGCTAATTGTCCCAGTGAGTCAAAGTTTCGTAACCAAGTTTTGGATAGAAAAAAAGCTTCTCCTCGGGGGTTGTTCTGACGGATGTCTGTCTCCCTGTGTAACTATCTGAAAGTAAATAGGTAAATATTTGAAATAACTGGCGTGTTTTCTATTAGCTACGACCGATTCGTAGTGGATCAAAATAATATTTATTTGGAAAACCCCAACTAACTGGCGGCTCCAAATGTATCAATAGAACAAAACCTATCTAACGACTGGGTATGGGGTTTTAATTGTTTGAGTAAATGAATATAGTCTTTGGTAAACTCTAAAATTGCCCGTTGAAAATCAGCGTTCTTGGTTACAGAATTTCTTGCCGAAATTAGCACATACATTGGAAGTGGGTATATTGGCTTTTAACGTGACTTAGTTTGAAGGAGCTTACTAAAGATATTGGACAGTTGTTTGCTGTCTAATTATCGACTAGGAGATACAAAATGTATGCCATTGTCATGTCATTTGTAAAAATAAATATCGTACGTGTTGCATTGTTAGGATTTCTTTAGTTGGCGTACATGTGGAGTTACCTAATATTTTATGTCTTATTAATTTTTAATATTCAGCCATCTCAGAGTAAACATTTTTTTTTTTAAGAAGAATAATTAAGAATTGTGACTTATATGTTACTTTCTGTCAAAAAGTGTTTCAAGTGGTTTTAGTTTTTTTTGATAAATTAATTTGACCTATAATATAGGGTGCCGTGGCTCAGTGGTTAGTGCGTTGGACTACTGCGCAAGGGGTTCCAAGCTCGAATACAGAAAAATACCATAAAAAGTTTTTTCACGGCCCCACCTCTTCCGAGTGTCTGACAAACATTCAAGAGTATTCACTGTCATGAGAAAGCTTCTCAAAACCCCTCTGCCCTTCAGATACGGCATAAAACTGTAGGTCCCTTCTGTACGTACAGAAATGTATACCACGCGCAATACGTACAATTGCGAGAAGCTAGGCCTTGGCCCTCTATGGGCTGCTTACGGCTTAATATTTTTTTTATTTTTTTTTTTATAATATATAGGACATTGGGTTTTTAAAATAAATCTACTTTTGGTTAATACTTTGAAACGTGGTCAAACTTTTTAAGCCATCTGCTTTTGTTATGTGATTTCGATCAAAAACAGACCATTAGACAGAATAGAGCTGCGGAATGCCCAATGAGCTTCGACTTCAATTGTGTCAGTCGTAAAGAACAACGTTATCCTAGGAAGCGGGAACAGAGGTTCAAATTTGAAAATCGAATCATTTCTTTCCAATCCATCATAAGTAAGTATTTCAACATCACCGCAGGGGTCTGTTCTTGGACCCTTCTGTGGAATATCATGTACGATGGTGTTTTGCGCTATCGCAAGCAGGTGGGGTGATCGGTTTTGCTGACGATATCGCCGAGGTAATTGTGGCCAAGAATATCCACCACGAATGAAGCAGTCGCCAGGATCAAAAATTGGATTGACTCGACTGGTCCTGAGCCAGCTGTCCACAAAACTGAAGCTGGTCCAATAAACAGCTGAAAGACTGTGGAATACTCGTATACCACTTTTCGGGTTGGCAATTATACAATGAGGAGGCATTAAAATGCAGACTGCATTTCAAAGTGATTGTCGAGTATTATATTTAGTAACAAGTCATCACAGATGCAGGCAGTGCTTTCGGAGGACCTGGATTCTCAAGGAGAATTCTGCTATACAGAGTGGTAAGTTCCATACTTTTATATGCTGTCCCAGTTTGGGTGACAGCACTCTAAACGAAGGAAATAAGAAGCATACTCCCGTCAATTGGAACAAATTCTGGTTTCCGAATAATTTCGGACGCAGCAGCCTGTGTTTTATTTGTTTATTTTACATTTATTCCAATGAAATGCAAAGGGCCTAAATTAGGCTTAGTCTTAATGCAAACCGAAAAGATACCAGAATTACCAGGAGGGTAAAGAAGGAAGAAAGGGCTGCAGTCCGGTGAGCCAGATGGGACAAGATCTCTAAAGGTAGATGGAGCCACAAGCTGATTCCTAAAATTGAGACTTAGATAAAAAGAAGGCACGGGGACTGTAATTACTACCTTACGCTGTTAATATCTGGGCATGGGAGCTATCCAAATTTACAGATATAGGCACGACCAGAAGAGGAGGAAGACACGAAGCGACTCATGTTCCAAACAAACTAAACTAGACAGTCAGCTCGAACCCCCCAGGTGCCTAATAACCATGTTTGTGAATAAATGTGAAGTTGCGTATGACCAAGATCTAACTATTATTTTATCGGGTTATCTCTTTCATTCCTTTTGAGCAAACTTTTTTTTTCCGGTTGTTATTCCATTAACAACAACAAATTGTATGTACAAAATGGCTCCGGCCATAGATGTCAAAAAAATCGCCGGATTTTGTTTTTGTATGTGTGAAATTAGTGAGCTCCCATTTGATTTTGCTTGACTGTCAGAATACAATGACAAAATCTAGCGGATTTTAGCTTGGGGGAGCGAATGTGTCAAATGAACCGAAGTTGTCGGTCTAATTTAGATTTTTCTATGGTGTTTAGTATGTAGGCTATTAGTGAATACATATCTATGAAGATTGCATATCCATGGCGAAAAAAAAAACACGCGGACATGTTATACTGTTCCACGACAACAAGTCCATCCAACCATGAATCCTAGTCATGGTAATAGCAATAATGTGTCAAAAAGATCAAATCGACTGGAAGCAGAAGTTGGAATGTGTTGTCTTTTGGCAGTTCACTGATCTGAAATGCTAGATTTATAAAGGACACAGACCAAATGTCATTTCACAATAGAAGCGCATTTAACTTAGGTACTATGAATGTGGCAAATCACTGAAAATGTGATGTATGGTCGTAGCTTAACCCTACATGAGCATCAACTTAAGATGCATTTTGCTACAATTTTGAACCGAGAATTCGCACTGAAGTCATAAGCACCATCGCAATTGAATCCGTCAACTTAGAATAGCAGAAAACGCGGCAAAGAAGCACATGAGTTTTACCTCAGATAAAAAAAAAACCAGAAACAGTTTCAAGAAAGCTGATGTACATTACGCAGATATTGTGCAATCCCTAAGAGCTAGATCAGAGACATAGGTCAGTAAGCAAGGCGAATTATAGTATAAATTGAAATTAGCCCAGCTCGCTCTCCTAGCTCTTAATTAATTTGTTATTTCTAACACTACTGAATTTAAAATAAATAAATGCTTTCGAAATATTTCAGTTGGATTAAATACTGCGTCACTTTCGCAATCTATAAAACAGAAAAACAAAAAAAAAAAAATATCAATACTGCTTCCGCTTCGCTACTCGAATTCGAAATCGCCAATTAAACCCACCCAAAATCTTTTAATCCATTACATGATTGTAAAATTTAAATAATTTGTTGTTTGATACATATTTTAGCCTCTTCCTCGATGGGGGAAACCATTTGTCCAACCAAACGTATTACCAAACACGCAAGCTCATTACCATAAATAAATAAAATCAAACAGACATTGGAAGCGATAGTCACCACACCAGTCTATGCAGACAACCAATCTCCAGGTGGTAGACATTGGCCACCAAATGCAACGAATAAACAACCCCCAAGTGTTGCAGCGCAGTCAAGTCAATCGGGCTTTATATTTGAGTCTGACATACCACAAGGTTCCACGACGTTTACATTTCCTTTAAAAACGCAGTCGACATCTCTGTATCTCGATGTCAATTGGGAGGATTACACAATATCCAAAATCTTAAGCCGATAACAAATTTTAAATTAACCTTGGCTTGGTCAGAAGAGACAGAAAAAGAAATGAAAAGAAGTCGTCGGCAAGAGCCCATGCTAGTGGCTATGTACATAAATATTGCATAATGCCCTAAGTTGGCTGAAATGAAACAAATCTCTTTTTGGACTCTTTGGATTGTTTACAAAAAAAAAAAAAAAAAAGCATGGTAAGTGTGACGCAGCATTTGGCTGCACAACAGAGGCTGGCTCTATGGTTTTGAATGTGAATTTGACGGTTGATTTGGATCGCTCGCTGGTCAGGCTATGACACTAGCCATTGTGCCTCTGAGAAAGGTGTTTTGCTTCAAGACATGATGGTGGGTGTTGCTTTTTGGTACTACTGTCCCCGCGCGAATGACCTCGTTCGGAAACAGAGCAATTTTCTGTTTTGGTTTCGAGTTTCGAGTTTTTTTTTATTTCTTTCGAATTGTTTATTGTGGTGATGAAGCATTTCATCAGCACTGCTTTACGACTGGTGCAAGAGATGTTAACACAGTATTTTCTTTTGCTTGTAATGAAGTCATTCGCTCTCAGGTGTTGACCAAGATGTTAGTGGCTACTGGCCTAGTGATCCCTGTGGCAGATTTTTGCAACAATTTGCCAGAGAAAGAGACATAGGTTTACGAATTTTTATTACGAGCAGTAATTACCAGTTGAGCCGATGAGGTGTTGCATTATGAGATGTCAATTTTTAATGGAACTTCAATGTCACAATGAGTTGGATAAAAAAAAAAAACAACGGTAATCATTCGTTTGACTTAAAAGGTTAAATATTATTTTTTTTTTTGTTGATTTATTGTATATTTATCAAACCTTGGGTGGAATCATAAATCAATCAACAAATGGAAAACAATAATTAAGGAGAGTCGAGAGAGTGCAAAATGCGTCATTTTTCTAGCACTTCGGAGGGATAAATGGATTAATTCGGTTGAAGTTTAGTGAAGTGCCTTTCAAGCGAGGAGACAAGCAATCAACTTGACTAAATGAACTCATGCCAAAAGCACTTAGATCATTTTAGAACACAAAAACATCAGGCTATCAAAGTGAGTGTTTCTTTCTAATGAGGTGTCAAAAACCAGAAATTGATGGTCAAAAAATGACTGGACTAGCTATGATGCAAGTATTCTTACTTTGGTCGAGAACAAGCCCCTGATCCTGTACTGTTGGTTACCAGATGAGTTATATAATCGAGCCCGATGACGTGCATAGATGACCACATTATACCGACATATTTAATAGTGCGAACGTCCTATTAGGCCGCCACAGGACAGATGCGGAGTACAGCATACTCGTAAAAGCTCGTGGGTAGCTGAGATATTAGCTTAAAGACTTCAATGCTGCAGTCAACCAACCTCGGGTAGGAGGTTCTGTCGTCCTTATCTTTTTTCTTTGCTACCGAAGGAGGACTGCTATCAACATTGACGCAAAAGATTCTGCCTTGCACCAAGCAACATCAACCTGCTGCCTGATCGACATCGCATATGGAAACAGTTCCGTCATATCGCTTTACAAGTCAGTTCTTCAACAACGTGACGTGAACTAGTACATTACTAACTGGATTCAATCATCAACTCAGTAGTTGGGTCCAGCTGTGCAAAGAAATTGACCAGGAGGGACACGTCACCAGGATTTTTGGCTTCTTGCTGTCAACAAAACCTTTAAGATCTCTGAGCAGCAGATATGCGGATGACTTGGTTATACTGATTAAAAGCTAACTTCTGTCTACAATAAGTGAATTGTGGACTTAGCATTAAAAGAGCTATCTACATGGGCAGAGACCAAAGTTAGATTAGGCTAGGTAGATGAATGCCTTGTGACAAGAAAACATCGCTCACTTAGACTAACAATTCGGATCCAATATGTCCAATAATTTAACCCTGAGAACGGTGTAAAGAACCACCCAGATAATGATATGAATCTCAGGAGATCCATCAGCTCAACGTTGCCTAAGTGCTCGAGCTCTGAGAAGAAATGAATAATAAGAGTTATCACATCCCTCCGTCGGATGCAACTATATTTGTAGATAGCCAAGCGGCACCCAAATCAATAGAGTCCCCCACAATTAAATCGAAAGGTAGTCAGAAAATGGCTAGATTTACTTATCTCTAACAGGCACCACAATGTCAAGCCCTGTTGGGTATCTGGACACAGCAAGGAATGAAAAGGCAAATGAATTGGCAAAACTAGCATCAACTCTTATCATCGGCGAGGCAGACACATCCATACTGCCACCGATTCTCGTCCTTTGAAGAACAAAGACCTTACTGACAATAATCCGTTGCTAGTTTGGATGAGGATCAACTGAAGAGACGGAAGGAGCATTTTGCTTTGGTTCTAAACCGAGTATTCGCCAGCAATATGGAGGAGGAGAAATTCGAAGTCCAAAGTGGGGTCCGACAAGGCTGCATATTTTCACCAATACTTCTTCTTATTGGTGATTAGCGATGTGCTGAATGCAGCCTTATCAACAGGAAATGGAGGATGTACTCTTATATTTGAACTTAAGCACCTCGACTACGCCAATGATGTATGCCTTCTGTCTCACAGAATAATGGACCTTCTCCAAATGACAGCCAATGTGGAGAGGGAAGCAGATGTCGTTGGGCTGAAAATCAACTCGGCAAAAACAAAAATGATCAGCCTGGGACCGAACTCATCAACTCATGTATGCTATTACTGGACAAATAGTTGACAGAGTAGAGAGTTTCCAATACCTTGGGAGTATTGTCTCAACCGATGGCGGAACTGAACTGGATATAGCCAGCCGAATAGGTAAAGCAAAATCTGCGTTTGGAATTCTATCCACAGTTTGGCGAAGTAATACAAACACCAAGCTACGACTGTTCCGTGCTTCTATATGGATGTGATACCTGGAAAGTGACCGTCACTATCACTAGGAAGCTGCAAACATTTGTCAATAGGTGCCTACGCTGCATCTTAAATATATTCTGGCCAAACCGTATCTCTAACGATCAGCTTTATCAGCGAACGAGCCATGAACCTATAGGCACAACCATACGACGACGAAAGTGGCAGTAGATTGGTCACACTCTCCGAAAGGTTGACAGATCCATAGCTAGCCAAGCGATGCAATGGAACCCACTTACCCAGGATGGTAGGATCCTAGGAGTACGTGGCACAGAACAGTTGAGAAGGAAGCGCGGCAACTGGAAAAGAGTTGGGGTGAGCTGAGGCATATTTCCAGAAACCGCACACGATGGTGCGAAGGCGTTGTAGAGGCCCTAGGACCCACAAGGGGATACAGGATTTAATTAAAGTTACTGACAATAGATCAACGCTATCCGCATACCCACTAGGCACTCAAAGGACATTGCGTCAGTTGCAGAGATGAGAACTTATGCCATGTCACTGCCCTGCCTTACGAGAACAACGACTACGTACCCAGACTCTTTCCTGGCATTGCAGAGGTAGCAGTCAGGAATATTGAACCTACTTAGACTGTGTATGGAGATTTCTTGGCCCGGAATATGTAACCTCTTAGTCGTGACCGACAGAGTAACTGAGAAGTGGACACGATTAGTACAGTACGGAAGAAGAAGTTAGAGAAAGTTTGAAATGCGAATCCGAATGCAAAAAAGACACTCTTGTGTCTTACGAAGCTTTGCATCATGTCACTTTAAGCATCAAACACCTTCCGCTATTTGCTGAAACGCATACGTTCAAGGTTCAAAAAACTTGAGTAACATTTGCTTTCCCATTGCGTCATTTTGAATTTTGAAAACAACATAATTAACAGTACCTAAGGTCAGTTATCTTAACAAAGCTTAACAAAGCCTGCATTGCCTTTAATTAGTCTTTCACAACTCAACAACTAATCATTGCGCTAACAGATTATGTCAATTAAAGGGCCCTTCACCGTTTACAAATCCCGAGGAATGCATTTACCATTTGAAATCAAATCTTTACTTCAATCGAAGGCACTTTTACTTAAAAACTTTTAATGGCTCTCAATAAGCCTAAGTTAATATTGTACTTAGAAACCGGGTGAAGTGGGTGTCGGCGTTGCTGTTAACCCGTTCCGCTTAAACTAAATTTTAAGTTATAAGCCAACACCTTGTTACGCGTATTTCTTGCCAATGCGAATGATGTTAAGCAAAACGCAAATGTTAAGCAAAAAATCAACATAGAACGCATTTTAAAAAAATAAATGAAAATAGAAAAAAAAACATGAATTAATTAAATAAACAATAAACATTTGTCAATGCGGGGCCAGTGTTTGCATTCGCTAATTTGCCCCCGGGGTATGAGGCCTTTAATGAAATTCAATTATTATTTTCTATGCATACACTGTCAATTGCACTTAAGGACTAATTGCTCGTTTAGTAGATACAAATAAGCGGATATATATGAATTCGAATAGATTATTTGTATTTGTGGCGAATATTGGGAACTAGAAAAGAATATTTTTTCTTTTTTGCAGTGCTATTTTTTGTAAGCATTTTTTCTGACGAAAATTTTAAGCTGAAATTCTGGTTTTCGTATCCGGTTAACCAAAAGATAGCCATGAAGACGAAGTGTCCTTGATTGCGTGAATAAAATGTTATTTTACTGTCGAACTATTCATTGTATTTCTATTCCTGGAAGTTTTAAAGTGCTCAGTATTTGAGAGATTTTAAAATAATAATAGGTTTATTGAGAGAACTATTATTTCCTCTGCTTCAAAGCCAAGCTACAGTCACTCACACTTAAAATGGGACAACCTACAAAAATACTCTCTTTTGTAAAGGGTTTTCTAGGCTTTGACAGGTCATTGCGGCCATATTGTTGACGCTAAATCTGTCAAATTTGCTGTCGTTTATTAAGTCTATTTTGCCAAGTTAACGTAAAAAATTATATCTTTCAACAACGTTTGCAAATAATTTAATTGTTTTATGAATGTGGGCCTTCTGTTCGAACGAGAACGAGATTTCGCGCGCTTGGTTCATTTCGGGTAAACATATTCAGCGACGAGGTCCATTTTTGGATGACTGGGTTCGCAATTAACGAAAATTGTAGAATTTAGTACGATAACAATCCACACGAGATCCGCCAAATCGCAATGCCTAAAGGCAACATCGGTTCATACTTCTTTGAGAACGACGTTGGTCCCGCCATAACATTCAAGGTGACAATTAACGGCAGTAAGTGACGATCACAGCTTGGCTATGAGTAAAGATGGTGACATCCATCACGAATATTATTTTCTATTTCAGCCAGGATAAGGCCTCCTTTATCGCTATTATTCCCTCCTCGATTAGGGAGGCGGAAGAAGATCTTAGAGTTTAGATCGTGGAAGAATACACCTCCTCCTACTCCCGTTTCCATTTTGCATCCGTCCGTTTAGAAGCGAATTAATCAATGGCATAACCCTTAAGAAACTTCCCACTCCATTTTGGGGCCGAATGAGAGTATCGAATTTTTTTGAATTAAAATTGAGGAAGGATTTAGTCGTTATCGGCCGGGATGCAGTCTAATTAATTTAGAATAGATGAGTGGACTGTCAGAAGACAAGTCACCTGCTTGCGGTATACATATCTTTAAAACATTTTTTAGCCACTCCGTTGCATGTGGTAAGTATCATTCATGTTACCACAAATCTTTACACTCACTTTTGTCTTACTTTAGGTGAGCTCAACATTTTATAGCAAACGTGCTCCTATTTTGTAACAGACGGCGAAGATTTACAAATCAATTCCAGTAAGCCACTTAAAACTGTGTGAACAAGACACAGACAACCTGATCGTTAACTATCTCCAATTGTTTCAATATTAACACAAGTAGCTTTATTACCTCAACACCCATCATACAAATAAAATTGTTTTGTAGGCCACATAATATAACTTTCGCACATAATCTATTCATCCAACCGATATACTGTACAAGATATGAGGATCATATTGGTATGATTAACGCATCGAAACTATATCAAAAACATTGAACGTATTACTCTACCCAAAGACCATTATCGGCTTCACACCTTATGTGAATTTGTCCTGAAATTTCGATTTTGTAACCCCAAGCTAATGTACATTCAATTCACAGTATTTGTGTAAAAATTTCGCAATGTAACCAGGTATACGTTGAATGGAAGGAAATTCCATATTGCCCATTTAAGTGCTAATGAAGCATGCAATCGATATTGCTGCACGAAGATGCATAACTAATCCACATGTCTATCTACTCCTGCCAAATTGTATTACGTTCGATTGCAAATAAAGTACTCATTAACTGTCATTCAATCGAACTTCGAATTTCGAACTTGAGTATGCACATGTCAAAGTGCATTAAACGTCAAATACCAATATTCGAATTGACCTCATCAGTCGATGATCAAATCAGCAAAACAAAAATCTTCTTCTCAAATGCAAATAAGACAATTCAAATAACCGCCAACGCTAATGGCAAATATTTCACCTTAATTTTGTTTTTTTTTTTTGTTATTTGAAAGCGAATTTCATCCGCATAGCATAGCACTCTAATGAAATTTGGTAATAATTCGGCTTTTAAAAACCGACAATATTATGTTCGAAAATGAAAATGAAAACGAAATTGAGCGAATAAATTATATCACTTGTGACGGTTATAGCATCTCGCGCACACAAATAAGACGTATACTTCTGTTTGCACGATGATGTCGTGTAACATTGCCGAAAAAAAAGAAAAACCAACAACACAATGTTTAACAATCAAAAGTGGTACGCCAAAGCAGCAGCAAAAGAAGAAATCTCCACCGCGTACACTGTACAGAGTACACAGTAAGGGGATCTTAAATGTGTCAGAAGAAAACTTTCGAATGTTACTTAAGATCAGTGGATCAGACAAGATCCAGATTTGCAGGGCTTTTTTTGTGAAAATGGAACAAGTATTTCTGAATTGAGTTGACCTACTTACCGATTCTTGATCCGTTCCGTTGACAAACGTCAAAGTCGAGTTCGAAAAGTAAATCCTTTTTTTTTCAATTTCGAAAAACCATTGAGTTCGTTGCGTAATAAACTGCCAGCAAATGATCAATATACGTGGATACACATATTATTTAATAATAATCACTATGAAAACTTGAAATACCGTGAACAATTATTATAAGACACGACACACGGGGGGATAACGTACTCTTTTCGAATTTGATTTGACAGAAGACCACGACAACGATATCGGCATGTAGATTGAGACTTTCTATTTGCCTTAACTTTCGATTTCGATTTTTGTGTTTTTTTTTTTTTTTTCTTTTCTATCAATTTAGGGTTTATTTTTTGGTAATTTATTTATTATTTGACACTTTGACAGATGTTTAGGTAATTTCCCGAAATTGTTCGATTCAATTTGGCTAATTAAACATGCACACATGCGGATGGAGGAAGGAGTTGTTCAACCCTTTTTTACACACTACCGACGACTGGGCTTGACCGGGGCTAATTGGCTAGCGTTTTGAACGGCACAACGGAAATTTAACGAATGAACTTCGTCGAGGGGATACCTAAAAGTTTTATAAACTTGGACCGCAGGGTTTTGTATGAAATAAAAGCTGTTTTTTCGTCTCATGATTGAACTGCTGCTGTCGGTCAAAACGAAAGATGCCTCTGGTTTATGTTGGAGGGTGGGGTGGGGTGGGCAGAAACGACGAATGCTAGGTACAACAAGAGAAAGATTATAAAGAAGAAATAAGGCAAAGCAATGAATGCGGCATAATGACAAAGACAAAGGTGCAAGATGTATGCTGAACGGCTCCCGGTTTGAATATCTGAGCCACTTTACGCGTGCACGCGTTTGATGGTTTTTTTTTTTTTTGAATTTGTGTTCGGTTTATTGTTGATCGTGTTTCTTTTATTCTTGTTTTCTTGTCATTTTGTTGCGCAACATTTGGATATGTTTATGATTGAGTCATGGTCAGTTAATTAGTTGCCAAAGAGAGGAAGAGTGTGAGTGAACTGAGATCGAAAGCGAGAGTGATCAATGGATGATGAGAATCGGATTTGGGTTTAAGCTCATTGGAAGAAATCGGATTAGTTACCATCAGTTTGTGTGGTGATTTAAGTGTGAAACTTGATTGAAGATGCGTTGGCCCACATTCAACGGGTGATAAGATGTTATTGCCACTTGATCTCCAATTGAGGTGCGAGAGTTTTCTTTTTTCTTTTTTGCCTTGGAGATGATGTGCTTTTGTCTTTTAGTATAATTTGCCAAAGTTTATGGAGATTTAAATCGATTATGAAATTTTGTTTTCAAGGGTATCGATCGGCAGGTATTGCATTGATTTAATCGATGACCTTGTAATTATATAGAGGTGGAGAGTGAAATAGATACACCTTTGCAGAGGGTTTATTGTTGGAAACTAGTTTTGTATATTTGACACAAAATACCGCCAATATTTTGGTGTAAGTGTAGCCCGTATAAAATCTCTTTCTTCACGATCGGGTAGTAGAATCGGGTATTTAGTCATCAAATTGCAAAATCTCACTATCGACAGGACTACGCGACAATGGCAATGTGTTCCAAACCGAAGTCCAGAGAAACAAATTGATTTTTAGATGCATAGGTAGTCAAGCTGCTATTAAAGACATCTTATCCACGTCAATAAAATCGAGACTCGTTATCGCTAGGCAATAATTTAGTAGATGGACCATATACATAAGTATCACATGGAAAGAGAATGCAGACAAATTGTTAAACTTGGAGCATACTTCTATTCGCTCGCCTTTAGAACTTGCTAAATCAAGGATTGCACTTGAATTCAAAAGACAAGCAGACGACAAATGTAAAAAGTTGACATCATATCCTGTCTTTAGAGCATTCTGGATAAAGCACGACGAGACTTAGTGTATCCTCGCATAGGCTTATCAAAGTTAAGGTATCCTTACTGCCCAGAACTTTTTGGTGACACACCAAAAAATGAATGCGCTCAAACACAGACGATTTATGTAAAAGTTCTGGCAACACAAACACTGAGGAAGACTAAGAGTACTGCCAGTCAAATGCTTAAGTTATTGCTGACCAGAAAGCGGCCTTAAAAGAGTTTTTCCTCAACAGCTTGAGCGATGTGTTTATCAAACCACCATTACGCTGGTACCAGGGAGGCCGCTCAAGCAACTCACGATATTAATACCTCCATTTGCTTTATCTTCTGAGGTTCTTGTCTCACAAATAATGGACCCAATAGAATGGTGTGCGGCATCCTCCTCAAACCTAACCTAAACCAAACCTAAGGTGTAAGGTCTAGTCCGCTGGTATTACTCCTTTATGGAGGTTTAAAATCGCTTTGAAAAATATAGAAGATACACCTAATTTTGGTGGAAAGGTACTTTTAACAAACAAAATGTTCAGCATATAAGCTGAAGCCCAATGTGGAGGCCATTACATATTGCTTTCTTGTTTGTTCATTGACGAGAGGTTCTTAGTCCTTTTTACGCTTAGTGTTGATCATAAGGTGCGAACTACAGTCGTCTGTGGCTTCTTAAGACGGTTTCATTCTTTTCATTTCTGTTTCCTAGCTAACACATGTTAATCCTTGTACCTTCAAAGGCTTGGTATACTGCGAAAAGTATAACAATTACAATCCCAGTACGCGCTTTGGCAAGCATCATCGTTTATAGAAATTTTTATTTTTTTTGGCGCCGTAGAGCATTTTTCCTTTTTTTGTACATCCACATCCTGGTAGGTTCATAGAGTCCACGCTTGTATCTTCTGCTCCGTTCGTCCTCTTCGTCCAGCGTTCGGCAACATAAAGGCGAACTATAATGGACAGACATCTTCGATACATTTGACGTTTGTCTCTCCCAAGCTGTAATGTAACACCGAGTTCAGTTCAGTTCAGTTCTTTATTTAGTCTTTTCTTTTCTCTTTTTCTTTTTTTTTTTTACATGAATATATCTGTTTCACTTACTTGCTAGTGCTTATAGCTAAGTGGCTATAACGTATGGCCTACTTTGACAACTGAGAATACTTATAGAGTATGAGCGAGTGCCCGTGGCAATACAGTTACATGTAGTGTGCAGCTGCTCTTGCTACCGGAGAAGTGGCGATTTTTTTGACGTTTTGTCTATAATGTAACACCGACTTTGAATGTATTCTGACGTTTCATGCAAAATGATATGGGAGCTCACGTACACATTCCCAATCGATGGTACTATTCAAATCGCAGCCATTTTGTAGAGTTATTAGGTACATTTTGTTGCTGTTAATCAAATGACAGTTGGGAGAAAATGTGGTGTTCAAAAGTTAAGGAAGAAATACCACGACTTTTTATTACATCCTGGTAGCTCGTTTGTTCATATTTATTCACATATAGGACCAGTTAGGCTTCGACAATTTAAGAAAATGTGCGAGCAGAAGAATCTAGTACAGATATATATATATATATGTATATAGTATATTTCTTGGATTTTTCTAACAATGCATTTTCTTGTTTTGCTTGTTGGGCTAATTTCTACAAGCATAGAAATGTATGTCGATAAAGTAGTTTCTTTTTAAATTGTAAATTATCACCAAATTAATTGGATATTCAATTTTTAAATTTATTTGAATCTATAAAAAAGAAAAAAATATTGTTAGGCGTATTATGTATCAATTATTACCTTTATTACGAAACAACATTTTATTCGAAACCGATTATGTCCAAAATCCAGTACTGAACATTCTCCACTGCCATAGGCCCCGTCTGATGGAATCCATTGTTTTTAACTAAAAGTTCGATAGGATATACATCTTTTTACGAATACGTCAAATAAAATTTCAAGGTTTACCTCCTACGAGTCTTAATTTACAATTTTTGCTATTGTTCAGAGGCTAAATATTCCACTTATATAACTCAAGAAAGAATACGAGAATTTTCTTCGTGTAAAGTCGCGAACTTTCTCGTAAATACTCCAATTGTAAAAAAAAATAGCCCATCTACTCTCCCACTTAGCAAGTCACCATACCGACGTGTCATGCGCCCTACCACAATCCAGTCAGCGAACTCTCCGAACACATCCCATCGCCGCACTTGTTTTATTTTTTCCATTTCATATTTCCTCCTACTTTATCAGCTACTTATTCTTCGTCATGAGTTTCGTCTAGTATGAACATCAAAAATGGCGTCGATTGTCAATTTAACAATTTTTCGGGTCCGCTAAGAATTCGTTAAAAACCTTGAAAATAAATTCAAATTAATTCAACAAACAATTGCCATTCGATAGTGTCGCCCAAAGGCCAACGAATAAAAATAATAATTTCCCTTGTTAAATTGTGAAAACATCCTTTTTTCCCTCAAGTTTTCCTCTCGAATCGACGACGACGTTAAGAAAAATCGAGTATCGTGGGTGTCGCGAGTGTATGAGTGTGTGAGTGAACCGTGTGTCTGTATATAATTTTTGCAGAAGAAAAAAAAAAAACCTAAAAAGGACGATCGAATCCATCCGTGGCCCCAAAAAAGGATAAGAAAATCGATTCCCAAAGGACTTTTCCTGTTGTTTTTTTTTCGAAAAGATTCCTTTTTTTGTTGAATAGTTCCTCTCTTTTTTTTCGTGCAATAAACGTCCGTCGACAAGAAATTATTTGGCGTTGCTCTTGTTGTTATTGGTAAGGACATGACCGTGTCGAGTCCTGGAAAGTCGTAGTTCGTTTTTTTTTTCTTCGTAAAATTATGTAAATAATGGCGTTCTCTGGTCCACCAGACTCAATATCCTTCTGAGAGAGAGTATAGAGACTCTGTCGATCTCAAAAGAAGTCTCAAAAAAACAAATCGGAGGAATCGTCTGCTCCCTGTTCCCCCCAACTCGACGTCTCATTGTTTCTCAACAAAAAAACACAGTAGAAGCAGAGAAAAATTTCCGTCGTCTTTGTGTGTACTCAGTGCCAAGTTCTTCTATTTCTTTTCGTTTTTTTTCTCCAAAAAGTTGAATATATTTTAGTTTTTTATTGATAAGAAGTGATATCCTTGTTTCTGTGTGTGTGCTTAGTATCCTGCGTGTTGTTCAATATGTCTACAGATAAGATTAAAGTGGCCGTAAGGGTGCGACCCTTCAATCGACGTGGTAAGTAGGCACCAGCCACCATATACATAATATATTTTGTTAATTAATTTAGTAAATTAGTTTAGAACGCAAGGGGATGACTTGGTGGTTGATATTGGTTTAGGGGGGGCGCTGTAACCCCCATTTTTTGTTTTATTATTCGAGTCAAGAGACTACGCTGACATATCATCATAAAAAAATAAAATGACTCACACTCTACTCGCTCTGTTTTTGTTGTTGTGTGTGCCAGTGGACTATAAGAGGCGAAAGCAAATTTATACGATTTATACCTCCTCTCTACCTATACAACTAATGGGTAGTCTGCTTCTGCTGAGGTTACCTGTTTTTTTTTTTATTGTTTTTTAAAGTTTTTAATTCATTAAACAGTGTCGATGAAAAATAATTGGACTAAGGTTGCAATAGCTGACGAAGTGAGAGGGATTTCTCAAGTCTAAGTCGTTTGTTGTAAGTTTAAATGGAGGTAGGTATTTGACCGTAGAGTTGATGAGTAGTTATGCAATTGTAAGCAATTACTGTGGAAAAAAATGTCAGCAATATTGTTTAGGAAAAATGAGGCCTTTTTATGTAGGCAACGAGGTATGGAATGACAGCAAAATGTCCGGTTATAGTTGGCTAACTGGAGGCGAAGATTTCTTTACTTAGGAATGTATAGCATTGTGGCTGTAATTGGTTCCATGTTATAAAGAGATGAACGTCAAGTGCTAGGATTATAAAGAAGACACAAAGAATGAGGAAGACAAGATAAATGCTTCTGGAACCTCAACACACTTTTCTTCTTCTTCACTGTTAGGATCAGACTGAACATTTGCGTGTGTCGGTAGTGGTTTACAATGTCATTGTCTTCCTAGCTTTCTACCTTCAGAAATAGTCCTAATCATACGCTGATAACTGAAACTTAACCTAGTTCCGAGTTTTAAGCATATCTACGAGACGGACAATGATCATCGTATTATTGCATTAGTCGAGACAAATAGATGCCGTAGGTCCCACAAGGAAATACAGGATAAAGACTAGAAGTCTCTTCTGGCGATGAACGAAGGACTACCTAACACATATTGAGGCTGTTTAAAAGGAAAATGGCGGACTACCTTTGCGAGTAAATTACTACCCATACCACTTCTCCCACCAGATCTAAAGAACAATGACAAGCTTCAGAGCTTCACCAAGATGATCAGATGCTACGACATAAATTTTATTGATTTCATCGGAAGTGCCATCAGAAGTACTGGTGAAATTAAGGCAGGAGCTAAACTCAAATCGTGACATTGGATCGAAGGGATTTTTAATCTATAAAAATGACGCACTGGTTTGAAGACGGATCTATATAGACGTGGGCCTCGCTCACTCGTTCACTCGTGGTCACTTGGTTTCGAACTCAAACTTAATTCAAACATGATCAAGATGGTATCTACCACTCCTAACAGCTACACAAATGGAAAACAACCTCGCAATGGAAAACAAATGCATCGACTGCGGATAAGACACCAAAGTTCCGTCTTTTTCAGAGCAAAATCAACCAATCGGCCAGAAGCGATCGACCTAAGCTATAGACGTGACCTCAGCGGAATAGTAGCTGCAATGAGAGCAATAGTAACAGCATTTAAAGTTTTTCATTTCAAAAAGATAAAGTTAGGGTCCGTTTTAACATTCAATAGGCTGTAGGGTTTTAAATTTGACAGACAGGAATGTGTAGATTGATTAAAAATCATTTGACATGTTGCTCTATGAGAGCATTCTAAGTGTAGCTCCATATCTGTGTCCGGCCAAAAATGTTTCTGCCTACTTAATTGCAGTCACTATCTGCTTATGATTTTGAACAATGACTTGCCCTATACAGTATTATATCTGTTTTGTACAATGGATGTACAAACGCGTAAAACGACCAGGGAAATTCAGAGATCTACATGTTCACATGTATGAACATCAAACGTCTGCCCAAAATATGATCATCCATTACAGGGTGAAATTCAAAACTAGTTGATGCCAACAAAGGTACCTTAATGATCCATTGATTGCAGTAATTTATTTACTCGACACACTTGTGTGTTAGTAATCACATTTCGTATATCAATCTTAACTTTTGGGTTTTCTATCTTCGCCTGCCCAGCCGCTTCGTTAATTTTGGTAGAAAGTTTTAATCAAATTTAATAGCCACTTTGGATGAATATTTTTCATATTGACTTAGACTTAGTGCTTGGATTAGAAAAGTCATCTCAATTTTGTTGATTTTATAAATCATTTCTACGTCTCAAAATTGATTATTATCCAGAACTAAGTTAATCAGAATTACTAGTTATACCACTTCAATAGTACCTACCAAATGAAAAAACGTGCTTATTTTTAGATACAATCAACATTCCAAAGATGCTTTCTCTATATTTTTGCCCATAGAGAAGGAACCTTCAATACTATGACCAACTGAAGAGAGGATTGGGTTATAGAAGAATTTTGCTTGATAGCAAAAGGTTGATCGCTGAAAATACTTTTTGTTGTTCCCCGGTATTGTAGACCTTGCCAGAATTAGATTGACATCAATAACTGGTGCTTAGTAAAAGGCAGCCTCGAAAGAAAACCCTCTTTGCATTGTGATGGAATTTTGTAAAAGTCTAGAGCACAAGGAGAGATGTGTTGCTTCCAAAGGATTCCTTACCACCTTACCACCAAGCTTCTACAATTAGCCTTGGCATCCTTAAAACTCAATTCACAATCTCGTGGTCTCGCTTTGATATATTGAGTAGAAAGAATGGACTCTTATGGGGCAATCTAAATTGTTACCTCAGGCGTTTCGGGCGCTTTTGTTCGTAGATATCGTAAACTCGAGCTTAGCGCCCTAATAGAGTTACTCTCTACTTTGTCATGCAATTGACATCTGTTAGTTCTTAACTGTCATAACACAATTACACTAATAGTACCAAATTCGCACCTAGGATCTGCATCCTGACAGGCAGGGCAATCACATAGGAATTGTCGTGACAGAAGTGTCCACAAGCGTCGTAGACAAATGTTTCGCTTGTCAATCATACTTAGATGTCTAGCAAAAGCGAAGTGCTTCGTAAGAACGCCAATAAGTTGTCTGCAGTCTTCAGTCTTTTCTGCTAAGAGACAGCAAGCATGGCACGAATTTCTCACGTCAGGAAAGAAAAAGGAATCAGTTGAGAAGAGTATCCTACGTCTCAAACAATTTACACTTTGAGAACACAACAGACAGACTATCCCCATGCAGGAACTGTAGCCTAGATGTGAGAACAGTATACATCAAAAAAGGAAAGGGACTGCAATTGCGCAGTCGTGTAAGACTTTCACTGTCGGACTAGGTAGGTAGGTTGGCGTGGCAGCTGGCACCCAGATACAGATGGGCACCAGCTCACTTAGGCCTAAAAGGCCCATTGTGGTACCACCGGATCTATAAGAAACACCAGTTAAATACTATAACTACGACACTACAGTGAGACACAGACGACCGGTATAGATAGGCTACCAGACAATTACACAGATAATTACACCTAAAGGAGGTTCTTCCGCTGAATCAGGACAACCAACCGGAGCTTTTGAAAAAGCGTAGAAGATGCCTGATGGGTACACCAGTCAGGTCACAGAGGTCGTCAAAGAAGAAGGACCCCAGGTGGAGGTTTCTTCTTGACGCTAAGGCAGGGCAGCTGCAGAGACGATGAGGAATAGTTTCCTCTTCCTCCTCATCCGTTCGCGTACTTTCTGCACTAAAATTGCTAGATTATCAAATTTCTCTCAGAGAGAGCTAAAATTACGACAAAGTAAACGAACGGGTTGAACAAGAAAAAGTTGAAAATACACAGCTTTGACAGTTTTAAGAAACCAGCCCACAGAAATTTCTTGTACTAAAATTCGTAGCATGGGGAAAGTTCTAACTCTCATGAGCGCTCTCTTCTGCGAAAAACCACGAAAATTCTCAGTACGCGAACAGCTTTTCGTAAAAATTCGTAAATTTTCGTATAAATTCGCTGTTTTAGGAGGGTACGCGAAAGGACCTTATAATAACAAAGCAATAATTTCCTGCTGAAGTGTGTACGTCAAAAATTAATGAATACTTTTCCAAAATAAAAAAGTTGAAATATTTTAAAATGGAATTGTAAAGCATGTTTCCGAAACCGAAATCATATCAGTCCGTGTGTTAAAAATTATACTTTTCAAACACACTATTCCATGTATATCATAGCACAGCAAGAAAAGAATGTGTCTACCCAGAATGCTCCAGATAAGACAGATTTTCACACTCCAGCAATGGAAGGTGCGAAAATCCAACTCTTCTACAGAGACAACTACCAAATGGGGTTGTCTAATTATAGATCACAAAATGATCCGAACCGAAGAAAAACTGGCCATTAATTCAAATAAACCGGAAGTCGTGAAAATAAATGGTCTGTTCAGTGCAAAATTATAACGCACTTGGGCGTCCCTGTTCTGTGATATCGAATAATAAAGCTGTTGGAATTTTTTCCTAATCTAAGCCACACTGATAAGTATGAAGCAGATAAAACCCCAGCTGTCTGCAATCGCACAGAAATAAACCAGAAAATTGTGTACAAATTCTTTCAAATAGCCGATAGTTCATAAACTAACTTAAAATATTGCTACGGATGAGATCAAGTTTCAGGAATCGATCGTACTCGTATGTCACCCCAACGGAAACACATGCTGCTACACATGAACTGAAACTCAGTTGAAATTAATTTATTTGACGAACAAAAAAAAAAAACAACCATTACGCATGCTTTTGTAACATATGTGTTGCGTTGTGCTTCTGGGGTCAACAAAAGATCAACGCATCGGACGCTGTGTGTACATATACTGTTAGTCATGATTAGTCTAATTAGATTCAGCTTTTTTATGTTTGTGCGACTGCTCATGTATCTGTAGCTTGAACTTATACGATAAGCAAAGTGCAAAAACTGGATAAACAAGTAGTGAATTGTTGGGAAGCATATTATTGCGATAAATGTTTTATTGAATCTCACGTGATTGACTGGACTTGATTTATTAGAACTTTGACTAGCTTGTGATCCAAAAAAGCGCAGGAAATCAAACTCCAGAAGCACTGACTAGAACCCCTATGCTATAAATCATCTACGCGGTCGGATAGATCTTAGAGATACTGAACTTTAATGACATCAGCTTCTATGTCATACAATCATGACAACACCAAAGTGTTTCGCATAAGTCAGTTCGAGGTTGACGATACTGTAGCACATAATATTATCTTGAGCACAAGTGCACATTGACTGTGATTCGAGTGCAGGTAGGTGTGCATTACAATAACCTTTGACTTTGTTCTAAGTGGAAGTCCTTGGATTACATGCTCAAAGCATTGGATCGGGCAAACCCCTTTTAGTAAATATAGAAGTTGTTTAAGGAAATCAAGATACCAGGCTGGTGCTACAAATTAAATCAGCTGTGGTTATTTTTACACCTTCCATCATCAATTGCTCGGAAAGTTGGATAAAAGTGCAGTAAACCAAACTACTCGCTGTGGAGTAGCCAAAAAGGTTCAGAAACCTCATTCTTAGGGCCAGAACAATTGTGTAAAATAGGTTTATGCAATACCATACATACCAGGCTCTTCATTCTAAGAAACCCAAGAAGCAACTGGGACTTGAAGTATCCAGAAGAGACACAAAATTAGCCCTCAAATAGGTAAACGAGTCACGAAGGAAGTGGCAGTAGAATGTTGCAACTTTGTGAAAAGGTAACAGGTCCATAGGCGAATAACAGTCGATAAGAAGGCACGACGATTAGGCAAGCCCTTAGTCACATTTTCAGACACAGTAGAGACAAGGGGTTAGGGAAATACTTGTATTATCAGAGACCACGGACATGGAACAAGCACATTTGCAGTTCTTAGTCTCGTTACTTTACGTTGAGTGATCTAATAACTAACCCTGGACAGTTTTGTGGCCATAATAACCTCTTGTTCTTATGAAGAAAGAAGGGAAAAATTCGTTGAATCAGATTATTCCCCTTCCCTTACAGTTCCATTCATCATTCATTGATCATTAATTTACTTGTAGAAATCTCTCGAAACTTAGAGCGTCAAAAAGGCCTGCGCAACATCTTTTCTCCTGCAACGGTTTTGAGCCCCTCAATTCATTCCCAAAGTAATCGATTTTTTATACACCAAGAATACAGGAAACAATTGATTTGCCTTTCGCAAAGGTGTTTTAGTGTCTTTGCTTCACCATTGGATTGCAAAAAAAAATTCACAGACAAGAGAAATGAGGGAAGAGGTTGAAAGAGTGGCCAAAAGTGGCTTGAATGATCGCAATGTCTTCAAAAAAAAAAAAACGTCTTTTCAGTTTCAATTTCGGGATCAAAGAGAAGTCATTCCTCTTCAGAAATGTTTTCAGAAAGTTTGGATTATTTCTTGAGGCCGCAAAGACGTCTCCAAAATGACAAACAAATTTTTGGACAGACCTTTATTTTGCACAAATCCTCGTGAAGAATGGTTTGAATATTCTCTTTGTTGATGTTAAAGGCCTCTTTCATCATTCTCAGTAAAGCATTCCGGTATTCTGGAACAAACTCGTATTTTTTGGATCATTTCAGGCAAGAGCTTAAGTTGGCCTTCATGTGTGTTTGTCATCTTCCACCGCCTCTCTTCTACCCCAAAAAACGTCTATGCCGCCACTCGAAAACAACTATTCTACTCAAAGAATCATCACATCACACTTGTTGCATCAATCAGAATGTTTCTGATGCATTTTTACTAAGTTTTGTATAGAATTTAATGACCGCTCTTTGTATGTTCAAATGAAAAGGTATTCTGAAAAAACATAATTTTTATAATAATTGTTAACTGTCAACCAAATGTCATGAAATTTTGACAGATAGTAGAGAAAGATTCAAGCTTTTAAACGCATGATGGCGCTCTTGGTAGCTGAGATATGGTTTTTGTCCAGGATATTATTTTCCCCACTATACTTCACTAGAGTTTCGGTGACTTTATTTGAGCTTCACTGAATCGAACATGTTATATTCGAGACCCATTCGTTCGTATGTTTGATAAAAAAGTGATTTCAATTCTTCTTTAAACCAGTGAAAAGGTTGTTTAATTGAATTTATGTTCGATTGTAAGCAGGTAAACTAAATGAAATTTTGAGTGAAATAGTCGACCAAGTCCGGCGCTTTGCTAAATTCCTCAAACTGTCACAAACAAAAGTTTGATTATAAGCCATAGTCACCACCACCAGTCACCACTAAACTTAACATTTTACTTGTCAAATCCATTGCCGCTGAAATTTCCCTGTGTTATTTTGAATTTGATTTGGCAAAATTTTCGTCATTATTTTATTCTTTTTCTTCTGATTTTTTATGGTTGAGGAGATTGAAGGCAATGAAATAAAAAATAATCGTCATATTAAGGTTCTACTGTATAGTACTAAACTAAATAATCTACGTCAAGACGCCTGAAATGTCTTCTTCGGAAGACTGCCTTTAATTAAGTAATCGTCGTCGCCCTTGAGTTACACACAAAAACGATGACAGTACTCGTTTAATACCGAATATGGTAAAATTAATAATGCATAACCAAGGTCTTAGCCAACAGTAGATACTGTATCTCTACCCCTGATTCACCCAACAGACGGACCACACCAAATATAATGTCTTCGTCACCACAAGCCCTTCCTGTAAATGTGATTCAATAAAAATGTCGTCTTGCAAAACAACCACTGGTCAGTTTACCTTTCCTGTAACGTTTTCGTTTTCTTTGTAAGAGTAACTCCAACCCACGATTATGAATCACTGTTATGCCTGAATTTTGTAAGGGCGCGCAAAAACTTAATTCATTTTGAAACACATTTCACCATAAATTATGCATTTTCCGACACCAAGTTATACAGTTGTCCTTTAATCTTTTTTGTGCAAATTGTCTTTTGTGTTTGTATAAACAGGTTGGTCGCCGCGCGCCGTCACCGTTCATGGCCCCATAAAACAGGGGCGGCTCGGGCCCATAGAGTAAAGCTAAGAAGGAAAAAATAAATAAATAAATACTAACAACCCAGGGAGATTAGGAGAGCGAGAGAGAGAATGAGATGGGACCTTACCACCACCTAATTCGTATGCAAATGTTCACAATGACCCAGGGGGGACAACAAAAGTTTTTGTTCTCTTGCTTTTTTGGCCTTGTTTTTTGTTTTCGGTTTTTATGAGCTTTCTCTAGAGTTTTATTGTGTCGGTGGTTGGTTGGTTGGTTAGTTTGTTTGGTGGTGTAGTGTTGCATGCTGTTTTTGTTTTAGCACCCTTCTTTGTACGCCGGTCAGGTCATAAATCTCTTGTGCCTCAGCGTGATTGTAAGGCAAAGTTGTTGTTTTTTTTTTTTTTTGTGGAAAATATTTTTTCCCACTTTTATAGCCCTCCCAAGGTACGAGTACACACGCAAGTATGTGTCTATCTGAAGGGGACCATTATGGTTAGGAAAATAATTATGCTGCGCATAATTGATGTAGGTACACTGCTGTCGTCCTGGCCTGTCCTAATTTCTTTCAATTTATTACCCGAACACCACTAGTATGCTAACGAGGCGGGCCATACAAGTCTATGTGTCTGGCCTTCGACCATTGCCATCTCTATCCGGTTCGAGAAGTATCTATTGTTTGGGCAAAGAAGATTCACTGCATCTTCCTTTAAAAAGATTTTTGTGATTTCCTATCGCAAAGAGAGGAAACAAAACGAAACCAAAGAAGATGAAAATTGAAAAGAGAAATAAGGAAAAAAGCAACAAAGACAGTTCAAAAAACTTGCTCGTGTTTCTGTGTTGGCTTTTGTGCCGTGATGGCTCTGTTACGTCACCTTTTGGTACTCTACCTCTGGCTAGCTAGCGAACAATGTGGCATTTCATTATATGGCATATAGTAGTTGGTCATGCTTTTATGAGTGTGGAAACTTTGCTTCTTTTTTTTTTATTCGTTTTCACCTTCGTTTGATTCGAACATACATACACATAAGTAGTTATAGAGAGGGTGTAGAGTTTAATATGAATAAAAAAAAATATAGGAAGGCTCTTGAGATGTGGATAGGCCGCCGCCATAGGGAGGCAAAGGGAATCTTTTTGTGTTTACATTGTGCTGATTTAATAAATCAAAAACTAGGCATAAGTAGGTTGTTAGGATTGCCAACTAGGGGGAGGTATAAATTATTCACTAGAAATGGGATGAGGTGGAGGGTTTGGGTAAATTAAAAATTCTCAATTGCCCGTATAGTCGATGTCGCTTGTAGGAAAAAAAGGCTTTCTCAGCACAAAAGAGAAGAACGGAAATAGGTCAAAAGCTTGTTGACCCGAATGAATTCGTGGGAATCTGCAGGTAGTCGTCGCGAAAAAAAAAAGTTTCTTTCAAAGTTCTTGTTGGCATAGGAGGAGGTTTTTCGCTCGCTACTCTCCCGTCGTCCTAGGAAAGAGGAGGGATTTCCGAAGAAATTGCATGAATCTAAATTTCCTTTGAATTGAAATGAGCTCCACTTCAAAAGAGAAATGGCGGCAGGAAAAAGGGGATATTTTTTTTTTATGCTTCGCTTATATGTACTAGTACAGTAGAGTCCGTAATTGCGTTGACCTTTTAACATTTTTATTAGGATAAATATAACTATTCCCGGAAAGGAGTTCTCTGTGTGGCAGGTTGGTTGGAAGGTGTCATTACCTGAAGTTTTTTTTTTTTTTTTGTGCGTCATTCTGATGGCTTGGAGTTTTCTTGGAGTTTTTTTTGTTTTCTTTCTTTGTTCTGAATGGTGTCACAATTTGTGAGTACTTAATCGAAACTGAGTGTTGTTTTGATTGTTATCTTGGCGATGATTTATTATTTGGGGAAAGAGTAGGTTAGTTATTTTTCGTGCAACACGGTATTTTTCTTTCACTTTTCTTTCTTGAGTCATTTCAACTTGACGTAAGGGTTTTTATTGGCAACTTCCGTATGTAGCTAGTCCAATGGAACATTTTCTTTTGCTAGACTTCTTGGCGATGACAGTTGTGTGAGAGCATAATTATGTATTAAATCGACCGGTTGTGGTGCGGAAAGGTGTGTCGAATAATAACCGCATAGAAATATTGACAATGAACGATGAAATCTTGACAGTCGAGCTCAACTGTAGACATGCCTTCGTATTTAATAAGAGAATACAGTGACACACGGTCATGCTGTTGTATTAGAATGTACAAAAAGCCATGCAGCGCTGCGGATAATAGTTTCAGATTATTTCTAGGCTTTTATACTCTAGAACATTGAAAACCCAATCAAAATTTATTAAGAGGCTTCCGATTTTTGCGAACAGTAACTTACACGTTGTTTTTGACAATTGTGGTATAGAAGAACGCATTAAAGTCCTTATTATAACGACTTAAGCAAGTTTTATGTCAAATAAAGTATATAGTAAGTCAGTGCAAGTAGTCCAAACATCCTTAGGTGCTTCATAAATATGTAGGTACACACTAGATGTGCCTTCACGTGGTTCATACAAATTACAAGATTACACAAACATTAATACGTTTTCGAATAAAATAAAAGTAAAATATAAAATCTTTACTTTTGTGTAGATAATATAAAGCATAATCTGTTGCAAATTACTTGAAATTACCCAACATGCGCAGAGAGAAGTGACAAAGGAGATTGAATATCTCTAAATCCTTTATGGACTGATTATTATTGCCCTTTTTCACTCTGCAAGTGTTGGATATTTTCAAGTGACATATAATAAACTACAAGCACCAAGTGCGTCTCCAGGATTTTCTTATATCGGACAGTTTTTTTTTCTGTTTTGTTTCTCAGTGTTCTATTTTTGACATCTCATGTGTCACTGTCAAACATACTTAGTCAAGGGGCCAGTTATAGCTAACAATCAAATGCATCATTTAATCAAATTAGTGGAACATTGTTTGAGGTTAAAGTCGATCATTGAAAGCAAAACTGACAGAACAGAAGGAGAAAAAAGTTTGGTTTAGTGACTCTGTACTGCACAGTCCAGTACATGATTTTCTGTACTTGCTTTTTTGGTAGAACATATTCGTGAGAACTGTCATAAATGAAAATTCTTTGACAATTTAATACTTTTAACTGCTAATAAGAAGAATGCTTTGGGAAATGTTCGGTCTCATTGAACAGAAGGTTGTAATTTTCTGTTCTAATCTGTTCTGACAGTTTTCACAAACTTGTGCTGTGCTACTTTTTCAGTCACTGAACTAAGCTAATAACTTGCTCGTTGACAGGTCGATTGCACAAGACAATAAGTCAGAATCTCGCCTTTGACAGCCAAAGGTGAGAAATACTAAAAAGTTTTTTGGTAGAATTTGACAAACGCGACTACGTTATAAGACTTTTCGTCCCTATTCTTTACGTCAAACTATATTCTAATAGAATAGTTTATAAGTTAGTTTTGGGCTGATTCTGTCGTAGTGGTCTTTGTGTATATTTGTTATGAAGCCAATCATTCCCTACTTGATAGTAATTCCCAGTTATTTTTCCCAAAATCTAATAAAAAAAAAACTAATTTTTCGTTACAGAAACCGAACTGGGAACACAATGTATCGTCGAGATGGACAAACATCAGACGGTGCTGCACAACCCGGCATCACTTGACAAAATCGATCGGTAAGTAACAATCAATAAAACATCCGATCTCCTATCTTTTAATCTTTTCCAAATTATGTCTAATCAGAATTTTATAAATTTTTAATATTTTTTTTTTTTTGCAAAATACAAAACACATTCTTCTTTTAAACTGAAAGCTAGCAAATTCCGACAGTGATGGGAGACACAATTTGATAGCCTTGAAAAGAATTGTAAGGATAACTTCAAAAGAGGGTATTACATTGATGTTGAACGTTATGATTACAAAAAAATACCCGCAAGCTATTGAAATTTTTCATATATAAACTATGGGGAAGGGGTTGGTCTTTGAAAACAACTCTGTAGAGAAAAATTCTTTCAAAGAATAGATTACATCTTGTGGGGAGATGTCAGCACTATTGTGCCTATATCAGTGTGTCCTTGCAGGGCCTTTTTGTGCTACCAATAATTATATTTCAGCAATAAAATTCAATTTTCTATTGAAATCGAAGTATATATGTATGTATTTCTCATTGATGACGATGTGGTATTAGTTGACTTGGATTCTTAGTTCAAGGCCAAGACAACGTGGACAAGGGATACGATTGATTGATTTTTACTTGAAAAAATTATGTTTTGCGCCTCTAGGGGAAAATAGAAACAGTTTTTTAAATGTAACTCCCCAACAGTTGAACCAAATTGATTTGAAATAGATTGATGTCAACTATTCCAAAACTTTCCCATCGCCACAGCCAGGTGTTGCGGCATTTTCAAAAGCAAAAATATAGCTTCTCAATTAATTGTTCATGCCATTTTAGTAGCAATTAGAAGGCGCTCGTTAAAATAAGTTATAAATTTGCTTGCTGCACTTTTATGTCGCTACGCGCTCGGACCTTATCGTAATAGAACACTGTACTCAAGTGAAACGTTTTTTTGTTTTTGAAAAGCTCACGTCGTTCAATCATATTGCGCTGCGCTTTCGATTTCGCTCGTTTGCATTCTTCAAATGGCAGAGCACGATTCTCTAAATTACAGTCAGTAAAAGTGCATGTAGGGAGCAGGGAGACGGAGAGCTAACCACAAGTACGATGTCAAATCCAAGGCAATGACACGTTTGGCTTTAATTTGATTTTGGATAGCCATTCGGAAGTGCTTCAAAGAGTTCAAAGCTTAAAATGACCCACTTAGAGTTAAGTACCTCCCATGTATACAGATACATATCGGAACGTTAATTATAAGAAAAAACTCTCGACTAAAAGTGAAGCCCTAAAATTGCAGTAAATACCGCTTTGAACCACACATAAAGCTGCTAATATTTTCTTTGAAAAAAAAACTCATAGTCATAATACTAGCGATGTTATTGATTTGTTGTTTACCGTACAACAACCGTTTTGAAAAAAATAAATAAAAAGAAAACCCCTCTCCAATCGCCACCCCTAGCGAGAGATTCCGATTCTAAGTACTGACTGATGATCGAATACCTGTTTTGGTTTGCATAACACCTTTTTCCCCCCATTTGACTCAGCACTTATCACTGTGACATGTACTGCATATCATAGGTAATACATATAATAATTGTCGATAGTACGATAGTAAATGCGTTTGTTAGGCTAGGGTTGCCAGAGTGAGTTGTTACTCTTTCACTAACAATCGAATATCTTTTACATCAGATAGGAAATGCTTAAAATGTTGTAGACTCGTAAATCATATGTGTATGTATATGCATACGAGGTTTTTGGGACCACCAAATGGTACTGCACGACCGCCGAATGAAGGTTACAGAGATAAAAGAGGCTATGGTCATATCAAAAGAACGCGTTCTTTTCCATATATCGACTGAAGAACTTGTGTACGAGAACATGGTACGAGTAAACATGCAAAATAAAACAAGTTTTAGTGGATGTTGATCGTGTGCGGAGTGGTACGCGTACCAAGTTTTTGGTCTCACCAACATCAGATTTGGTCTTACTTAAAATCAAAGGTAGCTTGATTTTTGTCGATGTTTATGGGCGGAGCTTTGAGGTGGTGATACCATATTTGAATGTTTTGTTGCACATTGGCTTATCCACTTTTGCTTCCAATAAGTCCAACAAGTCTATGAAATTTTTAAGTGAGACCATGTTTACTCGTACCATGTTTTAGCGTTTACAGGCCGCTTAAGGTCTCTGCGCTTGCTTACTCTAAACCTAGAACAGATTCGAATGGATATTTTCAAGCTCTGTTCGAGCAGTCTTAGTGAAATGAGTGAGGTTTGCGTTGATTCATAATTGTGGAGGAAATTTGGATCCACTCCTGACGCAAAAGAACTGTCAAAACAGGGAACTATAAAATGGTGAACTTGGTTTGAAAAATGCGATGGCCGGGAAGGTATTGGCGACTGTTTTTTAGGAGAGATACCATACCATACCATACTTTGAAGTAGTTAGAGGTTACAGAAGAAGATCAGCAACAAACCCGTGCACAAAGCCTACAACCTTGTCAGGCAACTTGACTGACATTGTAAGAGGAGATTTGTGAGCCGACAGACAAATTATTCAAAACTTAAAGGTTCATTCATAGCTCAGGGAACTGCAAATACGAACAAACGAATATTCGCAAATTTCATTCAGAGCAATCTGCGACCTGTCACTTACCAAAGACACTCATGTTTTGATCATGAAATACAATTTGAGAGTTTGCAATTAAATTGGAAACGGAAAAAGGAATAGAATAGAGTTGGTGTGTTGCTTTTTTCAACTCAGAACTACGAGGTTTCAATATTTACTCTCCGAGGGTGGTGTACAAATTGACTGAGCAGAATAGTATGTCATTTTTGCATTCGTTTGTAATTCACAGTGATGAATGCTTTCGAAGCAAAGTATTTTGAAGTTGAATGAGACTTTTAATCAATAACAAAATAGACTAACACAACACCGTGACATGTAGGGAGATAGAAGTTTATTCACCCTGTGGAAAAGAAGGGGCGTGTCAGATGAATTTTACTTGAATAGTGATCCATTTGCAATGAAATGTCAGCAGTACCTGCTAAATTGAAAAAGTTACTTCTATTGCGCGTAGAAACTTCAAAAAATTGTTTATTCTTTAAAAAGGGTTAAATTGAAATGTCTAGCTTTCTTCTATGTGTATATTTAGAGTTTTGCAGGGTAAAGCCTACGTTTGGGCGCTGATGTTGGACGTCAAACCCTGTCCTATACGATTAAGCATCTATGTCATCTTTTTATATTGAAAACTGGTTCTGCAGTTGCCTTACATTCTCAGGGCAGAAGTGACTTTCGGCAAAATTCAGGGAAGACCCAGTATAGGAGCAAACCATGCATCTGGCAACCTTGTTGCGACGGCTAACACGAACAAAAATTTAGATAAAAAAAATTGTTCTGCAAAGTCGATAGTACCTGTCTAATCTAAACTTCCGACCTACTAACTAGGAAAAAAGTTTTCCACAATCTATTCATAGACTCAAAATAAAAGCACTCTAGATATGATGTCATCGATTGTGTTAACCAGAAATCATGACCGTCAGGCAAATGAATAATATTTAGCACCTTTAACTTGGTAAAGTACTACATATACGTGCCTTATTCATCATTTCCTTTATTAGTTAGAGTTGGTCACCATCATCAGCACCATCATCGTCACCAACCACTCTTTCTCCATATTGTTCTTGGCCAATGTCATTGTCAATGAGAAAGTCGTAGGTTGGGTAGACGCCCGTCCGAAAATAGCAATAACCTCTTGGGAACCACGCCAAATCTGGAAATGTCACGAAAATTTGCTCTAACGTGATTCTCGGCAATTAATGTTGTACGAGTATACCGCCGCGTCTGTTTGTGTTGGGCATACTCGTGTACTCTAGTCACTAGAAGGAATAAATTCTATCATAAACTAAATTATGTATACATATATCCACCATATGTGTGTGTGAGGGGTTGTGTGTACGAGTATGTACTTTGCAAGGGTCGCGACTTGTTTGTTTAATTTAATTTGATGTGCGAAGGTAACTAGTAGCTTGTGTGCATGTCAACAACATTCGATTGAACTTGAACACACTTTCTTGGAAGCTAATTGGATTGTTGCTGCTGCTGTTAGATTGTTCACACTATATCTGTGAAGTTTCTTTTATTCTTAAAGAACATGGCGACAATGCAATTTAATCCGAGAGGAGCATTTAAAGAGTTTTTACTATAGTTCAAACCATAAAATAGTGTTCCATTGTTGTGGCGCTATTCTCTGCATGCGAAGCGCACAACAGGTGAAACTGGTAAAAGATGGAAGTACAGAAAATTGAAATTCTTTCCACTCTTGGTTTGCGGAGGAGGCGAGCGAAGGAGTTGTGTGCGACAAGAGGTGGATGAATAAGATTGAAATTCTGTCTGTTGACGGGATTTAAGTACGTGCTTTATAAAGTCATTGAGCCACTAGGCATATCCGTCTTTGCGAGTACTTTGCCTCCATGAAGAGGAAACGTTACATTGCATTTGAATGCAATTTGGGTGGGGTGGTGCTGTACACCACTTGCACACAACACTTCCATGGCATAGGGATCAAGTAGAACTGAGAATATTCTGCACATTTCTAGAGGATAATTAGAAAAGAAAAAAAAAACTGAAAAGGTGAGAGTATAATAGCGACGAATAGCTGCAATTTTCAAGTGTTGGAAGTACATATTTTCCTTTCTTAAATTTGTTCTACTCCTTAGAAGGGAAAAACGGTCAAAACGATGTTTCTGTAGTTACTGCCCGTTTTCGTGCTTCTAGATTTATTATATTGCGCAATGCCCTGCTGATGTTCAATATCTCTTCTTTTACGGTTTCTTTTTTATGGTTGCCTTATGGACAATGTCCTTTATGCCACGGAGTTTGTACGTTTGATTGTGTCTTTCATAGATTGCAAGTTATATAGTCACATCTTGTGGCATTAATATATGTATGTATGTTTCAATAGAACTTTTTTATGTCTTTTCGTAAGTCGCAGTTTGTTGGATATCGTGCGTTGAACCGACATAATAATAGTTATAATGAACATTTTTAGGTTAGTCAACGGTTTGAGGGTTACCCATACTTTCGAGCTAACTTTATTTTGAAACAATAATCTTGCTCTTTCGCTACGGAATGGCAATAAAACTCAGTCAATAATAAAATATCGGGGCTGAATTATCGCAATAGATAATGAGTGAGGGAGTAGGACTCGTGTTGTTGTTTCGTTCGTCGACTCAACAGGAAAATATTGTTCAAATCAAATGACGCACTATAACGTGTGCTGTCATCTCAAATTATGACAGTTAACGCTCGATTATAAGAGCGGTAAATCGATGACAAGCTACTTGTTATCGATTGTTTGAATTCGGCCGCCGATTTAAAACTTTATTTTGAGCCTAAAACTGGCCCAAAACAGTGAAGTCATTTATATGGCTTAAAACTGCACAACCTTCTCAGTTCCCAGACCTAAGACAAGAAGATTAGATATAGCCCTTCTTCTTTAATGGATTCTGTCTGAGTGTGGCAGTGGATTGGTCACACTCTCCAAAAGGATGACAGGTCCATAGCTAACCAAGCAATGCAATGGAACTCGCTTTACCAGGATGGCAACTGGGAAAGAGTTGGGAAGAGCTGAAGCACAACGCGTAGGTGACGACGGGGAATCTTTTGTTAGAACTGAAGGTTGCGAATAAATTACTCGAATCGAATCTGCATTCCCGCCAAACAAAGGTAGCATACAGAATCGTTGTCAGAAAACCAGAAAGAATAAGATCGCTAGAAAGAGCAACACAACGATGGGAGAATTATGTCAAAATTGGTATTCGCGATAAACGCGCGTTTACTCCTAAGCTGAATCATCTTTTGAGTTCTACATGACGTAAAACAAATTAAATTTGTTCCGAGCCCGCACTTTTCATTCTGTTTCGTCGAGTTTTCATTCACTTTTGGGTCCACCCGTTGACAGAACGTATTAATATATTCTGACGTTCAAGCAAAATCAGATGGAAAAGAAACTCATAAATCTCACACACACATTTAAAGATCTCGGCGGCTGGCTTGGCAGTTCTGAACGCAAATTTTGTAGATGATGTTTGATTGTAATTTGTTGTTGTTAATGGAATGACAACCTGCAAAAAAAGGCAATTAAGGCTCCGCCTGTTTTCCGCAATGACGGGGAGTTCGAGTTGACTGTCTAGTTCAGTTCAGCTCCCTTCCATCTATCCACAACAGACTTGCAGGGCGCGAACTGTTCCGCCATCAACTGTATAACTTGTTAACTTTCTGTTCTTCTGTTTCTGTTCTGTTGACTAAAAGCTTTATGTATAAAAATGACATCCTGCATGAAAACGTGACTGATGGCGTAGACTTTTTAACATTGTGCTATATTTGTATTAGTGTTTCCTTTTTAAAGCAATACAGTTGCAATGAAACCGACGAAACAACTTAAACATGATATAAACTTAATTATTTTATAACAACACTCTGTTGAAACAGCTGTGGACTTTCAGACTTTACAAAGACGGTTTTCTTCATCTATTGCAAATGGTTTACACAACTCCTTACTAACAGACTGATCAATTGAAAAACAATTACATTCAGCTATCACTTAGACCATCTATTCAAATGATGATAGGTTTTATGCTGCGTCTTCTGTCCGATTTGAAACAATTAAAGCACCACATGCCTGTGGCGAGTATTCAACGAGCCAATAAATTATAAAACAAAATGAAGGCAAATAAACAACTTCAGAGATTTGTTTTTTTTTTTTGTTTTTCTTCGAATGCTAACCAAGCATCTTAGTGAATTCATTGAACCATTTCATGTGTCAATAAATATACTTATGACTCACTTTGTGATAATTTGTTCCTCGTCGTTTTTTTTTTTTTAGATTAAACTTAAGAAGCACTTCTCAAAAGAGATTTGGTTCAATAAACTGTCAGTGGACGAATATAAAATTTGTTTTTAGTTTGCAATCAGCTGCAAATCTATTAAAATTTAAAGGACGCAAATTCTATTTACATCATCCATGCACAAGAAAAAAGAAACAAAAGATACTGTGTAGCCCTTGAGCTACCCCTACACTTATGTACACATTATCTTCCCATTATATTTCGCACTCAAGTACGAATTAATTATCAACTGATTACATACGAATGTAAGCTTTTCCACATACAGATACGCACGGGTGCTGGGGTGCCTAAGGGGGTTTTTATATACTCGTCTTTGCCAGTGTGCACATGCTTTCGAACATTCAGGCTTTCATAACAAAGTGCTTAAGCGATAACAGAGCTCTATTTCTATGCCTCGGCGCCTCCACCCCATTTAAACAGACGACGACGACGACGACGAGTGGTAAGTTGCCTCCTATTCTATGTTTACATTCTGATTAAATTCCTCTGATTAAACTCTCCGCGTCTTGGTAGCATTGTAGGTATCGCATAAACATTAACAAAAAGAAGAAAAAAAAATAAAGCTCTGTCACTACTATGCTTATCATAGAACCGAGCACCGAGAGGGCGCGAGGGGGTTGAAAATTTGACACTAAGAGGGAGCAAGTGCAATAACACTTTACGTCTATCTTCTCGTATTCCACATTTATCAGTGCAGAGATTTTCATGACGCAAATAATACGAGAAAGGATGGGGAAAAATCTTTCACCTAAATTTCGCAAAATAATGAACATCATAAGGGGGTGGAGAGGGCGCCATTTTAGTCGGAGGTTGGTCCTTGTGCACCTTTAAATCATCAAAATGAATGAGTACTTCTTGGAAGATTTATATCTTCTCAGTGGAGTTATGTTGTCATTCAAGATTCTAATTATTTTCGAGTAGACACAAAGAATCCGAGATTGAAGTGGTAAAAGGTTCAAGAGGTGTTTTGAAGTATTGAACGAATGCCACAAGTACTTATAATGGGCATAAATTTCTACTCATGTTTGTAAATGAAAACTTAGACGATGAAAGGTGAAACTTTCTTCGAAAGGTAATTTCTTTGGTGGTAGTTGAAGGTCAAAGTAGTGAGGGCCACGTGAGAAAGTATTTAATTGCAAATTGTATAGAAATGAGAGTTTGAAACTTCTTTGGGAAGTACAGTCCATTTGTTCTTAGTCGTAAACTCGCACTGGATTTCAAAAACTTTGAACGATTTTTGTAAAGTTCGAGTTAAAGCATAAATATGAACTTTGGTGATTGTTTGGTGATTTCTTTTTTATTGTCGGACTTTATAGTCGCACTTTTGGAAGGTTGATTTAGCGAACTGCTATACGGTTTGGAATTGTTTTTTAAGTGTTTAAGAGTGTCACAGTATCGCGATGGGGAGTAGGATGACTTTTTTTTATGATGAACTTAAATTAACCTGAGTTAATCTAAAGCTGTTCGAACGGCAATTCTAAATTGTCATTGGGAAATAAAATATGACAGCTGTCATCGGGAAGACCTCCCATTGATATTTAACAAATGTCTGGCACGGCTTAGGTTCGAAGTGCGTATTCTTTAAGGCACGTGTCACCATAATCCACGCTCACTCAAATGTTTTCAGGATCTGAAGTTGTTTTGTGTGGCTATAACCTATTCTGTGAGCTTCCAGTTGGTCTACTATAATTGATGCTCTGAGCAATGATACTCCCCAGCATCAATCTCAGCCCGAAGTTCTACATGTTACATCTCTTGAACTCATACTCTAGTCGGAGAGGATCTTGATAATCAATAATGTATGGGTCCGTACGGAGACGTTATTTTCCGTTCCAGTTATTGCTTGCTTAGCTATAGATCAACCAACGACTGACCATTCGTCTCTCTATCTGCATTTCTATCTGAAGGAGCTCGATTACGTTGCAGATTTAAATTGCTGATGTGACGTGAATTTTAACACGAACGCGAAAGAAATACTGTGAATTAAGACCGGATGCAAAAAACGCATAGAACTCAGTTTGGACACCACCCATTTAGAACAAATATTGAAACCTAATACCAACTAGATTCAAATACACCAAGTCGTTTCTAACTCTCTTTCTGTCTTCGAATTTTAACAATCAGTTTTAAATGTCCGTGACCTGTCAACAAATAAAATATAAATAATAGGTCATAAGGGGACCAACACGTAGAGGACCAAGGCCTAGTCTCTCACAACTTTTCGTGTTGTGCGTGGTATTCATTTCTAGACGTATAGAAGGGACATACAGTTCTATGCCGGATTCGATGAGCAGAGGGTTTTTGAGCAGCTTTCTTACGACAGCAATACTATTGGATGTCTGTCAAATTTTCGCAAGAGTTGGGAACGGAAAAACTTCGATGGTGTTTTCTGTAATTCGAACCCCGTGCACAGTAGTCCAACGCACTAACCAATATGCTAAGGTACGCGTTCGTTATACAAAAAAATGCGCCAAGTTTTGGAAAAATTATATCTTTTTATCGACTTTTGAACTCACTGACATTTTATACCCTAATGTAGTTTTCAAAGAAACATGCAACTGTCAGTCAGTATTACTTATATCAAAGAAATAAATAAATATTTTTATTTTTTTTTTTTTTTCAAATAACAATTCGATTTAAAAGTCCTCAAAAATTGTTGAAATAATTTGTGCCTTTGCCAATGACTCAAATCTAACTTTATTCGGGAGTCAACATTATTTTCATTTCAGATGTGACATTTCTACGACTCCTACTGTAAACGATAATACGGCTCCAAGTGTCAGGTACTTAAATTTTTTTTCTCTACCCGCATGCCCTTCTTGATTTATTCACATCGTAATTTTCTTTCTAATTGCAAATTTTATTTTGTTACGAGCTTTTCTTTTTAATTGTTATCCCATTTAACATCCAGTCAGCTATCTGTTGGGTGACATTTGGGCTATTAAAGGTTCATCTGACTCTGATGAATCTTTGAAAAGCCTATATAAATTTGGCATTGATGAACTAATCGAAATTACCTCAAATTTAAATTCATTGGATGTCTTCTTAATTATAGTGGAACATTTTCGCTAAGGCAAATGAGGGAAACATTTTAAGTAACTAAAATGTATTGAAGACTTTTTGAAGTTTCCTCCTGGTATGGAGGAGGTCAATGAAATCGCAGAGCTGTAGATATGCTACCTCTTTAGAAAGTGTGACAAGTCCATTGCCACTTTCATCGTGGCCTGTTGGTTCCGTGGAAATTTCTACAGACATTAACAGGCAGCACATGTTCAAAGTTGGCTTTCTCTGCATAAACTCATCTTTGGCCACAGAATGCAATTAATCAGCAGCGATTCCCAGACTAGCCGAAGGTAAATATCGGATTCGATCCAATAATCTGTTTCTAAACGCTTGACAGAGAACTTATGGCACATCTTGGAACTGCACGATTTAGCCAAACTATAGATCCTGCCGTTTGGAGAAGTAGTTGTTCGGTATTGAGTTTCTCGTCAACTCTATCGTGTTTCAATCCTCACGTATTATTCCATCTGCATTTGCTGCATGTATCGCAAGACGGCTGATAACACAATTTGGAAATTTGGTGCGCAAAAGATCGATTGTGGCATGGACTGGGCTGTGTGCCATAGCGCGCCATCCATCGCCCAAATCTATGTCTTCAATTTAACATGGCTCTGTAACGCCCAATTTTGGAAGAAAAATTGTCCAATGATGCTCGGCTACATTAGCCACATTCTCTTCTGTGCGCACCGTACCACGACAGGGACCATGCGTATTGTTCACAGTCTCCCGAACTTTTTGCACAAACTTGCCTACAGCGGGCGCGGTGGGTGCTACATTTTGGCCAAAACTTATTTTCAAAAAACGCACTGTTTAGACTACACAGTGACAGCACTCACTTTGGAAATGAGTTTTCAATATCTCCCAACATTGTTCAAGCGTTAACCGACTCATTTCGTTCCGCGGAGGTATGATACTGACTTTCTGTCACAATTTCGAGCGGGAAGCAACTGTCAGTGTCAAAATAACCTACGATTTCAAAAGAAACCACTAGATGGCCCACCCTGTTCATCTATTAAGGCTTTTAACCCTGTTCTCAAGAATAGTTTAAGGCAAAAACTTTCTGCTGACTCCTTTCATCACTTTTTGTAATCCTTTGACGATTACAATGATGTTTTGATGTTTGAATTAACTCTATCAACTAAATTCTTATACGGTTTCGAACATTCATTGGGATTTTCACATTCTCGGTTGGAGTTACTTACTATAGACGACTTGCAATATTCTTTTAGTTTGTGTGCAACTTAGTGACAGCTCCTGAACTTGGTTAAGGGACGACAGAAAGTACGATCCTGGATAAAATGAATAGATAATGATATCCAGTAGTATTACCGCTGACGCGGTTGGTTGGTTGAAACCGGCCCTCGGTGAGGATGCACTTAGACCAGGAGTTTGTCCATTGTGCTGCCGATGGTGGGTGGGTCACTCTCTTACTCAGGGAATCATTTACTCCTTAATATGAAGGAGCCAATCTTAGCCGTAGGCATTGTTGAGATCACTTAGATCGTTGAACTGGTATTCACCTAGTGTGGCCTTTCTAATGTTAGCAAGTGCGGGGCACGTGTATAGGAGGTGACTGATAGTCTCATCTTCTTCTTCATCTCTACAACTTCTACAGAAGTCATAGGGGATGCCCATTCTTTGGACATGCCTTCCTATAGCACTGTGTCCGGTGAGGGTGTTTACGATTTTGGAGAGGGTTCCTCTCTTATGTTTCAGAAGTCCGATGGACCTGGTTTCATTTAGCGTGGGCCTGAGCGGCCTTGCTGTGACCGAGCTGTTGCCACCGATGGTTGGCTTGCTGACGTGGTAAGCTCGTCTCTACTTAAAAGTTTTCAATTTTTTCAAAAAAAGGGAATAATTTTGAGTTTGTTATCCTGCATATGAACTTCGTTTCAAAAACCGTTTTGACAAGGACAGTGTGCGACCATTGCTTACCACTCGTTAATCGTATACCCACTTCATCAACTACACAATCTAAAATCCGACATTCACAAATTTATCGTATCGTAGTCCATTACTGCAGATTGCTGTCCATTTAGAAAGGGATAAATATCCGATCAAGGGACAACTATGTTTAATAAGCAGTTGAATATCACTGGTGGCAATTTAGACATAACGAACTGAATACGGACTAGGCACACTCCAAACCAGATGGGACATTCATGCCATTTATAGTAATGGAATATTGAAATGAAAGAAAAAATATATTCACATCATTTCACGGAAAAGGAAGCAAAATCTAATCAGCAACCCCAAAAGGAAAAAACCCTTATTAGAATATGTACACCGTACACATATCCAAAGGAAACGTTTCTTACGTCATATGACGAATGCGTAGATATGCGTCACTGTCTATGAAAATATTTTTGATACAATTTGCATTTTGCACGCAACGTTTGTTTTTTTGTTTTATTTCCTCTTTTGTTTTTGCGTCGGAAATACGTAATTGAAATGAAACAAGTAAAAATGGGAAGGTAAACAAATTCCGAATGCTTTTTGTTCGGGTGTGGAAGACAAAGAAGCTTTTTATTTTCATAGATACATTTTTCTTATTTTTGTACATTTTATTATACTCAAATGGGATGGTGGGTTCAGTGAGTGGAATTAACTGATAACCATTTTTTTTTTTAAGAATTATGTTTTATTACTATTCTTCCTCTGAAGATTTATAACATTTTTAAAAAGACAAAAATGATGGTTAAAAATTACCATACGACCTTGACAGAATGAGGACTGTTTTATCTTAACCTTGGTCAAAAGGGGGTATCAGGGAGAGATTATTTGGTACAGGAAATACTTCAACTGATAGCTGTTCATCAGATTCGGATCTAAGCACTGTTTGTCGGATTCTAAAAAGAAATAGAAAATAAAACTGCCACAGATCTGATCACCTGTATTATGGCGGCAAAATGCATTTGCCATCGACTTGGTTGATTAATATCAGGTTAGGTAAACTTAGTCATGTGAGTTGACGGAAGTTACAGGCTTCCGCCGCACTCAGATCAGAGCTTAACGCTTACAATGTAGAGTATTCTAACAACCTGATGAGGTGAACTTCAGCCTCTTGTCAATATATACACCAGAGAGCTCTTCTAGATTGTAACAAAAATATTCACCGAGGAATTTTGTTTTTTAAATGCTGGAGTTCAAGGCATTTGCAAAGGAAGTGAGTGGTGTCCTCTACACCTTCCACATAACCGCATCCTCTGTAGAGTTCTTTTTCCGTGCGCCGCATTTTCTTCATGTGGTACCGCAGAATGTTATGTCTTACGAGAATGGTAATGAATCTTGTGTCCTTACGTATAAGTCTCTAGGTCCATGCTTTGTCGAAGGATGGCCATAATCGTCTTGTAACGCTGCAAGTTTCCATGGAGTTCCACCTTAAGTTTGCTTCTTTCTTTTGTGGCTTATTTTCCTGCTTCAAGCCTGAGAACAAGCAGGGCATGATGTTTACAGAGAGAAACTTTCCTTACCTTTCCTTCCTAGTTCATCAGTTTTTCATTGCCATTGACACCCCTGTGCCCATGGACCCAAAGAGCAAAAGCATGTGCTGCATTCCAAGAAGCGACAACACTTCACAAGCTTTGATATCTTTCCTGTCAGTACATTTTGTTGCTCTCGCCAAACTCAAAACCTGCCGCACGAAACGGCGTTCAACGGGGTTTTCGCAATTGCCCTGCTCAAAGTGCAACTAAATTAATTTTGTATTTGCTAATTGGGAACGAGTTCAGCTTAAATAAATATCCCACAGGTCCATCTCTAAAGGACATTTCATGTTCTAATTGCCACTAGCTTTTCAAACGAACCAATCAATAGATGGAGCTAGAAGCAATTTACTACAATGTACTACTACTGTCACAAAGGTGATAGCTTCAGTGTTGCCACACTGCGAAGATAATTGGATCGTTGTAGCTCCTTAAGGAAGTAAAACCATTTAGTAAATTTGTTTATAGCTTTTTATAACTCACTTGGAAACCTCTACTGTGTAGAGCGGTTATTCTCCAATCCATACAGAGTTATGATAAAGATACATTTAATCCCCTTTGTCATTTGCGAACTTTACTTTCTGAAACTGCGGTAATTTCAAACGAACAAAACCACAGAAATGGTGTTTTTTTTAAAGCGGAGAATTTTAAATTGATATAAAACATTTAAAAATACTTTTAATATCCATGAAATGAACCTTATTTCACAGAGAATTCTATGGCATTAATATTTGTATATGGTTTTGGTTATTTGGCCGCCGAGGCTAACGCGTAAATGACGTAATCTGAAGGTCCGATTTTCACAGCCGCTTTGCAGTGTGTCGTTGTATTTCGGCAACAACGCGTTCGGTTTTATATGTCTCTATGCCTTCGAAACTAAATTTTTGCATAGTGTAAGCTACCGCAAAATGATAACTAATCTTTTGTGACCCAAATCGGAAGGTATGACTTGAAAAACAGAATTTAAGCTAGTGCTTCTTGCGAGCTGCCAAATTCTATTTCACATTTTCACAGATGTGAACTGGACGTGAAATTCACAGGTATTTTGAAGTTTTTAATGAGCTCTGACTAAGTCTAATGATAGTATCTACCTAAGACAAGATTTCATCTTAAAAGTCTATTGAGAAGGATCCGCGTTCTGAACTGAATATCTGAAAAAAAAACACAGGAATTATTAAGCTCGGACGTGCGAAATACACAATTATTCAATTTAGCTATTATAGATCGATATAAATATGATAATTTGTTTGTTTTTGAAGTAAAATTTTTGGGTAAACACGTATATTTTAAGAACTGAATGCTTAGACTGTCAATCTGTAAAATCCATAGATTACAAATAAGTTTGTCTTTTTTGTGACTTAGACCTCCTTTAAAAATTCAGAGAAGAACAGGCTCTTTTGTTTAAGTAATGGTAATGGTGAAACCAATATCGTTTCCAGCTGATTAACTTGCATAAAATTAAGAAAATATTCTCTACTCATAAATTCTAAAATTGATCCGCCTACATATGCGTCTTTCTCTATTACTTACGTAAGTCAAAGATACGTAAAGACATTTGAATAAGAACGCTTTTCTCGCTATGTTTTTCACAAAATACCACCCATTTCACGTCACAAAAATGGAGTACGTACCTAAATCTTTAGAAACGCTCCTCTGTTGTTATTTTCAAAAGGACTGACGTAAAAATAACGGCGTAAAAGCACCTCAAAGTAAAAGAGAAACAAACAAAAGCTAAATAGGATAACATCTTACATGAGTACAACCAGTTGGCATTTCTCGTTTTCATGTCACGTTTCAATTCTCTTTCCAAAAGGATGTACTAATCAGTTACAAAACTGAAAACAAATCCTGACCTAATATTCTGTGACATAACAACGAAACACTAACTGGCGAAGACGACGACGACAACTTTCATGAATAAGACAAAAAGTTACATACGAGTATATGTATGTATGGATGTTCTACCAAACAATTATTTGAAATGAGGACAGTAGTATATCTTCCACACACAGTCAACAATAGATTAAAGTCATATCAACTATGTACATATGTAGGACGGACAAATGGTAAAATATTCACCTGCGCAATTTGACCGCAAATCGATTTTCGCAACGAATCTAGAAAATGATGCCAACTTGGGGAAGCTGTTCCTCCACAAAAGGAAGCAAAGAAAACCCTACACAATTTACCTATCAAACCGAGACATGTAAACTGTTTGCAATTTGATTCCACTTTAGATGGAAAAAAATATACAAAACACATTGCGTGCAAAATGCAAATGAACTAAATGAAACCATTCATAGACAATGACGTACGTGTGTATCGCTTCCAAAAGTGATGATTCTAAAAATACATGTGACATGAGGCTTGCAAAGAACCTTTTGAAGTGTTCTTATTTTTAACTCATAGCCATAGCCAGTATATATGTTTGATTGCTTTAAAAGAATCTCAAGAAGCACTGTAGGTGGTATGGCTTTATCTTTAAGGATAAAAAAAAAAAAAACAGCATGAGTACATTTTGGTATAGCAAAAGACTTGCAAATAGCAGCACACCCTCTTGTGATTTCTATTGGCTCGTATCCGGCAGAGTCATTAAGATTCCTTTTTTTTTTCTATTTACTAAGAGGAACATAGTATCTATATGTTTATGGCATCCAGATGTGACGTCAGAATGTGGATTGTGAGAGACAGCATGGAGCCTTTTTTTTATAGAAATTGATACATTCATAGTATTTATTTGAAGAGCCGACTACTTTTGGGGGTCAAGAAAAAAGGACTTCAAATTTGGTTCTTTTTTTTTGTCAACTCAATCGATTCATCATGATAAAAAAAATTCTTTGGACGGCATCAGCGAATTTTATCAATGGACACAACAAAAGTGTCCATGAATCAATGACACAATAGTTTCAATTTCTATTGTTGATGGAAGAATACAATGGTAATCCTTTTGAAGAGATGAATGGAAGAGCAATCAACGGGGAAGCTGTTAGAAGGTACATAGGCAATAAATAGCACAAATCGAGATGGGAAATTGTTTCTACCGGTTCAACTGTGAATTGTTTTCAAGTGTGAAATACCCTGACAGTGACTATGCTAATTGCCGATCGAATTAGGTTTTAGTTAGGGATTCACAATGTTTTGAATAGGGGCTGGGATATCAATGGAAAGTCAGTCATAAATGCTATCGATACCTTAGCAGTTGTGGATTTTACTCCAACAGTCAATAGGAAATTGATCCTAATATCATGTTTAAAGTGGTATAAATCTAAAGAGAACAAAGAGTCAATGAAATAGACCTGGCAGTTTTGGAGGTTTGGAGGAACTGCCATTATTTGTACCCAGAGTTTGAGACATAGTCTTAATATGCCTTTGATTCGATGGCTTATATACAATAGGTTAACCTTTCCTTTCCTTTTCCTGCATAGTAAGCAAATGATCGGCTTTGTTTAATTGAAGAAAATACAAAAGTTCGAAACAATAAGCCTATTCAAAGACGGGCTACGCTTCAGTTCTCGAAGATTCGATTCGTTTCTTTTCTTGACTTGGGAATCAGGGTGGGAATGCGCTTTAGGGTTGTAGATGATCTCCTTCGAAAAAAAGGAATCCCCTGCCGGGTTTTCCAACACCCAATCGCCGAAATGACAATGCAAAATTCCTGGGATTGGAAGTTGAATTGGAAACCCATGTTGTTCTCTACTCATCGAAAATGTACAACATGCAATTTGATCGTGGCTAATTGGAAAATCGATAGTGTCTTCCGTGAAAATCCACTTTAATCCACTCACAGCTCAGAGACCTGCGAATGCAAACGAACGACTTTTCGCAGATTATGGTACTTCATTCACAGCAACTTTTTTATATAATCGCAGCTATCTACGAATCTTGTCATTTACCAAAGACAAAAAGATTGTGAGGGGTTAGGTCTAAAGGGCACCATAATGGGCCCATCTCGATCCCTTTAGTGAGTCCTAAATGGCAGAAAGAAACGTAAAACCTTACCCTTCAGAAATAAAGTATGTCCTTCGGTTGTTTACATGAATCTACTTCCAGACTACTAAAAAAATTACCTGCCTAGATATACAAATCAATTTCTAGAGGTTCCCTCACATTCGCACACTATGTGCAGGATATCCTCTGAGACGTGTAGATCCTCGCAATACCTACAAATATCCGATTCTGATAGTCCTAATCTACGAGTCCTAATCTCAGAAGACAATGTCCAGAGAGGATCCCTAACATAGTCCTAATTTGTGTTCCCCATAGCTTGATGATTTCACCTGATGTCTTATGGTTGATCTCTGGCCATAACATTCTGGATACCATAAGTCCCTCCAAATTAGCCCATCTGCGGTTAGCAAAGTTGTGTATTCAATTGGTAAAGATTGTGTGGTTAATCTTTTGCGAATGTTTTGGTCGTGCAAATGTAGATTGCATTCCACATCTGTGGAATGTGTATTCGTGGAAAAATCAGCGAATTTTAGATTTCCCAGAAACCAATTACAATTTAACTTTTTTTATATAAATCGATATAAAAATTGACCTCCCATCTTCGATAATAGTAAAATTCTGAATTGTCTACCTTTAAATGTGCCGAATATGGTTCTTTCGCCACTCGGTCATTCGCCGGTCTCTGAGCTGTGAGTGGACCTTAAGTAATTACTCTAATACATGTGACACATGTCCTAAACCACGAAACAAGGAGGAACCTTAATCATTTCCGCTGTGGAAGTAAGAATAATAAAAAATAAATAAAACGTCATTAGAATACCCAGTAACACCATAAATACTGATCTAAATTATACTCCCATAAATCTTTACATAATCCGCCTGCATACAAATTTGAGATAAATTTCTGTCGTTTATTGCTCGGTTAGTGGACTAAAAGGGTGTTTTATTGAATACCACTGTGTGATACTAATGCCAACTGAAGCAAAACAACAGGTCTTGTTATGTTCATGAGGACATTAGTTTTAATTTAAAGGTTCTTAAGGGTGGACAAAGTCGATTTATTCAGTTAATGCGTAGACAATTCTGTTCCATGTTCTTACAGATTAGAGAAAAGAGTTTTATAGATTCCGAAGGATTTGTTCAAATTTCTGTCAGCTGACATTAAGGCATGAGTATATTTAGAAAAAAAAAAGAAAACGCCTTCTTGGTGGAAGATACTAAATATAAAATTTATTTACTGGCTTTATTATTATTGCCGAACACGAAAGTTCATGACCTCGCCATTCGTTCCTATTCCGCACGTTCTCCCTCCATTCATAGCTCCTTCGATCGACCTGCTGTGTTGCTTTGTGAAACTTATCGTGAAATTATCCAGAACCGTCCAATCGCGAAACGGACAACATAAGAAAAGAATGTATATTTTCCGATAAAAATTCCACTTCAGAGAAGTAAACGACTAACAGAGATTATAGACTCGAAATATGTATGTGCTTTTTGAGAGGAAACTGTTGAAAACCAAACCTCAACTTATAATATCATTGCATGAGTATGAATGTCACGATATTGCAGAATTGTTGACTTACGAATTTAAACAAAGAAGCAAGCAGATTTAAACAAATAAATCATCCTTCTTATTGAAAGTCGATGTAAATTATCCCAGTAATTCAGTGTAAATAAGCAATAGCACGCTGAGCTGAGTCATTATTAAACTGAGATAAATTCACTGAGATGTTTGCCTTACTTGCAGGATAATCTTTGAATAGCAAACTTTAAAAATGACACATTTCAAGTACAGACAACAAGGACGCACCTGCAGTGCAATAGAGTGAGTTCTAAAACGTCAACAAAATGCGCATCGTGAGCCTTTGTGATGCGTTGCTACGAAGTTTTCATTTTGCGATGCATCACGATGCTTTAAAATCCTTGACGTTTTGGAAAGGCTTGTGCAAACAATAAAAATGTCTAAGAAATTAGCGGCGGTGATATTTTCAAACGTTTTAATGAATAATTTTGACTCATATAATGACAGTATATTTAAGAATGTTTTCGACGTAAAAAAGAAACAATTTAATTTTTTTGCGGAGTAAAAAAATTGCTGTCAAATAACATCGCATCACAATAACTCATGATGCGTTGACTGCTTTTGTTTGCGCAGCGGTTTCTTTCATGATGCATTTTAGAAAGCAATCCATCGCATCACAGCTATATTTGCTATCACGGCGATTTGGAACGCTTGACGTTGCAGTACTGTGGGGTTACTGCGATTTGGAACTCAGTCTGTAGTACACAAAGGACGTACTTTCAAACGTTGTTTCGTATATGGGATCGAACAAAAAGTGACAAGTTTTTGGGGTTATTTTAACCGAAAACCTCAATTTTAGAGTTGTGGCCCTATTGCATTGGTGGGAGTCCACACAAACAGCTTATTTACAAAGGATGCACACAAAAATGGTGAGATGCGCGAAGCCAAAATTGTCTATGTCTCACGAATTGAATCTCACTAAGCACAGACAAGGGGCATGTGTGAGAAAGAATCCCACGATTTCGTGTTGAATTATTTTGCCCCTGAACTTGCCTCTGATTGATGTTATATACAGTCCTCAGTCAAATTGATTGATAACCCCGATTATCTTGATTGCATTCAACGCATTAACATTATTCTTTTATAGTATACATACATATATGCCCCCAGATAGTTTCCTCTTTGTAAATTACTACGAGTACATTACATTTAGTGTATTTTTACCAGATAACTTCCACAGATGCACTTTAAGTAATTCCCATGCTTGTTGATATACTCGTATCCAGAGGCAAAGCCGGGACTCTTAGCTTGAGTCTGAGTAGATTTTTTTCTGGTTATAGTAACTCCAAAGTTCCTTGGTCTTAGAGGATTTAAGTAATGTTCAATTGATAGATCTATGTATCTACATGCTTTGGCCCACGCTAAACGAAACCAGGTCCATCGGACTTCTGAAACATAAGAGAGAAGCCCTCTCCGAAATCGTAAACACCCTCATTGGATACTGTGCCATTGGAAGGCATGCCCAAAGACTGGGCATCCCCTACAATGACTTCTGTAGAAGTTGTAGAGATGAAGAAGAAGAGGAGACTATCAGTCACCTCCTATGCACGTGCCCCGCTCTTGCCAACATTAGAAAGGCCACACTAGGTGAATTCAACTAAGTGATCTAAACAATGCCTGTACGGTTAAGATAGGCTCCTTCATAATAAGGAGTAAATGGTTCCCTGAGTAAGAGGGTGACCCACCCACCTTTTACACATCGGCAGCACAATGGACAAACTCCTGGTCTAAGTGCATCCTCACCGAGGGCCGGTTCCAACCAACCAACCATGTATCTACAAAAAAAATAGAGGTCGGTAGGCAAATAGGCACAAACATGACTCTCAGTTAGGGACAAGGATTGAAGGTTGACGAGCTTTTTAAGAAATAGCAACACAGCACTTATCGCGGGTCCTTCCTTCTCAATCAATTCCTTAGATGATGAAGCCATCGTGCAAAGAAACACTGGGTTCATCTGCTGACTTGCGCTTTGACCGGTCTTTAGCAAGAAGTGATCATCTTCACTGGGAAAATTTAGCCGCTCGTACGTGTCGTTTCGGGCGTAATTACCAACCACTGTAGCGTTCGCGTTTATGTGGAGCGACTCCGTGTTCTGCATAAAAAATGTTGTAGAATTTGCAGGGATGAAGAAGAAATTGAATCTGTTCGTCCTGCACTATCTGTCCAAAAATGAGGACTCTTGGTAGTTACTTCTTTTCAGAGCTAGAAGACTTAGGCAACGTTGATCTGATGGGTCTTCTAAGATTCATGTCATCTATCACAATCTGTTTACAGCGTTTCCTTGGTTTAAATGGTTGGGCACAATGGACCCGAACTGTTGGTCTAGGTAAGCGGTTGTTCTTTTGTCACAAGGTAGAGATTCAATAGATTGAATCATCTCTAGATAATGCTCATGAACATTTGCATTTATTGTCTTTAAACGTTTCTCGTTTTTAAACTTCTTTTTTATATCTTTTTTTAAATATCTCAGGCCCTGTATATACATACATATACTCAATGCTCAGATTCAATTACCTGTATGACACTTACTAAGTTATTTTTCTATTCTTTGTCTATTTACAGAAAACAACCAAAAACATTTGCATTCGATCACTGTTTTTATTCCATCGATCCAGAGGACACAAATTTCGCATCGCAGGAAGATGTATTTGCTTCAGTTGGACGGGATATTCTTGACAACGCATTCCAAGGCTACAATGCCTGCATTTTTGCCTACGGACAAACTGGTAAATACTTTTTTAATATTTAAACAATTCCAGATAATTGAAGTTTTTTTTCTAATAGGTTCCGGCAAATCATACACAATGATGGGTACCCAGGAGTCCAAAGGAATAATTCCACGTCTCTGTGATGAACTCTTCGGATCGATAATCCATAAGACGACATCAGAACTTTTGTACAAAGTAGAAGTCTCTTATATGGAGATCTACAATGAAAAAGTTCACGATCTGCTCGATCCGAAGCCAAATAAACAGTCGTTAAAAGTCCGTGAGCACAATGTCTTGGGTCCCTATGTGGATGGTCTGTCTCAATTGGCAGTCACGTCATATAAGGTGAGAAGGAATCTAAATCTCTTTATAGATAGGATATTTAAATTTTTTTTTTTAAATCTTTGTAGGACATTGACAATCTAATGACAGAGGGTAATAAGTCTCGAACAGTTGCGGCCACAAACATGAATGCCGAATCATCTCGATCTCATGCCGTCTTTTCGGTGGTTCTAACACAAATTCTAACAGATTTTGGCTCTGGTGTAAGTGGCGAGAAAGTCTCTCGCATGTCTCTAGTCGATTTAGCTGGTAGTGAAAGAGCTGTTAAAACTGGCGCCGTTGGTGATCGCCTTAAGGAGGGATCCAACATTAACAAGTGAGTAGTAAAATAAAAAAAAAAGAACCCATCACTAAATGCTTTTCATCCTTTAGATCACTAACAACACTAGGCCTTGTCATTTCAAAATTGGCAGATCAGTCAAGTGGCAAGAACAATCGCAACGATAAATTTGTCCCTTATCGTGACTCAGTGCTGACATGGTTGTTGAAGGACAATCTTGGTGGTAATTCGAAGACAGTTATGGTGGCTACCATATCGCCAGCTGCTGACAATTTTGAGGAAACACTTTCCACATTGCGGTATGCTGATCGCGCTAAACGAATCGTTAACCATGCCGTGGTTAATGAAGATCCCAATGCACGAATTATTCGTGAACTCCGCCTGGAAGTGGAGACATTACGCAATATGCTGAAACATGCCACTGTAAGAAGTTTTAATCAATTGTTTTCGATAAGAGATTGAAAATCTTATTTGTCTTTTTAAAGGGTTCTCCTGTGGGTGATATTCAGCGGGTGGATATCCACGATAAACTAGCCGAAAGCGAAAATTTGATGAAACAAATTTCTCAGACTTGGGAAGAAAAGCTAGTTAAGACCGAACGAATACAAAACGAACGACAACAGGCTCTGGAGAAAATGGGCATCAGTGTGCAAGCCAGTGGCATCAAGGTGGAGAAGAATAAATATTACTTAGTCAATTTGAATGCAGATCCGTCCCTAAATGAATTACTAGTGTATTACCTAAAGGTGGGTTCCGAACCAAAACAGTCGCCAACTTATAACTGATGATTTATTTGTGCTTTTCAGGAGCGTACGTTAGTAGGTGGCCATAGCATTTCTGGTCAGCAACCAGATATTCAACTATCTGGTCTTGGTATTCAGCCAGAACATTGTGTAATCATAATCGAAGATGGTGGTCTATTCATGGAACCAATACAAGGTGCGAGGTGTTTTGTTAATGGATCACCAGCTGGGGATAAGACACCACTTGCTCATGGCGATCGTATTTTGTGGGGTAATCATCATTTCTTTCGTGTAAATTGTCCGAAAAGTGCCAACACCAATCTAAGCTCCGAACCACAAACACCTGCCCAGCTAATTGATTATAATTTTGCGCGTGATGAAATCATGCAAAACGAATTAAGCAACGATCCAATACAGACTGCTATAGCAAGGCTGGAACGTCAACATGAGGAGGATAAGCAGGTTGCTTTGGAAAAACAAAGACAGGTAAATCAGTTGATCAATTAATAAATGAAAAGGGGTTTGTAATATTTTATTTTATTTTGCAGGAATATGAGCGCCAATTTCAACAGTTGCGAAATATTTTGTCACCAAGTACACCATACGCTCCATATGCACCATATGATCCTTTGCGTTTGGGTAAAATCACTCCCAATACACCGACCTCACAGATGAGAGTAGAAAAATGGGCACAGGTATGTTTATTTATTTATTAACTAGTCCGTGGTTGCCAAACAATTTATAATTCAGTGAGTTGGGGTTCTCATTCCAATTCCTCACTTTCGTGAACCAAAGTTAATGTGAAAGTAATTACTTGCGTTTTAGGTGTAAATATGCGTGCGGAAAAGTTTATTAATTTCACTTACACCATAACTATAACTGTGATACATTAAGTTAAGATAAGGGAAAGTGTTTAACTTTGAAACCTCTGCCGTTTGTGTTTTGCTGAAGGTCTTTTAAACTATTTACTATCTATTCAATATGCCCTGAAAGCAATAAGGATAACTTTAGTTGTTGGTTTTGAATTCATCCTAAATTAAGTAAAGCTTATTCACAGCCTTATTTGGAGGTAAAAACTCGTTTAAAATGGCATGTCATTGTGAAGCCTTTTTAGAACTTCGGCAGCAGTTGACTTTCGTAATACAGTTGATTAACTTTTAGACGCTGAGCCGGCATAAGTCTTTCCATAATGAAATGTCAATTAATATTGAACAAAAATACTATGACAGGTTAACACAATTCACGTGCCATCTGTCAAAAAATCCATACACAAAAAAGTACCTCTATATGAATCACTCTTTATGATGTATGTATGTAGTTGGGTAAAACTCTTAATCATTTCCCTGCATCAGGCTGGTTCCGAGATTAGATAGGGTAGGAGAGGATTGTTTGTAAAGTCAATAAAACCCTAAATAAAACATGAAGTCCTGATGATTAGAAATTAGAACCAATCCAGCTAGAGAGCGGGGATAAAAACTCAACAAAACAATTTGACTTTTATTTTTGTATTTTTATTCTAGGAACGTGATGAGATGTTTAAGCGATCTCTAGGCCAGTTAAAAACCGATATTATGCGTGCAAATGCTCTAGTCCAAGAAGCCAATTTCTTAGCCGAAGAAATGGAGAAAAAGACCAAATTCAGTGTTACCCTCCAGATTCCACCAGCCAATTTGAGTCCAAACAGAAGAGTAAGTATAACCGCAAAAGTTAATCCTTAACCTCATTCATGATATTTTTCCTTTTAGCGTGGAGCATTCGTCAGCGAGCCAGCAATTCTGGTAAAGCGCGTCAACTCTGGCAGTCAGATTTGGACAATGGAAAAACTCGAAAATAAACTAATCGATATGCGTGAAATGTACCAGGAGCACAAGGAACGCGTGCTATCTGGCTTGGTAAGCACCACACTTTACTTTCTGCTTGTCTAATTTAGTTCTTCCTTTAGTCTTAAGTTCATTAGCTCTCATTTCTATCTCAAAACAAACAAAAAAAAAATCTAATATTCATATGCAAACATTTGTTTCATTAACACACACGCTGCGCACGCGCACACTAAAGCCAATCATTGAGGCATTTAGTGATGATGAGGACAACGAAGAGGTAATTTCGATCAAATAATTTATATCACTCAATAAAATTGGCCACACATTTGGACGCATGTATGCAGCGAAATTTCACAAAAAACCTCCTTTTCTTTTTTTTTTTAGGAGGGCGGTCCACAGAAGCCATTGGATCCATTTTATGAATCGCAGGAGAATCATAACCTAATTGGGGTGGCAAATATTTTCCTGGAAGTACTATTTCATGATGTTAAATTGGATTATCATACGCCGATCATCAGTCAGCAGGGTGAAGTCGCCGGACGACTTCAAGTGGAGATATCACGAATTGCCGGACAATTGCCGCAGGATCGCATGTGTGAATCGGCTTCTGATAGCTCTTCCGATAGCCGGGATGATGATTACGATCCAAATGATCCAATGGCGAATCAGATTACTTGCCGAGTGACAATTAAGCAGGCTTCAGGCCTGCCGTTGTCTCTATCGAACTTTGTATTTTGCCAGTACACATTCTGGGGCCACCAGGAGACTGTGGTGCCGGTGATTAATGCTGAGGTGCCGACTCATAACCAGAATATGTCGTTTAATTTTGAACACACAAAGGACTTCACTGTCTCTATTAATGAGGAGTTCCTCGAGCATTGCATTGAGGGTGCGCTGTCCATTGAGGTTTGGGGTCATCGAAGTGCTGGATTTTCCAAGTCCAAAGGTTGGGAGGTAGAGCAGCAGCAAGCAAAGGCGCGTTCCTTGGTCGACCGATGGGCTGAGTTGTCTCGAAAGATAGAACTGTGGGTTGAGATTCATGAGCTGAACGACAATGGAGAGTATTCCCCTGTGGAGGTGACCAATCGCAATGAGGTGCTCACTGGTGGAGTTTACCAACTGCGCCAAGGTCAACAGAGACGAATTCATGTGCGTGTCAAGCCGGTACAGAACTCCGGCACATTGCCGATTATTTGCCAGTCGATTGTGAATATAGCCGTTGGAAGCGTGAGTGTAAGATCGAGATTACAACGACCGCTGGACTCCTACCAAGAGGAGGACTTAACCGTCCTGCGAGAGAAATGGAGTGAAGCTTTGGGTCGTCGGCGACAGTATTTGGATCAACAAATACAAAAACTAATCAAAAAGGAGGAAAAGAGCGAAGAGGAACGTGAACGTGAATTGAGTTTGGTCCATCAATGGGTATCGTTGACGGAGGAAAGAAATGCAGTTTTAGTGCCAGCACCAGGATCTGGTATACCAGGTGCGCCAGCGTCATGGGATCCTCCAGCAGGCATGGAGCCCCATGTGCCAGTACTCTTCCTTAATCTCAATGCTGATGATTTGTCAGCACAGAATACAAATGATGAGTTCTCCATTGCCGGCCTGAATTCGATTCTTTCAAAGGAGCATGGCCATAAATTCTACACTCTTCAGATTCTCCAACATCTGGACAAGGATGTGTGTGCAATTGCCAGTTGGGATTCATCGATGCACGACAGTCAGGCACTGAATCGTGTTACCGAGGCCAATGAAAGGGTCTATTTGATTTTAAGGACTACAGTACGCCTATCTCACCCAGCTCCAATGGATTTGGTGCTACGAAAGCGCTTGAGTTTGAATATCTACAAACGACAGAGCATCACCGATAGGCTGAAGAAGTTCCGTTTGGTTCGAGGAGAGAATGCCATAGCTCTGACTGGTGTCACATATGAAGTTGTATCAAACATTCCAAAGGCATCTGAAGAACTAGAGGATAGGGAATCTCTAGCGCAATTAGCTGCCAGTGGTGATGATTGTTCAGCCAGCGATGGGGAGACCTATATTGGTAAGGTGCACCCTCTCTAATGCCTTTGCTTAGTTCTAAATTTTTCTTGTCTTGTAGAAAAATACACAAAAGGAGTCTCTGCAGTTGAGAGCATCCTCACTCTGGACCGATTGCGTCAGAATGTCGCTGTTAAGGAACTGGAAACAGCCCATGGTCAGCCATTGTCTATGAGAAAGACAGTCAGTGTGCCCAACTTCTCTCAGGTAATATACCAAAGAATACCTATCACTTGTTGCATAAAAGCTTCTAAAGAGTGTACTAACACAAAACTAATTATGCTCATCATTTAGAAAGAAAAAGAGTTCTACTCTCTCTCTCTCTCTTTTATCAGTGTTTCTCTCGTCCATACTCACAATTAAATATTTTTGTTACTTTCTGTTTCTTCACTGCTTTCACACACCTTTACTTCTGTATTTTTTGACAAAAAAAAAAACAAATTTGTTGTCTTTGTGTTTTGTTGTCCTCACATATAAAACGAAACAATGTCTATTCGGCCTCGAAAAAAACACACGAAATACTCAAAAAACAAAACAACAAAACAGGCCGTGAAAGACACAGCAGCCACTGGTGGTGTAAGTATTTTGTTCTCATCTGTGCAAAAAAAAAAAAAAATGTCTTGTTGTTGATGTTGTTTATTATTTAAGAATTGTTTTATCTTTTCATAGTTTCGTGTGTTTCAATTTTATGTTGCTTAGCTTTCACCTATCAAAATGAAAATAAGTGAAAAGAAAACACCGCCTGTTGTTAAAAGTTTATTTTATTTTTTTAATTTCATTGTTTAGGCAATTTGCAATTGATTTGGATTTGTAGTTGCAGTCCCTTATGTTCTATTTGTTTACTAATTGATTCGTTTTTTGTTCTTTAGATAATGCGTTTCGATGTGTCTATGGAGTCACTAATCAATATTGGACGTTCCGAGTCATTTGTGGATCTTAACAATACAGACTTTTCCAAACAATTCTTATCCCAATCAGGTACGACAATCAATTCATTCAATCTAAAATCATTATATTTATAATGTGTCTACTTGTAGGTCAACAAGGAACACGAGACTTTGGTGTTCGTAATCGACACAGTTTCGGTGGAAAGGGCTCCAATGATGATTCGCCCGGCAAACCCTTCGGCATAGGTATGAGAATGCATGTTCCTTTTCTCTTTAGCTTTCTTTTTCTTTTGTTTATTCCTAAAGTCTTTATTTTCTGTTTTTTTGCTATAAAAAAAAGTATAAATTATATAAGTAAAATCCAAACGCCATGGTTAGCACACACAATTAATAGTGGTTAGTTTATTACAAGCAAAACGCAAATAATATTCAAATAGATGGTATCGTTTAGTCACGAAACATTTACTTAAGCAAATAATGCAATTAGCTAACTTATTTTGGATAGAAATGTGAAGTTTTCTTTTTTTTTTTTGACAATATACATATAGTTAGTGGTGTAGAAAATCGTACAACTACCCTCAAAAGGATACTTTTTGTTTTATTAAAAGCTTCCTGCCCCTTTCAGTAGTTCAGTTTGTTTACCATGTAATCAAGTAGCATGTATGTAAACAGCGACAAACTTATTATTTGTTTAATTAATGCCAGGAAGGAGGTAATTATTTAAAGAGCTTCCAACATTGTTGAAGGATTTGACAAAGTTATTTTTTGATTATACAGAGTGGATTATTAATTATGTAAAAAGAAGTGGGGCAAAGTATTGTATTGATAGGATAAAATTGGTTTCCCCAGGGGGACTGGCACGTAATTACTTTTTGACTGTTACCAATTGCAATTAGTGTAGTAAACGTGACTAGTTTTACGTAAATAAACGGTTAATTATCCTGATAACCGTAGTAGGTTGTAGTTAAGGTGAGTTTTTATAGAGGCTTAATCGGGCATCAGCTTTAAGTGCTCCTATTACGGTAATCACAGAATTTCGATAATTACTCTTGTTAACGCGTTGGCTGCTTATCGTTTAATTTACGTGTTAAGCACGTTCACTGTTGTGAATGGTGTCAGTACATACTGCGGTTTAATTTCAAGATTTAAAAAATCTGCCTTATTTGTTCCGCCAAACTTAATTAAAATACCCTCTTCCGGTTGTCTGGCCATAATAAATAAATAATGACCGTCAAGAAAGTTTTAGTTTAATGTAATTTCTGCAATGCAAATGATGTTAGCATTTCATGTTGAATTAACTTATAGCAAAGTCTTAGGAATCGTCTTTACATAAATAAAATAATCATAATTGCCGCTTGTTTCTAATGGGATTAAAGATTGGAATTGTCACACGGCTTAACAGACATATTGACGCCAAAGAACTGTCTTTTCTCAAGCAAGAGAGCATCCTCCTTTTTCTTCTTACTTACTTAGCTCTATTATATAAAGATTACCTTCCTTAAGGGTCAACCGTAATTGAATTCAGGCGTACGTAGTCATGCGATTACACATAACTTGTACACTACAGCCATAATAACTTTTCGCTCAGTTTCGTTCGATTATGATATTAGCTATGCACGCTTAATAAAATTATGGTTGGACCTTTAGGCTTCCGGCGATCTAGTTGCTTAACCTGACTTTTTAGTCATGATGCGATTGCTATGATCTCTTGTGGACCTTATAATTTAATGGTTGGACCCTTAGGCTTCCGGCGATCTCCATGATGCGATTGCTATGATCTTGTGGACCTTGTAACTTTGTGGCCCAAGAAATGCTGATTATTTCTTTTTACGTTTTCAACAGATAATTTTACTTGTGGAGGTGATGTAGATTTCAAGCCCTTCTCTTTGAAGGACAGACATTCAATAGCATTAGTTAGCCATAAATCCTCTCCCATTCGTTCTGCGCACAAACTGTATAGTTATGAGAAGCATGGGCTAGTTATTGGCTTTTTGTGGCAAGCATTACGAGCCGAACAATATTGTGAGTCTGAGTCTCACGCTATCAAACCGTACAATTAGAAACCAGATTCGTGATTCTTTTAGTGGCTCTAATTTCCGTGCGTTTTGAGACCTAACACACTGACTCACAGTTCTGTTCAGCTAGACCTTGATCCTTTATGGGTTCCTTATATATTCTGATGCCCAAAGTTTCTTCACATTCATTCTCGACAGCTGAGCTCAAAATGTGAACAGCTTGGCATGTGACCATTTGCGACCGCTGCACATTAAGTTTCAATCTCGAAAGTAATAATACAACTCTGTGCTTAGGTGCCCACTTACTATTTAGTTGCGCTTACAGTTGTAGTTGCTCGCTATATTGTTCAATTAAAACTTCGATCTTTAGCCATTATTTTCGGTTATAAAAAGCCATTACATTAGTTAGATACAGTCATAGTTTCTGAAGGACCTTTTTAATCACATAAAGCAATCTCTTAACCTCGTACACCATTCACAGAAATCGCTTCTTCGGCATCCAATACTCACATTTTTCACTTGCACTGCTTAACCGCACTCAGAACCGACTCCTCTGCTTCCATAGTAGATTTTAGGACTTAGTTAACCTTAAAATACAAAAACGATAAAACCATCGAAGTGTAGTTGTACGATTCACAAGTATACTCTGTGCATTTCATTTTTTTTTATCGAATTAGAAATCTATTTTACATATTCCTTAGTGTGTTTCATATAATATGCTTAGCAACACAGAAGCGCATAAACAAAATTCGTTTCTCTTATATATTTTTTTTATATAAAAAAAAAAACTTTTTCTTAAATAATGGTATGTGCTTAGCTTTTGAGTAATGGCTACCGGCGCTCTGTTCAAAATTTTTATCTCAAAAAAAAAAAAAACGAACGATTTTTTTATACTCATCAGCTTCTGTTCTGTTAGCATTAATATTTAATATTTAAAATTATATTTTAGGTAATTGAATAGTACACGATCAAAGTTCTTGCGATTTAACCACTGCTCTCAATTGATTCTCTTCCATTCTTAGGAAAAGGCTCGATTGATGAGCAGTGTTCTTTTATTTATTAGCCCCCACCCCCCCTTTAACAAAAAAGAAAAAAACCTTCAAACATAACATAAATTAGTTGTACTTTTAATATATTATTATGTAACTTCTATTTTTCTTATATGTGAATATTCTTTTCTCGTTTTTTTATTATTTGTGTTCGTTAAACATAACAAAAAAAAAAAAAAAATGAAAAAAAACTATCAAAATCCGTTTAACAACCACATATCCACATCGTTGTAACGCGTTGTTGTTTCTATCTCTCTGTCCAGGCTCTATATTGTCAGGTAAAGGATAATTAAGAAAAAGCAAAGTGTTGTTTAGAGAACATAACTATACACTACACAAAAAATAAAAACACTAAAGTGCTGATTTAAAAAGAAAACCTACTCTCGTACAGTAAACATTACAAAACAACTAACTTCCTTGTGAAATAACAACAAACTCTATATACATAATATACAAAATAAAATGTTTTTTAAAAATTGAACAAAAAAAAACAAAGATTGTGCATTTTACCGCTATATGATCCGAATATGTTCGTTGATTGTTAGTTCGTGTTTTTCTTAGTCAAACATTTTTTTCTTTAAAAAAATCTCTCTCTTGTGTAATTTTCTGTTTGGATTTGTTTTGTTTGTTTGTTTGTGTTCTCCTGTGTTTTTTTTCCCATTTGTTTTTGGTTTTCGTTTAGTTTTCTCCTCTCGTTTAGAGAAATCAATTGGCATATAAAATTATCTTTGATATTTCCTGTATAATCTCTCGTATCTCTAATGTGTTAATGGATTTTTTGATTTTAATTTCTGAGGAGGAAGAACTTTGAGACGTTATACACTTTGTCAACGTGCTCGTGTTCGTGTAAGAGGAAATTAATGCTTTTGAAAACACTTAGGATTAATTTTCTACCCGCTTTTGTTTCTCTATAAGAAGAAGTGTTTAATTTATTTCTTGATTTATCTTTTGTTTTGAATATTTTGAAAAAGCTTTTCATGAAAATGAATTCAATGCGATGAGTTATTAATTATAAGAAGAAAAAAAAACAAAGTTCTTTACCTCACATTCATGTAGAAGTGTTATGTTGTATGAAAATGTAGTTGTAGAGTTGTGTTTTCTTTGGTTGAAACTTTGACATACTAAGTCGTTGGTATATATGAAAATGAAGAACCGTAATGAGTTTATTAAAATTGCTTAAAACTATGGAACGACATTCATATGTTCATCAATAAATTAGAGAAGAATTAGGACATTAATAATCTCTATCTATGCATGCACACCGGAACATACAAGTAAAAAAAGAAAGAGAGGTAAAGCTTCAGACAGAAACAAATCAATAAGAACTCCACTGTTTCTTAAAAACTTCGAAGTCAAGTAAATTCAATGCAAATGCTGCACACAAGCTCGACTATAGCTTAACACTTCAGCTGCCAAAGGCCCAATGATGTGAGCCCGAAAATATTTCTTTTATATAACGGTTTATTCACAGAAACTTTAGTACAATTGTACGAGAAATTCCGAGTCTTGAAAGAATTAAATTCTTCTACAAACTAAAGTGGATCATGGCTTCAACCGATTCGGTGCTTAGACAGCTGTTAGCAGTTGCGTAAGCCTTGAGTTAGATCTTCCTTTACCGATAGTCAATTTATTGTATAACATGACGTCGTTTTTTTTTCGTTGACAACGCATACTTTCTTTTCTTTTTTATCTGGTCAATTTTCCTCGTTAAGGTCCATTCACAACTCAGCAATCTACAAATACGAACGAGCGAATGTTCGCAAATTTTGACATTTCATTCACTGCAACTTTTTTTTTTATTCGCAGCTATATGCGAATTTCACTTGTCATTTAGCAAAGAACAAAGAATTGTGAGGTTAAACTCTCGCGAATAGATATGGATTGCATTAGAATGTGAATAAAATTTGACAGTTCGCAAAAAGCATTCAATTATTCGCGAAATAATCAGCGAATTGTTAATTTCTTTGCAGAAAAATTAAATTGAACTCAAAAATCCTCAATTTTGTGCCATTAAATTTCCTTGCGCCAAAAATGACGTGTTCGCTGGTAGCTCACTGTGAACGGCCTTTTACTGTCACAAAAGTCACAAAAATGACATTCAAAACACATCCTCTTGTCTCGATTTCGTCAATGTCAACCACGAAGGCAAATAATCATACAGACTCCATTCATATTGTTCCTCTGATGATCTTAGTAACTATATTTCATTGTTATACCAACGAAAATGTACCTCAACGTGCTCACCATTGTTTACTTTCGTAATACATATTTATTTTGATATTCAAACTCTATTGTGTGTGTGTTTTGATTGTGATTGTACTACTACTACTAATTAGAATTAAAAGTATGTTTTATTATAAGCTTGACTGTGATTTATTAAGTGTATATAGTTATATATAGCGCGATTAGCAATCATCATCATCATTCGAGCCTAGGGGTTTTTCTTTAGCAAAACCACATCATCATCATTACCCACCATCATCTCAAATACAACCGAATGCTGCACATAAAAAGTTCTAGATTCAAAATATCACCAAGAATCATAGACTGACTAGCAGTTGTTAAAAATGATAAAAAGAAAATATCCCAAAGCCTATAAATCCCACCAAAAAACCTTGAGAAATGTTGTAAAAAAGTTTTAGCTAGTTTGTAGATCGTACGTACGATCTTTAGAGATCTACGATAATACATACAAACATGACAAAAGAACAAAAAAAAAAAAAAAAAAAAACTCTGCTACAGACGCGACATTGTTAACTAACATTTTGTAAAATCTTTGTTTTTTTTCTAAAAAAAAAACACTTGGAATGCAGCTCGGCCCACCTTCCTCAATCTCAGCTTGAACTTAAATTCTCTGAGATCACAACCCACAAAGCGTATGTTTACTAAAAATCACAACTTTCATTACTTTTAACGCATTTTCCTTTTCCGAAGAGATTTCAAGACTCATTTTGGATCATTTTATTCCCTTTTGTAGCATCTCCAGCAACAAGCAAATTGGTTGGACTCCGAATGACAACGTTACATGAGGAACCATTGGGACAGCGTCCATTGGCTGAGGAACCTGAAGACAGTTATAGTGATTCGGAGTATGCCGACTATGAAAGCGGAAAGTATGCAAAGAATTTCAAAGCGAAGTCAAGACTTACCTCATCGAAGACAATGGACTCATTTATGGACATCAATAACTCGCACACAAGTATGAGTTACACTTCGAGTGCGAACTCGACGTTGAAACATTTGACTGGTATCGGAACGCCAAGTATGAGCTCATCTACATCTAGCGGTTATGGATCACAGGTAAGGTAGTTTATTTAGTATGTGAACATTTGTAATGATTTGTTTTTTTTCTAGGCTGTATCTTGCAGCAATCTCACAAATGATGATACAGTGTCAATGCGATCCATGAGCATCGATGAGACACCAGGTAAGATAAATACGCACTCTTGTTGGCTTATTGCGAGTATTTGATAACATCCCACCTTCTTCTAGATTTTGATCGAGTGAACTCCGGTTCGCCACCAAACAAAACCTACAACTCAACTCAAATGTCTACCAGCAATAACATCGAAAACATTCCGCACACACCATCGGTGAATAATCGTCAAGCCCGATTCAATCCGTTCTTAAGGGACATGCCAAATCTAAGTAAAAGTGCAATAGCGGATGTGGTTGCTCCAATTGAAGAACAACCAGTTGCTAAAAGTCTAACACCAACAAAGGATCATCCATTAAAGGATGTCATTGTTGATGAATCCGAAACCCAATCAGAAGATTCACAATATAGTGATGATAATAAAAATGAAGCACAAGTCGAAACGGTTGTTATTGATGAACCACCAGCAGCAGTAGCACCACCACCACCACCGCCAACACAAGTAACAACAGTGAACAGCGATGAAAATAAGAATCATCATTTAATTGAACGGCAACAAACTATTGTAGCTGAAGACAATCAAAATGCCAACGAGTTATCATTCAACACAGCGTTGAATGATGAAGAACAGCGAATGGACAACAATAAGAGTATGGTACACAGTGAAGGTACTGGCGTTGTAAAGACACAATTGCCACCGGGAAAGGTTGTGCGTCGAAAAAAGACAGCAGTAAATCAGGTGCGTTCAAACAGTGGTCACCGTGCATCGCTTCCTATGGTGAAGTCAGTTGAGCTGACATCATCGAATGACAAACTAAACGCTCAATTTAATAATATGACAAGCAGTGGTACCACAGATTCTTCAGAGAGATTAGAAGGTAAGCCTTATCCTCTTAACGTGCTGATTGTGTCCTAACTATTATTTTTTTTTTTTTTTTCAGAGGACAACAAGCAACACGTTGAAGTACCACTCCCCGATTGGGTGGTGGTTGGCGAATCCGTTCTTATCCGACCATACAATACCAGTGGCATTATCAGCTTCATTGGTCAAACGCATTTTCAAGGCGGCACCTGGATTGGAGTCGAACTAGACACCCCAACTGGCAAAAACGACGGCAGTGTGCAGGGCATTCAGTACTTTGAATGCAAAGCGAAACATGGCATTTTCGTGCGTTTCGACAAACTGATACTGGACAAACGAGGAAAAGCAATGCGCCAATACAAGGCCGAAAAGAATTCTAAAGGTAATCTCAAAATTAGCATATCTTAAGGGTTAGTATCTAATCAATTTGTTATCAGTTTTAGATGCCAATATGTCACGCTCACGAAGCCGCGGCGAAGCCATAAACACACTCGGCACATCGCGCAAATGATTGTATCCGAAATGTTCGCATCAGGTGCAGCGTCTCCACTGTTGGGGGGAAGCTGAAGAGCAGCAGCCAGCTGCCACCATAACCAGGTCATGCAATCGAACCGCCAAGAATGCAAGCCGCACCAATGCGAACATTTCTTCAAATACAAAATCAAACACCGCCACAACGGTCACACGAAGCTGCAACTACAGGCGTTCGACAGCATTCTAAATAACACAGAACGACGATAAGGATAACAGAACGCAAGCAACAACAAAAAGAAAAAAGAATTAAGGAACAGAAAAAGCAAACAAACAACAATTCAACTAATTTTCAAGCGCTTAGTTTATTCATTTTTCTTAGCTTAATTATTATTAACTAGTAAGTACCCGTAAGTGTAGAAAGAAACAGAAAAATAAGAAATAAAATAAGTTCTACTACAACTACTGCTACTATACTACTGAAAGACAGATTATTATTATGTTTTTTTTATTCGTGTAAACTATGATTATTCTATTGTAATATGCAACTAGTGTGTGTTTAGTTTAAAACAGAAGAAAAATGAGCATACGATATTTATATTTAGGTTTAGATCGTTCGACTTTGTCGTATATTATATATATTTATGTCTTAACAAAGCGGATATCCCTTTCAACTAGATTTGTAAAGCTTATTTCCCTGCGTTTTTATACATATACATTTGACTTTTTACTACGGTAGACGCTTTTGTTTTTTTGTTCTTTATCATTGTATACCACGCAGAGCAGGAGTGTGCCTCTGCTTTCCCTAATTTGCTTCCAAAACAAAACAAATCAAAAAAATATAAGTAATTTGTGATTATTATACAAATGTTTAGTTTTTTTTTTTTTATTTCTTAAACAATATAATTTAAATTTTACAACCAAGTATTTTGTAATATAAAGTGATGATGAAAATGTTTTATTTTGTATTTTTTTTTTTTTGTTTTTATGTAGAATATAAAAAAGAAAATCAAACGAAGGAAAAAAATTGAATTAAAGTAAAACTGTTATGTGATCTATTTTTAATTTAAAGTTTTGTGTTTTTATTTCTATATTTTGTTTGTTTCTGTTGTTATTTTCTTTTTTGTTTTACAGCACACGTTATGGTTTTGATTTGTAAAACTAGAAGTCTGCTTAGAAGGTGAAATTGCTTTTAGAGTGAAAGTGAATTCGATTCAAAATTTATAGTTTATATACTTAAACACGTTAGAAAGCAATCATAGAAGAAAGTTCAAAGGAATGATGATGTTATTCAAGTTCAAGGAGTTCTTGGTTTTGTGTAGACTTGAATTGAATATATTTATGGCTAGGGTAGACGCTTCTGATAGACAGAGAAATGTTAAACTAATTTTTAAATTCAGCTGTTTAGCGAACTGTTCGCTTTCGATTGATTGCCAGGTTTACAAAGCACATTTAGTTGAGTCAAGAATGAGGATCATTTCCGTCTACTTTCTGGATTATTTTAAAGCTAGTGAGAGATGCAATTATTTTTCGCTTTTCCTTCATTATGGTCAAAGCTGGAACGATGTTCATGTGAACTCAACAACTCCAACTGAGGATAAATGTCATGTTTGATACAACCACCTTTTACTAGACTCTCCCTTACCTGATGACATCACTTTAATGGCACGTTTTCGAATCCGGTTGTGGGATATATACAATATGTGACCATTGAAGCACATGATTTTGCTTGGAAAAGTAGCTGGTCAAAGTGTGTCTCACTCGATCCCTATTAGTTATTCCAACAACTCTGCGAAAATGATCATTTCAGCTGCTTGTACCCATAAACACTACAGACATTTTCAGGACCATAGGTAAGAGTCTAAGCAGTTGTCTGTGTTCGGTACCAATTCAGCAGAGCTCGTTTAATTAAAAACTACAACAGTTGAGCAAGTTGCAGTAACTGTCCCTCGAGTTATACCAACGATTTGTTTGCATTATTCTCTATTCGTGAAAAGTATATTTCATATTTATTGTTTACGGATTTGCGGCCATGTGTATTTTTGAAAACACGAACTTTGATCTGTTCCATAGCATTTCCCTTAGTATATTTCGACGCAGCTGGCTAATTTGCTTAATCCCTTTATCTTTTTTGGGGAAATGTTCACTAGAAAAAAAATTAAAGTTGTATAAGTTAAAGCCTAGTTTACTTCTGGTTTACCAGCACCCTTTTAATACTTTAAGTTTCGTCAGCAATAATTAATAAGGCAGCATTTAATAATGAATCTAATTTTTTATACAAATATTAGAATGAGTGGTACAAAATTCCACCCAATGGCTTTATGTGCAATAATATTTTTAGAATAGTAATTTTGCTTAAATATGTATTTTTATTTAATTTTTTGACTGGAAAGTAAATAAATATTGCTAAACAAAATATGTATTTAGGAATAGAAAATAGAAAACACCACGTAAAGCAGTAGATAGTGTAGAAGATCCATATTATTTAGAGTGCAGTACACACAATTATTATATTCAAAAAATATATAAAAAAAATTATTCATTAATTCTCTTTAAAACAAAAAAAAATCAAAGGATTAGATATTTACTATCGTAACCACTAGGGAAGAGATCAGAATAATCACAAACAAAATAATGATAAAAAAAAAAAAAACGTTATAAGAATATTAATAAAAGCATTAAACACTGCACTATACGATATCCTTTAGATGGAAAAAGAAAAGTAAAATTATTGAATCTTTTTAACGCAATCGGCTTCGCTTCATTCTGCCGTACAATCCTTACACCCTTAGAGTGGCATAGTGAGATAAGATTTACATAGGTGAGTTGTGTGTTATAATATTAATATATTTAAAAAATCATAAACCAAAAAAACAAAAAAAAAACATTTGCATTTTGCTAAGCTCAGTGGCCGCCATCTCTTTAGGTGCTAACAATTTTTATGATAGCCGATTGGTTGTTCTTCTAAAAAGCAATATCTGCACTACACACTAGAAAATTAATGTTTACTAAATAATAATAAATCTCTGTTAATTTTTTCAACAAAGAATATTAAGAAAAGAGCAAAGTTTTTAGAAAAAAAAAAAAAAACAAAATATAAATCCGACCTAGCAATATAGCTCAGAAAAAGTATGTAACAATAAGAAACCTAAAAACAACATGTAATTGTCCATCCAACTAGTAAACAAAAGAAAAAAAAAATATGGAAAACATTAATGTCTGAGATATTTGAAATTCGATACAATAAATTACAATTTACAAAAGAAAAACAAAAATATTAATAAAAAATCAACATTTTATTGTAAAATTCCCTGTGTAAACTATTATAAAAACAAGACACGAAGTGAGAACTAATTTAAATGAATTTTTTGGAATATTTTTTCTACAACAAAAGAAAACGTCCAATTTTTTTCTTATAAGAAAAAAACAAAACAAAAATTAATAATTAATGCATGTACATTAAACAATATTTTAATTCTCTCTCTTGTCTTTGATAAGTTAGTATTTTTTGTGTGTAAATTTACAGAAAATTTATGCCATAACACAACATTTTTATTCAATTTTCATTCGGTTATATTCTCCTGCATGCTAATAGATAAAAGCATTATAAAGGATGCATAACAAACAATAGATGAGTAAACAACACATATTTCATCGAGACTGTTTCACTTGTCTTCAAATGCACTTAAAAAGATAATGGTTAATAGATAATTACTAGACAAATTCAGAGTTTCTATTGACAAATAGTTGATTGTGGACAGAGATTGGACTTGAAGCCTCTAATTCAGATTACTGTGTAAATGGTAATAAAAAGAAAAATATTGAAGGATAAAGCAGCCCATTGACACCCAAGGAGAAACCTCTTACAGCTTAACGTATCCGTAGGGCAGATTGTTTTTCAGAAATCTTCTTATAAATGACTCTTGGATGTTTGACAGTCTCTCATATTAGGTTAATAAAAACTCTTTGGTATTTCTTGCGATTCAAAGCAGGTTGGACCACGTCTTTTGTTTTGTTTTAAGGGCCGACCATAATTGAATTAAGGTCCTGAATGCTGCCCCACTAATAATGCCAATACACACAATTGGTGTATTGTATTCATAGTTTTCACAAAGTTTCGTCAATTTTTCAATTACTTTTGGCTTCATACGTAAAGAGCGGTTTCATTTGCATGCCAAAGGCTCTTCGTTCGTATATTTCCCGGAAACAGTGAATTTTACACGCGAGGACAAAAGTCGCCCGACACTCGAACGTTAGGAAAAAGACAGTTAAGAGGTTAATGTAGTAGCCTGTTTGGGGCGGTTAGTAGAATCTGAAATACTTCTTTGTCTTTTTCTTTCGTAATTGTACTAATTTGCTTCATTTTTATGCTCTTGGCGTGAAGTACATACCGTGCGAAAGAATTTCATGTGATTGGCCGCGATCCCAAAACTTCGCTAATCTAGCTGCTAGAATACTTTTGCACCGGGATGACATATGTTGTAATAGAGGCCGCTAAATTCTCTAGGACAAAATCTATCATCCCGGTGCAAAAGTATTCTAGCAGCTAGATTAGCGAGGTATTGGGAACTCGGCCATTGTGTTCCGTGTGTGTGCAGTGCACTGAACACAGTAATACTACGAATAGAGGGGGAAACAGGAATATCAAAAACCGTTCTGTCAGAGTCCGGTAAAAGTCACACGACACTATTAAAAGAGAAAATCGAATTGTCGGCTGTCTTTCTCTCCGTGTCTAAAAGTGCTCTATGGAACGCTAAAGACTGTTATCACGTGTACTCTCTCACTCCTACGTACAAGGACAAATGTTGGCCGATACTTCAAAGTGAAGAAAAGACAGGTGAGGTGTAAATGGGGTAGCCTAAATGGGGTAGTGCGTAAGAACTTTGGCTTGTGTTCCTTGCGTGTGGGCTAAACATAGTATCAGTACCGCGATGTGTAAAGGTAACACAGGAAAGGAAAAAGAGAATAACGAAGTGTGGACCGATACTTGTCCTAATGTAATAATCCTTAACGGTGGTCTGCAAAACCAGATTGCATTCTGTATCTATAGGCACTTTGTTAGAAAGCACTCATATATGCATTGACAACTGTTGAAATTGTGTGTTGCTAAACAATGCAATGATGCTGTGTTGTTTCGACAATTCTCAAATTTTACTTGTACTTTAAATATACTTACAGTTTTGTCCCTGGAGTTCACCTCATATATTTTTTTTGTTTCAATGCAACACAGAATTACCCAAAAAGTTTTGATACAAACGCTTCTGGGAATAACTCTTTGAAAACAATTTATGTGAGTCTTCTCATTAACTGATGCCTCTGCTTTTGTTCACGAAAATATGGTGTACCCATTGAAAAAAAAAAAAAACATCTTTCAGAACATAAAAATCATAGCATTCCTTTCAAGTGTTAAAACGATTGCAATGTACATAAACACGTAAAAAATATTTTACGAGTTCATAAACTATGGGCCTAACCATTGTGCATTGGAAAACATTGAACGTTGAACCTGAATTTATTGGAGACCTGTGAAGCACTGCTTTAGTCGTTAAATTATTCATCGGTGTTTCCTACTATTGGGTCGCGGCCATGCAAGCACTGTATTAGGTAAAGTCAAGACTTATTTTAATAGTAGACTATTTGTGAAACAATTATGAGCCGTTCTTAAACAAATCGGTTATATGGAAAACCGGCCTAAGGCCCACCAATCAAACTCCAGATATGAAGTTCGAAGCGTTTAGACTATGTAGCCTATCGGTCTTAAAATTGAGAGATCAATAAATAAATCTAGTTACGCTTCGAACACCAGGTCAGTGCAGCCTTTTGTAGACCTCATTCCGATAACTCGCGGTCAAAATCTTTGGCATTTTTTTCAGAAATACCCCGCTTCGCTTTAAAAATATAATGTCTTATTTGAAGGCATTGTTCACCAAAATTAACTATTTGAAATAGAAACACTGCCCATCTTACTAAAACAAAAGTCAATGCACAAATATTAAAATTGCAATAAACAAATTAAATGTGTTAATAGCCAAAATAAAGGTATTGCCCATCTCTTCACCACAAAGAAACAAAATCAATGAGCTTAAGACTTTCCTTCACAGCCTACATATGGCTTCTAATAAAAAAAAAACCAAGAAAACAAGAATAACAAAGCTCAAAACCCATCTGATTCAAAATAGTATTTTATAAAATCTATAAATACATCAAAAATATGTATACATATATATTTATATACAATTAAGCTAATCATCGTGTGCTTTTTGATGGTAATTTTAAAAATCTAAAGAAAAATTATTCAAAAACTATAATTAATGGATAACAATTTATTGAAAAGCTTTTACAAGGCCCGTAGTTATAACTTGTGTCTACAAGTTTTACACTTAAATCTATTTACATATACACACTTACACAAGCCACACTCAAAAAATATTGACAGCAAAAAAAAATGTTTTCTTTTTTGTAATTTTTCTGCAATTGTAAAATATTATATAAATAAAAAAATCAAACAAAAGAATATTAATATATTTAAAGATAAATTAAAACATATAACAGAAATATTTTAGATACGTTACAAGGCCCTTTAATGGCGGGAGTCAGGATTTAAAAAGCCTGTTTGCAAAGTTGTAAGAATTATTATTATAAAATAGCAATTTAATTTAAATTGTTTGTTTTTTTTAAGAAAAGCTTTTAAGCGCAATTAATTTTAATTTACTCAAAAAACAGTTTGATAGGGAGTGTTACTAAATATCGTATTATTGTTCTATTTGTGAAAATGTGTGATGATGGAGCAACTTTAAGATATATAAATACACTTGTTTTATTTTTTTCTTTGAAAAAGTAACGGAAATCGCAAGAAAAATAAGGAAAATATGTAACAAAACAACAATTTTTTGAAAAGAAAATATAAATTTAAATGTAATTTTATTTTAACTATACGTAATGATAAAAAAAACAAGCAACCAAAAACAACCAGTAACTTAAATTTAATTATTAATATGTAAAACAAAAATAAAAAGACAAACAAAACAAAATAAAGAAAATAATACAAAAAAAAAAAAACAACAAAAACACATTTTTTCGATGTTTTAAGAAAATAAATGAGAGTCAACCAGTAACTGATTATGTACTTAGTCTTTTATTATTGGGAAATAGTGTTTAGTTTTAGTTCCGTTTTCTTAAGGGGGCTACATAGGTACACTGAAACATGGTACGCGTACCATTAGCTCCGCCTCTGAAAAATCAAACCAGATTTGATTTTACTCGTACCAGAGATCAACCAAACTCGTTTCTCAACTTGGTTTAATGAGACCGTACCATGTACTACGCGTACGTGGTTTCAGTGTCTGTAGCCCCCTTTAGGTTGTGCTCAACTGTATATGAGCAGTTCTCATTGTGGTTCCACATGATCTAAACCTCTACTAGGACCATTACTGCAGGAGAGATGGAAATCAGAAACACTTAGACGATTGAAAACTGCAAGGTGTGAATGAGGACTAGAGAAGGGGGATTGAGCTGTCAACTTGTGTGGTAATCAGGAGAACCAACCGTTTTGTTGTTCGTTTAGCCTGGTGAACTACTTTCGCCGAAGTTGAAGGTCTTATAGTAAAGGGTGGTTAAATTTTAAGGGCCGATTCTGGTCATAAAAAGTTCCTTATCATCTCACAATAGCGAACACTATTCACAGTAACTGCCTGACCGACCTCATTTTGGAAAAAATACGGCCCGATGATGCTGCCAGCCCATAAACCGCACCAAACAGTCATTCTTTGTGGGTGCATTGGTTTTTCGACAATCACTCTTGGATTATCATTCGCCCAAATGCGGCAATTCTGCTTATTGACGAATCCACTGAGGTAAAAATGTGCCTCATCACTGAAGATGATTTTCTTCGAAAATTGATCATCCACTGTTGCTATTTCTTGTCACCATTCTGACCATTGACGACGATTGAAATGGTCAAGGTCTTTTCATGGTTCAAATTGAATTAGTCTGAAATTGAGAAATGTCAAATGAAATGCAGAAAAAAACTTGACGTTTAGGTTTGGTTCCATTCAATATCGGCCTTTAAAATTTAACCACCCTTTAGAAACAGACACAGCAACTTTAACAACCGGAGGAAATTTTTTAAAACCAATGCTTTTTAACGGAACAACAGATTTACCACAGCAACAGCAGCAGCAACTTCAACGTTAGACCTAAGTTCTAAATCTGCTGTTGAAGTTGAAGTTGTTCTTGGTGTTATCGTGCTCAGTCTTTTGTGTTGCATTGAAAAACATATTGTGTGCTGTTTTCATTGGTGTATGTAATGTGTTTCACACCACAGCATCGGTCCTTTTGCTATTGAAGTTGCTGCTGGCTGTTGCTGTTTCAATGTGTTTCTACTATTAGCCTTCAAGAGATGGTGTTTAATCGCTTGCTCCAAACCGGACGGTTAACCATTGAGTTGGAAGGATTCTCCTTGATTAGGAGGACTGGAGGGCATACGCCTCTATCTCAGAGAATGATCGATTTTGAGACTTATACCTTTGTACCTCCATACTAGACGATGTCAGCTACGGTACATAGCCAGAAAAAGGGATTTAGACTCGGTCCAGCGTGATCTTCATTGCTTCGATCAGATGTTTCCACCAAAGCTTTGTGTGTGAATGAGTTGCCTCCTGCTAGGCTGATCCTTAGCACGAGTCGTGTGGCACCTTGTTCTGACACAGGAGTTGGGGAGGCGAAAGAGGGATGGAGTGGGACAAAGTAAGAGCGACTATATTTAGCTTCATGACAAATCTGGGGATGACTCCCGATAATCTTTGGCACAGAAGAACATCCGAACCTGCAAAGGTACAGAAATCATTCGAAATATCGACTGAGGTCTTTCAGGGGTTTACCAGTACCAGAGACCCTATTCAAAATATGCAATAGAATACATAAACTAAATATTATATTAGTATTCCTTTTTAATGACGGAGCGAATTGCCGCTCGGTATTCTTTATGCAGACTATCATTTCATTTTTAGCTTCTACGTACAAATGTATGGCAGCAGAAGTCCTATGCGAATTCGACTTACTTTCGAATATGAAAATAGGTCTGGATGTTGTTATGCAATTACCCAGAATTGCTTTGCAGCTTTGTACCCGAGGCTTCATGAATTTGAACATTTATATGATAAGCTGCTCATTTCAGTCCTGTAAGTAAAAATGTTCCTGGAATTCTTTTAAAAAATTGCTCTCAAGCAAAAGAAACAAAAAATTCCACCGGAATTGCCGACAAGCTTGATTCTAATTAGGACCCTATGACATAAAGAAGCTTAAAAATGTGCTGTGGACAGAATTTTGAGAAAGGACGTAGAACTACCAAAGAAAAACCAATTTAAGTTTAGAATTCAATATTATAAAATGTCATTGTTTATTCAGCAATTAATAAATAATACATATATATATATATTTTTATATTATTATATTACACAACCTTAACTATACGTTTGTTCGGAATTACACTTCAATATCAATAATATTCGTACAAAATATTTTGTATAAAAAGAGAGAAACAAAAAGTTATCCATTTATATATGTTTGCCAATAATAGACTAGTGGTTGTGAGAGAGGAAGGTGTTGGCTCTCACGTCGATCGAGTCCAGGAATAGAATAGCAAACATTACAACGTTCATTTCCTAAATGTAAAAATTGATTCATTGACTTACGTAGTGGGTGATGCATTTGACAAAAAATACACATTATACAATTAAAGCTTAACATTCTCCTAAACATATAATAAAAAATAATTACAGGCATTGACATAGAATAAAAAATAAATTTCTATATATGTATAAATCTATATATTATAGTTATCTAGCAAAAAAAAAAAAATATATAATAATGAGTTTGTCTCGGTACAATCTATCTTCGTTCGATGAACCACTTCTGAGTCTCACTCTCCGTATCACATGTGGCCACTTGAACATCATCGGCACTCTTGAGTCCCCGATAATCCAGGCAGAGCCCGGTTTTTAGATGCAGAAATTGTTCGTTCGCGTACTCCCACTGTTCGTTGAAGTCCGATTTATCGAAACATGGCGTCATAACTACTCTATAGGGAGGTGAATCACTACGTTGTACTGTAGCACAGCTCAGTTCGTTTCTTAGCACACCGTCGAGCGTTATCGAAAAGAATTGGGATTTGGTCACCGGATTGCCGCAGTAAAACACCCCGAGATTGTATGGCTTCTCGTTGTTTTGCTGCAGATCATCAAGGCATAGGTTACGGGTCATTGCTTTGATTCTAGAAAGATAGAGATTTCTTTAAACAAAGCTCTATAGAGAGTAAAAAGGCAACTTACTTTCCATACGAGAGTACGTTCTTTGTGGGAATAAATTTCTCTGGATAGACGTTCTTCAGGTACCAATCGAAATTCTTACAACGAAGCTTCTTCCGAAGCATAATTCTATGGGTAACATCACCAATATCTGGATGGAATTTCAAATCTGGTCGATTCATGTAGAATAGATTTATGTAGTCATCCATCCAGACAAGAGCCATTCGAGCAGTGTTCACACCGTGAGTATCGCGGTCATTTGGGAATCTAAAAAATTAACATTCTGTACATGCAGCCTAAAAATCATCACCTTTACTTACGCATATGGATGGAAATCCCTAAAGACATGTCCAACTCGTGAGCATGGAATGGTTTCGATGGTGCCACCGCATTGCCAAATTCTGAAGGACATTTCAAGATTTTCCCCACCCCATCCATCCATCTATTAAAAAAAAAAACAAATCCATTAAAGAGTAATTCATTAAAAGAGAAGTCAATAGTTCCATACCTGCTCATCATAGCTTCCAACTTCCCAGAAATACTGTCGATCAATGGCAAACAGTCCACCAGCCATTGTAGGACTATAAGTGGGACAAACTTCTACTGGCCGATCGCATTGTCTTTTAATGCGAGCATATTCGCGGTCAGGAACATTTATCCAATCAAAGTGTCCATTCCATTGGAAGCCACCGACTTGGAATTGCTTATAACCATTTGTACAGTACTGGAAGTCCTTAGAATCGATGACATCGATTATCGGTACCAAGACACTTGTCCGAGATTGCTTTATTCTACTAAGCAGGGGTTCTATCCAACCTGTGATGCCTTCACAATGGGCATCCAAAAAGATTAGAACATCCCCTGTGGCAATGCGGGCTCCAGCTAACCGGGCACGAATTAGACCCAATCTGTTAATAAAACAATACACGTGTCATGATTTAGATAAAAACCATTTAAATAAGAGAAAGTAAGTGTGACAATAACCTAGGTCGTAAAAACCGTCCGTGGCATAAATGAAAGAGAAATCGATTGAAACAAAAACAAAAGTATAAGATTTGCTAGCTCTACTAATTTAGTCATAATCATAGTCTTGGGAAATTATTTTTGAATAAAGAGAGCACATCTATTTATGTATGAGCATCAAGGGCAAATAGTTGCTTGTGAAGTTGTTTAAAAGTAATTGACCTTTGTGTCTTGTTGACCTTAGAAAAGGTTGAACTTGTTGGTTCACCGATTCAGCGTTAAAATGGAAATATGGTTGGGCATATTTTTGGAAAAGCATGGACAGATTTATGAACAAAAAATGCAACACGTGTGAAACAAATACATTTGCATACTGATTGTTTTGCTAGGTACCAGTTAGGTTTGATGATGTGATGCATTCAGTCGAATGAAAATGACGTAAGGTAGCTTTTTCTCTTGTTGTGTTTGGTTGTTTGTTTTGGCATTATACGGAATTCATAAAAGGGAGTGTAGTTCCATTGGCTATCTATCATATCAGTAAGTGTCACATCTTGGACAATGGCAAGGTGTCAGAAGAATCTAGAAGCTGAGGCAAACAACGTGAGCTCAAAATTAACACAGCCAAAACAAAAGCCCTGAGCACTTCTTACACCAGCGCCCAACTTAACATTGCCGGACAGGAAGTCGAGAAAGTTGACAACTTTCTATACCTAGGAAGTGAAGTCTCGGCAAACCGTGGTGGCACCGAACTGGATGTGTGCAGCAGAATCGGAAAGGCCAAAGCTGCTTTCGGCATGCTGTCCACCATCTGGAAAAGCTTAAGAACCAAGCTTTCGCTCCAACGTAGAATCGCTACTGCTTTATGGGTGCAGTACTTGGAAAGTGGACACCATTAACACACGCCGGCTGCAAGTCTTCGTAAACAAATGTTTAAGAGTCATCCTGAGGATCTTTTGGCCGAACCGTATCTCTAACGAACAGTTTTATACGAGAACGGGCCAGGAACCTATAAACATTACAATACGAAGGAGAAAGTGGCAGTGGATTGGACACACCCTACAGTGCGAAGACAATTCCATTGCGAAATACGTTATGCAGTGGAATCCGCTCACCCAAGCTGGCAGAACAGCGTGACGCCCTAGGCAAACGTGGCGCAGAATAGTCGAGCTCTTTGGGGATGAGCTGGAGAGAGCTCAAACGTGTTGCAGAACTACGAAAAAGATGGCGCGCAGACGTTGCTGACGCCCTATGCCCCCCGAGGGGTTAAAGGACTCAAGTAAGTAGTTCCATTGTTAAATATGTTTTCAAGAAGATTTGGAAGGAGTTTGAACAAATATACAGAAAGGATTGTTGCCTACTGGACTGAAGACTTAGACTTGAAATCACTACATGGAGCTTGATACGAATATGGCTTGATACATCTAGGCTAACAATCTTCTTAGATCGTAAACAAACCAAGGAACAACGAAACAAGGACGTGTTATATGATTGTATCAATCAAGACACCGTACCTCATGTCATGATTGACCACCTGATAGACTAGGTTCCACGTCTAAGATTTAATCAATAGTTACCACACAGCAGAACGAAGCTACTAAATCAATAATGACTGGAGTATATTACAACATCTGTGCACAATAATAAGCAGTCTAGAACAGGTGCTATGTATTGCCGTTACAGCTGTAATAACGTGGTCAAGCACAATTTTCACAATAAATTAATTTTTAATTTGTTCTTTGGAACAACTTCAGAGCAATTGTTATGATCCATAGTAAATTCAGCTGTTCCGCAATAAGTCACGGTGTGATTTTATGCCTTTGTAGTAATTAACTATGAAATATAGCAGAACAAAGTAAATAGTTAATTGATATCCAAACTACAATTACAACGGAGTTTTTCATTATGTGATTCAGTTAGTTCCAAATGACTCCTCTCATCAAGCGTGAAAGAAAGACGTGACACAAACATTGAGAATAAAGTAATCTTTTAGATAAAACAACAAGCATTGAAACTTTTTAGTGCGAGGAGACTAAGGGAGGTACACAAATTTATTAATAAAATTACAACAGGATACCCTAAATTAAAAAAAAAGTTAAACCTGCTTAAAAAGGCTTTCGACCTGACTGTTTAAAATGCATTTAAATTTAACAGAACACACCTGTTTCATAGACAATACCTACATTTATTTATTTCTTTTAACGAAAATCTTAAATCAACTTAAACTCTTTGTAGCAACTAAATCTCAATAAAAAACCTGTGAATCAATGCCTACGAAAAATGTACATCTGCGTATCCACTATTATGTTTAAGGCAGCAGTTGCGTTTGCTTACCGTATTATGTGCTTTAATGAAGCTATTTAAACAGTTTTGCAAATACTGACGACGCATGCACAGCTGCTAGCGGTAATTCAGATTTTCTTGATTCTGTTTAGAATGATAGGTGTCGTTTTATGCCAACTTCCCAATGGAGATAACTTAAACCAAATCAAAGGGTGTTTCAAGTACAAACTTCGTAATGGTTTTTCAAGAAATTGGATGTTACTAGATTTATAAACGAAATAAATTACGATACAGAAGTGTAACTAGCACTTGTGTAAACTCAACACGATAATCCAATTCAAATTTCTAGTCTGTACATGTTGTGCGTGGTACACATTTCTGGACATACAGAAGGGACTTACAGTTTTATGACGTATCCGAAGGGCAGAGGGGGTTTGAGAAGCTTTCTCATGACAATTATACTCTTGAATGTTTGTCAGATACTCGAAAGAGGTGGGGCCGTGAAAAAAAACTTTTGATGGTATTTTTCTGGATTCGAACTCGGAACCCCTTGCGCAGTAGTTTAACGCACTAACCACTGAGCCACGGCACCCACGAAGGTAGGTAGTTAGGAGTTTTTATGCCAGCAACCTCTGTCGACACATAATTAGCAAAAGGGCGTTTAAGAAGGTAATGCCACAACTCATGTAACCTATCGGATGTCGACGGGTGTAAATCCTAATACGAGAAGGTAAAAGGAGTAAAGATTATTCAAATCCATCCGCACTGAGAAGATTGATAAAGTCCCCAATGCTTATCTCTGCTAACTATTAGGATATCAAAGAAAGGTTAACCTAATAGAGTGTGCTGTCTAGCTCTGCCTAGAGCCGAAGATTCACAAACTCCTTTAAAAATGTCAAATGAGTTAATAAGGGAAGGAGACTACTAGCCTCTATCTCACAATTGTAAACTTTCTAAGGAAACAGAGACTACCAAACAAACAGTGTGATTGTCGCAATTTTAAGAAATGGAAAGAGGATCTGACTCATTTTCGCTCAGGAGCATAAGTTTGTTCAAGAGCATAGACTGGTCTGTTTGAAGATTAACCGTGAGGTGGCCAAATTAAAAATGAAACCAATAACTTTAGAGAATCTCAATAGACATAGTGCATGTAGCACTACGTATGAAAATCCACATTCTATATGCTACATCACTAAGTATTGCGTAGAGCTTACTGTCGCTCGCAAGCTACAACTTTTTTCAGAATTCTTCCAGGGAAAACCCTGAGTAAGCCAATATACATTCTATATGTTGTCCTATATATGTTTGTGTAACTTGGTAGATCTAGGTATAGAAATCAGACTCACTGAAAGACTTTTCTCTTTGTCTTAACCTTTCTTTAGATTAGTGATCTCGTATTCTTCTTGTTCCCTGTCAATTTCAAAATTTATTATAATTTGCATGTTGAATACGTAAATAATTCTAACCGACATATCAACATCAAAATAAATGCATATACATAAAGCCACAAGTAGTCCATAGAGGGCGATGGCCGAACTTCTGACTTTAGGTAGGTTTTGTAGGGGGCACAAATTATTATTCGAAAAGAAAGGATCTTTAGTTTCATACCCTATCCGAAAGGAAAGAAATCTATACAGGTTCTCTGTCTGGTATTTAGACATTTAAACATTCCATGTCGATAAGTTTTAGTCAAAATAAGCCGGCTTGCAGACAACATCAGCAAATCAATGAACTGCGCTCAAACTCCTACAAGGTAAGAATGCTAGTTCAGCATGTAACCACCTAAACCATTGCTTTGTAAGCTGAACAAATAAAATCTGCATTAAGCCATTCTATTGAGAATTCAATTCCAAACCTACATGTATATGAAAAGACCTTATCAAATTAGATTCAATATTTTCCATCAGTGTCCGGCAATAAATTGTTTAAAGCTGCGCTTGTCCTCTTATCGAAAAAGAAAGCAAAAATTCCACAATCGAAATAAATAGAAGCAAACCGTCTCGAATCCCGCTAACAGCTCCGATCAATAATAAAAGTTTACGAGCAGAAATCCCACTCATCCAAATAACAAATTTCTCGTTCTACACAAAGCCAAAGAGAAGAAAAGAATAAATAAAAAAAACCCGTATACAGCTCATCGTGTGTGCGAACTGGTATTCAAATATTATAATTTCGAAACAAACTGGCTGTGGAACTCTAATGCTAACTGTAAGTTCATTACGATTAGTACACGTTGTTAAATGATAGACAAGCAGACATTTTGCACCTTCTCAATGTCTAAATGAATAATTAATGCCGCTTTTTGCCAAATCCGTGTTTCGTTTAGAACGTATTTGGAATCGGCAAACGATTTCCAAATCTTTAAAAAGGTCACACATTCGCTTTCGATTAGCTGACACTCTTTAAGCTGCCCTGTCATAACACATCGTCATGTAACCTCTAAAAGCAGTGTGCATCTTCATTTTTTCCAATCACAATTCCTAGATTAGCATAAATTTAGTTTCACTCGAAATGTTAGATGGTCAATCGTCGACTTGGAGACAGGTTAGACGAGTTTGAAGAAATAAGATGAGCCAACACTATAATTATTATCTAATTTCTAGCCACTTACCTGTTTTTTAGCCGCAACACATGAACAACTCCCTTTGGAAGGCGCGTGGACACGTAATAGTCTAATTTACCGCCTAACTCCTCATTTGTACTGCCATCATCGACTAGGATGATTTCTTTTAGGATCCGTGAGTCACCAGTGTTGAGAACACTATGAACAGTGCGTAGTAACACTGAGTAGGGTTCATTGAAGAAGATTATGACCACGCTCGTTGTGGGCAAATCGTTGAGGTCATACTTTATCTGCATACAGAGGGGGATTCGGGAGTCGGGTGTCGTTCTATTGTAAGACAGTTTCTCACTGAGAACTTCATTAAGGGCAATCTTTTGATAGATCTCATCCCCACGGATTTGCTCTTCTCCATCGAGAATGACGGCTCGTCCTTCGTCTCCCAGGCCAGGCACTTGTTTGGCGAGATCCTCGCGAATTTCTTTCTCATAGATGTTCTCCTCTGAGGGATAGATGAATGGTGTTACTATAGAATTGTCCTCCAACTGGCTATCCTGAGGCGCTTCTCTTCTGATATGATTTTCACTTCTTAAGGCGGCTGGTGGAGCTGCTATCTGTTTGCTGGGGGTCTCTATCCCACCACCTCCATGCTCCTCGACATTTATATTGATCACCTTGAGGAATAGTATAAAACAGGACACAACAACCGTAAAGACTATTAGCTTGCCATAGAAGGAACGCCGAAATCTTGGAAGCATTTTCACCGTCGCTTCTACTGTCTCAAGACAGACTTTCTACTTAAAAACTACAGAATACTCTTACAAACGAACGATAGTCCACGCGGGGATTCGAGAGAAGAAACAAAAAACAATAAATATCACTTTTGGTGGTCACTTTTGTTGTTGTTTTGAAGAATTGCTGCTCCAAATTTGGGACACGACGACGAAGATGGCAGGTAAATGGCCAGACCAGACGCACACTCACTCATGGCACAGTGGTCTCTCGACTAGACAGCGCTGCTGTTGATAGTGCTCAAGTCTCTGATGTTATGCTGATGATGGTCTCTGATGTGGCGACGACGATGGCGATAGCCAGTGCGAATCTTCATCTTTCTCTTCTCATCTCTCTTTTCTGTTGCTGCTTCAGCTGCTGCTGACAATTTTTTTTTTTTTTTTATCGCCGCTTCGATGGAATTTCTTTCATACGTACGTCAGCAAAATAAAACAAAATACGTAAACTTTTAAACCAGCTGCTGGATGAAGATGTGCCTTTTGATAAAACAATGAGGGAAAAATAACGCGAAAAAGAAGAGCAACAAATTGTTTTTCTCAATGGAAAAAATCCGTGGGTTTTCCACTGCTTTTTTAGGTGGAGAAAGAGGCGAATGGAATAAAACAACACAAAATACACAGAGAGAGAAGAGGAACTGTGGATGGCTGTCATAAAATTAAGTAAATTTTGCGTGTGAAGAAGGTTACAACCAGTGGAATGTCATGTGAAGAGGGGCGGTGGAGAATAAGCGAAAACATGCGGTGAATAAACAACAGGTATCGATAAGGCAGTATAAATTAGGTCGACAGATGTTATGGTTTGTGCACATGGTGGAGAATATATCGGGGGAAATTATCAACAATAGATGGCAGATATAATTTTCACCATAAAATGGTGAAAATTTACTTTAAACGACTGTAATATTAAAATCTGTACATATCCTTTAATGCATAACATTAACACAAGCTGGAAGACCAACTAAATTGAAAATGATTAAGCGAAATCATCCTGCATCTCCAACGCCAAAGTGCAATAGACATGCTTCTGGCTCATCCTCATTAAGGGTCAGTTTCAACCAACTGGTTACAACCGTATAATATCACCAGATTCAATACCACTAGGTACAGGGGGGCCATCTCGTCCCAGAAGCAAAAAAAAAACTCTCTACTGTATCTCTGTGAAAAATGCCTTTGCGCTTTGCAATCCCGGGATACAAAGGCCGAAACATTACAGCAGTCACCACAGTAATCTAACATAACGTAAAAAGGGAGTGAATTGTAGCCTACTGTGAGACGTATTGAAGCAAAAACCCCCTTCAAAGCTAATGGTTTCCTATGCTGATGAAGTGATTACTTTTCCTTCAGCGAAGACACACTAAAACTAGTGGATGACTGATCTGGCAGCAAAGGACTGGAAATCAACTCTTCGAAAACGGAGGTAATGCCGTTACAAGGACAAGGAAGAAATAGCCCTCCGATAGGAAAATGTAGACTCTTCTTAGTTACTTCTTTGCTGATCTGGAGGGCTTGGTCAACTCTGATTCATAGCACTATCGGGGTTCTTCTAACAAAGCGATAGGTTTTGTTTGTCGTTTCAGCGTTTCCAGGGTTAAAGAATATTGGCCTAAGTGATCAGCCACCCGTCAGTCCAGCAACGCACCCATAGACCTTATTTAACCAGGCAGTAGTAAATGAAAAATCAAACTCATTAGCAATGAGTTGAAGTTAGCCTTTATGCATTTCAGAACTCCGAATGAAGTTATATTTACAAATTCGTTTGGGTTGCGAAAACACAACTTCCCCAGACATATACCACAGCTTCCAGTAAAGGAAGTTGACCGCTGAAGCACTCAAAAGCACCAAAGCAATAGAATTTGACGGAATACTCGTAGAGCTGTTACGAGCACAATCTTTTCTATTGCAAGCGAATGCCGAGCTTACTGTGCCACAAACAGGGACCACTTTGCCTTTAAAGCATGAAGCAAGCAGTGACTTAATGTCGAAGAACATGGATAGTCAAAAAATGCTATTACAACGCACCTACGTCGGTAAAAAACAGAAACACCATCACATGGATTCCGAGAAACACCTGGAGACGAACCAATGAGCATACAGCAATCAAGGCTCGGATTTCAGCAACCTCAGCAGTAGAGAGAACAGAGCTAGAAGTCCAATACCGCGCGTCATATGCCATAGCCCAAGCCAACTGTCAACAGCTATCAAAACAAATGACATGGCGATCTAAATGGCGAAGTCAATGCTATGACGTTACAACTCACTTGAAAAGGAAAGTCACGTTGGATGCAGAAATTCTCTGTACAAATTTGATAGCTCTTCCATCAGTAAAATGACATAGACCACGGGATGTTCGTCTATCTGTGCCTTAGACCTAAAGATAGATCGCAGTGGAGATATTATATTTATGTGATTAGCGTTCAGCCTAAGAATAGAAAAAGGGAAGAGCCTTAAAGGGTAAAGAACCTTCGCGAAGTAATACCTAACAAAGTCCCGCGGGAAGAGTGGTAGGATTTGAATTTCGATTTGTGCATATAGGAAAACACGTGCTACTGCAAAATAATTCCGTATCAAATCATCTCCATCTGGAACATCCAAAAGAGATACAAATATTTCAATTAATCATATGAGGAGAAGCCAGCCTTATTCTACTTGAACTTTTGCTTTTTAGTTGAGGTTAAAATTGCTGTCTAACCACTGCTGAATGTGGTGCCCCCCACTCTAGCACCGTACCTACTAGTCAGCAGATTTCTTTGTATGAGCTGCACCACAATTTTATCGGTGACCCCCGCTCTAAGCTAACATATTTTCCATGTTCTTCTTAATTTGTTCCTCCAGCCACCCGGCACCGCCCCACACTATTGACCAGAAGCACAATATACTCGCTCGAGTCATCTGAACAGCGAAGTGCTATAAAAAAAACCAACATAGACCAGGACTAAAAAAATAATAATAGTACATCCCTAAAATATGTTCGTCCCGGCAATTGAACCATAAAAAAACAGGACCAATCCACCCCCAACGGCGACGACGAAGACGACGACGACGTCCACCACGTCAGCGGGAGTACCCACACTCGTTTCAGTGTATGAGGTTGCTTTTTTGGCATCATCGTCCTGATTGCCGTTCGATTTGCTCTCCCACATACTGTGAAGTGGGCAGTGCCATTGCGCTCCACTGTTAATGGTCTGCACTTCAAATGAATTATTTATATCTGTGTTGTGTGAGATTTGCTTCTGGCCGCAATTTGTGGGTCCTTTCGGCAAAGACCACATAACTTGATACATACATACTCGAGTAGTATGGCATGGGTGGCAGGTTCTTTCTGTTTTTTTTTTCTTTTTGTGAAGTCACTAAATTACGTTAAATGTCGTCCTGGGTGGGAACGCAGGAATAAATTTCTTTATACCACCGCAAAATGCTTCCGAAATGTTTCGTCCTTTTTTTTATGTAAGGTTGTAGTGAATTGTAGTTTTTTCTTTTTTTACTTTTACTCAACTCAGTGCTGACAATGCACTATTGGAAAAATGCTTTCTGGCTTTGTGGTGTCCTTAAAAGTGTGCAATGCGAAGTGAATTTGTAATAGGCGCGGCAACGTTAATCGTTGCATCCGATCTAATGCCTCATTCTGTAGCAATTTGTCATTTGATGATGGTGCGAAGGTAAAACGTGTTAGGGCCTCACACATCGGTGGTGGCATAATGTGCACCTATAAAGCAAACGAAAAGGATACCACAAATGCAAGCATCCGGCATTCATTGGCCTCGATGTGTTGCAATAGGGATTTATCACCACGGAAAAATCACCAAATAGAAAAACAATCACGTTTCGTGATTTTGATTCTTAAGGTGTGGTTTGTTTGTATCTATTGTGTGAGTTCGTATCCTTTGAGGGTGCCCAGGAAACACATTTATCATTCGCAAAGCGCCAAAAGAATGTTGAGTTTTGGAGAGTAAAGGGTTTCTTCTTACTGGAAACCTATCTATTCTGAGTAATATACTCGTATTTCTTTGATAAAATTTGAAGCAGTCTGCATTATCAAGTGCAATTGCATTCATTGATTTGTGTTTTTGGAGTTAGACTCTCTTTTCTGAGGTACCACAAAACCTTTTAGTTAGCCAGCATCCTGAACTTACAAGTCGTTACCCGTGATTGCACTATGACCTGCCTCCTGTTTATGAATATCTGTCGCTAAAGGGTTGAACAAGCAAGTACTTAAGGGCAGCTGGTTAAATTGCAAACACCTTCAATTCCCAAATACCAATAGCGCCTACATTCATTAAACCTTTGTCAAAGCAGGAAATCGCCCTATGCTCCTTTCTGGACATTTTCGATTCTTCCTTCAACAGCACGATATTAAATTCCATTCATGCTGCTGCAGATGCTAAAGGCATTGACTCGGAGACCATCAGATGATAACATTCGATGCTTAGTAGTAGAATCATCACTGCTAAACTTGGACAAACATCGCTATCCATTAAAACAACCAAAGGTTGTCCTCAAGGAGGGGTTCTATCCCCATTGCTATGGTCCTTTGTAGTGAACAAACTTCTAAACGACCTCTACAATTAGAGAATTAAAAAGTGTTCAAATTAATTTCTCAAAAGAAACTTGTCTTGGGGTAACTCTAGAGTCTAGACGATAAGCTAAGCTGGAAGCTCCACATAGACAGAACCACTGAGAAGACGACTAAAGCCTTCTGGACCTGCTCTAGGTGGGAAAAGGCCAACCAAACGGTCACGGACTGCTCTCCAAGAAATAGGTACAATGTTTGGCATGTGTACGAATTACAGGTGCAATGCGCTCCTGCCCGAGCATTGGAGGCTCTGTTAGAACTTCCACCCCTCCACACAAGTATTATAAAGACTGCAGCTCCTAATGCACTAAAGCTTTATTTGCTATGCAACAATTCTTCCCGTAATTTAGTTGGACACATGAAAATCATTGAAACAATTTCTCTGCTATCCAATCAAACAGTATGCCTCTCAGACTTCATGCCTAAGAGAATCCATCTCCATCATTCCTTTGAGGTATTCCAATCCGGAGCTACTGGGATAATCAACAAATCCCCCAAACATCCTCCTCGTTAGATTGGTATACTAACCGATCGAAGATATCCAGTGGGTCTGGAGCTGAAATCTGAAGTCCAAACTACAAACTATCTATTCCTCTAGGACAAGTCACCACAATTTTTCAGGCAGGGATCCCTGCTATCGAGCTCTGTGTCAGAGAATGCATTAGAAAAAACATCCATGATCTACATATTCACATATGTTCGGATAGGCAGGCAGCTCCCAAGGCTCTTAGATCTTTTAACTTTGAGTCAAGGATAGTCTGAAACAGTTCCAGCAACAGGCTGCACACAATAAAGTCACAGTCCCTGGACACAGGGGCATCCCTGCAAGTTGCTCATATTCTATTCATTGGCCCTCAACCTTTTTGTGGCCTACAAGCTAACTAGATAAGAACAGAGCTCAAAAGACGGGAACGTCAAGAAATGCTTTCCTTCCGGAGCTCTCAAACTGGCTTAAAGCATGCCAAGTTAGGTAGGTAGGTAGGTTGGCGTGGCAGCTGGCACCCAGATATACATAGATGGGCACCAGCTCACTTAGGCCTAAAAGCCCCATTGTGGTACCACCGAATCTATAAGAAACCCCAGCTATTTACTGTAACTACGACACTACAGTGAGAGACAGAAGACCAGTATAGATAGGGTACCAGACAATTACACAGATAATTACACCTAGAGTAGGTTCTTCCGCTGAATCAGGAGAACCAACCGGAGCTTTTGATAAAGCGTAGAAGATGCCTGATGGGTACACCAGTCAGGTCACAGAGGTCGTCAAAGAAGAATGATCCCAGGTGGAGGTTTCTTCTTGACGCTAAGGCAGGGCAGCTGCAGAGAGGACACCAATAATGGTGCTCAAGTCCGGACGCTTCAGAGTTAACAGTTCCTTTGAAGGGTTCTGATTAAGGTTAGGCCAGAGCTCCCTCGAGATCTTAAAAGGGCAATGAGCCCAGCGAGCACTGGCCTTCCTTATAGCATCAAGTTTGAGCATGTGATTACAAGTAGCAATTGGCATGCCAACTCCCGTCCTTGCGGATCCAGTTCCATCCAGATCCATCAATTCTCAAAAAAGAGAACAAAAGATATCCTTTCCATGAGCAAATGCAAAGTCAAGCAAATCACTGATTTCCTAACTGGACATTGCTCTCTCAATTATCATCTCAAGAAAATTGGCCGTGTCCAATCGGACACGTGTCGTTTGTGTCTTGAAGACACTGAAACCACCCACCATATATTGTACGAATGTCCAGGCATATCTCGGCTGAAACTTCATTACTTTAACAAAGGCTTCACATCACCCTCTGAAGTCTCATCTGCTTCAACTGAAAATGTCTTTAGCTAGACTTCAACTAGACAGCACAACAATTAATTATATACAATCTTGTTAGAGAATAGCACGAACAATCTATCTAAATGGAAGTGAAAGTAAAAATGCATTTAAAAAACTGTTGAGTTTTTCTAAAGCAGTGAACTGGATTTTAGTGAACAGTTTCTTTCTGAAATGTTAGTGACTTGGAAGGATGTCATAAATAAGCTGCTTCGACAGTGCAAAAAGTGCAAAAAAGTACGCGAACGGATCTACAGACACGCCTAATTTTGTGCTCATTATCCTAACGAATTCATCATTTTATAGAATGATTTAAAAAAACAAAAAAACTAAAGTGTCATCCCTACATTTCTTTGTGCTTTCTTCCTTGATTACTTGCTATTACTTGAAACCCCTCACTTGACCTTAAAAATATATTTCGCTCATTTGGCACATAAGAGTTTCAAACATGAGTTAAATAATAGAAATATTATCAAGCTTATTAATTTAACAAAATAATGTCGGAAAAATGACCAATTCACATATTAACTTCCTACGATCCAAAACGAAAAGTTCCACTTTGAATACTAATCTCTACCGAACTAAACGTTATCTATAATCTTAAAAAAACTATGCTACAAAAAGCTCCAACTTCTCATAGAATCCTAATAGACACCTGGACACCTTCTTTAAATTAAATTCAGAAAGCCAAAGCTAGCCGGCCGACCAGCGGACTAATTAACTATTCCACGGAGTTCGATGCATTCTGAGTGATTGATTGTTTCCTTTATTACTAAGTATATGATGGTACCAGATAATGTCACACAAATCACATCAATTTCTCATGGTCAAATCCAAAATCCAAGACAACAAAGTCACCCTCTCCCAAGAACACAAACGGATACCGCAGACTTTTCGACGCATAAATATGATCGCTCTCGTCGATATCTCCTGTTGACAGCCAACAGTGGCGGCCACTTGAAACGAACAAACCAACAACATCCCACACGATCACGTGGATGTATTAACAATAATTTAATTACTCTATTCTGTCGAACTGATAACTGGGAGAATTAAGACATTAGACATATCAATGCACCGCGGACGTGCCCATATCGCATGGGAACCAATCGAAGAAGTTGACTGCATCCACCGTTGGTCGTGTGTGCCGACCGTCCCAGACAGGTCCTTATTAGGAATTCAAGAGGGATTGCATTTTTTTCCGAAATTCCTTAGAAGTTACGCTCGAATCTCTCTCTCTGCACAGTAGCATGTGCACCGCCGACAAAGAATGGGACACTCCGAAGAGCCGTAGCCGTACCCAAATGATGACGATGATGGCTACAAATTTTGGGCATAATTCACCCATCGATCGATCGCGATTGATCCGAGCTCTGTGTCGTGATGATGGCTTTGCAATAAATTAATGATTCCACGGACAATGGTCAACTGTCTGATAAGTGATCAATGAATTCAGATTCCATCGATTGTACCTACACAGGGGCTGTGCGCTTGCGCGAAAGATTGCCTATGGCTATACTCGTATGGTTAGGAAGAAACCTTCGTTTTGTATTTATATTTTAACACACAAAAGACCAGAATAATAAGTTTGGTAAGCTAATTCGACGAAATCGGCCGAATATTGGCAAAACTATGACGGTGTGTTCGAATTCGGATTTCGCGTGTGATTGCGTCCAAGAACTTCTTTGGGCACAGTCAGTGGCCCGAAATTGGTGTCATTTTTGTTGTGTCCCCGTGTGTCGTTGTGGGGCGCAGTTGTTGTTTGGGTAATTTAATTGTGATCATGCTCACGCGGACCGATCGCTCGGGCTGGAGTCTGGCCCAAAGTCGCACTTTGAATATTTTATATTCTAATTCAATTATATTGGTATTGTTTGAGTTTTTATTGCCAGCCCCGTAGCTAATTTAAATTCAATTCAAAGTCATTCTTAAGATGGGAACTCAATTTGCAAGAGAATGCCTGCTTAAATGAGCGTGAAAATTAATTGAATTGAAACGATATTGGCCAATGGCAGTTGGAGCTTTCTTTTGTGCAAAACAGTGCTGGTGGTCCAACAGACGTCATTAGATCATTAATCTCGTACTGGTATGGTTCAAGGATATTACATATAAAACTTTAACGATTGAGTCGTAAAATGGATTTTAAAATTCATAAATCATAACCTTCACGACATAAAATGAGTTATCGACTTTTAGAATCGAACTGTCCTTAGGAAAGAGGCATCCATAAAGAGGATTTCTAGTTCAGTGCAATAATTTCAAGATGAAGGATTTATCCCACATTTCTGACGCTATAAAACTTTTTAAAAGGATTACACTATACGGGATTTCATTCTTGAACGGAGAGTCATAAGACATAGTTTTTCAAATAACCTAAAATATGTAATAATAAAGAACTAGCCCTCCAGGATGGGAGTTCCAACGTGAGTGTTACTTTCTGACTCCGTAAGACCTCATCTGTTATAGTTCTCCAATCTGTGTATACGCGGTATAGGATATTAAAGCCTATAGTTTATACTATGAATAGGACCAGGTATGCAATGACTTTCAGTCTTTCTCTGACAGAGAAATTTAGTGCAGCTGTCATAAAAGACTTGCTTGTCTCATTGCGAATCCGTTACTCAAGCACGAAGTTACCTCTCGATTACATCTGTCAAAATATTTCTGCGATACCTACTACATATGTATAATAGGTGATTCATTTAAAGGTCCCTTTTTCAAAAGTAAAAAAATAAATCAATTTGATCGGATTATTTCTGTAAAACAATAAAATAACTAGTCTTGACTTCTTGGAAAAATTCTAGAAGTTTAATGTCACACGATCTAGACGACCAACTCACCGATTCGAAGCGCGAAATTAACTGTTCATTAAAATGTTCTTGCAATAAAGCCATAGTTTCACGGGTACCAAATGTTCTGGAGAAGACGGTCTATAATGGCCCAAGATGCGCCAATGACTTTGACATTTGCGTCAATCTCAGCAACCCCTTGGATAAATTCTTCACTACTGCTGGAAGAGGTCTTTTTGCTCGCTTAATGTCTAGATTGGGTTTCAAATTTTTGGTGGTGCTTTCTGTAGGTCTTTTATGTAGATCATAAATCGTTCTTAGTGCAGGAACACATTCCTCGTAGAGGCAGAACCATAATAGACTTAGATGAGCTTACGCCAGCGTAATTGAATGCCTTATTCCATATGCTTATGTAGTAGTGCATAGCCATAATGGGAATACGTTCAGTTTAGTCGTCTTTCGTTGAATTCTGTGGGCTTACGGAAGGTGCAATTGAAATGAAAAACCTATGGCAGTAGAATTAAGTTGTGAATAAGATTATATAAATATTTTAATTTCAATGATGTAAGCAAATAAATGGATATTTATCCTATCCATTGTAAGATGGGATAATTTTAGTAGAATTTAGACAAAAACGTACCTCTAAATGAATCATTCCTCACAAGGGATATACATACGTATCTCTGAATTAGATGACACATATGTACATATGTTAGATATTAAATGGATCAGAGCCGAATTACAACGATTCATAACGCGTTACTCGTCAACATAAAGTGAAGATTTGACATTTACGCTCTTGTTACCGAGCATTCACTATCGAAATTTAAGATGACAGCGCCATGTTGTCGAATGTGTCGAGTAGTCGATACTTAAAAATTCGAATCTATTTATAACACATAGCTAGCTAATTCGCTTGTAAAATGCATACAAAAAGATACAAATACAAAATATAAGTTTACGTCCCACTAGAAGGCCAAGGCCTACATAATTAATAAAAGAGTCTCCCATTCCTTTATTGCACTGCTAAAAAAAATCTATTCTATCACCCTACCCTACCCCTGACTTCACCATCCGCCTCCCAATAAACTCTATTCAACTCGTTTTGCAGAATTCCCATTTACATTCACATCGTAAGCTCGTAATTGTGCTGCATTACCAATAATTGCGCGTTGCTTGCGAATTATGACAGTTGCTGTGTTTACATTGTTTGCTATGACACTGGGCGGTCCCAATACAAATGATAAATTGCGACAGGATTTCCGAAGGATTCTTTGAATGCCTGTGCGTGCAAAAGATGAGAATATTGGCAACAAAAATCTAACTGCCGCCTGCCCCATCTCACTAAATTGACCCATATTGAAAGTTATACTCTTTGACAGATCGTCGTTTAAATGCACAATTCCTAATGACTTAAAAGTGACATAAAATTAAAAAAATAAGTCCACTCGCCTGCCTAACAGCAATTAATTAGAAGATAGATTACATTAATGAAATCCTGCCACAAAATCCCTTTATTCAATTTCCCACCGCACATCCTTAAATGGCCATCTAACAAAAGTGTCATCCGCCGGCGGTAGCAGCAGGGGGAAGGCATTCAAATAAACGTGTCAAAAATATTCGAGGAGGCGTGTCACCGAATAAAACCCATTACGAGTCAGAACACACATTTCCATCGTCGTATAACAATAAGCATTGCGTCGTTTGTGTGCGTTCATTGTGGGGTTGTATTCATTCCTCTATCCTCTGTACGAACAGTTGCAGCTTGTAACGACGTTTTTCTTTTTTTCTTTTCTGCTTTCACTTGGCAGTCAAAAGGGCGCTAGCTAAATAAATCAGCTAGTGTTTAGCAGAAACGATGGAAAGAATCACAACCCTCAAACCCATTCGCCAGCAACAATTAATCCATGAAATTAGGTTCACAACAACGGCATACACACAGATAGGTAACTCTAAATACTCTGCGTTCGCAGCATTGAAATCGATGCTGATGGAGGAACATGGTTTAAGGGCGTGTGACACCTGGAGGCATTGCCGTTCCGAAAGCATCAATCTTGGTGGTGCTCGTCGAAACATTGCCATGTGCAGATAGGCATTTGTATTTTGAAGTGTTGAGGAGATGAAAAGCAGCAATTTGGTGCATGAAATTGTCCGATTCGTTTCGTGTAGTTGACTTTGGCGTTCGTAATCGAGTATATTTACCTTAAACCGGAGCATTTGTCACTTGGTCGATTAATGACAGTTGTTGAGGTGAAGTTGAAGTAGTGGCCCGCATTAAAGTATACGAGAAATCGGATTTTACGTTGACAATTGCTTCTTAAGTTGGAAAATAAGAATAAGGGTAAGAATCTTGAGTGCATTAAGTACGGAAATTCAGTAATTTGACAATCAATTGAACATTTGTTAGATTTGATTGTACTTACCTTAGGTAGTGTCACTTCATATTAGGAACTGTTGACAGTGGTGAGAAAAAAATACAGTTTTATGGTTTTTGAAGAACAATGAATATGTAGATTTGACAATAAAGTTACTATCTATTTAGCATAAAAAATATGAGGACAAACTTCCTATGGGTGGAGTTTGGACGTTTTAGTATTTTTTTATTTTTTGTTTGATCAGGAGTGGTGATCGTAAATTAGCGACTTTAAAATTCTGACATATTTTATTGGGAATTACCGTTGAGGTAGATGAGCTTCATTGGTATGCTTAGGTACACTTTAAATACACGGTAACCACTGTTGAGCGTACTAAGCGTGAGCTCTTAGACTTCTAACCAAAAATGTTGCCGAGTTATACGAGTCCACCATTTTGAAACTTTTACGATCGAATTTTTAGAAAACAACACCTTTATCCATATGGTAAGTCGTTAGATGGTAAGTCTTCTTCTTCTCGTGGTAACATCTCAGAGTTTCAATGGCTTATGGTAATGGAGTATACCAACAATAGGGATCGAAAATATCCTTAAATCACTGTAGTAGTTTACTGCTTTCGGAATGTTTTCAGCAGGTTGAAACGAGAAGCGATTTTCTTAGTCTTGTATATGAGAGATATCTCTCGAAACTCATAGCTGCTATTAAGGTAACATGAGTGGTTAGTGTCATATTTTGCACAATAGAGAGGTTCCATAACTATAGTATGAGAAAATCGTAGTTGACTCCACAGCGTGAAGATTACTATGTTTCACAATACGCCATGCAGTGACCGTTGGGCAGAATAGAACAGTTGTAAACGGTCAATGGGCTGCTTACGGCCTAATATTTATTTTATTTTTTTTTTAATAGCAAAGAAGAAAGCTATAATTCAAGCTATGCTTCCACTGTACATATCCCTCCTTACCAGTCTTTGCTTTAAGAACTAACGATGTTACCATCTATTTAGACTATGTCTCAACAATTAAGTGCTTTGGGCATTAAGTGCCGACTTATTCGCCAATTTCAATGACTCGCATGATAGTTAAACAAGTCTACAATGCCGTTTCGAAATCAACCAAAATTAAGTATCCACATGAAAATTACTCTTGTCTGGACATAGTATTTATGAAGGCAACGAACGAGCCGACGAGTTGGCCAGATGGTTCTCTAGCGGAATCTGTCAATTCTAATCTTGGCTTGGTTAATGGCTGCCTTTATCTTCATATGGTCCAGCTTGCGAATCACGAGGGGAATAGACTTATTAGCTGCTCCATATCAAGAAAGATATGGCCCAGCTCTAATAAACACCATTCAATCGAGCTACTTAGCAGATCAAAACCTGACATCGCTAGAATTATAGCTGTAATTACGGGCCATTGGTAAGTCGGAGAACATGCGACTAGGCTTGGTCTCCGCATAACTCCTTTTGTAGAAACTGGACACTAATGAGAGAGAATCTCTGTCTCACTTCCTCTGCAGGTGTCCAGCCCTGACAAGGACCAGGCTGACTTTGCTTGGCAAACTCTTCTTCGAGGACCTCAGCGAGATAGCTGAAATAAAGTTCATAAAGGGTTGGGTTTAGCTGAATATAATAATTACAACCAAAAACATCCTTCTCAAACATGTTAGCGCGAGTTTGTGGTATCAAAACGTTGCACTTTAACACTAATTGGGTTCAGCCTCTGAACCACCATTCTACGTGCCATGTATCCGGCTTAAAAATAACTACAGTTCATTCGAAAAGAATGGTTTATTTCTAGGGTCCATCTTAGAATCAGCGTCCGTTGATCTGCTAGCGTTAATGTTGATTCGGCGTTCCTTTAGTTCCACATATAGACCGACTGTCGACAACAATATATGTATAAGGTCTTATTCAATACATGACAGTGCATAAATTAAGTGCCGATTCTTTTTCAAATTCCGTTCACCACACAGTGTATTGGTCTTAGGACCACAGATGGGATGAAGCTTCTTGTATTACTGAACAAGAGTAGAAACCTACTCCTGCTTTCTTCATGCTTTGTCCTTTTAACTAAGTTGCAATCCAAAATCATGCTGAAATTGAGATAGTTTATACTTTAGATATACCGCTTATACAACAGCCTATAAATAATTGCCCAAAAACTAGTGTATCGCAGTGCAATGAAAATAAAACCAACTGCCGGTTTTGAAGTCATCCCCAACCTTTTCTTGCTAGACATCTTCACACAGTCATTGATCATACGAAATACATTGACTATGTACCGATCACCGACTACATCACGTCATGTTTAGTCTTCACAAGACAGTTCTCTTATGCCTAGCATTGAAAAAATGAAAAATAGCCTCGAACTTAATGCGTTATCCATAGCTTTCTTTATGGCTGCAACATAGACACTGCTGCTGTGGCAACGTGGCAATGTCTTCCAAGCGGGGGTCTTGGCATTGGCAATAGTAGCCCATGAGTCTGCGATAAAAGCGATAGTAGCGGGAGATGTCTTGAAAGGTTATGCCAGCCAGTTCGCTATGTAAGCAACTACTGCCGTAAAGCTTGTGATGTGTTGTTCCGAAGAACTTAAGGCTCTTGGAACACAGCACTCCATTGCATTCTGTTGGGTTTCTGTACACAAAACGCAAAAGCCAATGAGATTTAGCCTTCTCATCCACAGAACTAATCGACCCATCTGTGAATACTCCGCCATGCACATTTAAGCCTAAAGCAGAAAAAAAAAACGAACAATAAATGCAGTTTACAAGTTAAGAACCAGTGTCATCATAAGGAACTAAGGCCCACGTTTGATAAAGCAAGAATCATAAATACACGAATTCTATTGCCAGCCTCATGGATATCATCACAGGGTACAACTGTGACTCTAAGAGTACCTTATGAAAAAAAACATGTGAAAGAACAGGAGCTCTGTAGAGGGAGGTATTGAGGACTCAACAGACCCTCAGGGTGTATTCATAAACGTCAAAAATCTGTGTAAATGGAATCGAATTTCTTTTCTTTTCTTATGCTTTTTTAATACATAAGGTGTGCAGTCAAGATTTCCCTGGAGTCGGTACTATTTTTTCTAACCTAACCGCGCGAAACCGACGAAATATTGACGTTTATGAACAAGAGGTACTCCAGTTTGTTTAGGTTAGTTCGACTGTAAATCTGCCTTTATTAACGCGGGTATTCAATTCTTTATTAACGTCATGGTGTTTATAATAAATTCAGGGCTACGTCGGTTATGAGACAACAATTCTATTCCCAATAGGTACCATAATGAGTCGATACTGCCTTTAGTGTGGCGACCTAACCTATCATTGAAATTTTTCAAATTTGACAGCTAAATGCTCCAAGCGTTTCCACACCTTCCAATCCATTAAAATTTAAAAAAAAAAATCATATCCAAAACTTTTATTACTTTGATTTTATTAATTACCTTACACAATAATTGCTTTTGACTTCATTTTCTTTTTGCTTACATAAAACGGTCTTAGTTAGTAATTTAACGATATATAGGTACTTAAAAATATCTACACTCACTTAGAAAGTAATAAATATTTATATATATGTATATTTTTTTTTTAATTTACAAAAAAGTAAAGAAAACATTTAGACAGACTTTAAGAAATCAGTAAATATTTCGCGCCACTGTTGGTGCGACTGGTGTACTCGCACTAGGTCCAGGAGGGTTGCTCCCGTTGCCATTAAAACACTCGAATCCACTGAGTTCTAATGAGATTTTCTTTCGCAAATCCGGTTTCGGACCACTTAGTCCCATCTTTTCCATTTGCTGGTGCTGGGAGCGCACGGCAAAACGATTTACATGCACTGGTATGGGGACGACGATTTTTGTTCCATTGCCTGTGCTGCCACGGCCAAGGCCATGGGTGGTGAGGCCGGCCTTAACTCGTTTCCATTTCGCTCGACGATTTTGAAACCATATTTTTACCTGGTTAAATATAAAAATATATGTAAATTTACTGAAAAAAAAAAAATAAAATATAAAAGTACTACCTGAACTTCACTAAGCTTAAGACTAGTGGCGATTTGACTTCTCTCGGTAAGGCTAAGGTATTTCTTGGCGTGGAACTCTCGCTCGAGTTCCAGGAGCTGTTCAGAGGTGAATGCAGTTCTTCTTCGTCTAGATTTTGAATTACTGCTACTACTGGTACCGTTTTGTTGACCTTTAACTGAGCCACTCCCGCTAGAAGCATTTGGCCCCGAAACGGCGTCATCGTCGGAGCACTCGTCTGAGTCTGAGTGAATAAAATCTGTAATGAAAGATTTGTTTTGGTTTAGAAGATAAACTCATAGAAAGATGACGTAAAACCCTTTATAAACAATTCTTTTTCTTTATAAATGGCGTGAACTCCTTCCCATAGATTTCGAAAATTCCACAACTTAGATAACCTAATACAATGCAATAATTGGAGAGATGTCTCCGTGGTGCCTGCTGTGGCTACGGTAATAGCTAGAATTGTCCTGGAGCGAATGGGACACCTCGAAAACAGATTTGACAGCGAACAAGCTGGTTTCACTGCGGATTATCACCGTGTGTCAACCACATTTAGAGCCTACGAATCAGCATAGAGCTGTGCTTTGAAGTACTTTGAGTAAGGCTGTCTGAGGAATTCAAAGTCCCAAGTGAGTTGGTTGCGTTCTTTCGCCAATATTTTCTCGATTCCGTTGTCGAAGACAGCTAGTGTCTTGAAGGAAAGCAGCCGGCTTCAGGGCAAAATAAAAGCCTAAGACCTCACCAACTAGTGAGGACAAACTGGACAAACGTTGAATAGAGTTGAGAGTTTCCAGTACTTTGGGAGTATGGTTTCAACCGATATGGAGAAACCGAATTGCATATAGTCAGCCGGAGAGACAAAGCAAAATCTGGATTCGGGATAGCAATGCAATTAGCTGTTCCGCTGTAACGTTGAGTCCGTGCTGCTATATGGATGTGGAGCCGTAAGCGTTCGTCAATAGGTTACGATGTATCTTGAGGATTTTCTGGTCAAACCGTAACTCTAACGAACATGTTTATCAAAGAACGGGCCATGAACCTATAGGCAATTCAACGACAACGAAGTGGCAATGGATTGCTCACATTCTCCGAAAGGGTGGCAGTTCTTTAGTCTAACACGCGATGCAATCGAAGATGCGCGTGAGATAACCATGTTCGGAAATATCATACGTGGCACGGGTTGTGTGGCACGTAGCTCCAGTCGTTCTATTGAAATCACATGTCGTCGGTATCCATATCCAATTAGAGCAAAAATAAATTGGTCATATTGGACTGATAGCGCTCGCCGTTGATCGCTTGCCCAACGTCGTTCTCAAAGAAGCCGCCAGTCCAAAACCCAGACCAAACAGTAACGTAAAATGGGCGAAGCGAGCTATATTTTACAGATGTAGCTTCAACAATTTGTGGCCGCAATTACTTGTCAAAGTTCGGAAATCCTTATCGAATTACAAGCAAAGATCATAAGGGAAATTTTTCTTCTTGTATGGCGCTACAGTTCGGGGTGAACCTGAGCCTCAACCATTAAGCCTCTCCACTTAGCTCGGTCTTTAGCTAATTGCCTCCAGTTGCGTAATCCAAGTTGGTCGAGGTCACCTTGTTCGCGCCACCTGTGGCCAGGAGGCCCTTTACTGCGTCGTCCCTCAGGGTTTGATTCGAAGACTCTGCGGGTGTCCATTCACTCTACATGTCCTAGTCATCTTAGACGTCCAATGCGCAGTTTTTTGAATAGGTCGATGTCGCTGTACAGCTCGTATAGTTCGTGGTTGAATCTTCTCCTCCAAAACCCGTCAACGCAAACGGAACCGAAAATCGTATGAAATTTTTTTTCTCTCGAAGCGACCAAGGATATCTCTATCTGCTTTCAACAAAGTCCATGTTTCAGCGCCGTAAAGCAGGACTGAAATGATGAGGGTCTTACACAGAGTCTCCTTAGTTTTTCGAGATAGGGCTTTACTGTTGAATTGCATTATTAGCCCAAAAAAACAGCGGTTGGCAAGTGTTATTCTTCGCTTGATTTCTGCGCTGGTATTATTGTTTGCGTTAATAGCAGAGCCAAGGTAGACAAAGTCCTTTACTACCTCGAAGTTGTAGCTGCCCACTGTAACGTTTTGTCCAATTCGTCGGTGTTGATTGGCACTTTTTGTTGACAGCATATACATAAGCCCATTTTGGCCGCTTATGATTTAATGCTTGCAAACGCACCGGTGACAGCCCGCTGAGTTCTTCCAATTATGTCAATATCGTCGGCGTATGCAAGCACTTCTGCAGCCTTTTGATAGATTGTACCACTGGTGTTTGGTTTGTGAACTCCGCACAATCCGCTCAAGTATGATGTTAAAGAAGTCACATGACAGCGCATCACCTTGTCTAAAAGAAATGTTTGACATCGTACGGTCATTACCGACCTTGATGGAGCAGCGAGCGTTCTCCATCGTCATCCTGCACAAACGGACTTCTTGAGTTTTCTGCAGGATCTGTCGATTCGATTGGTGGACTTACCAGGCCTGAAACCGCACTGATAGGGGCCAATCAGACTGTTAATAAAAGGTTTCAGACGTTCACACAATATTGCGGAAATGATCTTGAACGCAATGTTGAGGAGACGTATCTCTATAGTTGGCGCAGATGAGGGGGTCTCCTTTCTTGGGGATAATGGAAACTACTAACATCCATATTAAATCCGTCGGTAAAGTAGTAAACATTAACTAATTATGCTCGTCAGCGAAGAGTGAACTAAGTACATAGGTATGCATGTTCGTAATGAAATACCTATAGTACCTATTGAAAATGAGTAAAGAGTTCTTTTTGGGAGGGGAAATACCGTTTTGAAAATGATATACGAGGTAGGACTCCTTTTCCCTGAAACTAGTTGTTTTTTTCTTATTTTAACTTAGGAATCCTTTAAAATATTCACAGCTGTACACCTGTGTTATGTCCTTATTTCTCAGACGGAATTACTGCTAAACTGGAAAGTAAAGCTTAAATTATAAATTTCCCATCAATATCCATGCGATTTGCAATACGAGCGTTCATACGAGTGCTAGAATAATAGATATGGAGAAGAAGCACAGTGAAAGAAATGTTGTCAAGATACAGTGATTTGTTTATTCAGTTGAATTTAGGAACCAGATTTAACCAAATAATTGGTTTTGGTTGATAGATTCAATGTAATTCGCACAACATATTGGCTGGATCTTGCAATAGAAGACTTTTCTTTCCTATTGATTCCCAAAATACCGAAATCCGTACCCAATTTCGAACTCATAAGACAAATGTTGAACATAAATCAATCCCATTAACAAGTGGGTGTTCTTCTATAAACATTATCGATAAAATAATTTATTTTAACCTTTAAATGGAGTGGAAAATTTAAATTTTATAAATTGTTAAGTGAACAAATATCCCAGGACAATCCATTAGGTATCCTTCGCGATACAAATCCACAAATTGGGGGTGCGTTACACTCATAATCATATGTATGTCTAATTCGTAATGTTATCCTCAAAAGTCAATTGAATACAAACGGCAACAACAATGACAACAATGAAATATTCATGGCAGGCTTAATGGGGTGCGGCGGCGGCGGCGGCGGCGGTGACGACGACGGCTGCTGCTGCTTCTGTTGTGGTGGCGGTGACATTATAATTTCATCATCATCCACACTTAATCCCTGACAAATGGGGGATGAAAAGAACTGCGATGGGATGTCAACCCACCCGCAAATTAAATCACATCTCATCGTTTTAGTAACACTTTTATGGTCGAATTACCGGAACCCAAAATCTCTCGTTCTTCTGCAGAGCACAAGAGCTCTGCTTGCACCCGGATCATTTGAAGTCGCAAAAAGGGACGATGAAATTTATATTCTTCGAGTAATTTACTTTGGGGGTGGGTAAGTTGTTTTAGTGATTTTCCAAAACGACAAACATATATACATAGCTGTAGATATGAATATAATTTGTGTGATCCTGGGCTGACGGATGGTTGTTTCTTTTTTGGCGCGGGACTATCCGATTAATTTGACCGCTTGAGTGCTTACTCGAGAAGGGAGACACGAGATGAAGTTTAGCACACAATCCCTGCATCCATTACGCTATTCAAATGCAACGCTTCGCGCAAACGAATTGAGTTTTTAAAGTTTTTTTTTTTTTTTTTGTTAGCCTCGTTTGCAAGGGTGGTGGTGGAAATTAACATACTCTAAGTTATGGTTGTCAAGATGTCAGGATGAATGAAAAGATCTTAGAGGAGGATATGGTGGAGAAACTTATTTGATTGACGGCAAACAGCGGTATTATGAATTTTTGGTTTTGCCACTAGATTAGCTCGGTTCTTTTGAAATATTTTGTTTTTCTAGCGTGCGGTGTCAGTCAGTCTATTTTTTTTTTTTCACATTTAATGCGAAGGACAATTAGGAATTGAGTTTTCTATGAACGTAGTTGGAGTAATTAAGGGGGGTGGAATTGGGCAATTTATTAGTTTTATATAAACAATTGTAGATATTTTAATTTGTCGTAAAGTTTTGACATGCGATTTTAGTTTCCGATGAAAAATGTAGATTAAAGTATTTGATCACTTTATGGATCACCTCCCAATTGAGAAAATCAAGAGCAGATCTTAATAACGCAGATTGGGTTTTTTTTTCGGCGTTTAGAACCTGGAAGTGAGAATCAGAACTTTCCTTGGATGGAGTGGCACGCTCCCTCGAGTGGCCCGCTGCCTTGAAGGCGCCGAGCCAACATAATCAACATTTCTCATCACTTTGGCCTTCATCATCACCCAAACACCATGGACTAACATCCGGTGAAGTAAGTATGTTTCACAAGAAAGTGCCCAATAGCTGCACCGCATTTTAGCTGGCGAAACAGTTTTCGACTGGATCAGGGCACTTCAAGACTAATAAGTTTCGCTTCAGCTTCGGTTGCTGTAATCGTCTCTGCGATGATGGTTTGCTGAAACCTTCCGAAGTAGCTGAATAGCAGTTCTCCTCTAGCACACCATTCATCAAGTCAACTGACAGCACATCACCTAGCCGAATCACGATAAAATATGCGAATGACTTTTAAAGAACAGTTTTCAAGTTGTGCGGAACATCACTTTTTGAATTAATACTCCAGCCGTCGGGTCTGGTTTCCTCCACCTATAGGTACTAGACTATTGGTAGGTGGCATGGCGCAGTGATTGCTACGTATAATCAAAGCTGAATCCCCCAAAATACCAAAAAGTTGGCGTTCTATGAACTATGTACTTGTAAAACAACATTTTTACATTTCAAACTTGACTGATGACGCAGCTCATAAGCTCTTCGCATACATCAAGCTTACTTTACCTACTTAAAGGGCACCCGAACCTTGTAGAGCCTCTGCCTGCGACACGGCTACCTTCCATCCTCTGCGGCACCGAGCACGCAGCTTTCAGTTGGGAAGACCAAATTTTCTGTGATCCGGACTCTTTCTACCGGATGTTCGGTCTTCTTTTCCGCCTTGGACCAGGGTGCTTGGTAGCTGTGAATCGAAGATTATAGCATATACTTCAACTAGCTTCGCCTACTCTTGAATTGCCGTAAACGCCTCTACGACAAGTCAGGGCGGTATCCCGAACTGGGCCATTGCCTGGTAGAGTTTGAGACAGTGAATGTGATGGGTTTCGACTTGAAATTCTTTCGTCTTTTCGAGGATTTGTCTGAGTGTAAGATTTTGGTACATTGTCGATTTGCCAGGTTGGAAGCCACACCGGTCTGTATAGATTAATGTGTTGCAGGAGGATTTAAGATACGCTGGATAGAATCTTTTGTGCGACATTAAACAGGGCAGTGCTTCGGAAGTTCTTACAAGACATAGGATCGCGTTTTTTGAAGATATGCTTTCCTCCACCCATACTTGATTGATTACTTAGTGCGTGCAACCTACCAAGGCATTAACACCGTATTTAAAGAGCTCATCTGGAAGCCCATCATGTCCAGCGACTTCTACAGCACTAGGGGTGGCTTCTACAGTACAATTAAACAAATGCTGGAAAAGTTGCTTAAACACATCAACAATTCCCTGTGCTTGGTGATTGAGTTACTTTCGCTATTTCAAAGAGCCTGCGTACCGGATTTGAAGCCAGCTGCTAGCGGCTTGGTTTTCCGATAAAAATTCCGGATGTTGTTGAGCTTGTGAGACTCCTGAATATTCTCGAGGTGGGAAACTATGTAGTCCCTTTTCTTTTTACGCAGGATTTTCTTCTCTCCCTTACTCCTGGTCCAGTACTCCTCTCTCCCTGCATTTGTTTTGCACTGCAGCGCTTTCTACTGCGCATCTTTTCTCATCCTCTTCCGCTGAACGCATTCATCGTCATAGCTTTTTGATGGTAGTCAAGGGTAGTCACGGCTACCACGGCAGAGAGTTTCTCGGTCAGATACTCTTTGTAGACAAAGAATTCATCCCAGATTTTTTTTAAAAACGGCTGACGTGGCTCAATGTTTAGTTCGTTAATCTACTATGCATGGGGTTCATACACAAAGTTTTTATCTCAGAAATTTCCAACAACATTTTCTTCTCAGCCCCACCTCTTGCGAGCAACTTACAATCTTGCAAGAGAATTATACTCTCATGAGAAAGTTCATCAAAAACCCTATTGGCTTCGGAGCTAGAACAAAACTGTAACCTCTCTTATACGTGCAGAAGAGTATACCGCGCACAAAACGTACAGCTGTGAGTGGCTACGCCTAAAATGATTAAGTAAGGCCTTCGGAAATTTTACCAAAAAGGATACACCTGCAAGCCAATATTTCCAAGATCTAATTTACATATTTGAGCTTGTTTTAGCTCGTAAACGACATACTATCTTAAGATTCACTAGCACGCTTACAACAAAACTACTCCGATCACGCAGTCATAAATTGAGTATCCACCCAAAAGATTAAGCTTTTGCACTTAATGCATTTAGTAAAATAGCGGCTGTATTCACAGGAAGGCGGTAACCCTGAACATGAGTAGAAGCCATGACAGATTTCCATTGGTATTCGTACGTGACTCAATTGATCGCTGACTGCGAGTCACAATTAAACAAAAATCAAACAGTTATGTAGGTATATTAGTGTTGTTTCATATTGAAATATAAAATGCAATAGTAATAGGTGCTTACAATTAACTGCACATCGATGAACAAGACTTATCCAACCTAAATAATATTAACTTAAGACTTATTGTGATGACTTTACATCAAGAAACTTAACGCCGGTTTCGTTTTAAAGTCAGTTTGTTGAATCGCAATTTGTTAGTGTCATTAGTTATTTGCAGTTCAGGTTGAGATATCAGCAGTGGCACTAGCGACTAATTTACATACAGGTACTTATACTCGTTTGTAATTTAAAGTGTATCGTGCAAGTCGTGAGCGTGACACTACATTCACTTGCTGTTCTGCATTATATTTTTGCGTCAACCTCGCCGCCACAACAGCATAAGGGAATATTGTCTTTAGTAGCGCGAATTTTAAATTACAGAACATGTTTATTTGGTAAAAGCCGAAATAACGGTTGGAATCAAAAAATCTATTAGTTTTCGAACAGAAAATTACAATCTTCTGGTTCAATGAGTCAAAACGTGTCCCAAAACATTATTCTTTATATTATTTTTTAAAACAATTAAAATCTATTTTAGAAATGTGTAAAAGGAACATGAGTAGCTGACAAAACAAACATACATACCTATACAATTGACAGCACTGAGGCAAACTTAACGTAAAATTATGACATTAGCTTCCGTTTGTCATTATACTTTTACCTTTAGACTTTCAATGTTCCCAGTTTACACTTGATAAAATTATGCCTAATACCTTAAACACAGAAGCCTTTGGGTTTGAGCCAAATAAATTCAATTAATTCTGCTATAATAACACAACGACATTACGTTTGAAATAAGTAAAGAAAAACGTATTGCTACGTAACGAGCCTTCAACTCTAAACAGTAGTTGGAATTGGATATTCTCGACTTGCGAATGGCGCAAAGAGGAAAAGTTCACAAACACGTGCATATATGGAGATGATATTTCAAAAAGTATATTCCAAATCGACTTAAGCCTAAGTCCAGGCACTATTGTGTTTTGTTCATAGTTACTTGGACGTTTAAGAATACGGAATGGCGATAGATTTGATTCAAAGACCTGTAGACGTTTTGCTTATTCTTTTTGAAGTGTTTATATCAGTTTTTGGTCCAGCGGAACATTATTGCACTGAACGATGGAGTTCTGTTTTACAGACAGATAAGTTTAGTGAGCCAACTATGCATCCTACTTCTATTACACTTGTAAAGGATGAACTAATTATGATAGTGATCAAGAGGCACTCGTTTCACCCAATAGTGTAGATCGATAAGAGCTAACCACAGGAAGATTCTCCACTGAGAATGGGCATAAAGTAAAATTTCAATTACCTTGATTTTTATCCGCATCTTCCGGTGACATTGTCAAACTAATATCACTGCACGAGTCACCGCTATTCTCAAAATCCTCTTCCGGCCGATCAAAATCGTTTGTTTCCATTTTTGAAATTGTCACCGGCAATCTATCAACATTTATTGCACCACAATGCGGCCTGTCATTTAGCTCCAAATTTCTTGGATCACTCTCACTAATAGTTCGATTGAAACACTGTAATCTATCACCGTTATATTCGCCAGCATTAGCATTAATAAGAAATTCAGCCAGTTTTTCACGCGCGGGATCAAAACTTCCATTACTGACATTATTCGCAACAAAATTCACCAGTTTTTCACAATAATTTTGATCTGTCGAGCTGAGTAAAGCCAATGAACGGCTATCCAGGTTCGGAACTCGCTTATCCGATTCCACTTGATTTGTTGAACTAACCGTTGCACTACCGACGGCAGCTGGGCTGTGTTGATTTGCCAGGTAATAAGATCCATTTGTCAGCAGATGACTGAGGCGATCGTGATTCTGACCAAAATATCCATGTATCCAAGGGTTATAGAATGGAAAATTTGGTGGAAATCCCATTGCAAGTGTATGCGGGTTAAATGGCATTTCGGTTGCATCAGCGGAAGGAACTTTCACCTGACGAGGTGTTGCCGATTTCGGTGCATTTCGATTGGCAATTATCGATTCTATCGAAAAGGGACTGGAAATCTTTGATAATTTCGTATTTTCAACTTCGACTGAACGCGTGGGATTCTCCATTGCAAATTAGAAATGTCGCATATCGTCGTCCTTAATAAATCTGATAAAACAACAACAATAACAAAAAAAAAATTACACGATGTACTGTCAATTAGATTTAATTTTTATATCGCGATTGGGACTGTCAACGTCAACACAACAAACACGAACCACGTACGATGAGAAACTGTCAACGCCAGCCAAATGGGCTATCGCAACACGAGGGGTTGTAGTAACGCCAGCCAAGGCAACAAACAGCATTGACTTTGCATCTATTATCCCCTCCATTGGATAAACGGGTTTTGAGTGCGAGCGCGCCAGTCTAACACGCCCCTTGGACAAATCAACATGGCTGCAATATTTTAACGCATGCCAATGAGCGTATCAGATGTGTAACTGTGAACGCGCCCCTCATTGAAAGTGTTCTTGTGTTTGTTGATAATCTTGTGGTAGTGTGTGTATTTACCAATTATAATTGCAGCAACAACAATGTGACGTTGCATTGTGGTGGGTAAAATCGAACAAAAAAAAAAAACAACAAACACAACCACGCCTCTACATTAAAATGAATTTCAAATAGATTAGTGAGCAATTTTGTGGACACATACTCGTACAGGAGTAATTCTTTCTTCGATCCGGTGTTTGGATGAACGCAATTATAACTGTACCTATATTTTCTATCTAATTGGCTGCAAGGGTGTGTAGTAGGTTATATTTCGAGGGCAAGTGTGTTTAGAATTGGGTTCAATTCACTGTCTGAGAAGTTGTCTTTGTTTTAAAATTGAAGGGATGTCATACAAAACTGAAAGTTGATACATATCGTTCCACTTCACAACAGGGGGTAATTTACTAAATTTAAAAAGAAGGGGTAGGTAATTGCTTCTAATTTTTATTTAAATTTATTTGTACCCCTTCACATTTGGATAAGTTTGTTTTAGTTAAGTTTAGCCGATTCAAATTAACAATAACTCTGTATCAGTTGTGTTAAAGGCAGTTTGACTTGAAGGAATTACGTAGATATGAGCTTCGTGGCCAATTTCTTCGTCGTATAATTGTGCCTATAGGTTCATGGCCCGTTCTCTGATAAAGCTGTTCGTTAGAGATACGATTTGGCCAGAATATCCTTACAATGCAACGTAGACTCATATTGACGAACGTTGACAGCTTCCGATAAATATACAGTGTTGGCCAAAACTAAAGCAACTAATACACCACACAATTGTTTTAAGATTTAACAAGTGCTTATGAGCCAGAATATTTTTATATTTATTTTTCCCGATATCTCTGAATATTATAGATTAGTATATAGAATCAATAAACACTCTTATGAGTAAATTAAAAAAACAATAAATACAAAACTGAATTAAGGTCCATTTTCGGCTGGCCAAAACTAAAGCAACTTTTCGTTTCTTTCTTCAAAAAACGATTTTCTGTTACGGAAAACAAAAAGTAACCGTTGTTTTGAGTATTTACTGCTACAGAAATGCAGCCAATGAACAAACAAGTAAAAATTGGACGATTTTCGGGTATAATTTTGCTGCAGAAGACATAAAAAGCTGCTCTAACTTATTTTGTAAAAATGGCAAAGAATAGTATTCTAAACGGACAAAAAAAAATTCTGATTTTGAATATGGAATTACACAAGGAAATCTATGCTAAATTCTACTCATAAATCAGTGAAACGTCATTTAATTAAATATTATAAGGCCAGCAAATCCGTCAAAATGATTCATCGAGGGGGCAGGCCAGGAGTTAGGACGCACCGGGAAGATAAATATGTGATAAGAAAGATTAGGAGCAATCTATTCATGTCATCTGAGAGTTGAGATACGAATTGAACATGAATATCCGCACCAGAACGATTCGTCGAAGGGCAGTGAATGGTGGTCTTTCATTTTTCAGTGTCGTGAAGAAACACTTTATTTGGGTCAAAAACAGAACGGCTTAATTCAAATTTACAACTGGCCAAATCAACTGGACAGAGTCTAAAAGGAAGACAGCTCTATTCTCTGATGAATACAAATTCAATATTAAGAGATCGGATGGATTTCGACGTCTTTGACGGCTCAGCAATGAAGCACCTACTTCTCGATATTCGATGGGTATGGTCAAACATGGAGAAGGCTATGTCATGGTCCGGAGATGCTTCCATGGATATGGAATTGGCCCAACCCATAAAATAGATGGAATTATGAACCGATTTGTGTACAAAACTATCCTGTAAGGCGTTAGGCTGCCACATGTCGAAGAGGAGTTGCCTTTGAAATGGGTACTTCCACAGTATACCGCACCTAAACATACCTCAAAACTTGTAAAAAATTGGTTTCAGGATAGAAAATTTGGGATTATGGAATGGTCTCCGGAACTATATGCTACAGAAAACCTCTTGGAGATCGTAGATCGGAGAATAGTTCGGGATACATATCGAAATAGGGGGCCTTTTTACTCAGGTCAAGGAGGCATGGAATAATATCCCCAGTTCCATAATTTAAAATATTTTGGAGAGTATGCCTAGGAGGTGTGCAGCGGTGATCTGAAATAATGTTTTTGCATTAAAATATTGAGTTTAACCAAAGACTATATAATACTATAAGACTTCGCACGCAGAACAAATTTGTGTTCCATGTTTTTATTTGCTCGATTTTTTAGCAATATGTAGCTAAACGACTAAAATGTTTCTTGTTTACCGAAACATCCATGTTGTTGTTATTGTTTCTTGCGGCGGATACATTCAAATGTTTCGTCAACATTTTTCAATTTTCTATCTCCAATTTATCCATTTTTGCTTTGTTCGAGAACCGAATCAATTGTTCGCTTCCCAGTGGAGGCAGATTGTTTATTTTTATCCCCACTTTTTAAGAAATAAAAAAATAAACAGAATCGAAAAATTATTGTGTAAGGATACATATTTTCTGAGTAAGTGTTCGACACTTTTGCCAAGTGTGCGTTATTAATATTTTGCCCTAGAGAAGTAGTCAAATTTCAATTTTTTTGAATAAAGGCACTTATCATAGTAGAATTTTTGGAATTAAATATTGCAACAATGTATTGAAAAATACTATATCATCTGGGACGCATTTAGAACGTATTTTTTTAAAATATGTTATTGGTACTAGTTGAACAATAACCACGCATGTCTCCTGAGTGGACCGGTTTGTAGCTCTTGAGTAAGTTAGGTTGTCTTGGGTGGCTCTTTGTATAGTAGGTCGGAAGTAATAAGGCCGAACTTATCCCAGTGATTCTAAGTTGTGCTGCAGAATTTTTAACTTGTTTCAATCCTTCGTGGACTTAATTATATAGTTGTTTAAATAACTTAGTAGGTAGAGAATGAAAAAATGCCTGTAAGCATACAATGACCTTGTTTATCTGCTCAGGCAAAGCCAATTTATGCATAATAAAACCTTGTCTCCTTAATAGAGGCTGCTACTCTGGTACGTGAGTTGTAGAAATAGAAGACTGGAAGTGCCAGCAAGATTTGTTGCGTCTGAACCGCTCTACAGTCTAAATGACACTTTCCGCTTACAGTCAACATATTGCCTCTCTAATGACATCTTATAGAGCTTTAGAGTGCAGCTTTATACGGACATAAAAATTAAGACCCAGGTTCACCATCAAGCAGGCAACTTGCTACCTAAATTGCAACATAAAGGTAATTATATGTATGTATACCTTCAAACTTATTTTGTTATTGATAATATTGTTCCTGTTTCAATATCCAAAGACCTCGTATACAAAATTTCATTGTCCTACTTAAAACGTAAGGCCCAAAAACTGGTGACAAAAAGACGGACTCGGCTAGTGGTGCTGATCTATCTTTACTATTTCTATGTGTTTCGAAAAAAATGGATGAAATCACCGAAATCTGAAATAAAACAGATAATATAGAAAATCGGATCAAGTAAAAGAATATTCGGACAAAGCCCTCGCTGCAGATGCATTTTATGGTACAGCTGCAACACTGCTGAACACTATTTGATGACAAAACAGCACAATCGGCATTCAAACTACCTTTCAATTTTTTACACTGTTGGAAAATTAGATTAATACATGGACCACAAAAGTGGTCAATTTTAATAGTTTCGTTTAGTCAATGATATTTCACGTCAAATCTTCTAGACATAAGCTTGTCGTTCATGTAAAAGCCAAAGTACAGCTTAATTCCATCTTTAGCTTATAGGTATTGTTATGCCAGAAATTCAAAGTACATAGGCTATTCTGCAGAATATTTTTAATATGACCGAATTGTAAATTTAATCACAAATTACCAAACAGTTTTTAAGAAAATTAGATTTTTAACTCTTTAAACACACTCAAGAGCAGTTTACTTTACTGAAATTTCTCTGAAAAAAACGTTAATACTGTATCCTAACGGCTTTTTACAAGTAGTAGACATTCGAATTGAATTTGAGAAATTGAAATCTTAAATTTTCTTGCCTTGAAGAAAAATTAAAATAGCGCACACATCTTAAGATTCACCTAATACAAAGAAAGGACATATACGTATATTTTTAATTTTTGATTTTTATTTTATTGTTTACTTCTTGTTACCTAGCAACATGAATGTAAACAAAAACTGAAGGTTAAAGTACACCCTCCCATAACCAGTCGGCTTGCCGTTTCGCGGCAAACTAAAATATATTTGAAACATTTGAATGTATCTAGGTTTCTGAAAAAACAACAACAATTTATATTAATTTGTTGATATTATATGTTTTTAAACATTTGAAATGTTGCTGCACCCATTGGTGGGTGCTAGAACAAAAAAAATCGAGCAAAAATTTTGTTCTACGTGCGACATCTTATAATATTATATAGTCTTTGGTTTAACACAACGAATTTTAATATAAATACAATTTTGGTATGGAGTTGCTTTAGTTTTGTCCAGCTGAAAATCGGCATATTTTAGTATTATTTGTTTTTTCTTTGTTTTTGTTATAAATAAATAAATTTTTTTTTTCATAATCTAATTTTGGAATGTAACCACTACATTCCTACATAAAAAATTTAAGGAATATATTTTCATTTAAGCAATTTTACTCATCTGTTTGTTGTCTGTGTTTAAGTTGCTTTAGTTTTGGCCAACACTGTATATTGGATTCGTACAGATCTTCGTTATCGAGATTATGATAAATTTGGACATTACCAATTACAGCACGAAATTAAAGAGGGTTTTCACAGCTGCATTGCTACATTTAGAACATGGCGTATACTTAAAGGTGGTCTATCATCCAGAAGCTAGCTTCTCGCAGCAATAAGTATTGTGGGCTGTAGACATTTCTGCAATAAAAGAATAGAGTGGGAATTCCATGCAGAGTATTTATTTCAATTTTTAACGCAATGCCACTGCGATCCAAATTGCTTTATGAATGCGAAGTCTTCTGTAATGTTGACTGCAATACGCGACGAAAACTTAATGATATCTATAACAAATCAGATAATGACTCCTATTTTTGATTACCACATTCAGTTCAAACTAAATTTTCCCAGTTCCCAAGGAACAGCTGTTCACTCAGCCTAGATTTAATTGCCTACAATCTGAACTTACAGTTTTCGGCCACGACACTCGCGTATGGAACTCGTTACCTACGCCACTTCACAAGCGCTAATAAATTCAGAACCAATCTTCTCAGCTCTTGGCCAGTAGAACACAAAAAACTTTGTATCAAATCAATCTTTCAATAACTAATTTGTAAAATTAATTGTGTGATTCATCTAAGTTAAATCTTAACTTTGTTAGCACTTGGATTTTTCTTAAGCCTTTGACTAAATTATGAGATATTACAATCTTACTATGGAACGTTTTTAAAACAAGTAAATATGAAATGAAAATATATACAGAAAAATATATATATATAAGTCAATATAGACTTGCTTTTGGACGAAATGAGGTTTTAGATACGATGCGATGGAAACCTCATTCTGATCCATTTTTTTTCAGGCTTCCCCAGCTCCACTCAAGAATTATGCTTAAACATATCGACTGTGTTTGGCCCTTTGGATCTTCAATCTGGTTAACTTCGATGCTTTCGATTTCTTTGCAAAGACTAGAACTCGCTGTAATGCATTTCAGAATACTTCTCATGTAATTTGCTACTCTTGTTTGGCTTCATTTCTGTCCCTTATGATGATGTTCAGGAAGATAATTTTTTTAAAGAAAAAACGAAATTTCATTTGGGTGATAGAAAAATTAAACTTTCAATAATAATCGAACGCAGGGTCTCTGATCACAGTATGGTCATATGGAGTTCAGTGGAATAAGCCTTATGTCAAAACTTAACGAAAAGGATTTCCTTTTTGTTTTTCGTTTGTTTTAGCTGTCAAATTTCAGATCTAAATGGCCTATAATAGAAGGAAAGTTTAGCACGACCATTTCCGAAACAACACGAATACAAAGGATATGTATAGTGTGACCATAATAGTTTTTGGCTTCGATGCGTTAAGTTCGCGTACCCTCCTAAAACAGCGAATTTTTACGAATTTCGCGAATTTTCGTAGTTTTTCGCAGAAGAGAGCACTCACGAGAGAATAAGAAATTTCCCCATGCTACGAATTTTAGTGCAAGAAATTTCTGCGGGCTGATTTGTGAAAACTGTCAAATCTGTCAAACCAGTGTATTTTCAACTTTTTCTTGTTCAACCCGTTCTTTTACTTTTCCGTAATCTGTCAAATAGTTTTGCAAGTTAATTTTGTGTTTTTCCAAAAACAAAAATCAATTGTTTTGAAAGTTAATATTGGATGCATTCTGCACTTTAAAAAATCTGATTGTAGAATTTTCTGCACATGACTGCCGCATTTTCATAAGTGAGACCGAATGGATTCGCACTTTCGAAAGTAGCCTAAAATGACAGAAAACTTAACGAATCGTAGCCAAAAGCTATTATGGTCGCTCAGTACTAATCCTGTGTATTCGCACAGTTCTGGAAGTGGTCGTACGAAACCATTCGACTATTATAGGCCAGTCTTTACTTTTATACTTTGCTCGTGTCAAAGAGGAATGAGTGTAGGTACTTTTCGTTAGTGAAATTGGAAGAGAGAATAAGTGATAGGAAAGAGCAGGTGTAGCTTTATTTGAAACTCATGTAATATTAGGTTTCAATGGGTGGTATCCAATGTGACTGGGGAGTTGAGAGAGTTGTATGTGATTATTGCATTCGTTCCTAATTCACAGTTTCTTTTCCGCGTTCATGTTGAAATATACTACTAAGTGATATGGTCAGCAATTGAACACCAATTCTCTCATTCAATTACCGAATACCGAATACTATACCGTGACCACCCACTTATTTCGCATTTGAGGAAAGTTATTATACCCATGTGAAACTATTGATTCTCCACATACACAATGTACTTCCAATTTTCTCAAAATTCAAACATTTAGGTTATTTATCTAGATATGTTGTTCATCTACTATAACTCGAGAAATATAACGGTAAGTGTTCAAAGTAAAGTCCCACTTCAATCAATATACTTGCATGTACCTGTCTACTTATTACATCAATTATCCTCCTTCCCATAGAAAAACATTTGACTACCTAATTAGAGCTATCAATGTATGTTCGTTTTCTCATCCTCCAACAACGGTAATTATCAATTAAAAAAAAAAAATGTAACAAGGCAATGTGATTATATTCTCCTGCCATCAAAACCATCTCGTGGAGCGTATCTTGCGGTTTCATGCATCCAGAAGCGCTCACCGTCCAAAATCGATTATGTCCCAGTCCGTTGTATGACGTACAAATTAACCCTTTCGGCCCATCGATAGTGTGGTTTGCCTATGTAACTGATCTATAAACAATAATTTGCTACCAACCCACTAATTAGGTTGAAATTAAAAACCATTTAGCCTGTGTCCTGCGTTCTGTGTCATTCTTCATCGGTCGTCGGTCGTCGGTGGGAGTGGCTCGTTGTTGGTTAAATATTGCGGTTAGGAACAGTGCGATTCAGTTGGGGGTAGTTCAAAGCTACACGCGTAACTGTGGCATTGTAAAATTATCCTCAATTCGTAACCGTTGTACACATGTTCGTTCCCATGTGAGCTGGCTTGTAATATCACGATGCCCATCATTGGATGTGTAATAATTAATTTTTAATTGAAAACTTAATTTGGCAATAAATTACGCCAATTGTTGGCAAATTATTTATTTTTTTGTTCCTGCACTTGTCGCGCCTTTATTTCGCGAGTTGGATACAAAAGATACCCATTCTATTGGAATTGTTCGACATGCAGTTCGGAATCTGTCGGAATGTCGTCTTTTGCGCACACATATGCGCGGATTGTCGTTTCCTATAGATGCCGACGACGGAGTTATTCAAAGTATTTCGGACAATTTGTCAGCTCGGTGGCGTTTTTGTCGCTTTTTAATGGTTTTTCTCAGTCTCATACGACGGCAGTGTGTGGTTTGTTTGTGGTACAACTGATGGGGTCGAGATATTTAAAGCAGCTTCTTCGGGTGAGGCAGGGAATGGGGTTTCGATGGTAGACATGGATGGCATAGCCTCGAGACACCCCAAACGTCAACAACATTCTGATTTATTTCTGAACATGAAATGCATCGATGAGTTTTGTTAATTTGACTTTTAATTTATTTTGTTTTTTTTTTTTTGTTTTCTTTCTTTTGAAGAGTTTTATCAACCGCACGGTCAATTTCAAGATATGCACATATCCATAGATACGTACTTGTGTAGCAATGAGAAAATTATGTTGTAGAGTTGGAGCAAAGTATCTAGGGGAATTGATATTTAGAATATGCTCCTCGTCTATGTTTTGGATGACTGATTTTTGCCCATAGTACCCATTCAAAGAAAACTTACTGGAATACAACATGCACATTTATATTGTTGTTTTGTGTGGTCCAAAGCATCTTGCAATTAATGATGTGCGAATTTAGAAAATGAATAGATACTTAAAGTACCTACTTTGTTGCAGTATCAAATGAAGTGGGTTTTAAAAAATGAAATTAAATGTGGTTTCATATAATATTGATAGTATATTTTAGTCTTATGGTGTAGATATAAGTATGTATGTAAATACTTAGATGCTTTTAGACATAAAAATAATGAACAAAAAACAGCCCGACGAAGCATAGGACAGAGCCTGGAGAGTCCGAATTTATATAAAAAGTCAAGCTAATATACAGCTTCGTTGTCTCTCTAAAAAAGGTATTCGATTATTGAAGTTGAATTATTTATATATCTATCCGTAACTTAATGGATCTAAAAAAAAATTTATTTTTACCCAGTGACTTGTGCTTCCCACATTCGTTCTCATTTGGTGAAGGTCCGCTTTCCTTTTCATTAATAAAGCCGTCTTTTGCACATCACTAGCATCCGTTAGTGCCTTGTCGAACTCCACTTTGAACTACTCAGACAACTTTCTTCTATGAAACATTTGATTCTTGAAATACCTCTTATATGCAAATCACGTTATATAAATTCCCGAATGACTGTGATAATATACAAGACATGATGATCTGCAGCACAGAACTAGCTATCTAGAGTGGAATCTTGCTGGTCATGGAGAGCGTTTTGGATATATTTTTTGATTCGTTGCAGAATAATTCTAGATATCATAGCACCAACAAAGGAATTCTTCCTATATTTAGAGATATAGCACCATTGTCGCAACAACTGGTGCTATGGCTCAGGGCTCAGTCGATCCAGTCCTTACTTCTTCTGTTGCTGGTGCATTGATTAGATTGCGCTTATAACGCCCATTTCCCTTATTTTCGTGCGATTTAATGACTCTAGACCATCTAGACTCTATACCCTTCCCTGCGGCAGATAGAGTCTTTCCAATTTGAGCTCCAAGCTGTCTTCTCATGTGTATTCCAAAATAACTGGTGATATGTCTTCTAATAGGTATGTGCCGTGCCTTAGTGGTTAGTGCATTGGACTACGGTGCATTGAGTTCCAAATTCGAATCCAAGAAAATATCATATATTTTTTCACGGCCCCACATCTTGCAACCTTTTGACTCTCTGCCTGTCAGATAAGGCCTAAAATTGTAGGTCCCCTCTGTACGTGCAGAAATGTACACCACGCACAACACGTGTAATTGTGAGAAGTTAGATGTCCTCTATAGCCTGCTTATAGCCTAATATTTATTTATTTTAATTTTATGTCTTGCAAAAACTACGCGAGTAAATGCATATCCTTTCCACATATTACGTTAAAGAACCAGCCTTAAGCCTTTTTCCGAAAGTTTTTTGATATGATTTTCATGACAGTAATATACTTTTGGATATTTGTCAGACGGCAGGAAAAGGTGTGGGCTTATTGATATTTTCTTTTGGGACTCATAACTTGACCCCACAAACAGTATATCAACGCATTACTATAGCGAGGTTTCCCTCATCTCTCGCATAGTCTGTGAAATTAAAATACTATGTATGCGTCTTGTCACACTCTATTACTACTCCTATCGGCTTCCTTTTAGACTTCTCTTTCATTTGAATTTGAGTTCTTCAACATTAAATACATACATATGTATACATAGTTTCAAATGATGAAAGTTAAAGAAAAAGTAAAAATAATATACCGTTGCACATTATTTTAAAATTGCAGAGTTTGTTTTTATTTTTAAGTGACTAAATGACAGATCATAAATTTGAATATATTTACCCACTTAAGATATTATTTCTGTGCATATGCGTGAAAAGGCATTGACGTGAAATTATCCATCAAAACGCAATTAAATTTAGCGCTACACTTCCACTGAGCGAACGACAACGCATCTTCTTGTTATGGCAACTGAGCGAGATTCCGTGTCCGTTGCACATGTGTGATTTGTGAATAGTTTTTTTTTTTTTTTACATTTCATATTTGTGTGCAAAAACAGGGTGATCATTTTTATTAGAATTTTCGTTTGCAGCCACTTGTATTACAGAGTAACATTATTTTCATGCAAAAAATCGATATTGTGCAGAAGGCTTGATAAGGCCTAGCTTAACGTAAATAATATCTGAGCCCCAGACTAAGCAGACTAGTTTGCCTGCATATAGCAGCCTAGAAAGACAGAATCGCAGGGCTATCCGTTTTACAAATATATCAGAGTTCCCTCTTTGTGTTTTTGATCAGCACACTCATTTTTAACAATCAATTAATTCATTATCATATTCACCGCTTGAAGTAATTTAGTCTATGGTGAATCGTATTCAAGTCGCGCGATGTGATGCGATTAGCTGCTTGCGACCAATTTCATGCTTTGATATGAAGATGTTTATGGCGAAGCGATTTAGTAAAAAGCGGATTGATAGACTGCTAGCGACGAAAAACGCAATCAAAATAATTTGAATCAGTTAAGCGAATTGCTCGCTTAAGCGATGAAGTAATGCCTAAAATATGGAACGGCAAACGAATTTTTGACAGTTTGCACATTGACTTTAAAGGTAAGGAGAATATTCTTACCTTAAAATCCAGTCCACTACCTCAAAAAGAAATGCCTTGCTTTGTAGTTAAAACTGAATGTCTCGACCAATCAGAAACTTTTGACTACCTATTGTGCACTAAACTCGATGTTTGTGGAATCTGATTACAATAAAAGGAAAATACGATATCCCTCTTAAAATTGTTTACGAAATTGTTGGAGATGTACATAAATTATGAAATTTTTTTGTTTAGTGGGTGGCCTTGAAATCGGTGCTTTATTTTTTATATTATTTCGGCACTAAATAGCTGTTTTTCAAAAGGAATAAATGCCTAATTTTAGCACGCATGAAATTAGACGGAATTGCTCTGTCGCGATTTCATGTCGATTTGCTGCCGCTTGTTATCGCATGCATCGCTATAAGCACAGCCTTATAAAGTGTTGTCAATTCGGTAGCGTATTATTGAAGAAATAAAAGGAAATTTTTGAATTGAACAGAAAAAAAAACATTTATTATATTTATTTATAGTCGTAACATTTAAAAATATCTCTGCGATTCGGAAAGGAATCAAAAGTAAATCAACGTTTTAGTCGCAGTCCATGAATTGCAACGTTTTAAAAAGCAGTCTGAAAGAAACTATTCTCAAATGAGCACGAATTTTCAAATCGAACAGCTCCACCGTGAAATGTATTCCCAACAACAAAAATGTTTTTATTCGAAAATTCGGAACAAAACTACTCGAGATTTGACATTCTACGTCGTTCTCTCACTTCTTCCATCATCTGTCATTTGCCTCTGTGTTTTCTTTACATTTTCATCTTGTCGTTTTGGTATATATTTTTCCATTAAATAGGTACCAAAAATACGCAACGCAAAATACACAACTTTAATCTGTATCTCGTAATCGCAATTTTAAAGAACAATTTCTAAAAAATAAATAATATTTTCTTAAAACGAAGGTAAGTTGTTGTCGAAACAAATTTTTTAACATTCCAAACACAACTGCAACTTATCTTGTGTACTTTCGCCCATCAAAAGAGCAAATGTGCATCCAAATGCCAAAACATAACAAAGGAACACAATTTCTATTGCAGTGCAGCGCCAATGGGCAACAATATCACCTATGAAATGGATGAGGACTACGACGACAGTGACGACGTGTTAGAATCGTTGGATCGCCACCAGGACTACAGGGAACACATATCCCACGCACTTGGACGGATGGTCAGCCAGTAAGCATTTTATTTTCAATAGAATCGTTTGCTTTATTGTCAGAATCTCTTTTGATAATCATCTCTTTTTTTTGTTCATGTTTTAAACTAAAGCATTGTAGAGACGCTGCCCAGATATTCATCATCAGAAATGCCAGTAATACGCAAGAGACCAGACCTAAGGACATTTAGGGTAAGTTTTGCATTTAATTTTTTGCTTAATTTGTTTCCTTGTTCTGGTTATGTTGCCCTTATTTCGAATTTGGTTGAAAAATGGGTTCCACTTTGTGCTAAATATAACTCTGATAAATGTAGTTGTCAGGTGGCACATTCCTTATGACAGCGAAGAAATTGCCTCCTACGACCACCTTCTGTGAGCAAACAAAGTTATTAGGACTGGGCATAGAGTTGTACGTTCAATTGGAATGTGAGCAAAAGCAGTGCGAAAAAAGTTTGTTTGAATTCATTTATTATTTAAGGTTTCTATTCTTTATAAAGGAGCACATTAGAACCTCTTACCCATTACCCGAAACCCAACCGATCTATTTTTAGAAAATACTAACTTGTTCTACAGTGACAATGTAAACATATAACAAATATTTATAACGTCAGCCTAAAGGGTCAACATTCTTATATATTCTTATAAAATGAAGTAAAGAAAAGCAAAATGCTTGCTGCTAGTGGATTACTAGGTATACTACGCAAAAACAGCGTAACTCCTTGTTCATATAAAAGAACTATTAGCAAAAGATGTGCTGTCAATGTCGCGCTTTATATTTTCATGCTCTTAATTAAGCCAATTCTATTATGTTTGAGTGTCGTCTTTTTTCTTTAATCTCTTGAAGAAAGTGCGACGCCTTGTTGGCAGACAACTACAATTTCTCGATTGGAAGTTGATGATGCTTCTGCTGTCTGAGTGAAAGCATTTTACATACCACCCAATGTCTGATGTGCAAAAGCTACATGCTCTTGGTGAAACACTGTAGGTATATGCTATTCGTAAAATCTAATTCAATTCTGAATATAAGTCAAAATAATTTGTCTTGGAAAATTTCGAAAAAAAATCTAAGGAATATTTTGAACTTGATTAAGAAATAACTGTTATATCGCGAATTTTACTGTCGACTATCTTATTTTTATCTTTACTGTGCCTATTAGTTCTTATTCAATTTATAAATGTCCCGTAAACCTGAGAAGCCTGAAGAACCACCAAAACAGTGGGGGACCGAGGTACTGCAGCAACAATGGCCAAAACGAAAGGTTCCTGATCTCAGTTCCTTACCGACTCGTCAGTATCTGGACCAAACAGTTGCACCGATTTTACTGCACGGTTTGCAGACTCTAGCCCGAGAGCGACCGCCAGATCCAGTCAGCTTCTTGGCATCGTATCTGCTGAAGCATAAAACACGCACTGACGATACTCTAGCAGAGATTATGTAAACGCTGGTAGAATGTTACTTTTATCCTTATTATAATCTAATCTCTGTAAAATAATTGGTAAATACATTTGCTACAAATATTAAACGAATCTGATCTAATGGTCGCTTGACTAGCTGTAAAAAATGCTAATATGCCTTACTTAGATGAGCCACGACAAAGCTTCCTTGATTGCTAGTATTTCCGCCTGGAATACGCTACCGTAGTCGGGGAGTCAGAAGAAGATACTCAAATTAAAGTCAGAGGAATAAGTAAATGGAAATAGGGGAAGTCATTTTGAGGAGAAGCTAGCAAGGGTAGTACTTTGATCACGAGCTGCTTCACAGTCCGGATTCTACTATTGTGCTTTTTGGAATCTGACTCTGTAGAGGAACTATTATGATTCTTATTTACAATACCACAATCCATACCTAACAATTGAAACCATCTCTTCCGCCTAAGGTCAGAGGAGAGATGCTAGCGCCCAACTTCATTCCGCACAGAAAAGAATCACAGTGGGAAGTAGATTTCTTTCCAGATCGCACAGTCCTTAAGACATGTATCGCGTGAACTAATTCGATCAGTCTTATCTTACGAACTTTGTAATAACTGAATTGAACTGAATGGAATCCCCATATATCTGTCTCCTTTTTCTTTAGATATTCAAAACTATTCTGCAATCTAAATAATTCTTTTTTATAGCACACTCACCTATATAAGGAAATAAAACAGTTGAGCGGTCTGCCGCCCACAAATCGTCGTCCCAATGAAAAATGGTCCCTACAAAGGGGTCTCATGAAACGAGAAAATGGATTAGCCTCCAAAACGTCTGGTTATTTCACACCAAGTCAGCATAGACGTATTGGAAATCTATTTGTACCAAATCATAAAGACGAACGTCTTATGTCTTTCGATTCAAAAGTGTTCATTAGTAAGTTCAACAAAGACGGCAGCCGACTACTCACAGCCAGCCAAGGTAAGTTCTTTGAAATTCACCTCGAATGCATTTAATTTCTTTATCCAAACGACGTTAGACGCTATAATAAGAGTATTTGACTCATCAAAGGGTACCTATCATCGTATAAATCGCATCAAAGCACAGGATGTCGGATGGGGGATATTAGATATTGATTTCAGTCCCTGTGGCGAGTATTTTACATATTCCACTTGGTCAGACTATTGTAAGTTTTTTTCTTTTGTGATATTTTGATCAGGACTTGAGCCACGGTTACGTTTTACTTTTCAGTTTTTGTTGTACCTATAAATGGTACAACTGACGAGTTCCAATGGCTGCGCCTGAACACAGAAGTCAATCGGTCTGGTATTTTCTCTGTACGGTTTTCTCCTTGCGGGAAAACACTTATCGGAGGTTGTAACGATTCCTGTGTGTACATGTGCAACAGAGAACGTACTACAGTAAGGGCTGTAAAGGTAATTAATTCCTATTTAACCACTTATCAAATAGTTTATCAGTTTATTTTCTGTACTTGTAGACTGAAAATGAAAACTATGTCGACATCAACGCCGTCAGTTACGTCAGTGATATGAATTCGGACATATTTGTGACAGGTTGTAACTTAGGTGTTATAAAATTGTGGGACGCAAGATGTCTTGGTGCAGCTGACGCTGTTGCAACACCAGTTGCAACGTTTTTGGGCCACTGCGATGGAATAACGTATATTGATCCAAGAAACGATGGCAATTACATCCTGTCCAATTCAAAAGACCAAAGTATCAAGATCTGGGATCTGCGAAAACCTACACCTGTTGATAAAGTATTTGGTGAAAAAGAGCTGCCGATGTTGGATTGGGACTATCGGTGGGATGAAGTTCCCCATGAATGTAAGTCACAACTTTCTTCGTAATATGTTGTAACTGATTCCATCTTGTGTTAGATTACAATCCAACAAAAGGTCTTGACGGTGATGTTAGCGTGATGACCTTCAGGGGACATAGAGTTACAAAAAGTTTAATACGTGCAAAGTTTTCGCCTGCTGTGCAGACTGGACAGCGTTATATATACACCGGCTGTGGAACAGGTCGAATTATAAGTGAGTTTTCAGTTAAAAAAAAAAGTTTGAAGAACACGTAACAAAATGAACATTGTCATCCTTAGTTTATGACGTCCTTACTGGTCAAATAAAAGAGGCTATCGAGGGCCACAAAGATATCGTGCGCGATTTGTCATGGCATCCAGTACGATCAGAAATAGTCTCCAGTTCGGTTAGTATAACGAGAAAACAAAAAAAAAAAACCAACTTTATCTAATGATGAATTTTTAGTGGGACACGCATGTGAATTTAAATACCTTTAAACCAATTGTGCTGAATCGTTCGCGTTCTGAAAGCACACGATATCGAGGTGGTCAACTGAGACGTTCACGCCGGATAGCAACACAAAATGGTGAATACGACGAGGACGACGAAGAAGACGATATTGATGTAAGCAATACGGTGGAATAGTTGTGATTTTTTGAGTAAAGATGGTCTCGTGTATTTCTCGTTTCAGGTCAACTTTATGTGGTAGATAGAGATTATAATGGTTAGATGTTCTATTTTTATTAAGGAGTTTTCTTTGGGTCTCAATGCGACTATGTTAAAGCACATTACATACTTTTAATTTAATTTTATGAAATGTACATAAAAACAAAATATAAAATCCCTCTAAATTTAATCAGAATTATTACGATGGAAAAGAATAAACAAAATATATAAATACCTTTTATAAATTTAGATTTGTTTGAGAAGGATTAAGGCATTGTGGGAAGAGAAAGAATAAGCGTAGCATAAACGCACATTATACATTATGGGGCAGCAAAAAAGGTTGTGGTTTCCGTTTTTCTAATTCACTTTACAAAATACAGACAACAGACTTTAAAAAGTAGATTTAACATCCAATTGCTAGAAAAATGAACTAAAGTGTGGTTAAATTTTAAGGACCGATGTTGAATGTGAACCACACATAAACGTCAATTTTTTTCCAGCATTTCATTTGACATTTCTTAATTTCAGACTAATTCAATTTGAACCATGGAAAGATACACAATCGATCAACGCGTTAAAGTCTTATTATGAAAATGGGCGTTCAAATCAAAATTCATATCGTGAAAATCATCTTCAGTGATGAGGAACATTTTCACCTCAGTGGATTCGTCAATAAGCAGAATTGCCGCATTTGGGCGAATGATAATCCAAGAGTGATTGTCGAAAAACCAATGCACCCACAAAGAGTGATTGTTTAGTGCGATTTATGGGCTGGCGGCATCATCAGGCCGTATTTTTTCCAAAATGAGGCCGGCCAGGCAGTTACTGTGAATGGTGTTCGCTATCGTGAGATGATAACGAACTTTTTATGGCCCGAATGGGAAGATATGGATGTGGACGATATGTGGTTTCAACAGGACGGTGCCACTTGCCACACAGCTAACGAAACTCAAGAGCTAAAGGATGAGATAATTCGGCACATTAAAGGCATAGAACCTCAATTATGCCTCCGCGTCATCGAAAATTTGGACCATTGGATGGAGGTGTGCCGCCGAGGTCGCGGTGGTCATTTGGCCAATATTTTGTTCCATACATAATTGAACCATACTAATATGTATTATCATAATAAAAAGAAATGGCAATAATTTTCTAAATAATTTGTGTTTTATTCAAGATCAACATCGGCCCTTAAAACCTAACCACCCTTTATTATATTCACTATTTTCATTGAACAAATCTGCAATGGAACAATAAATGGTCGAAGACTAAGAGGGACGCCTTCTTTGAGGAAATACTGCCAATCAAAAAAGCCTAGTGATGACTATGTATATAATGCATTATCTGAAATGGTTCACAACCACATCGAGGGTCGTAGTAGATTGCCTCATCACGTTTGACGATCACCACTCTTCTCTTGTGCAGATCTCATATGAATACGTACCTCTACTCGGTGTCAGGCCATAGAGACATTCTATAAAACTGCAATATTGATGAGATTACTTTATAGTTATCATGTAAACTACTCAAATTGTAAAGAGAGCCAACGATCTCTGAAAGAACTTCAATTTGTTCAGAGAACTATAGCCTAATCCGAACATGAAACATTTGAAAAAACTGTTGCTTTTAAGTCGTGCAAATTTGTTTATCATTCACTGATTGGTCTACACGCTAGACGTTTGAAATAAATAAATAAATAAATATTAGGCCGTAAGCATAGAGGCCAACGCCTAGCTTCTCATAACTGTACATTGCGTGAGAACATTTCTGCACATATAGAAGGGACCTACAGTTTTACGCCGTATCCGTAGGCAGGAGGGTTTTGAGAAGCTTTCTCATGACAATAATACTCTTGAATGTTTGTCAGACACTCGGAAGAGGTGGGGCCGTGAAAAAACTTTTGATGGTATTTTTCTGGATTCGAGCTTGGAACCCCTTGCGCAGTAGTCCAACGCACTAACCACTGCGCCAATTTTGGCATCACTTGCATTCATAAAAGTCATATGACTGCCTTTATAAATTTGCTACATCTCTCATCTTCTCTGTAACTGTCCAGCCCTTTCTTCAAAGAGAAACCTTCACTTAGTGTCATACTTCTTTGAAAACATTGGTGATCTGACAAGTGTGCCTATTAGACAACTGCTTTGTTTTGTTAAATTACAAGATCAAGATGGCTCTCCTTATAACCTCTTGAGTTATTAGCACAGCCCCTCCTTTGCGTATGTCCTTCGCTATATGTTTGTATAATCTTTTTAGTGTAATTTCTGTCTTTTTAGTCTGTAATGGTTTGTAATGTTAAAAGAAGCCATTTCAACACAACCTAACCTAAAATTCAAGCCGAATTCGCTGGAAAGGAAGAATCAACATAAGATCTTGTCTGCGGTAATACCTTACCCACCGTTAGTGGATTCGATGATGCCATACTAGTGAATATAATCATTGTTGCTTTCAGATCACAACCTTTAGTTCCTGTTGATGTGGAAATCTCTCAAAAACAATTATTTTCTCTTGGATAAATTATTTATTCAAATCCTACTATACATTTGCCTATAAACATTCGAATATATTTTTCCGTTTGAGACATTTCACTTTCATTCTCGGTATTTTAGTTTTTCCTGTTCTCGCGTTTTTCACTTTCGTCATGTAGTGACAGTAGATTTTGTGTTTCGGTGTTCGGAACTGATATTTATCCAAGGTACCGCTCCATAGTCGCACAATTCGCTCTTCATCGTTTTTAATGGGTTTTATTTTCAATTCTAGATCTTCACTGAGTCCATAGCCGGAAAATTGTGATATATTTGAAGCTGTAAATTGATGCATCTCTATATTGCGGAATTTCTCTGCACAGAACGTAGAAATTGTGTAATTACCAAGTAAACAGTTATCCTTTAGATGATTTAATTCATGATGTGGACTTACTTTGATTACGGGTGTGGGTATTGTTGAATCAGTTTTCTTGATTCTCTTCTTGGGATCCTCTTCGGAGGCATCTTCAGATGTGGCTTCATATTCCCGGGTCTCTTGGACTGATGGACTATCCTCTGTTGTTGGCTTCTTAGATTTTTTCTTCTTCTTTGGAATGGGACTGCTCTCGATGGCACATTCTGTGGACTCAAGTTCTTCTGCTGGCCTTTTCTTACTCTTTTTCTTTTTCGAGGGAATTTCATCAGCAGTTTTTTCAAGCGACGGAGATTTGTTTTCAACTTTTTCTAAGGACTCTATAGATTTTTTCTCAGTGCATTCTTGTTTCTTAAGATCCTCCTCCATGTCGGAATCAATCACTATCACAGGCTCTTTCTTGCTTTTCTTCTTCTTCACGAGCGTGTCGTGAATATCAGTTGCATTGGACCCAGTTAATTCTGTTTGCGCTGGCTCAAAGCTTGATGGAACACTAATATTTTCCATGGAGTTTTCCTGCTTTTTATTCTTTTTCTTCTTTTTTGAAGATACATTCTCTTCAACTACTGAGTTATCGATTCTTGTTGGTTCTACATAGCCACCTTCTTCACTCAAAACGTCCTTGTTTTTTCTTTTCTTCTTCTTTGAAGGTACATCTTCAAGCGGAATTGAGTCGCTGCATTTTTCCAGAGCATCTGCTTGTAGCTCTACTGTGCTTACCTGTTCTGTGATATTGTCCTCATCAGATATAGCGTGTTTCTTGTTTTTCTTCTTTTTCGAGGAAGTAGATTCTTGAACTTCCAGGTCAATTATTTCAGTTTCCGTCAACTGCTTAGAAGCTTCTGATTCAACTGAGTCCACTGCCTTTTTACTTTTCTTTTTTTTAGACGAGACATCTTGAACCACAGACATACCCAGCTGATCATCATTCTCTTGTTCTATTGGTCCATTTTCTTCAGAAGATGTAGGCTGTTTCTTGTTTTTCTTCTTCTTTCGTGGAGCTTCTTCCTCATGATTCGGAGCTTCCGCAACATCTACCTCAGTAGATCGTTTTTCACAACTCTTCTCTTGCACAGAACTCACCTCGTCCTTATCATTCTCAGCTGCTTCATGTTCATTCTCGACAGTTCCGCCCTTCTTCTGCTTTAAGGCTGCCATCTTCTGCTTAAAGTAGTCACTGACAGACACTCCTGTATTGATTATTTGCGTTCCGGACTCCAGAGGAGTCTTTTTAACGCTCTCCTCCTTCTCTTTTTCATTCTCATCTCTAGGAATAACTCCAAACGATTGGAATTGGGTGTAAATATTCACATCCTCTGGAGTTGCTTTCTTGCCAAAGATGTTTGCCAGATCCTTTTCACTGTACTGCGCCATATCCTTACCCTTTGTGAACTTCTTATAATGCACTCTCGCTTTGCTGTTCTTCGACTTTTCCTCTAGTGACTGCCCGCTGAATTTGTCCTTTAACTTTGAAGAACTTTTCGGTTGAAAACCAAGACCAACGGTTGGGGCGGCAATGGCATCTCCGTCGTCCGACGCCGAATTAGTGTTGGACTCGCCGCCATTTAGATTTTCTAGGAGACCATTGAAATGCTTCTCGTGTTCTGTCCACTGATCGTCACGATCCTCGAACCCGAGACCGTTGGCATCGTTCTTGTAGCGAACGCGAATGAACTCTTGTTGACCATTCTCGTGACGTCCCAAGCCCTTACCCTTGGACCAGCCCATTTTCTCAAGCATTTTCGTTCCATAACGATCACCGTCTGCAAGATATCCAATTTGAAACCAAAAACTACGTTGTGGCGCTCAACTTACCTTCGAAAAGAGCCTTTCCTTTGGGTACCAAGTTATAGCGTTTTCTTTGTCGAGGTTCAGCTAACATTGCCATGGTTGGGCAGTAAAACGTTTGTGGAGTTTGTGCACGCAAAAAAAAATAATTAGAATTTAATTTTCGCACAAATTCTTCCCACAATTTCGCTTATTTAAAACGATGCGGACGAAAAGCTAGAAACACAAACTTGAAAGAAATGTCAAAACTGGCACGTGTTGTCAGCTGTCATTTTTCGAGCTACGTCTAATCCACAGGCTGTGTTCACATGGTACCAAATTTTTGGAATAGTAAACTAAAAAAGAAAATACAAATTAATAAAAAAACATATGAACGTGTATATATATAAAACAATTGTATTTTTTCCAAGTAATTCGTGCTCGTGCTGGCTATGATTGCCCTTAAACAATTGCCGGAACTTCTCTCGCTATCTCATTATCTTTCTCTGAGATCATATGTAGTTTGTTCATTAGTTTAAATAAGCTTTCATTGATATCACCAAGGATTTGATCCAACCATTTAGAAACATATAACATTGCCAATCCTTTAAAAGAACACAGCTCTTCGGCTTTCATCACTCGTTAATAAGAGCCCGAGAGAATGTACTGAGGATGCATATTAAAACCGACAAACATTCTGACATTATCATATAAGTTTTGTTTGGGAAAACTCAAAATTGCAAAATCACGACTAACTATAGGAAAATGTTACAATTCGATTGGAGCGGATCGTGTACCATATCCCTTTGAAGTGATATTATTCTAGTGAAACCAGGGAAAAACAGTTCTTAAGAAAAACGCTCCTAAACTGAAGACGTGGCCGTACACAATGTATGGGAGATATGTAGATTAAGAGAAGCGATTGAATTACCGGAAACAGAAATAAAACTATTCCACACTAGTGCAGAGTATTCAAAAAGGTTCGCTTGTAGCACCTGTACATGTGCCTTAACTCTCAATTCGCAAAACAGCTGTAAACGTATTCTTAAGCAGCATTCCAATAGTGCTGTCGATATACAAGTCATTGTCGAGCCAAATACTATTTTCCAGCTCCTTTCAAACCAGGGAAATCGAATTCTGGCTTTTAACCTTTAAAAAGCTACATTATTTCCGTTAAAACTCATCAAGAGTACCTTCGTATCCATTGGAAAGTACTTTTTTGTTCGTACTACAGTTCTTCTGTTTACTTTCGAACCCAAATGTAATCGACCCCTTAGCTAGCCATATAAAATATGCCAAAACATCAGCTGATAAAAGAGCAACAAACGATTAGGACTCTAAACATCCATATCCTAAAAAAATGGTAAATTAATTAATTTTTTCATGAGAACCTTTTTATTGAGGATATTTTTTGTAGGATAATGATAAGCCCATAATTACGGCTGAAAAAATCATAGAAAAATCAAAGAAATGGTCTCTTGAAGGCGACTGCAGTTTACTCCAATGGATGGACCAAATATCAAAAGTAAGTTGACTTGCACGGGGGATCGCTCTAATTTCACTAACTTCTTGTGTAGAATTTAGAAGACAGAGTTACGAGAACTAATTCTGCTTTGAATAATTTAACTAACAAACTGGACAGAACGTCGGTGGCGCTAAGTAATGTGACCAATAATTTGGCAGCCTTGCAGTACTCTCAGTTCGTTGAGAATCGAGTCCACGACGATGATGAAACGTTGGCAAATGTCGCTGAAGTTCCTAATCTTGCTGGAGATGTATGTAATCGTATGAAGAAGAGTAGTCATTCTAATATTTTCCCTCAGCAGGTCACAGACCACGAGGACAAGAACCACGACATCTATTCGTTCTTGAAAAAGAACCTGGAAATGATGAATTCATGCCATGAAGCCTACTCTATCAGCTATGATGACTCAGATGAAGATGAACCAGCAACAAAGTAAGTAGAGTACTTTAAGCTTGAGAAATGTCTAAGAGGAGCCTTGACTCTTTTAGTGTTATCTACCGCTCGAAGAATCCCTATGAAGCTCGATCCCTGCCACATATCTATGGCTCGACTCCGTGGAAAGAGAAGTGGCACATTGGCCTTTGTGACTCAGACAATGACTTTTCTGGTGATGAACAATCGGAGCAGTTCTCGGAGTCATCATCCTCAGCAGATGATTCGTATGAGAGTACAGCTCCAACAATGTCTGAATGGGATTCAACAGCTTGGGGATTAAATAAGAACCATCTGGTCGAACGAGAAGACGTTCATACTCCGTCCAACGACGGAGAGTCGTCCTATCAAGGAGAAATCTACTCCCAATCAGAGGTATCGACACCAAGAGCACAGCAGAGGAGTCTGCCAATTTCACAACCGGTTCAAGATCAGCGATACTATCAGCACGTTCCAAGAAAGCAAGAAAACCTCTTTGATGACATTTTCACTGATTCAGAGCAACAAGTGGCAGCACCACCAGCACCTGCTCCTGCACAGATGAAGATAAGTCCAGAAGTTTTAATCTCAGATGAGCCTCCGCCAGATGTTCAGGCTAATGAGAGCAATAATACCCGTCAAATAGGTGCTAAGAAGACCTTAAACCTATTCGATGATGATGAATTCAGCTCGTTCATGGATCAAATTGTGCAAACGGCTAACAATAAGAATACTAAGAATAGCAATCCAGCAGTGGAAAAAGAGGAAACCCCCAAAAAAGCTGTAGTTCCCAATCTCTTCGAGGACACTGATGAGCTCTTCGATACAAAGTCAAGTGCGCCAGTATTGGAAACAAGAAAAGAACCAGCACCGAAGTTGGAAGATGATATATTCATGCCTCCACCATTGCCATCAGTGGCTGAGAAGATTCGAACTAGAAATCTTTTCGATGATGACGATGATGATGATGATTTTGAGAGTATGTTTGCCGCTAAACCGAGTCAGGCCAATAAATTCGCTGAGAAGACCAAAAATCTGTTTGAAGATGAAGAGCCTCCTATCGTAGAGAAGGTTTCTGTATCAATACCAAAAGGAAAGACTTCACCTTTCGTATCAAACACGAAGAACCTTTTTGATGATGACTCGAATGATGAGTCTACAAAAGAGAGTCAAGTTTCAGCCATGGAGAAGGCTTTACCGAAGAAACAAGCTGTACCTTTTGTCTCGAAGACTAAAAGCCTTTTTGAGGATGAACCAAATGATGAGTACACAAAGGAAAGCGAAACTCCTGCTGTGAACTTACCCAAGGAACCTGTTTTATCGTTCCCTAAAAATATAAAAGATCTAGTTGACGATGACATAACTCAGGAGTCCATAAAAGTTAATCTTGTTTCTGAAGCCTTGCCCAAGGAACAAGTAGTACCCAAGGAAGCTATTGTCAAAGAAGTTCCTTTGATGCGAAAGGGACTATTCGATGACGATGATGAAGATGATATAGTGGAGGATGATATATTTGCCAAGAGACCGGTAAAAACTAATCTCTTTGAGAACATCTTTAGCAAAGATGAACCGATGAAAAACAAAGCAGGACGGGATAGTCTTTTTGGCGATGAAGACGAACCGGAAACTACGAAACCTGATAAGACCGCTGAAGATGTAAGCAAAGCTGAATCCACTCAATCACTAGTGCTTAAAAAGGATCTCTTTGCTGATGTCTTTGGAGATGAGCCGGCCGATGATATTTTTACACAATCCTCCGGTAAACAGAAGACAAAAGTCGCAGATATTTTCGCAGATGATTTCACTGATGACTTCGAAGAGTTTCTCCCAAAGGCTTCAACAAGCAAAGTAGATAATTTAAAGCCAATCGCCGAGATGAACGATGGCAAACAATTAGACACTGTGCGGAAGCCATCACTCCCTTCTTTTGAAACGAGGCCTGAAGACCAATTCAAACAAACACAACCAGCTGCAGATGAAACGCCAACTGAATCTCCAGGATTACTTCTCGTCAACGAAAAGACTGTGGAAGAAGTTAAACCGACCGAAGTTCCTAGAGCACCAGAAATTTCCAGGAAGCCAATTGTTCCTCCAATTGATAAGAAGAAACCAGAAAAAGTGCCACCAGCAAAATCCATTCCAGAAAACACACTGGCCATACCTCAAGAGCCGACTGAAGTTAAAGAACCACTAAAAGAAGTTGATCTGAGCTCTCCAAGTGGATATTCAGCAGCAAATAGTAAGAACGTAGCGCCCAATACATTTGAAGTTAATCCCCCGCAAGACACAGAGCCACCGGAAAACAGTACGCAAGCGGCAACTGCAGTTCCCAGCTATACAAGTCTATTTCATGATGAACCACCCCCAGATGACGATGAAGACCCATCGATCCCTTCATACGAGGAACCCGAAAAGTACTCCGCCGATGATGAAGTAATAGTCAGCACTCCGCCTGTCGCTCCGTACAGCAACATAAATCTCTTTGCCGACGTTCCACCCGACGATGATGATTGTCCACTGGCCGCTCCTCCAACTGAGACAAAACGTATTCACAGCATATTCTATGATGATTTTCATGAGACCATCGAGGCCAGCCGTGGCGAGCCGCGCGTATCTTCGACATATATTTTCAACGATGAGCCCCCGCCAGATGATGATCTTCCCAAACTAATTCCGGCCGATAAACCCAAAGTTGTCGAAGAAAAGAACGACAAACCGAAAGTTTCAAAACTAAAAAAAATGGATTTGCAGATAAATGTTGGTGCGCTGCTGCCAAGCGCAAAAATTCCTTCGTTTAAAAAAGCTGAAACAGTAGTAGAACCATCTCGCACATTCCCGAAGGATGATTATGTGCCAAAAGAAGTGACATCTGCGGTTAAATCCCCAGAGAAAAAAGATCTGCCTGAAAATATTCTGCCAAACTTGAATAGAGATCGCGCAAAGGTGCAAGTCAAACGAAGACCATCGACACGTAGAGGAAGGCAGGAGAGCTACAGAAAGTCAGTAATTGAAGATGAGAAGGTAGCAGCTGAACAAGAAAAGAATGCAGACGACGAAGAATTCAAAAGACCGAAATCAGTTGTTGAAGATTTACGAACATTATCGCCTGTTGTTTCACAAGAGGAACTTCTGTCGAGTACAACTACTTTGAAGCCAAAAGCTCTCTTTAAAGCACCAGAAATCTTCAACAAAAAATCCAATGACAGCTTAGAATCAAAAACTAGCACAGTATCATCTCTGTTTACAGAACCACCTCCATGTGATACATCCAACATCTTCGAAACCTTGCGATCAGACAATGAGAAACCCATGGCAGGACCTAGTTCTCTCTTCGATGATCTTGATGAAAATCCATTTGGCACCCCTAAAAAATCGCCCACTGACTCTATTCCACAAGCAACTAAAACAATTCCTCGATCAGTGTCCCAAGTGTCTTCAAAAACTGCAGCATCAGTTTCTCTTTTCGACGAATTTGATCCCGCTGAAGAAAACCAACAGGTAGTTGGAAAAACTGCATTAAAAACTTCCGAAGAACCTGCGAAACCCTCCCCTCAGCCTGTATCAATTTTCGGTGAATCAGATGACGGCTCCGATGATTTATTCAAAGAGTCTAAGATTCAGAAAAAAACTGCACCACAAAAAAACATCGAGAAAAAACCAAAAGCAAAAGCAGTGAGTCAATCAACAAAACCATCATCATCACTGTTCTCTAGTGATGAAGAGAATATTTCTGGTGATGATATCTTTGGGAAATCGAAAACAAAAGCCACACCTAAGAAGTTGGAGTCAGCTAAGATTAAATCATCGTCGAGCTTATTCGCAGATCTCTCAGATGACGACGATGATGACCTCTTTGGAACGACAAAGAAGAAACCCAGTGGAGGTAATTATTTAGTGAATTTGTCTTTGTTTTATGTTTTTTTTTGCCAATTGCAAATAGTTGCAAAACCGTCAGCTCGTTAGGAAAAGTGCTTACAATTACCCTGTATTTTTTTAATAAATCGCCCTTTTCCTATCTTATTTCAGTTGATAAATCCAAATCGAAGCCTTCAACTACGAATTTACAACCGACGAAAGCATCTGCCCAGGCACAGCAGCAAGCGGCTGTCAGCAATAATCCTCTATCTGACCTTCTAGGTCCATAAAACATAATAAAAATCCATATATCCTTAATAAATACCTTCGTAGTATATTTGTATATTTTTTTTAAGTTTAAATATTCCTTATATATTACCTAAGCACTGCATTCATAAATAAATACTAAATACATCTAAAAAAAAAGAAGAAAATTATATCCTCGTTGCCTACAGTTCACACATTTGGTATCGCTTAACTATTAGTTTGTCAATTACTTGAGAGTATTACATTGCACAGTTAGCCACCATCGGGATTACATATGTATACGTTTAAATTTATTATGTTATCGTCAGGTATATTCATTCTCAATTCGAAATGATTCTTAATCGTATGAGGTTACTCAAGAATTATTGTAAAAAAAAAAAAAACAACAACACAGTTTGGAGAGATTTTACCACTTTCGCTTCGCAATTGGTTAGTGAATTTCGTTTTCTGTTTAGTTCTTTGGTTGAGATTAAACTCTATAGAGCCACATCGCGATATTTTCGGTAATCATCTGACTCGTTCCCAAGTGATAATTTACTATTGCCAGCAGCATTATAAACGAAAGGATTTGTGAATCCTCCATAACCGATCCCACCACAGCCCACCATGCTATTCATCATAGATCGATGCGACGATGAATTGTAATACGGCTGATGGGAGTGCCGCGAATGCGAATGCGTAGGAGGAGGAGGATGATGATGATGCTGATGTAAGTGTTCCATCAGTGCATGATGCTGATGTGGATTGTAATTGATGGGATGACCCATCATTGCCAAATAGTATTGTTGTTCGTAGTTTTGTAGAAGATTATTGCCATAGCTTAGATCACGTTGTACTTTGGCAATGCCATCGAGATTCTCAAGCGATATGCAGTTTCTTGAGAGTTTTTGTTGTGGCTTCGCGGCATCGATTGTGCAATAGATGGGATCAGCTGTCACAGAGCCAATAATTGAGTGTTGTTCTTCAGGATTGTTCGTTGGTTTTTTCGAATCGTTTATGCTGTTCTTTAGATCGTCGACGGTGATATTAAAGTATTTGGCGTTGTTGTCCTCGGTGTCGAGGACGTATCGTGGATTGTACATGCCGGGAAGGGTACAGCGTAGATCCATGAGGGATTGTGCACGATTACCTGGAGAAGAAAAAAGAATCGGTAAGTGGTTTAGAAAATCGATGTATTTTAAAAGAGTTGCTAACATATGTATATCACTTTGGTACAAAAATGAAGAATCTACCTAGCTTTGAACTTTAACCTTCTCAACTACGTAATTCTGTTCCTATTTTGAACGGAACTCTACTCTATTCTCGAAACTCTGTACTCAAAAAATAAAATAAATATTACGCCATTATGAGACGCCCAGCTATGTGTGGGCGCCATTTTTCTTAGGGCATCCTGTTACTTAGAATATTTTGCAATGGAAACGCCTTCGGGTAGGGATTTGGCCAATCCATTGCCAATTTCTTCCTCGTTAGTTTTTCAACTCTCACGTCCTTCCTTTCCTGCAGTCCATCAGAGTAAGGTAAGTGTCTTATAAACGTATATTTTTAGCCAGCCTTAGCTAGTTCATTTCCAAATTCTTTGCAATTCCTCGTTGATCACCCTGTTGAGTCGTGCAGTAGAATCTTTGGTCCAAACTACAAACTATCTATTTTAGGACAATCAACCAATGTCTTCCAGACAGAGGTCTTCGCAATCGAGCTCTGCGTTAGAGAACGCAGAAACCTCCGTAGATCACAAAAATCTACTACCAACTCAAAAAGCTATCATGTCCTTCTACTGTGACTCAAAACTGATGTGGAATTTTCTCCAAAATCTCATGCAGCTCGCTAGACGCAACAAAATCACATTTCCTCTGAACACAGGCTTACATTGGTCCTGACCCATCATGCGATTTATAAAGTTAGAGCTCAATAGATGGGAACGCCAAAAAATGCAACTCTTAAACTGGGTTGAAACATCCCTGAAACAGTCCGTCACATATTTTACGAATGTCTAGCCAAAGCTCGGTTGAGACTTTAACAAAGAGTTAGCATCACCCTCTGATGTCTGTTCTGCTTCTGTTACGCTTGTAACTTTAGGAAACGTGGCTTTGACGTTTATTCCTCGGTTCATATATTTTGCCTGCTACGTATCGCTAGGTTTCTCAAGGGCAACAGCTTCAGCGCAAACTATCTTTAGATCCACAAATGAACGAGCTTTTAGCTAGGTAGCAGAACATGTAGTTAATCTACAAATACATCAGGGAATAGCTCAAAAGATATACCTAGGTCGTACTACTTCATAGGTTTACCTTGTCAAGCCTAAGAAAGAAAAATCTTTGTAGCTTCTTCAGAATACCCATTATGATTCAAAAGCGTATACATTAGGAAAGGAAGTAAATTCACATAAATGGACCCAAATCTATATACGACTAAGAAATTTTAGTCGACACCCTCAAATTCAGTGTGAGTAATTCTAAATGTAAGTAAGAAAAACACCTCTGATTCACCGCGGTCCCTCTAAGTTACTCATTCAAAATTAACAAAGCATCTATATGTTTTTAAAATTGAATACTTCGCTGAAATGTAAGCTGCGTCATTCTTCAAATATATTTTCATAAGAAAAACTTGCTAACTCTATTATATCCCAACCTCTTCGCGTTTAAAATATCTTATTTAAATATTTAATTACTATCGCAAAGTGCTCTTGAGTTTGAGAGTCCCATGACCATAAATAGATTGACAAAAAAAAAGACAAATTGAAGTCCAAAAACCGATTGATTGAGTTTTAATTATCATCACAGCAAGTCATCCATCAATTACTCTTATTTTCATTCACTGACCTGGTAATGATGAAGAGTTAGTTTGCCGGCAAGCATAATTGAATAGCGGTCCATTGTCCCACTACCAAAAAAAAAACATGTGTGTGCAGACGAAATTTGATTCGATACTCTGTCTATTATTCTTCTCAATATGCATCGCAATTCATTAAATAAAATCGTTTTCTATGAAATATTCGAGGGGAAAACTAGAAAATAATTCTCACTTTCGTGTGAATGTAAAATTTTAATTGCTTTCGGTTTTTAAACGAGCCCGTAGGTATCTGATTCGCATTGTATATTAAATTTCTGGAAAAAGTTTCCCAATTTAAACCGTTCTTTATGCATTTAGGTACAGTTCTTGTTAATTAAACTTCAGCACATGTATCTTGTATCTGCCCCCAGAAATATTAAATTATTGCCTCAACAACGGCAGTCTACAAAATATGGTAATAGAGACCAAATTGCCTGGAGCATAACCAAAGAGGAACCGCCCCTAACCTATTTCCCAAGCTTCTTAAAAACTCACCGTGCAACTACATACATATGTATAAATACATGTTGAAACCAAAAACTTGAGTTAAAATCTAGTCAATATTTACCTCTAGTAGCTCCAGTGAATTGAGTATTTGGAGTTGCAAACACACTAGCATTGAATTCATTCTGAGATCCATATAGTGAGCCATTATTGAAAAATTGTTGCGATGACGGTAACCCGTGCTGCTGCTTCGTTTCATTGATAACATATCCAGCATTATCGAATGAGCTCATGTTGCAATTGTTGTGACTACGTTTGCTAGCTCGTCTTGAATCTCCCTTAACTATTGGAGCACTAGGAGGCGGTGTTTGTAGTTGTAGACGAGTAGCTAGATTTTGTAACTGCGATAGCACCTGTGATTCTCGTCGCCATCTGCAATAAAGATTTGTTAATACATATCTTATTTAATGATTTTTCTTTCAGTTTAGTATCTACTTGAGTCCAGTAGGTATGACACAAATAAGCGCGAAACAGTTTATCACCAGACGTATGAGGTAGGATATTAGTTCGGTGAGACCATGTATAGATTGTAGACCCTGTTGAAGAAAAAACAGAGACGTCGTGTATCCATAAAAATATGAGCACATGTTTAAATTTCTAATTAAATTGCATTGCGTTAACAGATACCATTTTTCACACTTTTATTTTGGCCATAAAGCGATTTAAGTGTAAACACGCTAGATTACATTATTATTGTTGCGGCAGATGTGTCGTGGAAGCTTTGTGTAATAAAGTGCTAAAATTTTATGAGATTGTGCATGTATTTAGCACGAGGTGGCAAAAAAAACCCAACACTCACAACGTAGTTTTACACAAATGAGATCAGCATGCTATCAATTGAATTTAAAATATTTAATGATCCATAAAAATGGATGGTCGTGAAAAAAACACCGGTCAGTCAGTATAAGTAATTTCAAGTATTCTACCGAGAATTGAATTCGCGTACTTTTTGCTCTAAAATTAGTAGATTGGCAAGTTACAAAGAGTGTTGGTGAAATTCTCTCCGAGAGAAAAAAAATAATCCAACATGTCAAACAAGAAAAAAATTAAAATTCATTGATTTGACAGAAGACTTCTTACTCTCTCGTCTGCGCTCTCTTCTGTGAAAAACCACGAACATTTTCCGTACGCAAACAGCTTTTCGTAAAAATTTACTGTTTTGGGAGGGTACACGAACAGACCTAATTTAGGAGGCGAAACGATATGGTCTTGAAGTGAAAAAGGACACGACTAAGTATATACAGTAGGAGTTCGGAAAAGTTGACTCTCAGAAAATTTTATTTCACAGAAAAGTTGACCAAATTTGAGCTCCGTACGTTGCCTTAAAAAATTGACTTTTAAAATTAAAAATTTTAAATCTTAATAAATGATATATAATACCTAACACAGAAGCCAAGTATTCCGAATAAATGTTTGTTTTTATGGCAGCAGCAGGCCTATCGGTCAACTTAATCCCGTTTCACAGTAGGTTAAGATTATTACTGACTTTTTCTGACGTGTATTGTCCATTTGCACATTGGATTTTATTTCTAGTTCTTACATTTGTTATAAACCCAATAAAGTACGACTATTTATGAACAAAATATTAATTTTCTACAGATTTTGAAAACTGTCCAGAAAAGTTGACTTTTCGGAAAAGTTGACAAGCTCTGGGACATTTCGATCAACTTTTCCGAGCTTCTACAGTAAATATATACAAATTGATCTGTCCAAAACGTCACTGTTGATGACTACAATTTTGAGATAGTTAAGGACTTCACCTACCTCGAAACAAATATAAACCCTACAAATGACACCTTTGTGGAGATCCATTGCAAAACAACTGGGTTCAAAACTCCTGAATCGATGGATCGAACTAATGCTCTATAGAACGCTCATCTAGCAGTTCTGCTCTATAGGGCCGAGTGCTGTACGATAAGTACGAATGTTGAGCAATTATTGGGCGGAGTGGATGAAGGCATGTAGTCCAAAAAGTCAAGACACGCCGACTAGATTTGCTCGAAGACATCGCACGAATGGACAACAATGCTCCAGCCAAGAAGATCTTCGAATCACGGCCCCAGTTTCGAGTCACAAAGACCAAGTCCTCGTGGGTGCCAACAAACTTAGTCTACACAACTGAAAACAGCGTGATCGCAGAGGATGGAAGGCAGACATTTCTTTGACTGATTAAGCCTTTTGACTGATTAAAAGAGGAAAAAAGAGATAGGAAACAGTTAGTGAAGTGGTACTTCAAATTCAGTTGACATTAGCTTTCAATAGTTACTCTCCGTGAGTGGTGTCAAATTTGACTGGGGAGAGAGTCGTGTGTGATTTTTGCATTCGTTCGTAATTCACAGTTGAAATTCGCTTTTTCAGCATATTATTTAATTTTATCCTTTTATAAGACTTAAGTTCCGGTGGTATAACAATGGACCTAAGTGTGCCTACCTTCAACAGTATCTGCACGCAGGCAACCTCTCCGACCTAACCTCCTAACCGAGGACATCGTGATCCCCATGGACGATAAACATGTAACTGAGAATAAATTAATGGCCCCGCGTATGGTAATTATTTATAAATTAGATACAGGAAAGTTCCCCCACTCAGCTGTCCCTCAATAGTGATCGCACGCGGTGCGGTAGTCTGCTAAAGTCTATTTCATGCTTATGTCAATTTAGTTCAGCTGAATTTTCTGATCATCAAATTTGTTAGACTTATGAACGAAAGTCTATTAATCAATAAAACTGTGTAATCTTTACTTGTTCGATTTGTAGCTTGACTAATTCCAAATAATGCCATCATCAATTCATACTTTAACTAATTGTAAAAGCCACCAATATGTATTGTAAATTTTAAACATACCCAATGTTGTGTGGTCATAACCATTACAAAGAACAACTCCGGTATCGATAGTACTCCAATTATTATCGACCATGCGAATAGTCCCCACGACAGTCCCGTTACTAGGCCATGAATTAAAATTGTTGTCGCTACGAAAACAATAAAATACTGTGTACAAAGAACATATGCCGATGCTGGAAGTTCTCCTCTTGCCTCAAGGATCCATGAGACTTCACAAGAAAATGCAGCCAAATACGCGATCTAGAAGGAAAAAGAAGAACGAAAAAAAACACAAACTTAATCGATTTTGCTTTTCTTTTTCACATTTACATTTATTTTTTCTCAATTTCACCCAATTTCGTCGCCACTGCGAAGTATGTATCTTGTGTGTGTATCAAACGAAACAATAACTTTCTAGATTTTCAAATATCGATTGAGAGTAGCCAAAGCAAGTCGTACGTGCGCTTTGTTATTGTTAAATTGGTGTCCGTTTCTTTAGGTGAAAATGATGGTAGTCATCATCATCTCCATCAAGGCAACAATAACAAGATCAAAATACGAGTACCATTGTATTACATCACACAATGGCATTAGCACAACTTTCACAACTAGATCACATATGTATGGATGTACTTACCCATCACGACGTGTCGCAAAAAAAAAAAAAGTTTCAAACTTACCAGTAGGAGTGCGGCTGCAACACAGCATATGAGGAACAAGTTAGCCTTGATGAAACGCTCCATAATGCGTTCATTCCAAAAAGCATGTAGTCGACCCAATAAAGTTGTTGGCGTTGAGGGTGCGGCGCCACCCTTGCATCCAGCCTCCATCAATTTTGCGCCATTTATTAAACTCATTTTGTGTCTATTTGTAAGTATCACTGATTCAATACATACAATTTGGATTCCACAACGTCTAATACGCGAGAAGAATTCGCAAGGCCATCATTGTCGTCGTTTGTGTTATTTTGGCCCCGAAAAAGTTCAATATACTCTTTTGCGCGCTCGCCACCTACATAAACGATAAACGATACGGATTATTAAATGCGGTCTCCGTGACTGTGTATTTATTTTTTTTCTTTGGTAACACAACAAATGAGCCCAACACACAGTCAAAAAGAATGAGGAGGAAACAAATAAGAAACAAATATCATGCACACCGATTGCAGTTTTTGAAAAGTTCGCAGCTCAACTCTTTTAATTTGTTGTCTTGGTTTTTTTTGGAGTTCAGCACCGGATGCCACTGTCAATTGCCTCCGTTGTCGGGTGATTACCAAAAATGCAAAAAAACAAACGTTTAACCGTGTTCAGAATGGTGAGTTTGATGGAACTCTATATGCGTTCGCTGTTAGTTGGCAATCATATGGATTGGCAATCATAGTTTATCCATAAACAACACACCGTTTCACTGTACATAATTATTATTGCTATTGTCTATCGTTCGTTTGTTATACATACATATATGCAGGAAATAACTGTTGTGCGTTGATTGAGTGTATATTTTTCCATATCTTGCCTGAGCATAAATTGCATATTTTAACGCAGAAAAGAAAAGAGAGAGGTCGAAGAACACAAACAGCGTTAAAACAATCAAAAGAACAATCAATTCATCGTTCGATCAAGGTGCGCTATGACACAGATCTCTGACGCAATCCCTCAATTAGCATAGCAGAAATATTTTTAAGGCTACGTAATGCCATGCCACTTTACACTTTACTCTCGCAGCATAATACTCGTATCGTAGTATCTATGTCTGGTAGTAATTACGCAGAAAAAAGATACACATAAACAGTAAACTGAGACAAAAGAATCCGTGCAGGGGCACGGATCTTGTTTTTATCGGGTTGTGATCTATTCCGGGAAATTCACTAAACGAACCTTTCACTTTTGTTTTTGGGGAGGGAGGAGGGAAAGATAAAATATGCAGAAAGAGATGACAAGGGCTCAAGCACTGTTATGATTAGGTCCAATTGATATTTAAATTTTGAACTTTTATCGTACGATTTCTCTTGAGATCAACTTCAGGTTCAGATATGTATTTATACATTTGGTTGAGACATTCATAGAATCATAAAGTATTTACACGTCCTGAGTTGAAAGGGTTTTTTTGTTTTTTGTTTCTATAACCAACTGTTCTTCGTGGCAGCACAACAGGCGAACGCAGAAAAGTGAAAACGAAAGAGTTGGCGTACGAACTTGAAAATTACAGCGCGAGTTGAATTAGACCTTACCTGTTGCAGGTCTACAAGAGAACTAACTGTATGACTAGTGCGTTGATGATGGTTTTCCGCTTGAGTTCATGCCTAATCGACACTATTGTGAATGAAAATATAAGACAGTGTCTGTGGTTCACAATCAGCAGAGAGTTCGAGAGAGAACTTCTCTGTGAAGAGGAATTTATGGCACAGGGAAAAGAAAAGCTTCACGAAATTTGAAACGGGTCTTGTTTTGGTTTTAATTAATTGCTTAAATTATACAAAAACAAAATTGGGAGAGAAAGCATAATTAATACTAATCTATGATTTACGTCTTGTCTAGAGTTTATGACAAATTCAGTGAAAAACTGCCGCTGACACACACATAACACTTTGCATTCATTTTGGCACTTCAGAGCAGCGAGCGATTGAACTGTTAAAGTTTATTTAAGACATTCGTTGCGATCTTATTATCATATAGATGTGGAATTTTAAACCATTTGTTGTTATTTAAGTTTGTTAGTTCGCTTTGGCTATTTGCATTTTTGGCTTGACTGTTGTAGGTTACGAAATTTGTGCAGATTACTTTGATGTTATAAAATGAGCATTCAAATTTGCAAGCATGCTGGTGCATTTTAACAAGTGTTTTAAGAATTGAATTTCTTTTTTTAATAGGTGCCGAAAGACACAGTATGAAGGTCTGGGCTTCTGGTTCTTGTTGACTTGGTTTCTTTAGAACCTCTTTAAGTATACTCGTACCTACATAGCTTTATTGTGGGGCAACGCATATTCTTGGGCATAATATAATTATAATTATCATTCCATGGTCGAATGATTTTGAATAGCAGCCCATTAACATTATCGTTCATCACCCTGAGTGGTAAACTTGAACTTCTGTTCTGCTGATGATTCTCTATTGTTTTCTTGCCTGAAAATATTACCAGTTAAAATAGTTCAAATCAGTGGCTATTTAGATGGTTCTGTTCTAAACAAACTGACCCGTATTTACACACTGATTAATGAAATATTAAGGCAGCGGTTTTAGCTTTTCATTTAATTCGGAAGTTAATACAAATATAATTTATTATAATACAAGAAAGGGGTACAAGCAAATCGTTTGAATTACGTTGCAATCGTAAGACAGGTGTTTAATTGCTATAATTAATATGTTCTAGTCCAAGGCGGACAAAGCCACTGATCATTTTGTAGTGGCAACTCTTTCGTCGGCATACTTATGTAAATATGTATACATACATATATATGTATGTATGCATTTATATTTTGTATCCGCTTGTGTGTCGTAGGTCATCTACTACGCGCTATTATATACGGTTTCCGGCAATGTGCTCCGACTCTCTGCAACTCTTCTCCAACCGCCGTGCCTCCGTATCCACTATTCGTCACCATGATTTTCATAGTCCAATAGATCTTCTGCCTTCCTGGGTTCCATTCTAATCCTTGAGCCTATTCTCAGTGTGCTAATAGCTGTATAAACAGGCACAGCGGAAGTAGGTTCAGAAAAGCCTGGAGCACCCAGGCATTGATAGTACAGCAGGGCACTAGTCTTCTTACCATTAGACTGGTAGCCTTCCTTTTGTTGGCGTTGACCGCAAAACTGGTTCAGGGTTCTCAGGACCTCATGGATTTGCGCTCTTAAGTTTTGGGAGGAATATGCCCATTGATAGAAGTGAATATCATCTGAAAACTCTTTTATTTTTTTGTCATTCAAGAGCACAATGATTCACATAAACCTATTGACCCACACCTACTTTTGGGATGATTTTAACGTTCCAATTTATCAATAGATTCGAGCTTTGAAATTTACCCAGCTCTTGACTTTATCGCTTTCAATTACCGGCCTCGAGCACATACGAATTCTCGCAGGACGAGTTCAACCTTGTTCTCTTTCAAAAGAATGATTTGCATCAGCTTATCCCTGATGAATACCTAACGTCCTTATTGATTCCTCTTTCCCTTTCAACTCTTGACTACCTTTCCAACATATTCTATTCTCCTTAAGGCTTCACCAGGACATAATATTTTACTGTACAAATAAATGTTTGCCCCTTTTTTTTCAACAGGTAATTACGGCAAGTGATTCAACCCCAAAAGTGATTCACCTAAAAGATCTCTAAAATCGATGCCTGAATCCGGTTAAATATGCACAGCTCTTGGAAAGTTGGCTGGCTTACTATCATCCACAGCAATTGCACATAATCGATGTCTTCGTCCCACCATTCGATTATTCGAATCACTTGCGCTATGATCCAAAGAATGGATTCTTCCGTCAGGTAATCGGTGAGAAGAGGAATAAATGTTTGGAGAAATCAAAGGGACGGCAATACCCATCGAGCGCAGTGCGAAACTCATTCAAAGGTGTGTGTGTGTGTGTGTGTTCAATGGAATTGATGAATGGAATCCTTAGGCAGAGAGATAGATATCAAGTGCGTTTCCATTGATGTTGATTGACGTGGAATATTTGGATTTTGCATAGAGCTTCCGGCTGGTGGTCTCTCAAAATTGCAAGCACAAACAAAAGGATACGTCCACACACACACACACACCATGTGGTAGTCAATAAAGAATTAAAAAAAAACATTCTCTTCGGTACATGTATGAGAAGAAAAATATCCGATCAAATGTCTCAATATCCAGGAGTAAATCACAATCATTTGGTACCGCATAAATCACAAAGTTATAAATGTTTGCACGCTTGTCTCGGCTTTTCTTAACCGATAAGTGTGGAAATCCTCCTTCGTGGCGATAAGGGGTGGCAAGTGGTGGCTCCAAGGTTTGCTTCTACATACATATAGGTATATATACTATATCACAACATAGAATAAACGTTGGACTCGAATAGCCTCAGCTTAGTGTTTAGGCACTACTGCGCCAGTTTTTGGCCAGGAAACCAAACACAAATTTTGCATATTCGGCTGACTATTCCCAGTTTATTTCTGTCATCGGTAGAGACAGTACTCTCAAGATACTGGAAACTTTCTAATCTTTCTACCAGTGATGCTGATGAGGTTATTTTTAGGCTGATCATTCTTGTTTCGTCCGTATTAATCTTGAGCCCGGCGATGCTGCCTCCTCTTTCATTTGGTGGGGATTCATAATTCTAAATCATCAGCGTAGTCGAAGTGGTTAAACTCAAGTAAGAGTCCATCAAAGTTGTCCACTTCTTGTTCACAAAGCTGCGACGACAGAATGCAAACTTGTGGAACGCCACATTAAACCTTAAATTCTTCCTATGCAATGTAGCCTTTTTAATTGGTATTAATTTATCGGGGATGCCCCTGTTTCCAAATTGAAAGTGATGATCTGTATTCAACCCACTGCTGAAAAATAGTCCCCAGGGTATGAGTAATGAGGATCCAAAACGAAAACATTCTACTATCTTAACTACAGCGAGTAGCCTCCATTTTATTTCATTTCATTTATAAATCATCTTTTAGGAAAGCTCATAGTTTTCTTTATAAGTGGAAAAAATAAACTCTGATCTTAAGAGTTCCGCTGATATCCTATCAAGACCTACCGACTTATTCCTTTTGAGTGTCTAAATCGCGGTAGTAATCTTATCCTTATTGGGTATTTGCTGCCTCGGACAACTCAGTTTGACATGGCAGTATATCACTAGCGAAAACACTGTTCAAAGGTTCAAAACTGTAGAAAAATTATCCTTTATTTTGCTCTGCTACTGTACGTGCAGCTGTGCATATACTGTACGTTGCCAGCACGTTGATGAAGTTGTACCATGTATTTCCTATGTGTGGGGCATTTTTCTTATAGTTTTAGTAAGTTTCCTAGAAAAATTAAAATGAAGTGCAGTATTACTTGAAAAATGCCCACAACCTCGCCCACTTTCCGAAAAAGAAGAAACCGAGATCAAATTCTTTTAAACTTCTAAAAGTCCGGTGATTTTCTAATTTAATGTTGGCCATGGCAGTCTAGCAGACAAGTGGTACTGAATTCTTCTACATAGAGACGCTTTCATCGCTCACGGTAACCGCGTCAGAATAATGGTACGTACAGACTTTTTGTTTTAGTTGCGCGCCAAAGGTTGTGGTAATCTTCTACCTGTGAAATGCAAATTATCCAACGAAGCTGTGCGATTGTTTTTACAGCTCCAACTCTTTCAATTGCCTGACAAACTTCCAAAGGTTTAACTATCAAACTCCCTCTTCCCTTCAGATACGGAAAAAAATACAACACATTTAGAACCGGAAAAATTAGTTCTGTCTCTTATTAACCAGAACACGCACATCCCTTTTATTTACTTGGATGATATTACCTTTTGAGCATTCGTTAAACAAAGCCACACAATGTACATTTAATTATTTTTTATTTAACGACATTTAAAGTTATTAAGTTCAGTTCATTTTATGTAAGTTTATACGTATTTAAATTCATGAATGTGAAACCAGTAAAATTTAAAATGCTGCTCCTCTATATCTTCATCGTTTTTTCACGAATCTTTTCGAGTATCTCCTGTATTTCTGGGGTTATATTTCTTGTCTTACACAAGATATTGTGCGCTTTTTGTAGCTGTCCAGAAACAGTGCAGCTGAAAATATGTAAAACAATTAAACACCGCAAATATATCGCAAAAAGCAGCTTGAACCTACATATAAGCTGCTGCAAAGAGATTCCCAACAAATTCCAAGTATTTTATCCACTTATCAGTGATTTCATCTATAATCTTATCATCAGGTTGGCAGTAGACTTTGGCGATGATAAGTGCTTCCTTAAAGAATTGTTTCTCTAACAAAACGGTGATTGCTTGCTTTGAATCATGCAGACCAATCATATAGGTGGCAGCTTGAAGGACATGACCCTGCTCGAGGAGTTGATTTATAAAGGCCTTGCAGCACTTTTTCCAGAACCTAATCAATTTTAAGAATTATCCAAAATAGAATAAAGAGGCTAGAAATAAGCACGCTTACATGTATGACACAGATGGAGCGAGGGAAACGTGCCATTCGGTGAGTGTTTTTGTTTCAATTCGCTTTAGAATCTCTTGCTGCAGATTCGAGTTTACTTGATAGGTTAAAATACCTGAGATTGATCTGACCTCGGAGGTTTGTTGATTTCGAACTTAAACAAACAAAAAAATAAACAAAAAAGAAGTTAAATAAAATAGCAAAAGTCTTACTTTCCTCCTCAAGCAAGCGTCTGGCATCAGCTTGAGTTCCGAACAATTTTGGTCCAAGAAATTGGCGCTTATCTCTTGTAGAGTCCAGCACACACCTCAATTTGTCCAAGCTATCCTTGTTGATCTCTTTTGTTGTCAAGTATAGGATTGTGCTTGGATTCTGGAATAGAGCATTGTTAGATATCAAACAAAAAGATCCTTAGACAACTTACTCTCAACAATAAAGACTCCTTACACCCTTTACACGGTAATCCATTGAAATTTTCAGTTTCCTTTTCTTCCAGCTGGAGCTTAGTCATCATTCCGGATACATTATCTGCATCGACTTTCACTTCTTCCTGGATGCAATCACCACCCCCGCTTTTGTTCCTCTTCTTACGGCGCTTCTCAGTAGCTCCCTTACCATCAATGCTAGTGATTTTCGTTGCCCACTGTACGGCATCGAGAGTCTTCATTGTCTGTTTCTTCCACTTAATACTTGAATACTTTTGAGTACTCTCCAAGAGCATATTGAACATCTCGATTGAGGTTGTCCGACCGGCACACATTACAATATTCTCATCCGACGGCAAGAATAAACCGCAGGCCATTGGACACTGGAATTGTTTAAGGAAAAACTCATCGTCGCGCTGCGAATTCAGATCCCAGACTCTCATTGCTCCATCAAAGCCACTGGCAAGAAGCATATTCTCCCGTTTATTACTCCATTTGACACAGCCATTCGAGGCCATGTTGCTATTGATTACGATATCACGTGCCAATGAGGCAGTTCCATCATTCTCGTTAAAGTTAAAGACGCGAATCTTCCTCGACATCGAAGCGACAGCAAAACGTGATGTATTTATTGGACTCCATGCGATATCAGTTATGTATCGTGGACCAATCTCAAGACTTCGAATCAGATCGTAAGCTATTTTAGGTGAGTTCTTCTCTTTGAATATTTCGACGTGTCCATTTTGAGTGCCAACAAAGAGGTATTTGTTTCGAACAGAAATGGCAGATGCACCGGTTATGTACTCCAAAATGGTTCCATCTATGGGAAAAAAATTGCTTTAACTTTAAACAAATCAACTATTAAGAACTTATTCCACTTTAGTTACAACTTGAATAAACAACCTGCCTTATATAAATATCACTCCCAACAACGACTGTTTGATCAATAAATTTCACAAAACGTCAATAGAATGTTTTGTATTTTAATAAAGGAAATTTCTAATTAATTTACAATGAAATTAAATTTTCAATTTCAAGTAGACGATTTAACCAGAAAAACCATTAAACTATGTAAGCAAGCAGGTGTATCTTATGAAAAACCATTGCTGCATTATATTATCGAATGGCTATTGGTTTCCCATGGAAGAGATTTGATAGATGCCAGTCCACAGACCGTAAAAGAATTTCATCAGTCGATCTTTGAAGAAGTCATGGGTAATTATTACTTAACCTCTTTTTTACATATATTGTCTAATTTTTTTTTGCTTAGAGGATGGCCCAACTATACGAATTCTTAAGCTTCACTATTTCTACATAAATACGAAGACCGAGTTCAATATCGTTCGGGACAAGTATGAAACCATCACTAAAAACAAACTCATTTCATTGCAGGAGAAGATTTGTTTACGCAGTGGAACGAATAAAAAAGAATTAGACGCGCTTTTCAAAAACATTCTCGTTTATATTGTTGCTTCCAGTAAAATATTTAGTACAAAAAATGCTGCCGTAAGTACATATGTATATCCTTCAGTGTGTATTCATATATATATAGCGAACGTTGATGAGTTCATCTTAAATAATTTTGTGGCTGAATCAAGTCAAAGTGCTTCAGTCTGAACTCAGTTTAGATGATGCCTTAACAACAAACAAACTTCTCCCAGATTACTAAAGACGTACGTGCCTAGGTGTAAAAATTTATTTCTAGAATTGTCCTCACATTTGTACAGTGTGTGCGTTATATCCTCCGAGGTGTGTAGATCCTTACAATACCTACAAAAATCCGACTCTAATAATCTCAATCTACTAGCGTGCCTTTTCAGAAGACAATGTCCAGAGAGGACTGAACTGTAATAAATAGAAAACTACTGACTATTCCCTGGTGTATATCGGCTCTAAGTCCAAACTCTTTGGGGCTCCGGTAGGGAATATTACCCTCGTCTTTGCTCCCTCAAACCTTTCCAGAATCATGCGCTGGAATGATTCCATTATCACGTTTTTTCCAGTATGATCCTTTGTATTCTCGTATCGCCCTTTTCTTTGTGGCAAGGGAAAAAGATAACTTTTCCTCAACTGATTTGGCATTGGATCAGCACTCAAGTCCAACGATTATAATTATTAAGATTGTCAGTTGTGTACATAGCAAAACCACTTTTAGTTTAGAGAGAGCTTGCTCTGGTTCTAATCGTCAACTGGTTTTCTTTATCTTAGGTAAAATAAGAAATAAAGAAACGCATCTGACTAATGTTTCTTTACCTAGATGATGGAGGAGGCAAAATGCGCTCTGCGCAGCATATTCTCACAACAAGACATACTAGACTTTGTCCACCGAAAGAGACACTATAGACTAGGTATACTAGAACGCTTGGGTAAAATCATGTGCGGTATCTTACTCTTTAACAAGCAACTCGGCGTAGGTGGAGATGATATTCGTGACGGTATGTAAAACATTTATGTTTTCCCTAATATTAATTTCACTTTGTGCACAGTGGCAAGTGATATTCAGAAGGCATACAAAAATATTCAAGAATCTTTGCGTCTCAAAATACAAAAATGCAACGAATTAATTGGACAGGGCTTAAGAGTCATTGCACCTATAATCGCAATCAATTTAAACGAACAAACAATTACTTACAAACTACCACAGTCCATTAGCATTGAGGATCTGCATCTATTCAACAAATTCAATTACCTGCATTTGCAACATGAAATCTATTTACATTTAATAAGAGAACTATTGCCTGGAATAAAGTCTAAATATGAACGAAATATTGTAGAGATGAAGGAGACATTCTTTAAGTTGCACGAAGTGGTGAAGTTCAGATTGACGATTCCAACGGAATTAGTTTTTGTAAGTGATGTATCTAATCCGAGAGTTGGGGAACAGTTTACATATGTATATATTTGCTTTTTGTACTCAACAGCCTCATTTCGCGCAGCTATTTGATACTTGGTATCAGATTCTTTTGAAACTGTACTACTTGGTGGACATACATAAAATCAATGATGAAATGGAAGAAATCATAACGACGGACTACCCGTTTCAAGAAATGGTTGCACAAATTGGTGCAACTAATGTTCCGATGCAGACAATTGTAGATCCTATTGAGAAAGTTTTAGCCAGAACGAAAGAAATATGTCCTAGAGTTAAAAGGAAGAGTGGTTCTTTGTTTGTAAGTGTAAAATGTCTATAATTAGTATTTTTTTTTTTTTACTGATGTGACAATTATTGAAGACTATTTTATATGCACTGAGTTTAGACTCGTGTGGGTGCCGTGGCTCAGTGGTTAGTGCGTTGGACTACTGCGCAAGCGGTTCCAAGTTCGAATCCAGGAATTCACCACCAAAGTTTTTTCACGGCCCCCACCTCTTGCGAGCGTCTGACAAACATCCAAGAGTATTTACTGTCATGAGAAAGCTTCTAACAAAAAAACCCCCCCTGCCCTTCGGATACGGCATAAAACTGTAGGTCCCTTCTGTACGTACAGAAATGTATACCACGCACAATACGTACAGCTGTGAGAAGCTAGGCCTTGGCCCTCTATGGGCTGCTTACGGCCTAATATTTATTTATTTATTTTTTTAGACTTAGATGGTGTTTTCTGGGATTCGAATTGGGAACTCCTTGCACAGTAGTCCAACGCACTGACCACTGAGCCACGATACTCCTAACTTGTATAAGGCATAAGATAGGTCCCTCAACCATTTTGTCTTCTGTCCAACTCAGTCATTTGTTTTGCTTCAAACGATAACGGATCCCAAGATAGTCATTTAATTTAGTTTTTAGCAGTTTCAGTGATTTGCAAAACATGTATAAATGCTCCTCTTTAATCATTGCTCAAAGTCTACATTTTTGCAGCACAATCCTATGCCCAGATTCTGTGCCTACACTATGGCAGTTACAAATGGTCTTCTAGTTCAAGCAGACCCAATATTCGGTTTAATACCATTTCAAAATCAATTTCTTGCATTCAAACGAAAGGATTTCGCTACAACCGCAGAGAAAAACTACCGACATGTTATAAAGCATTTTCTTCGAACCTCTCTTAAGAATCCCGAAATGTGTATACTCTTTAATATACCAATTGCTTCTTCTCCGATGATACGTGGAGACCGAACTGCTGAAGATGCTGACGAAATACTTATGGGTAAACGAACTACCGACGAGGGCATTCAAACTGAACACTGCCTACCACCGGCTACTACAGAGGAGAAAAACACGTACTCATGGAACATTTGGGACTATCGCCGACGGGCAATTCAATTGGCCAATTTGAGAAAATGCCTAACTCATTCAGCACAAACTAACATTACCTATAGCTCTAAAGATGCTGAAATGCAAACTAACTATCACGTCTCAAGGTATAGTATCATACTTACCTTTGTTTTGCATATTGTCCTGATACAATACAATTTTCTCATTACAGCACACATAGAGGTATTTGTTCTTCCAGTCAATTGAGTAGATCGGTTTGCCACATATTGGATTATACAGAAAGGGATAATTCTTCGGATTGTCCGATTGAAAAATACCAACCTGAAAATGATAAAAATAAAAGAAATATTTCCGTTTAAAATTGTATAGACTTTTTTTCCTCTTTCTACTTACTCTTCCTTCATTTGTGCCAAATGCGAAAGACGTTGTTCCGGGGCCCCAGACTAGGGCATACACCTGTGAGTCTATTTTATTAGTGAAATTTTCAATTGTGACACTGGTGGGTGTAATTTTGGATATATCAATTATGCCAATGCGACGATCTGAAAATGCAACTGCGATTCTGAAATGGAAACGAGAATAAATATGAATACTTTGAATTCGTATAGTCGTATAGGGCACCTTAATAGTGAACAGTAAGTCAGTTATTTGTTTCTACATAGTATGTGTTACAAAGAGGTAAAACTTAATTGGGGACCCAGAATATCAAGAAATTGAAGGCACCTAAACTAACTAGAACTAAAACAGAGCCTGCGCCCATAGCACAGGCGCTAATTAACGACTGGATGTACAGACTATGCCTTTGGCATTTAGAAAATATTTCGGGAATCAGACAATTCTCACAACCAATCAATGATTCACTTGGATAAAGCATAGTGGCCTTAACAAATTGGATACCTAGACTTTAAAATGCCATTTACCTCAGCTTACACAAGCAGAGACGAATGGACGAACGGCCATATACCAAATGGACGCCAGCGCGTAGTGTCTGGAATCTTCTCTGAATCACTGGGGATATCTAGATCCGAGACCACGAAAAGCGGAGGTCCTGGCAGAGAAAATAGCCACCCTTAAGTCTGCCGTAAGAGTAATACCACCAGCTATAAAGGCAATTACTGCTACAGAAATCAAATCAAAGTTTGTGGATTTCTGTCGTGATAAGCTTAAGGTTTTTTCTGCTCTGGACACAAGGGTGTTCCTTGCAATGAAAAATATAAAAATTTGCAAGGCAAGGCTCATCAGATTTATTAGAGCAAACTAATCTCGCTGTAAACAGAGCTTGAAACTTATAAATCCTTAAATTAGTGCTCACTACACTGAATGCAGTGAGTACAACAATTATTCATTGGCTTAGTTCTATCAAAAACCAAAGACGAACTTTTTACAAAAAAAGGAGAAAAAAGAGAGTTATAGGGATGGTGCAGCTTATTCAGAAACTAACTTAATTTTATAGTCATTTTATTCACTCAGAGTACTCCGTTTTAATCACATCACTAGACAATCTTAGAGTGAGTAAATGGATGCATTTATGCAGATTGCAGTTTTAAAGGACGTAGAAGTGTGAATTTTACAGAAAAACCGGGAAGATCCTTTACGTTAGGATATATATCATGCAAAGCAATCTTTTGTTTCGATTAGTCTAAAGCTAAAATTAATGATCAGTCTCAAAACAGCAGTCCATGAACTGGGAAATGTTCTCTGCAATTTACCATTAAACTGCATTCAGTGTACTTTATAGCTATATGCTCATATATTAGCTACTTTGTATATGCATGACACAGAAGTGTCTAATTCTTGTGAAGCCACGTTGGTCTCTTTTAGCTCACGTTTAAGAGTCATACTCTTTTACAGCAATCAACAAAGTTCATTGCTTAAGTTGTATGTAAATAGGCAGATGAAAAGGAACGTATAAAATTTGTAAGAACGCTACGTGAAAAAGTCATCCCTCTTCTTGAACTCGAAATAACTAAATGCGACTTTGGTCGGATTCGACTCTCGTAATTGAGTTCAAGAACAGGAATGAGTGTGGAGCAAAAAAATCTGCAAACTCCTAAAGTCGTGAAAAAAGAACAAAACTATTGTTTAGTTTAAGAATAAAAATCTCTAACAAGGAACAACTTTATTAGCTCAAATAATTTGTAAGCGCAGGCACATTATAGGGGACAATTTTTTTTTATCAGTTTTTCCACTCAAGAAATGAACTGCTTACAATGAATTAATTACAATCAAAAATTCTACGGCCAAAAACACAGCGAAACTTACTTGTTCATATCGTCTGGCCTCTCCCGCATCGTGACAATATTTGTCGAGGCACAACTGTATTTGGCCACGATTTGATTGGTGTCCATATTCTGACAAATGATCTCTCTGTACGATGAAATGGTCCATAGAAGCGGAGCGGTTAGTGAACGGCAGAGGGACATAACTGCCTGTTGGGGGAATTGCCTTTTGTCATCTTTAAATTTTCCGGGTTTGGTTTTATCAAGAGAAAAGGACGTGATAGTTCCGGAACGGGAGGTGACAAGCAATGTGGATTGATTCATCCAAGCAGCTTCAATGTGATTATCTGAAAGTGATAAGAGAAATCTGCATAAGAGGAGGAAGAGTAAGAGACAAACTTAAGCTTACTTTTTCCATGTGGCATAGCATTGCGTCCCTTCAATTCATCACAAGCAGCTCCAGTTTTGGCGTTCCAGATCCAGACTGTGCAATCGGATGCTGCAGATGCGAGAAGTGTGGTCTTTCCTGGACTTTGTGGAGCTATAATAGGTATTGGTTCGAAGTCCATATCCTCTTGGGTATGTACCTCGGCTTTGTGATGCAATACAAGCTTTTCCTTATTTGTACTGTCATCTGTGGAGCTTTTGTCAAGCAGTTCCACACTATTATTCGATGCACATGAGCTTGATACATCTGCCTGGTTGTCTACATTCTGACAATCCTCAAGAGTGACCTGCGGTTCTTCCGAGGAACTACTGGATTTGTTCTTCAAGCCATCTATCTCTTCCTTAAGACTCTCACAAGCCTCGATGTAGTTGAAGTTGGTGTTGTTACCATCTTCTTGGTTCTTTTCGATCCCCTCAAACTGCTCTAGACTCTGTTTAGTATCGCAGGGAGCCCCAAATTCATTCTCCAGATAGTCATAGTCGTATATATCAAATATATCATCTGAACCTCCGACCGGAGTCTTGGGATGCTGCCTTGACTTTTGTGTTTCCTTCGGAGGTGTAGCCTCCTTACCAACTAGAACCTGTGCAGAGCTGGGAAGCTTGGCAATGTTCCATGCCAAAGAAGTCACACAAGCATCATGACCTTTAAGAGTGTACAGAATCTGTTCTGTCTTGAGATCTGCCAAGATTACCAAACCCTTAGGTGTTCCCGCAGCAAAAATGTGCTCGTTGAAAGGAGAGCACTTCAGAATCGACACGGTGTGCTTCTTCGGAATGATACGTTGTCGTCGGCAGTATGTGTTCGAGGCGACACAGTAGATGACCAAATCATTGGGACAAATCGAAAGGACGTTGCGATTCGACATGAAACTCATATGGACACCGTCCGTTGCAGCCGATGGTCCATCGCCCTCAGTGTGTGGCTTATTAAAGTGCGCCTTGTGGCCAAAGACAGCTTTCCCCTGTTCAAAGTCCCAAATCTGAACAGAGTTGTCCTGGGCCAGGATTGCAAAGTACTTGGTCTTTGACCAATCCGAGTCACAGTCCAGACTCTTGATAGTCTGTCGAGTGTGAAATATTTTCATAGTCGGAGGAGTTTCATTACTTTTGATTTGCGAGATATAATTGATGGTTTTGGATCCAACGTAAAGGAATCCCTCGTCTGGAGTAGCTACACAACCTGAGACTAGGTTCCATTGGGGAACAATAGGTACTTTGACCGAAGCCATTGTCTTGTGGGTAGACGTTCTTAGTTTTTACAAAAAGATCAACCGATTTAGCCCATAAAAGAATTCGGTGACAAAGTTGAGAGAAAAAAAACTTAAGCTACTTCGCAATTGTGAATTTATAACTGAAAGATTTTTTTCACATGCGGAATCTGCAAAAAAAGTACGGCTATCTCACTCCAAACAGCTGGGCCATGCATTTGTTGACAGATGTTTGAAGGAGGAACAACAAACGAAGTGCTGCCAAAACACTGCTCGAAGTCAACAGGTTTCAATAGGCAAAATAGAACGTACCTATGCAATTGGTTTTGTTTACCAGTGTAAAGGTTAATATCCAGAAATAACTTCAAATTAATTCGATGAAAGTGCAAAACCATTCCGTATAGGTACTTATTGTTTAATTCGAAATCAAAACTCACTAATAAGCACACTAGTCTGATAAATGTTTTCCAGTCTAACGAGTATGCTGATACAACCGAAAAACGGTGCACCATTGATGTCATTTACACCTTCAACATCTACTCTAAAATAGATCTACAAAAACGCATCACCAATATACTTTAAAATAAAGAAGTTTTGAGTTGACATTGTATATATTACATTTTGGTTTTATGTTGCAGTTTTTTAGTAATACCGTTAACTTTACAAATTTATGTTAAAAACAAAGTTGAACATATGCACATCTGAACCGATTTTGATGATAAATTTGGCAAAATATTTCTCTTTAACAGGCATCCAATTTGAAGCTGGTCGAAAGAGCGCTTTAAAGAATAGAGATTTGACGGGGAAGCTATCACGATTAGTACCGATTTGAAATATTCTTTTTGCAAAATGATTTTGAAAAAAATCGGATGAAGGCTTTTTGGAACACATTTACTTTTGAAAAATTTGTTCACAAATACCGACTTAACTTGTGTTAAATTAAACCGATTTGAATAATTTGATTTCCAAAATGATTGGCTCGTTAATGTGGAATTTAAATAAAACCAAACTATTGCAGGAGCTGTAATGATACAGTCGAAACTGAAAATGTCAAACACCTGCTGCGGGACTACCTCAACCTCCAACTCAGAAAGATTCTTCGGAAAACTGGGAAATCTAGGGGAAATCCCACTAGGGAACTTTACCCGTTTTATCAAGAATATAGGTTGGTTTAACTTTAACACAAGATCAAGCAAAATGTAACCAAATGAAATACCTATTCAGAATTTAATGAGTTCCTAAATGTTTTCTTTTCTTTCGTTTCGGGATTAAAATAATAAGGTGCTAATAAGACCGAATAGGAAATATATTCTGATTGGCACACTTGGCAAAGTCCAATCAGGAGAAAGTTTTAATTAGGAATCTGGGTAGCTATATTCGTGGCGTTACAACTTTTATGCTTATTGCTCATTACATTTTTTTATTTAATGATTTTTTAACGAATTTCTTACCAAATGCAATTGTTTAAAAAGGCATGCACCAGCTACCATCACTCAAAACATTAAAAATTGCAAATTAACTTGAAATCGAACAGAACTATCGACGAACGGATGTTTTTGTCCTCCAGTGCAATATTCCATGCAGCAGCACCACACAGTCGCCGTTGTCGCTGTTCTTCCTCCAATTTCCAAATTATTCTAGACCAACCTCAACTAATATTTAGTTAATAAGCCTCTTATAACCTAATTGACAAAGTTACATTCATCGTGTCCAAAGTAACTGCAAAGAAGCCGAAACGCGAAAGGAATAACGATGAATACTCGCGAACGAATCCACAATCTCGAGCTAATCTACGAAGTGTGCTGCGCTGAGATGACAAAACTGCGAACGAGCATAACAACATTCCTGGATGAGAGTTCAAAAATCTATAAATTGATTTGCGGCCAACTAGAGGCGAATCTGGACGATGACATGGTCGCCCTAATCGCTTACGATGACTATTCAACGAAACTCTCAACTCTGACTGACATGACGCGAAAATTCAATCTTCATTTGTATTTCCAGGAGCTGCAGCAGAAGAAGGAAATGGATAGTGTTTGTGGGCGCTTAAGCGCCCTTAACTGTGCTGACAATAACCACGAACTGGTGGTGCCTTACGTTGAACCAAAACCGTTGTTTTTGTATCAGAAGCCCAGTATTGAACACTTTAAAGTCAATGGAGCAATCGATGCGTGCGTCACGTATGTCGACCGAATGTCGTTGAAGTTCTCCATCTGTGAGATCCAGAATCCCTTGATATCGGCACTGATAAACCTCCAGCAGTTGTTGAATGGAAATTGCCGACCCTTTGATGGTATGCCCGATCCGAGGGAAGTATTTGGGCTTGTGATAGACAATCAACTGTTTCGCGCGGTGCGAGAGAATACCAGTGATATACGGCAAACGTATCTTGCCTATTTACTGGAGTTTGGGGAGGTGACCGAAGTGAACAGCGATAGTGAAATGTTCCACCTGCCCGAAAGGTATAGAGACATTCCAGCACAGGCGGTGCAATGCGAACTAGTGTCAGTCAATGGCAAAGTAGATTGCAACCTTCGTGAAACGCTGCTCAAGTACGAATGTACCAAGGCGAAGTTCAGTGTCGTGCGAAAGGACGAATCCATTCTGTACATGGACTTGGAAGACGAGCAAGGGGAGGAGGAGGAAAACGAGGATTCCGTGAAACCTCCGTCGAAGGTTGAGACGAATCCTTTCAAGGTATTTTTATTATTTTTAACTTCAACCTTTTTGCGTACAAGCTAGGATTTTTCATAATTGAAGCCAGGTTCTACCTGTCGATTTGGAAAAATGCATGTACACCTGGGTGGAGAAGTTCAACTGACATATTGAATTTCTGCGTATAGTTTTTGTTTGTGTTTGGATATGAATTGGGTTGTGTTTGTGGTCACTGCGTTCATCTGTCAGTTCAACCACGTTTATGCTTTTCGATCTTTCAACTCGTTCTATCCAAGTCACTTAAGTTCAATGTCTTTTCTTTCCGATAGTTATACATGTTAGTGTTTTTAATTTTCACGCTATTGCGCTGCTCCTGTTAGTGAGCATTCTGCAGTACCTAAACTGATACTAACAGAAACTTTTCAATTTTCAGGCAACCTACCCCAACGAGGAAGCTTTGGCTGAGAGAAATGGACTGACAGCGGCCGAAATAGAAGAGCTCTATGAGGAACCCATCCAAACAACGAATGCAATGAAGGCTGTCATGGGATACGACCCCAAGGACGATGCTCGAATTTGCAAATTCTACAACCCGAAGACGAAAAGCTGCTTCAAAGGCAACAACTGCCGGATGGTACACACAGAGCTCATGAAAGACGGCTGGACAAAGGACGAGGAGGCTGTCTTTATCGAATTATGTGTTCCAATGGTGTTCCCCCAGGACGGCTCTATTGTACGAGTGTGTCCCACTCATGTTGCGGACGTTTGCTCATTCTATGCGCAAATGGAGAAAAGAGAAAACAATGATAATCCACTCTTTTGGAGCTCCAGAGACATACCCGAAAAAACCAAACTGAAGAGGCCTCCACTTCAACTGGACATGGTATTGGCCCAGTTTAGTGATGGCAATTGGTATCGCGCTCAAGTGATGGAGTGTTACGAAGATAACACATTCCGTGTATTCTACATTGACTACGGCAACGAAGAAGTCGTTTCATTGCTTGGGCTCGCCGCCTGGAATAAATCTCTCTCAACGTATTCGTTTCAAGCGTTCAAGTGTCGCATCGCTGGCATTGCCAATGCGACACGAAATAAAGTCGATTATGATAATGCTGTTAAAATAATCACCGGTATGATTATGGATCAGACTATAACCGTACGTGTGCTCCATTCAACCGATGAGATGCTGGTGGAATTCGTCGATAAAAATTGCGCCAAACTGCCTGAGATACTCGTGTGGCAACGCTATGCCATCGAAGTAGAAAAGATTTTATAAAATAGAACAAACTACATGTATTTTTTATATTTTTCGTTTCTTTATTTATTCTTTTGGCTGTATTCGGAGAGCACCCATTTCGATGTTAAGCTCGGTAAGGAGTTCGTTTGGTGCCACGCCCGTTTGGGTGAGTTCAGATATTAGTTGTTGAATTTCTGGGCAATCATAACATGCGTTCCTTATGGCCAATATACTCCATTCTTTAATGACTGAAAAAAATTAAGTAAAATAAATGAATTTTGTTATTTTGTTTTGTTAAAAAAGAAATTTTGTATATTTTCTTCAAATGGGGCCTTTAGCAGACATTTCCCACAGCAAAACCGCTTTGAAAGAACAATAGAACATCTTCAATTACTTACGTGGATTTCTAGCATCCATGATGGTGCACTCCAGCAACGCCGGCAGCAGTTGAATATCAATACAATGCTGCTGATTGGCTCTATTCGTGCAGAGTAAATTGCCAATAGTTCGGACCAGCAACGTCTTCAGTTCAAACGATATCTCCGATTCAAACGAAGAATCGATCATCGTTCCGGGGGCAACCTCTTCCAACTTAGTCATCGGTGTGAATTGATTGTTAGTCTTTTTTCCCAACGCTACGATATTCTGAAGTAAAGCGCCAGCAGTAAGGAACAGAGCATCATCTCGGCTGTAGACATTATAGTAAACTTCACTGCCGGTAGCACAAGAGATAACACTGAGCAGATTGTACACCTCCTGTGGGTGAAGGTGATTCTCCATATCAAAGGCGTTCCTTAAAATACAATCGGACTTCTTTTTGAACTCTTTTGAGATGTATTCCATGAGAATTTGTCGAATGGGACCATTGGGACTGTCATTGCGGATGTAGGTCGTCATGTACTTTAAAATGTCGATTCTGTTTTGGGCACTCACTGTGCCATAAAGGCGAAGAGTCCATTGATTAGTAACCAGAAAGTATTCGAAGAAGAGATCGACAAATACTAGCTCTTCGTTGGATTCCTCTTCGACGATTCGATGCCAAAGGTCGGCAAGGAGCGCTAGAGCGACTTTTTCATTGCAATCAGGCGAACCACCACGGCATATGTTGTAGATGATCATAAGTTTCTTGTCAGTGTTGGGATCAATTGGCTTTGTTCTGATGTCGTTGAGGAGGATCTCGCCCAAACGATCCCAAACGAACTTTTGAGACTTTTCATTCTGAACCGTGAGATTGGCAATGAATTGCCAAGAAAGTTCAACGACTTCTTTGTCTTCGACACCATCAGCGACTATTGTTTCCATGAATTCAATTGTTTCTGGCTGCTCAATTATGAAATTCTGAGCACTAGCTCCCTGGGAGCATGAATTTCTGATGAACCTCACGTCCGATTTTATGTCATCAAGGCTATCCGTAGATTCTGCACCTTTGCCTGAACTTTTAAGGCTCGTATTGATGCCTTGGAGGATGGTTTTTATCTCAGACAAATCTAAACTAGGAGATAAAGTAATTTTTAAGTGGGCAAAGAAATAATACCACGCCGGGGGGTGAACTTACTTGTCCCAAACTTTTGTCGATGAGACTTCCATTGTGCAATTGCAGGAAGTGTATTATGAATAAAGTTTTCTTTAATATTGATAGCAGGATATGCTGAGCACAAAAAGCAGTTATTTGCGGTTAAATAAAGGTAAGAAATAGAAATTTTATTTATTTGCCGAACCTTTTTTTTGCTGCTTTTGTTTACGTATGTGACGTTTGCGCTTAGATGTGGAACGATATGGTGGTGAAACGAAAGTTCTGTTTGATATAATATTTTTTATTGAGTTGATGCAGTAGGCTGGAAAGTTTGTTCATTGCTATCACGTCACAGAATCAGATGTCACAGAATTTAAGCAAAATGTTTAATAGCATCTCACCATCAAAACTAAATACGGGATTTAGTGAAAAAAGATTTAGATTTAAGTGAGGTGTTCTCGCCGGAATTTAGGATTTACATATATTGTTTGCTGTAAAATTGTTCTGTCGCGTCAGGATTTAATTGAGATTTATTAAATTTAGGTGGGATTTATAGACGTCAAATCGTATGAGAAATTATCGGGATTAAGTGAATATTTAGGTGGACTTCTAAATTAAGGGTATCGAAAGGGTTTAGAAGAAGCAGAAGATTTTAATAGTCTGCACTTTTTTTTTTTGCCACATATCCAATCGGCGAAATCTCATGATATTGGTTATAAATCTTATATGCAGCACAAGATATTGTTCATTATTACGAAATTTCATTTAAGGGGAGTTAAATGGTTAATTTTTTGCGATAACTTCTTAGAGATACTATGGCTGAACTGAACTAGCACCAATCCCCAAGGAGTTATACTGTTGCAAATATATAGAGGACTTATTCCATTTATTTTAAATATAAACAAGCAAATCTATATAATACGATGAGCAATATATATTTTTTTAAGTAAGAAAATTCATTAATTTTATTACGGTTCGAAACTTACTATGTGAATTTCAGTCTGATCACGTAAACTAGGTAATACTTGGCTTTAATGCTTCTGAAAATGTCGTTTGATTTGATAAAATAAGAGCAGAGTTTTATTGTAATAAAATACAGAGATATTTTTAGAAAAATTTATTATTTCACCAAATCAGTCTAAAGAACTATGGCTCGAAATTTCAAACGACTTTTTCTTTTCTTCTATTTCTTCGACCAGTTTATCATTTTCTTCGGTTTGTTTTTTAACTTCATCTGTTAGGGATATAATTTTATCATTGAAAAACTTGTGTATTCTGTCGAGTTCCTATTAAAAAAAAAAAAAAACGGAGGTTAACTATTTAATATAATAAAACTTGACAACTTTTCAGATAAAACTTTTCCAAAGTCTTTTAAAATTTCAGATTCAATCTTACTGTAAATGTAATGTTTTAGCACTAAATGACACATAATTTGAAAAGTATTAAATGAAAAGCTATCAAAACAGTCGGTTCTAGAACTTACCAGAATTGTATTTTTGGCATTTAGCTCTTTATATGGTTCGGTGGTTTTGATAATTTTTGCCAAAGTTGTCATATTTACAATCTCATTTTTCATATGGTCATTAGTTCGGCGAATATCCTCAATTTCGTCAACTAACACTTTATTATCGTTAATTAGTTTTTTTGGCTTTCCCATGGATTTCCCCTGCATTTTTTGACGGCAACCGAACATTAATTTTTCAATGTGAGCTCTTTGTTTTTGCAAAACTGCTTGTATTTGAGTGTCGATAGTTACAAATTTTTTTAATGCATCATCACTGGAGTATTTGCAGAATAGATGTTTAATGCCTTGCCTTAACTTATCGGGATGATCCAGTCCCCCAAATACATCAAAAATTTCTGTACACATATCTTGAATACATAATCTGGCTGACTTGGTTCGGGAACGTTCTAGTTTAAGCTCAACATTTGCACTTATACACTTGTCTTTGAGTTCCTTCAACTGCAGTTCCAGTTGAAGATTATTCTTTTGAAGACCATTCAGCTCATGCTCCATTTCGGCAATTTGTTTTCGTTTTTCGATTATTTGAAGTTCCCGGGGCTCTATTTGTGCTTTGAGTTCGTTAATTTTATGATTTAATACTTGCCTGTATTTTTCTAGCTCTTGATTTTTTGTTAAAATTTGATCAATGCGTTGCTCTTTAACTCGTATAGCTTCTTCACGATCAGTCACATCCCGTCGCAAGTCACTGATGTCATTACGCAATTCGGAAATTTGTGCTCTATTTTTGTAGTGCTGTTTCTTAAGCTTGTCCACTTCTTCTGTTAGATTTGCAGCCTCTTTCTCTATATTATTAAATTGGAGTTGATAACTTTCGGCTTGATCCTTCCACTTTTGCGTTTCGTCACGTTCAAACTTGAGCGTTTTCTCATATTTAATCTGGCAATCAATCATTTTCCGATCATTATCGATCTCTACTTGTCGGCAGTACTCGGTAAACTCTAGCTTCTTGTCTTCCATTTCCTTGAGTAACTGACGTATAAGCTCTTGACGCTCCTCTAATTGAGATTTAAAGTCGATCTCTAATGCTTCTGCAGTATCAACTAAACAGGCTTTACTTTCCCTCAACTTCTTCTCATAGCTGTCCCTTATTTTCATCATATTCTCTCTTAGATTTGTAAATTTCTGGTATTCCATAAGCATACGTTCGGAATATTGCTGAGCCTGGGTATCCATATTAATTTTATGTTCTTCCTGGAGTTCGTCAATTTGTGAGGTTATCTGCACAAGCTCAGCAGCATGCCTTACGGCTAGCTCATCATTCTTGGTCTTCATTTCGGCCAGAGCCTCACAATAGCCCTTGTGGGTCTCAACAATTTGTTCTTGTTCATTTTCTTCGTTTTGGGTTTGTTTTTTGTAAAATTCAGCAGCTTGTTGCTTAAGTCGGAATTCAAGGTTATGAATAAGTTCAAGTTTGTCCTCTAGCTCTTTGCGGGGAATAAGTACTTCTTGGCTTTTTAGTAAATCCTGATCTATGGGCGCCAATTTTCCTTCTATGTTTGTCAACTTCCAAATGACTAAAGTTCCGCTGGTTGAGCTTGAGATGAGAAGGCTGTCGTCATATGAGAAACGCAGCTTAGTTATAGCGCTGTCAAAGAAGGAATAGGTGGTGAAACCGTCGGCTGACAGGGGTAAGTGAACGTTGTACAATTGACCAGATTTTGTTGCTGCAAACATCATCATATCAGACCTAGATAAGGCTATATGCATTAAAGCTGATTTGACGGGCACTTTAATCTCACGAACGACTTTTGAATTTGCGACTTCACGCAGTATTCCTGCCTCAGTTGCCGCAAAGAATCGATTAGAATTGTTTGGGATACATAAAGCATTATATTTCGTTCCGGGATGAATGATCTCCTGCAGGCGTGCTCCGGTTACAATGTCCCACTGAAAAAGGGTGCCATCATCGCCGCCGGAAAATAGCGATTTATCATTTCTTGCGAAAGCTATGGTGGTTACGGTTCCGGTGTGACCCTAAGGATAAGAGATACAAATGTATGTGTGTCAATTGTTTGTATTTCATTCTGGTAAATTTTAAAAAAAATTTTGCACTAAAATTCGTAGATTATCAAATTACGAAGAGGCCCCTCTCTCAGAAAGAGCTAAAACTACGAAAAAGTAAACAAACGGACCGAACAAGAAAAGGTTGAAAATACACTGGTTTGACAGCTTTGACAGTTCCATAAACCAGCCCACAGAAATTTCTTGCACTAAAATTCGTAGCATGGGAAAATTTTTTACTCTCTCGTGAGCGCTCTCTTCTGCGAAAAACTACGAAAATTCTCCGTACGCGAACAGCTGTTCGTAAAAATTCGTAAATTTTCGTTAAAATTCGCTGTTTTAGGAGGGTACGCGAACGGACCTAATATTTATTTCACAAAAATGCAGTTTTCAGGGAAACGGCTTCAACGATATTGACTAAATTTCATATTTGGTGTATATAAGACAGTTCCAATCAGATGGCATATTACTTATAGAAAATTTGGCAAAAAGTCGATTTACTCGAAAACGGCTTTAACGATTTCTTTTATATTTTTTTTTTATTTTACTCACCTTAAAAGTTTTGAGTGTTTCCAAATTGAAAACCGAACAAATAGAAATAAAACTGTCATATGCCACAGCCATTAAATGCCCAAAATAAGAAAACGTAATGCTATTAGGATTTGCAAAGTTATACGCCTTAATAAGCTGCAAATGAAAGGAAACGTTTCAATGGAATAGATTTTAAAGAAACTAATTTTACATTACATTTAAATCATCCATGAAAATCTGCATGAGTTTGACTTTATCCGAGAATCCAATAGCAACGTATTGTCCCGAAGGGAACAGCTCGATAACCTTGATTTCCACAGTAAAGAATTTGACAAGTTCAACTTTTTCCGATTGGTAATTCCATATACGAATGGTTTTATCCGTTGCTAAAACGTGAACATAAAATTAAGGATTTATAACATTAACTGACGACTAAAGGCTGAACCGAAATTGATGCTCTAGACGCTGCTGTTGTACGTAGTCATGTGAATACAAATCCATACTGCTCAGTTTCGTTGAGTTTTCGTTCACTTTTGGCCTCATACAAAGAGAGCGTTTTATTTGCACCATAAACGAACTAAACTAGATAGTCAGCTCGCCCTCTCATTAAATCGTCCTATTTATTTGTGAATATGTGCAACTAGCCTGGGACCAAGGCCTAACTAAACAGTGTCGTGAGCTCTTATTTGATTTTGCTGGAACTTTGGAGTACAATTATGAAACTCGAGAGTTTTATGCCCGATTCACAATACTGCTTTGTCTGCTTCGCTTTGACAATCATTACGAGAACAGCTTTCATGGCTTCTGTCCTTTTCTTTTTGAATTGTCGGTCAGCTGTATTTTGTTGACAAATTAAAGAGAAAATACGATTTTAAAAAAATATTAAAAAATGAGCCGACAACGTATGAATACAAACAAATTCTCACAAACTTGAAAGCGAAGTAAAAGTTCAATTGTTTTGATTTCTGCTTCGCTCTGAGTAATGTTCTTACGTTTATTTACGAGTCTCTTACGTTTGTCAACCGAAAGCAACGCACTTAAAGCGTGATTGTGATTGGATACACGCATATCCTATGTTCCAATCTCAGCTTTGTGTCAAAGTTCTCAACGCAAAGCAGACAAAGCGGAATTGTGAATCGGGCATTAAGCCTGGAGAGGAGCGAATTTGTCAAACAACCCGAAGATGACTGTCTAGGTTAGTTCGTCTATGATTCGCACATTACGTACCGAACGTTTTGAGTCACTCAAAATGATATGACATACGATTGCGTTTCCTTAATTCAATTATGATTGCGCTCACATTTTGACAGCTTGGAAAGAGAATTTTCATTTAATTATGACATTGCCGTGCTCTCTACATATAAACCCAAAAATGAACGAAAAGTCATTATAGGTTAGGTGCAATATACAAATTATGTGTATTCTCATGACTGCGTACAGAAACGTCCAGAGCCTTAATTCAATTGAGGTTGCGCTTTAAATCTTACACGCTGTTAATACGATTGGCCGCCAGGAACACACAGAAATATTAGTGATCGCATCGATGTGTATTAGCTCGCCAAGAGTTGTAAATTCAAGCCTTTTGGTTTTCAAAGACTCGGGAACTATTAATAACCCCACATAGATTTGGTTATGCTTAGTGGTTACAATAACAGTGTCCTGATTATAATTGATAGCTATGTTGCGAATTTGATATGTTAGTTCTGGGTAACTCTTTATCGGTATATCTATGATGGTCTTCCTTTCGTATTTCGACTTTGAGACTTTTTCATAAACATATACTTGATTAAATATTGTATATGCTAAGCCCTTAGAAAAGGCTTTCATACACATAATTGCTTGGCTCCTTTTCACCTTACTGGGCGGTTCCTCTTCCGTACGCTCTTCTCGAACAACTTCGCCTGACAGGTTAATAGCTTCAATATCTTTCGAGGAAAATGTTGCCTTTTGTCGGCCATTCTCAAAGAGAATAAGCCTTCCTTCTTCGGAGCCTATGATAAACATTTCTAAAGAAATCCAAACGACCGATGTTGGAATGAAGTCTGCATTAATTTCATTGCAGAGCGTGAAGCCCTTTTCAGATTTAAGCATTATTTTTAAAACACTATCGCCACAAACGACGACTAAATCTGGATTTTGCGGGTTGCAAGCTATGTAACTGGCCATTCCTCTGTGATTGGCATTACCAGCACGACCTTCGATGATAGTGCCACTTCGGTCGAAGAAGAGCATGTAAACCATTTCGTCGGGGTATTCCGTGAGAGCAACAATTGCATTAGAATCGCAAGTAAACGCTATTCGTGTTATTCGCTTGTTCGAAACACGACTGGGTAATTGCAAGGATCGCTGTTTTCGAAAGGTCATTACCTCATAGATGACTATTTCAGATATCCTTTAAATAGAATTGCGATAGCTTTTGGCTTGATATGCTGGATATAGATACCTACGGTTTTTGGTCTTCTGAAAGCGATATTTCAACGACTGCCATCAATTGCCTTGTGGAGTTGAGCGCTATGACTGTTGGAGTGGTATTGGGTGGTAATCTGGAAGAAGGTAAATTGTTTTTTGAAAAATGCTTTGTTTTCTACACAGCAAAAGGCAGGTTACACGACTAGGAGGCTCTTTTCCTTCATTGAATTCAAAAATTCATACTCAGTAATAAGCTTTAAAAATATGTACATACTTCAAAAACCTCTGGCGGTTTCTCACATAGTCATGGAATGCCAATACTCCTTCCACTGGATAGATGACTTCTTTTTGTGCGTTAAAGTGTATATTGCCAACGACTTCTGAACGAATCCCATAAACAAGTTTTGGATCGATGCCTACCGAAACAATATGATCTCCAATTTCAGCCATTTTTTTTTAGTTTGTATGAGAATATTGTACACTTGACATCTATTTAATATAATCTACAATATTTTCTAATAGACTTGAAGTCTTTTGTAAAGCAATCTTAAATTGATTTAACATTCCAATAGATACAAACATTTCGTATCCAATTCATCGCCATGACATTCATCACCAAAACAACAACCGACTTAATGTCTTTTGTTTACATTTCCGTATAACAAGGAGAGCAACTTTTATTGTTGCGTTGCGCAAAAGTACGATAGAGGAATTCCAAATTCCTGTTGGTGGTTTCTTTTGATGGATTACTTTGTTGCTCTCAGGAAGCTCACTCGTTTCGATGAAAAAACAAGAAGAGAACAAGGACATCAACCTCACATAGTGAGAGCTTTACATGAACGATATGTAGGTACAATGGACTTGTTCATTTGAAAGGAAATTGTTTGTGTTGCTAATAAAATTGTTCATGAAACCCAATCATAAAATTCCACAGGAATGTTGATATAAACCTCCTGAGGGAATTGCCGTTGGGTAGTTAGCTGGCGAGCAAAATATTTACATTTGCTTCTAGTGACTTTGTTATGAAGAAGCTTTATTTATTTATTTATTTGAGCTCATTAATTATCTGAAATTGTTTGTCTTTCTAGTTTTTATAAAATATAATCTTGCTTTCACTTCACTTCCTACTTCTGACACACGCACATACAACATGTATCTTCATCCCAAAATTTATATCCTGAATACTTCATAAGCCAACAACAGCAGGTGGCTGGTGCGTCATAATAGTTAATTTCTATATAATGGCAAGAAAATCATATTGATAGCATGAAAGGGATTCATTCACATAACACAAGTGGCGTCTTCGATTATTGTGCAAAAATACTTTACCACGTTCTAGGTTGTTTTTTTTTTTTTTTTATGAATTTTTCATCACCCTCTTACTCAGTGATGATATACTCATCTTAAGTACGACCAAGGAATAAATTTATTTCGTTGACAATTAGTTCAGCACCATTAACCGTCAACAGGTGTTAATTTATTACGCGACTCTTATGACACCTTACATTAACTAATTGATATGGCACATTGAATATAGTGTTATGCTGATCCAATCCATTAGCTGCTAGTGTCGAAGGTGTCTGGTAAGACAAATTTCAAGGGCAAATACCGTCTATCAGGATATAATACGTAATTGATTATTAGGAATAATATATGTAATAGATTTGAGTGTACCGAAGTATTTACGAGTAGGTGTCCGAAGTGGTTGCTGCAGTAGTTTTGTGCCTTTTGTAAGTGGATAATTTTCGATTTGACTTTTGTTTATAGAGATTTCTTTGGCTTGTGTTGGGCTTAAGTATAAGGAATTATGTGTAAGAAATAGTGTAAGCCTTAAATTAATACCAAAATGGTACATTGTGCTCAGAAAACGAATCGGTTTGGGGAATTTTATTAAATGTGCACGAGATCTGAGAATTAATTCTATCTGTGGAGATAGGTATGGACATGGACATATATTGTAACTGACATACTATCGCACTGAACTTCAGATTATATTTTTTTTTTCTACAAACAAAAATTGAGGCAAAAAGGTAGTAAACATTTTTGGTCATTCGTCGAAAACCCAAAAAAACTCGACATCATCTGCCATCCAAACGCTGATTTAAAATGACATTCCAGCTGTCAGCTTTTAGCTATGACTAATCTTCTTTCTGTACAGCTTGCAGTCACCTCCATATTGTCTGTCTCTGTCCTTAAGAACGTTGAATTATCTACAGGACAAGTCCACTTTCCCATTCCAACAGTTTGTAGGATTTCTCGAAGGTTTTGACGTACATAAATCTGCTTATTTAAATGGTTTTACCTCTGGCTGGAAAAACCTCTGCCTAAGCCTTTTTCTCCGTCCTGCTTTCTCCTGTTCTTTTCGTCTTGCTTGTAATCCTACGGCTGAATTTTGTTGCCAATTTCCTCTGGAGTAACATTCGTAGCTTGTCAAATTTCTAAGAGTTGGGATTCTCTCAGTGAAAGACAAATAAAAAAAAAGTTCGGTAATGAATTGAACAAAAAAGCTGGCCACTTTTTTTTATATTGCTTTACTTTAAATTATTTTGCCAGCTAACAACAACATAAAAATTCGACAGAACTAATAGATCTGTCCGCATACACTCATAAAACAGCGAATTTTTACGAAAATTTACTAATTTTTACGAAATGTTGTTCGCGAACGGATAATTTTCGTAGTTTTTCACAGAAGAGAGAGCTCACGAGAGAGTAAGAAATTTCCCCATGAACATTTCTGTGGGCTGGTTTATGAAAACTGTCAAAGCTGTCAAACCAGTGTATTTTCAACTTTTTCTTGTTCAACCCGTTCGTTTACTTTTTCGTAGTTTTAGCTCTCTCCGAGAGAATTTTACGCCCACTCATCCAAATTTGATAATCTACGAATTGTAGTGCAAAAAGTACGCGAACGGACCTAATATTTCTGCCCAAAGAATTTCTTTCTTCGCAGCATGGGAAAATTTCTTTACTCTCTCGTGAACTCTCTCTTCTATGACGTACGGGAAGGGAAATTCGCTATTTTTTCAAAAATAGTACAGTTTTACAGTACGCAATGACTTTTAGTTATCTTTTTGGTACGTGACCATCGTCTAGACAGGATCTGAATACATTAATCAACCACGTACGGACATGCGGAACTCCGTTGATTTGGAAGTCCATGGCATCTTTTGGATGTTCACTACCTCGATTATCCATCCCTAATACTAGATATGTACCCAATATAATAAGCTAATATGTTGCTTAGGCTTCAAGGAGAATTTGTGTCACATGTAATGAATCAGAATACAACTCTATTCCGTTCACAGATTCCACTCTTAAATTGGAAGAGTAACTGATCGTTCCCTGCATTCAAAAGCATCTAGTTACTAAAGCAAGTTCTTAGCTTTTGACAATTTATTTAATTGTTTTACAAGAAGAAAAAGTAACTTTCACTCAGTTTTTAAATTGGCAGATGCTTCAGGTAAATTATTTAATTCCTCCAATTGTTTCAGTAATGATTGGTGTTCCTGTCTTAACATTTCCAATTCATTTTGCATTGAAATTGACATTTGTTTGTTTTTAAGCCTTGCTTTTTCGATTTCCTGTTGGTAAACAGAAAGTTTTAAAAGAAAAAAAAAAGAGAAGGGAATAAACAAACAAACTTACCTCCAAAATAAGCATGAGTCTATTCTTTGTTTGTGTAGACTTTTTGCCGGAAATTTTAAGCTGAATTTGTATTTTCTCGAGCTCATTTTTAATAGCCGTATTCTCTTTGCGTAGCCGATCAATGTCGCCTAGCAGATCAAGATTTTGCTTTAGTAAATGCAGTGATTTCTCTACTTGAGCTTGGTCCTTAAGTTTGTGATGGCAAGCTTTTATTGATTTCTCAATATGTCCGCGTTGCCTGTCGAATTCAGCTTGGACCTGAGTTTGCTGGGTAATATGCTTCAAAAGGACATCTTCGCTAGCGTATTTATGGTAAAGTTGACGAATTCCTTCGCGCAATTGTTTGGGTTCGTTAACTTTCCCAGCAACGTGATAGATGTCCGTGCAAATGACTTGAATCTTCTCTCGTAAATTTATAGCCGATCGACGTTCCTCTTTGAGCTCAGCCACAAAATGATGATACTTGGCATCAAGTTTTTTCAGCTGCAATTCCAGCTGCACATTGCTCTTGTTCAGTGAGTCTAGTTGTAGTTCCATGTCAACGATTTGTTTTCGTTTTTCGTTTATTTGACACTCGCGCGGTTCAATTTGCATTTTAAGCTCAGTTATCCTGTGGTTAAGTACCTGTTTGTACTTTTCTAATTGTTGGTTCTTGTGGAGTATCTCTTGGATGTGTTTTTCCTTTAAGCTGATGGCGAACTCACGATCTGTTATTTCCTTTCGTAGATCTTCGATTTCACGCATCAGCCGACCAATCAGTTTTCCGCATTTGTGGTGCTCCTCGTTAAGCACATCAACTTCTTCGGTTAAACGTTCAGCTTCCTTGCCTATTGTTTGGGATTTCTTTTTTAAAACACAAGCCTTTCCGCGCCATATAATTTCTAGGTCTTGGTCTTCTTTGATCATATTCTCGTATCTGATGACAGTATCGGTCATGTTGGCTTCAAATTCAATCGAAACCTGGCGACAGTACTCATTAAATTCGTATTTTTCATCCTGAATTTCTTGCATCAAATCTCGAATAAGCTCTTGACGCCGCTCGAGCTGTTTTTTGAAGTCAACTTCGAGGGCTTCTACGGTGTCTTGAAGGTGTCCGGCCGATTGCCGGAGCTTCTCTTCGTATTGGGTTATAATATCGTTACTACTTTTGTTAAAGCTTGTATATTTCTGAAACTCCATTAGCATTCGTTCAGTAAACTGTTCCGATAGGTTTTCCATTTGCTTCTTTTGATCGGCCTTCAGATCGTTGATCAGAAAGGTTATTTCATTCAATTCTTCAATGTGCTTTTGTTCTAATTCATTGTTGCGATTCTTAAGGGCTTCCAGAGCCGTGCAATAGCCCTTGTGTATATCGGCCAATTGCTGGCTGTCAAAGATTTCATTTTGGCTCTCTTGGTATGCAAATTCGTCGGCTTGTTGTAGTATTCGAAGTTGCAAATTGGCTATCTGTTCTATTTTCTCTTTAAGAACTTGACGAGGGATAAGTACTTCTTGGCCTTTTAGTAGGTCTTGGTCCATTTCGGCTGTTTTACCATCTATATTTTGCAGAATAAAAATGGCTAAAGTTCCATATTTGGATGCAGCAATTAGGAGCGTGTCATCATGTGAGATTGCTATTTTAGTTACGGCGCTGTCGAAAAAACGGTAATTTGTGAAAGTACCACCACCGGTGTCTAGGAAGGGTATTTGAACATTATACAAGTGTCCACTATCTGTGGTTATAAACATAATCATATCAGATCTAGCTACGGCTAAATCAAGAAACGGAGTCTTAGCAGGAGTGGTATACTCGCGTAATAGTTCGGAATTTGCCATTTGTCGGAGAAGCCCCGAACCGGTGATTGAGAGAATGGTCAGTGGATCGGCTGTGCAAAAGAGTGCACGGTATACAGTGCCTTTTTGAACCATTTCTTGTACACGGTCTCCAGTATCTACATCCCATTGGTATATGGCTCCTTCTGCGCCACCAGAAATCAAATATTTGTCATCCCGGGACCAGGCGAGACTGAGCACAGTTCCATTATGACCCTGAAAATATAATAGAAATATTCAGTTGGATTGGAGGTCAGTTGTCTGATTAAGTTTTAGATTATAAAGATTACACGATTTCATCACAAATTTAATGTATCTACAGTGACGTCTTGTGGTCTGAAATTGTATTAACATTGTCTATGAGAATGTCATTAACTTTTTCATTAAATACAACGTTCTCAATTTACCTTCAAAGTTCTTATTACATCCAAATTGTAGACTGATGTAATTGAAACGAAATTGTCGTAAGCAGCCGCCATTAGATGACCAAAATAGGAGTACTTCACTTTCGCGCATCGTGGAAAGTTATACGTCTTGATGATCTGAATTATAAGATAAGGCTTTATTTTATAAACTTATGATTAGATTCAAATTTTCAGATACATTTAAGTCATCCAAAAAAATCTGCATGATACGCAATTGATCCGAGAAGCCAATCGCTGCAAATTGTCCCGTGGCATAGAGCTCGGTTACAGTGATATCGACTTGATATCGCTTGACAAGTTCTACCTGTTCCTTTTCATAGTTCCACACCCTTATGGTTTGATCCTTTGCTATAAAAATGGACACATGACATTTAGCAAAGACACCCTCCAAACAATACTTACATGCTGTCATAATGATTGGCCGCCAGGAGCATATGGAAAGATCAACTATCTCATCGATATGTATGAATTCACCAAATGGTTTAAATTTTAATATTGTTGTTATCTCGCCAACAATTGCACCCTTAAAATTGCCCACATAAATTTGACTGTGGTTTGTTGTGACTATAACGGTGTCTTGTTGAGGATTTATCGCCATATTTGTAATTGTATAAAGTGCTTCAGCATAGATACCCTCTTTAAGTCTAATAATTGCCAGTCTTCGGTATTTAAATTTTGATATTTTCTCAAAAACATAGACGTCATTGCCCATCGAGTAGGCGAATATTTTGGACATAGATACCATGCATGCAACAGGTATAACTGGACCTATTTTCGATGGGTCTTCCTCGGCAGCTTCAGGTTCACCTTCTGCATCTGCATCTTTTGATAAATCAATCAGATCAATTTCGGCGGCTTTAAACGTAAGTTTAACTTCTCCATTTTCAATGAGAACTAATTTGTTCTTTTTGAGGCCCAGCATTAGTGCATCCATTGATAACCATACCATGCATCTAATTGCAAAGCTTGCTTTCGCAGTTGAATTTAAGGTGAAACCCGATTCGGTTTTTGACAACAGCTTAAAGATTCCGTCACCTCCAACTGCCATAAGGTTGATATCTTGGGGATTGGGAGCCAGGCAGGTGGCCTTTGCTCGAGAATGGGGTAATCCAACCATTATTTCCATCGAAGATCCAGTTTTATCGAAAAATATCATGTACATCATTTCATTTGGATGTTCGGTTAGTGCGACCACAGCTCTAGAGTCACTTAAGAAGGTTAGCGTGGTTATCTTTTTACCTGCTGCACTTTGGGGCAACTCGAGGTGTCGACGCTTTTTAAGGCTGCCTGTGTCATAAACAGCTATATTGGTGACGCTTTAAAAGCAGGTAGTGAATGAATATGATCGCTAAAGAATGTAAAGGTATACTCACAATTCAGTCGGGGATGTTCTGGTGAGTTCTGCGACGGCTACTAAACGCCTATTTGTATTGAGTGATACGACTGTTGGGACTGTGTTTTCAGGTAATCTATTGATAGAGATTTTATAAGAACGAATTTTGCTATAAAAATTTCATGTCAAAACGGGTACGTTGGAATGAATCTCTGTCAAAGCACAGAAATATACAATACAGAATTGTGGGAGGGAATTCGAGTAATAGAATTGGACCGGATTGGAGCAGTGGTCTTCGTTATAAGATCATTTTGAAATTCTCTCCAGTTCGCTGTCAAATTTGTACATGAAAGGGCGAATGAATTCACTCAATACAAATTCATTGTATTCGCACTGTTACGAAAGTAGTCGTACGAAATCATTCATCTATTACAATTCAGCTGATCTGCTTACAAAATAAACTGAGTACACAAAAACTTTTATAAACGAGCGCGTTCCCAACACCTCGCTAATCTAGCTACTAGAATACTTTTGCGACGGGATGACAGATTCAGATTCAGATTTATCATCCCGTCGCAAAAGTATTCTAACAGCTAGATTAGCGATTAGCTCCATTTTCTGGTGTTTTTAAACTATGTCAAAAAATTTCCATTGTATAGAATTGGAAAGAACACCTTTGTTACTAAAAAAAAACCTTACCTCAAAAACCTCTGCTTGTTCGTAGCGAAGTCATGAAATACCAGTACCGCTTCTACGGGATAGATTACCTCTTGATTGAAGTTGTACTTTACATTACCCTTAACTTTAGTGCGCAGTCCGTACACATTTTTCGGTGTAAGACTGACCGGAATGAAGTCGGCAACATTCTCCTCCATATCTCAAAATTTCTAGTTATAATTCGGCAACTATGTCTCATGACAAGTAAACAATTTGAAGTTTTTTAAAAAGCTGTCGTAAATTGATCTAACAACATTTGTGTAGTCGTAAACATCGTATTCCCATCGCCATGACATTAATTCGCCCAAAACAGTGGCGCTGTATCGTGGTAACATGTTCCAACTGCAGGCTACCTTCTTGTGGTTCCGAAGCACGATTCATGTTGCGTATTGCGTTGCGCAGAGCGGTAGTAGTAGTAGAACTCTTTAAAAAGAGGAATTTCATTCCCAATTATGGTGGTTGTTTAGATGATGAATTACTTTTGTGCTCTCAGTAAGCTTTTGGCCAAGGAAGAGAGCCATCATAGAATGTGTACAACAACATGCAGCAGTGAGCAGAGGAGGTTGGTAGCTGGTGGTTGCCTGACAACCTAGTAAGCTTTGTTTTGAAGGTGTAATAGGTTACTTCAATTAGGGGAAAATTGCTTGTGTTGCTAATAAAATTTGCTTTCGTAACTCAATCATAAATTGTCTGTGGGGAAGTTGATATATATTGCCCGTGGGGATGTCGTGAGTTGCGGGAAATTTTCTTTTTTAAATGATTATTACCCTGCTTTTCCGGTGACACAATCGAGGTGTACCACAGGTTGTGGTTACAACTCAGCCGGCTTTTGTTTCTTTGCGGTGGATTTGTACATAAATAAGTTTGTGAAAATTAATTAATTATCTTCAATCGACTGTGCGTATGCTATGCGATATTAATTTGTTGTGTACAACTACATGAAATATTATTTACTTTCTGCATGCGGTTATGACAGGACAATTAAGAAAAGACCAGAAGATGAAATATGAATTTACTTTTTGCCGAATGAAATCCTTAATTTTGATTGCCTAGGTCAGAAAATTCTACTCCAATCCCTCATGAATTTAGAACCCATTTGTGTATGTTCTCACTTTTAAGGGTAGGTACCGCGATGAACGTTAATTTTGTCAACTCCTAAAAATAGAGAGAGATGAAGAACTTTGATGTACAGGGTGGGCCAAATGCAAGTTTCTTTTTAAAAATGCAATGAAATGAACAAAACTAAATTTTTTACTTGTATTATGGTTTTATTAGTAAGAGCAAACATTCCCATTTACTATGGAACACAACTTCCTTCAACGTGGCTGTCTCCATTTTTCTAAAACCTTGTTCATGGTTTCGGGTTATAGCTCGTGGATTGCTTGGATGGTATTAGTCTTAAGTGCTTAAATCGTTACCGGATTGTTGGCATAACATTGGTCTTTCACGGTTTCCCACAAAAAAGTCGAAAGGTTCCAATTAGCAGCTCCGAGGCGTCTAATTGCCATCGCCAAGATGGCCGATAACACGATTTGGAATTTGGTGCGCAAAAGATCGATTGTGACATGGGCTGTGTAGCATTTTGCGCCATCTTGCAGGATCCAAAGGTCGTCCAAATCCATGTCTTCAATTTCAGTAAAAAAAAAATCAAGCAAGAGGTTGAATCGCATTCACTTTTAATGTTTGATTAACCAATAAACTTTTTTTAAACTTTCTTTAAAGTGTCCCACTCCCACACTGGAGGACGCGATAGATCCAATGATAGCCGTGTGAAGTTGCATTCATTTAAAGTGCATCCTTAACATAAGTTATAATGATGCGTGTTTGTAGAGTTGTTTTTTGATACTTATTATGAGTAGAGTGCGAGCTCAACTTGAACGTTCAACAGCACGAACTCCTCATCTTAAACTTATAGTTTAGAAACAAGCGTTTAATTTTCCTGCTTACACAACGAACACTCATGAACTGGCTAACTCGTATAACAAGGTTAAACACAACCATTCCCATTAAAACTTTGTTTTGTCTTTTCAAAAGTCGTCAAAAACTTGATACATTTTATAGGACATCCATCCAACAATCCCCATATAAACTTCAACTATTACCACTTCGTTAGCGTTAAAATACTGGAAAAATCATGACTTCCCCAGAGATTCAAACATCTCAACACTCTATGTATCTAGTCATTAAAAATAAATCGCATCCTTCTTCATCTTTGTACATCAAGATGTTCCCTTGTTACATATGAATCTTATACACTCACTTGTATCTTTACCCTTTCCCAAGTTAATATTACATGCAGGATGTGTAGAGTAGTGATTTAGAATATACCTAACGCAGACAGGATTAAGTAGAATTATTTATACAGTTGTGTTTCATCCTAAAAGTTTTGACTTAAAAAATTAAAAAAACAAAAGGATCCCTTTTTTAATTTTCATGTTCATGCGGTTCAAGTGTTAGATGAAAAATTTACGAATTTTAATTAAAAAAAAATTACATGTGGTTCATATACCTTTTAATTCTATTGCTCCTCTTTAAAAATGAAATAAATAAACCAAAAAGAATACGTAAACAAATAAAATAATGGATAAAGTCAGGTAAACATTTGTGCTTGTGCCGCCTTGAGATATGTATTTATCCATCTGCTTTATAAATTACTATATTTTTGTATCTCCTGTGCTCTCTCCTTTAATTCGGAAGTATCTCTCAATAAGACGACGGAACTGGTAGATATATTAACATGTTTTAGAAGTACCTTCTTGAATTATTCCATAAGGTTGAACAGATGGGAAAAGCACTACAGATACTTTGCAATAGGTGTACGAAGTGGATGAGAAAAAGAGAGCTTTTGCATTTTTCTGCTAAATTTTGTCTATTGTTTATATTGAATATGAAGACGTACGAAATATGTTCCCCACATAAGGATTGTGGCCATTAGAAGAAGTTTTCTTTCAGGAGACACTGGGGATATGTAATAATGGAGATAAGCTTAAGCGTTCTTTGTAATTGGCTATAATAGGGGGTTTTATGGTTACGTAGATAAAAACGGATACATTTATTGTGTCTATAGTGCCTAGCTTAGAAATTCAATTCAATACTCTTCAGAAACATTAGGCACTATTGCCTCATAATGTTATATTGAGGGGACCTTTGGAAATGGCCCCGGACCTATTGCAAATGGCACTTCAGAAATATTCCTAACGTCTATGACCTTGTCTGTACAAAAATACTAGGCTCCTAAATGGCTTATCAAGCTCTAGGGCCCTACCTTGGCAACACATCTCTTTCACTTTTAAAGAAAGCGAATGCGAATTTGGATTTTGAAGATCTGATTTTGATATTCTTTTAAGGAAAGCGCTGCTTTGAGGCGCGCTTTTATCTGGGCTAGACCTCATTGGCCTTGGCGAACTCCATTAGTCACTGCTTTTTGACCATAAGAATGAAATGAGAATGAAATCATTCTGTCATTTAATTTATTCGACTTCATGAGGATTTGTTTCAAGGAAATCAGTAATGACTTGAACCTACTTCAGAGCCAACATTATTGCAGTCAATGAATTTAATTCCAATGACTTCAATGACTTAAAGTTAGTGAATTGAACTAATGCTAATGACTTTAATGAATACAGTTTATACATAAGATTGTATTCATTTTGACTTCCATATTATCATTGCAGAAAATTATTGCAATTATGACTTCATACTGATTGGTAATTTATTTACTTTGAAGTTTTATAAATATTAAAACACGCCACAGTATGACTTCAAGAAATACTTTCATTCTCTTGCCCTCCTGCTGGGCAGTACTCCTTCATCTCCAGCAACTAGAACACCATTACGAAAGGGCTGGATGAACTGGTGTGTTGATGACGCACCCTAAATATACTTTTGAAAGCTGACCTTCTGGTGCTGAGTAGTCAGTACAGATCTACTTCTGACGATCTATTACAAGTTGCAATGTTTTGAATTTCTTAGCCTAGACTAAGATTCTCTGGAAATTCATCGTCAAATTCCAATGTTCCTATGCAAGACGAGAAGAAGGAGAAGTTTAATAGACAAAAGGAACCGTTTGTAGCAAGGCAAAGGTTGTAGAGTTTCAGGGGAATGTTATTCTTTTTTCATTAAAGATGACAGGATGATATGTCTCTGATCCGCACTTTTCCACCCTTCAAATGTCACTGACTATTGCAGTGCAGCAAGAAGAATGCCAAAAAAACGCTTGTCATTCATTTCTTTTGCCTTAGAGTGTTTTGCAAGAATCTAGCACTATTTGTTTTTTTGTAATAATGGGACCCATGGTGCTCTAGTTCTTGGCACTAGTTTTTGCTGATCTTTGTTAGATACAAAACTTACACCCATAGAAAAATGTGAGCATATCAAGTGAACAAACCTTTATGTATAAAAGCAGGAATGCCAAATACGAAATAGCAGACTTGCTTAGTTCAATGGTTTGATTAGTTCCGTCGAATTCGAAGAAAGCGCGAGAGCTGGGAACTGACGATAAGTTCTTCTAATCCAGTCATATTGTTTTGTTAAACTGTTCTTTTACAAAAGGAACGGTCCGGAATATCGAACATTATAGTAAACTTCAATTAGTTTTTGGGATTAACACCTCTTGAAATTAATGTCATTTACTTGCATGATGCCACCAGCGTTCTTCAGAAAACAAAGGTTTCCTACATAGTGGTCGGCGGACCCCAAATTTTCAAGACATTACTGGAAACCTTTAAGTTGTATAGCTATCTATAGCCGTGTTTTATTGGAAAGTGTTTAGCAAGCTCTTAATATAACGTCCATACTCACTTCTCATTTTTATCTTAAAAATGACATTCGAATCATAGATGACGTAGACTATAATTGTAGACAACAACCCTTAACGAATAAATCGTACTGTCAGCGTAAAACAATTAAGGGTTAAGTCTACGCCATCTATGATTCGACTTTCTCCACACTTTACGTTCACTTTTGGTTACTGGCTAATTTATCTTCACTTTTCGTTTTTTTTTTGCTTTGTGTGGAAAAGTGGCTATACACTTTCGAAAAAAACACGGCTAATAATAATGTAATAGTTTTCTTGTTGGCAACAAGTGCCTCGTTTTGTTCTCATTCACTTTGATAGAAGTTATAGAATTCCTGCTTGACAGGTCAAAACTTATTTAAAAAAATTGGGCAGGTGCGAGGAGGGCCTTGTGCAATAGTGTTCCGGACATTTAATATTGTCATTAAATAGAAATGTTTGGCAAGCTTTTTTGTTCAACAAATTTTGCCAAAAAAAATATTTCTTACATATATGGAGCCCTTGCAAAATTCTTTTTAATTTGATATGCCACATGATGGGAAACAAAATAATTTTTTTTAGCCATTCATACAAGGTGCCCAAAAAAGGGCCCCCAAAATAAAATTCATTAGCACCATCTTGTGCGGGCTTCCACATAATATATACCCTACCTATCTACCTCTAACGGTTCAAAAGGTACAGGGCTGTGACAGACTGACGGACAGACAGACACTGTATCAAACTTATAAGTGTTCCGTCTTTAAGGTCCGGAACACTTAAAACGCACTGTTTGGGCTACACAGCACTTACTTTGAAAATAAGTTTTCAATATTTCCCAACGTTGATCAAGCGTAACTTATTTCGTTATTTGCGAAGGTATAATACTGACTTTCTGTCAGGATTTTAGGCAGGAAACATCAATCAGTGTCAAAATAACCTATGATTTCAAAAGAAACCACTAGATGGCCCACCCGTACATTCTTTGGAAAAAAAAACTTACTCATTTTCCAGTAAGTTTTTGATATTTGTTTCCCACAACCTTTTCAACTATTTTAAGCAACATGTTGAATCCACAAGGGCTTCATTTTATGTCTAAGGTCAAAAACACCAACAACGCTATCAATTATCAAACTTACTGCACAAAGTGTGTAATAAATTCCAAATTTCTCGAGCATACCCTGCAAGGCTTAAGCTTTATTCCTATCTAATTCCATAATAAATATCATCTTGTCCCTTAAGTCCCACTATTTATCCTCCGATATATTTCATCCTTCCTATTCCTATAAACCCATTTCCTTTCTCTCTCATTTAAACAAAGTACAAAAAGTCTGGGAATCCCTACTACTTACTATTGCTTGATGTAAGTAAAAAGGAAAGGACACGCATTACCTTTGTTTCAAATTGCGCACCTCAACACAAAAAAAGAAAAGAGAACAGAGTATCCCTATGCAGAGAGACTCAGTTGCACTCCAATGCAGGGATATTGTAGATACACTTTCACTACCCCAAAAGTTAAGCTTCACTTTTGTTGATATACAACCAGGAGCTTTTGGCTCTCACTCACTCATTCACGCAGCAGAAGGAAATGGTGTGGTAAATGTAATAAAAATCTCACATTCACTGTGTATAAAGTAGGATAATGCATTGAGCGCAGAGTAGTGAGTTCCGGCAAGTACACAAAATTTCTAACTCAGTCAGTCATCTTTCCGGCAGCCAAATCGGCGGTACGTTCGTGCTCTGGCACCAATCCGCGAAAGAACGTCCAGTTGTTGTGTTGTGTGAAGAACGATTCACCTCATCCCACTGCTACTTGGTGTGTTTTGTATTTTTTTTTTTTTTTAGAAACAGGTGATACACAACTGTGAATGGATTTCCTAATTTTGTTTTTTCTTTAATTTCATTTCCTATTTCTCAATCGTGTACATTAATTCGGAATTAACAAGAAATTTGTTGTGTGCTATTCGTTACTCGCAAGCCATACGATAAATACATACTTCTTTCTGTACACGGCATATGTGCGAGGTAGTAATAAATTTTATCTTGTGGTGTTTGTTTACGGGCAGGAATAGAATAATAGCACCAAGGGTACCCTCGGTCCTGCTCCTCCTGGTTTTCCATTCTCTCCCCAGACCTCCCCTTCCTCGCCGTCCGCCCGTCGAGGAAATAGAACGAAAAAAGAATACGTGCAGAACGCTCAGTGCTGTTGCCGATTTATTTTTAGGATTTTGTATCTAGTGCCGTCTTCTTGTCGGTTTTTAAGAATAAGAAGACGTTGCTGTGTCGTTTGTTTGGTATTAGTACACATTCGGTACGGTTCACGTTTTCGACACAAACACTTTCGGGAGATTTTCCGAATTTTTTCACCTGGAAAAGCGGCAAAAAGAAAAAATCATCTATCTCGTGTTTAAGTTACCTCCGCCCGTCCGCTTGATTGCGCCTTGTAACTTTCGTACGTGTGTAAAGTGTTCTCCCCTGCTCGTGTGTTCATCGAGCAAAATCAATATTAATTCCTTTTCATGAATAATAATCCACTTAACTTAAATACTCCGAAAGAAAAAAAAGAATGTATAAATGTATAAATTGAATGTGCGATAAAAGCTTTTTGTAAACAAAAAGAAGAACCAACAACAATTTGCACAGAAAGTATCTAATAAAAAGATGTAAAGTGTTGTAGCTCAATTGCTTCATGGTATGTAGAGTGTAAGTGCTTAGGATATGCGTTTGACAATGTGCATATCTCTGCACAAGGACATGGCAAAGATAAGTTTCACCGTGCAAGGGTCATAAAGTTGAAATTGCATTCTCCCTACCGAAGATAAGGAGCTAAAGGAGCGCCTTTGTTGCGTGCCAGTAGTGCAATCTGTAAACTTTTGTGTGTGCATTAAAGTCCTTTGTGTCCTCTATCAAACAAAAAAACTATCATTGCACCCAAGGGAAACATCTAGAGTTTTGGCTTCTTAAGATAGTGGACACTACTTTCGAATCTGTTTAAAAGTTATCCCTGCACAAAGGACATACATTTGAATGTATTTTGTAGTCAATGGGGGCAAAAGGGAAATCAAGAGATTCATTAATTTTACAAACATATGTACTACGTTTATGGAATATTTTTTCGTTGGTTGACGTGGCTTTTGCTTGATTAAGTATTCCCTACCCGTTCTACGTTCTAATGAATTAATTGCATGCAGCAGCGTTTTGAATTGTAGCGTGTGACTAATCGACAATCCGTTTTCAAAAAAAAACATATTTTTGGTCAGAAATTTAACTTTAACGAGGAAAACTGTGGGTACCTAGCTTTAATATTCAAACGAAAAGGTAGTAATTCTTCAAGTTGACGGAATTAAGGAATCATAAACTCTTTTCTCTTAAGAATGTGTAGAAATCTTTAAGACTTTTAGTAAAGCATGAGGATTTTCACCGAAATTTCAAGGAAACAGAACTATTTTTTGAAATAAGTTGCTCAGTTAGACAGTAAGTACCTAAAGTAGGCCAGTTAAGTTCTGTTAATTTGCTCAGTCCTCAGGATTTATCAACATTTATAGAAACCCTGAAACCTTTCAGGTTAAAATCTTTAAATCTACTAATTATATATAGGCCTTATCAAAACTCCAGTACTTTAAGTTACTGTCAACCACTTTTATTGTGTAACCACAAAAGCATGTAAACTCATAACCCCAGGGCTTTGTGTCAGAAAGCCCTACGTAGGGCGCTATAGTAATGAACCGCTTCGATGCGTTCTTCCCTCAAATTTGAGTTTAAATAAATTTGTGAATTGCCGACGGCAAGGAATGCGGTCTTTAACCACACACGTTTTTTTTTTATTTTTTATTTCGATGGGTAATGAAGTTTGTGGCCAGTTTTACACTTGAGCTAAAGCGATATATCCCTGTGTATCTCTTAGATACACTTTTAGGTTTTTCCCTGTCGATGGGTTCTAAAGAAAGAGAGGAGTGAAGTTTGTGGCCACCTTTGCACTTCAGCTAAAGTGACGAGTACGCCCGCTTATCTTTTTATGTATCTTTATACATATGTGTTTGTATAAATGATTTGAAAAATAAAAGAAATTCATATTCATGTTATTTAGCAATAAATATCCTGTTCAGTGAAAGAGCTATGTGTTAGATGTGAGTGTTGTCCATTCTTGAAAGATATTACGGAAATAATTTATTGCCCCATAGAAATTTTATGTTGATGGTCCATTGAAGTATGGTATTAACAACTGAGGCGGATAGGAAGGATAACAGAAAAAGGTTTCTAGTTCATAATAATAGATCAAACCAACAGAAGGATATGGAAGAAATCGGAATTCTCATCCGTAATAAATGAGTTTGAGTTTTGTAACCTTCACTTTAAGCATCTATGGCTGCATAAATGGCCAACCAGCTTAGATACGAAAGCAATACCTAACAATAATTGTTGTGCGGAGTGATGAACTTTTAAGTATCTCTGTGCCGATACTCGCGTGAACCACTATTTTGAACAGTATGTATAAGTTCTGTGCATTGCAAACTGAAATATTAAAATCCCAGCTGCCATTTGTTTATCAGACTTGGGTTGTGTTCCGAAATCTCTATTTCTTGATACCTAGCAGTCAGTGATAACTACCCAAGTCTTGGACAAACATCCCAGAGTTTTATTGTCATAAAAACCGTTTCTTAAATCCATTACCTTAGTAAGACCGTCCGTTAGTACGTTTTGCAAAGAAAAAATTACAATAAAATGCACCACACTAGTGTATTTTAGCGAAATGAGTCATCCTTGACATTCGACTCAACTGGCACTCATGTACCAAGTCTGTTAGTTAGTAGACGCCAGATCAGATGCAGAACTTTTGATCTTTCTCCCAAAACGATAAATTAGTTATACACAATGACGACGAAACTCATTATCACGAAAGTTCTAGAACAGACAACGGCAAACGACCTGCAAAGATTGACATAGTGGGCCATCTAAAGATACACAAGTCAATTTCTAAAAAAGAGACAAGTTGTATACCATACCAGGCATAGTGGTTAGACGATATTTCTACGATGTTGATCTGTCGGACCGGGGAACATAGTCATGGTAGTCTGATATCTAAAAAGTCTGGTTTGGTATCCTTACGGATCGAAAATAGAATTTAGAGTTAGAGCTATGGTCGACTCCCATTGTGCTTCAGGCTATTAGGACTCGCGCCAGATACAAATTCCTTAAGGAGATCAAAGGCGCTAAAATACATATCTTTTCAGGTAGCCTTAAGGACGCCAAAACTGTCAAGTTCTACTACTTTGCTCTAAGATCCTATACGAAGCATAACAATTTAAGACTCGGCTGGATCCCAATGGGTTGTGGCTCCGAATCTGCGTTCATTTGTCTTGAACCATATTGTGGCGTCAATTGGATGTATCCCACAACGTTGATTGAAACTTCTTCTAGATCACAAGACCAAAGCGCCGGGACTAAGACAATTGAAAATATTAATCAAGTGTTATTACTACAAGGAAATCCTTAACTAAGGTGTGGAAAGCGTTAGGAAGCCAGCCAACTAGCCACTGTGGCCTAATATAACACCTTAACAAGATGAATATGTGCCAGATAAAAGACTGCTGGTTTTCATAGACAAGGATTAAACATTTTATATGAATATACTTAATTAGTTAAGGTTCTCCCCCAGGAGTTACTAAATGCTAGACTAGGCTTATGATACCCAGATGGCATGGAATGAAATAGAACCCAAGTTCCATTACCTGAGGCGGCCTAAGTACGCATCATAACTTCTTTTCGAGGTATAGAAGTATGAGACTAGGTATTGCTGACTTATTTGCATGCATGTAAGGTGCATGTCATTACGAATAAGAGTATCAAGATTTTTGCTACAGACTGTACCTAGACATTGGGTTAGTCGGCTGATTGATAACCTTGTGCAGGTTGGAATTGCAGTTAGTTTTTACTGTCCAGGATTACACCAAATTAATTTGCTTTTCCCGAAGGATTTTCTATTGAGATTTACTTGATATCGAATATCATTCCTACTCCTAGAAAAATACACAAAGAAAGAAGGTATTTTTAAAGTATTTGACGTGTCACCTAGAGCCCAATTAAGATCAAGTTTAGGATACCTTACTGATATACTTCTATATCTTCTATATGGAAGATAGAAGAAGGTCGTTTGTGATACACAGTATTATCTGTAACAGTATTTCCATCAATCTCTTAAGCTACAAAAAGTAATGATGCATTTGTGAACACCAAGTATCTGTGGTAGCTTGGGTTTTTTTGATTTAGGGCCTCTTTCGTTGTCTCAAACTTGTGATTGTGATTCGAATATTCCCCTTGGCAGAAACGTTTTTGCTCATTCACTCGATGTGGCGAAACCAATGTAGTCGACATATCTTGCCATTACATTGCAGTTGTATCTTTTCCTCCATTCGCCCTCTTCGTACGTACATATATGGGCCCTATTCTATAGATCATTTATTTATTTGGTCTGTCAAGGTAGGTGGTATCTAAAGTCCTTAACTACCTTTGATGTGTAGCTATCAACAATGAACGTTATTTAATAAATAGTCAAAGAATGCAAGAAGATCTAACGCAGGTAAGCCTTATCTTCACAATTTCATCAAGTACTTCTTCCTCAAAGTATGACGTTTTGAACTTATAACAGTAATAGTTCGCGGTTCCAGGAATCTGGCCGATACCAACTTGGCTTATGAGTACTGTTGACACATTTTACAGAGACACTATTTCTGATCGACTATACTCCATTCCTGGTCAAACCAGAGACAGCACTGAACACAAACAATCAGCTTAATAGTACAGATGTTACTAAATTGATTTTGTTTTATAAGCCCAATATGACTTAATTAAGTCTTGAAACATCACCCTACATTCCTACAAAAACTTAACAAACGCATGGTACCAAGTTCCCTCGTAAAGAAAAATAGTCTGGTCTTAAGACTGAATAACATAAACACTCCATTGAACTTTTCCTAACTGATAACTCACAGTCTCTGGTTAAGTCCCTGAAGGAAAAATAGACTGCGACGATTGCTGTGACTTTTTTTTTTCTATCAGAAAATGCATTTGTATTCCCTCCAGCTCTTTAAAACTTATTTTTTCATTTCCCTTCCACTTATTTCTTTATGATGAACGGAATTGAATTATCTTCGCCCTGCAACAAGTCCTTGTAAATATTCATGTCGTCTATTAATTTTTCATTTTTCCTTGAGATTTTTCTACGTAAAACTACTTATGTATTTCCAATTTGAATCTCAAGGAGAAATATGAAACAAAAAAACTTGTGCGGTACATCATTCCTCATCTGTGACACTGTGACCACTGAAGCAATTTATCAATTTAAATAAACCATACCTTATAGATATGCAAATCGGTCCTTTAAACTACAATATATATGCAAATGCCAACCTACATACATATAAAAAGACTCCTTTTGTTTTACCGTGCATTTGTCAGCTTGAGTGAACTTTTGCGATTGTTCCACGATAAACTTTTGAACTCACTGTAGGAAAAAATCACACACATACGTCATAGTTGATTTTGTTCCCAGAATTTTCCAAACGACACGGTGGCTGCAATTAAAATTATGTTCATTAAGTGTCATTGTGTTGCGTGAGGAACGGCAATTAGGTGTAAAGAGGCTTGAAAATTCTATACCCAAAGAGTGAAGTTTTTTTTTTCGAAATTGAAATTCCTTCTTCTTCTTCTTCTTCTTCTATTGCGCCTTCTGCTTGTTCTTTTGTCAACATCCTTGTGACAACGACAACGGGTGAAGTTTAATTAAAATTTTAAAATCTAATTACTAGACCTTCATGCATGTCTTTGTGTAGGTACATACATATAAAAAAAACAAACTTGGATACCATTGTCCTTGTTGGTCCCTGCACCAGCGATGACTAAAGCTTCAGCTATTATTATGAATTGTTAAGAAATTTCCATTGAATTGTTAAGTTTTCTTGATTACAATTCATAAATTTAAATCCTTTAGACGATGACATGCCGATTTATACCGAGTTTAAGACAGAAAAACCATTCAAATTTATTCCGCTCATAAGCCATTGAGAGTTTATGCTGAGTCCAGTGAACCATTGAAATTATCCCCTCACGAAGCACCCGTTTGTCGTTACCACCACCGAAGCCACCGCAATGTTTAATCCTTTCCTATTAATAAATAATCCTTGGTATTTTCTCTGTGTAAGCCTTTGCCTTTCAGCCAGTTCAGTCATTGAGCTATTGTTGTTTTCTTTTAATCAACACGCCCCTTACTGTGAACATAAAAGTAAGAAAACAAAAAAAAAAAAAAAAACTAGAATAGGGACATTTTCATTCGAAATTATTCTTTCACGACGGGATAAGGCGACGCGTTTATCGAAATGTAAATTATTTTCACAATGACGCTTCTATTCTTAGTTTGTTGGTTTTAGTTGGTCGCATTTTATTTGGAACAAAATATATAAATAGACCGCTAATCTTACTATTTGGAGGCAAGCCCAAGAAAAGGGACAATAAATTTTATTTGAATTTTTTCGGTGAACTGTCTACAACTGGTTTTTGTATAGAGTTTCTGCCTCTAAATACATTGTTTTAAGAGATATTATCTTAGAGGTTAGGTAAGTGCTTGAATTTGATATAAAGTATTGGCGCAACTTAGGACTTATTTGATAATCAATCACAAATTTAGATTTTACAATTGAAACCGTTGGAAAAGGCAAATCAAACAGCATCTAAAAATGCGATAGCTAACTGTAAGATAGATTATCTTACATTGCATTGAATAGATAAAACTATTTTTAGCTGTATACGTTTGCGTGTGTGGAAGACCCGTAAAGCCTAATATAAATAATTAGCATCGAGTCGATTGAGCCATAACCGTGCGTTCATCAATCTGTCATCAGATTTTGGGTATACATTTTGAGCTAAATAGATGAAAATTTGTAAATAAGGTCTTTGGAAAAAGTGTAGGCATCGCTCATCCGATATTGTTTTCCTATATCTTAAAAAAACGGCAAGTTTTCCTAATATTTTTTGAATTCTTATTTGGACCTTGAAGTTTTCACCATTACACTTTCTCAAGATGATATACATTAAGTGGACATCGTTGATGAACACTGGGTTCTTTTTATCGTATTTTTAATCGAGTTATACCGAGAACTTTGGGCGCTTGGGCTCTTGTCGGATATTCGTTTTGAGAGCTTTGAGACTCTGTGACTTGTTCTCATAGGCGGTGACTTGAAAATAGTCCCAAAAAAATGGACTTGAGCTGTCAAATCGGGCGATCGTGATAGCTAATGCAATTTGCCAAAGGTGACATTAGGTCACCGAGAAACGCATCCTTCAAGATTCCTTCTGTCGCGGGGATTTCGTTGTTGTTGGAACCATATGTCCTCCAGTCATGATTCATCCATTTGCGGCAGTAAAAACTCTTAGATCATGTTTCTGCATTTCCCACCACTCACAGTAACCGTGTTATCGATGATGGCGTCCTTTAAAGTAGGTACTCGACGACACATTCGACTGGATGGAATGTTTGAACTTTGTAAGGGAAAATCTCTACGTCTTGCAGTAAAACGCGCTATAGAACCAAAGGTGTAATCACCAATTATGAGGCACGTCGCCTGGTCGACGTTGACAGCTCATCTTTTACATCTTTTACATCATCTTTGCAAAACGAACACCATGAAGCCTTCTGGTCTCTCTTCCTTTACACTCTCTTTTTATTAGAATCTATTTAAATTACTTTATATGTCATACTTTTTTACAGCACTGTCCTTTGCATTGTTTTGACTTCTTTCAATTTCAATTTTTCGTTCTTTTCAATGGACGCATTCAGCAACTGACGTCTTAAAACTTATGTTAAAATATTTTGAAAGATTCGTGTTATTACTTCTAGAAGACAATATAAATGGGCAAGTTCCCAACACCTCGCTAATCTAGCTGCTAGAATACTTTTGCACCGGGATGACATGTTGTACTAGAGGCCGCTAGATTCGTTAGCGACAAATGTGTCAACCCGGTGCAAAATTATTCTAGCAGCTTGATAAGCGAGGTGTTGGGAACTCGGCCAATGCCAAGCCCAGAATGAAAAAAGAGTAGACGATTTCGGACAGATGACTGACTGTCTTGCGCAGTGGAAGATACACGCAAATAGATGTTTGGAACATGCAGTTCCAAAATGCAAAAAAGCATGCTGCCCCAAAATGTAGTAGATCTGTGCAGATGTGGGAGGTTTGTTGCCTTCTTGCACTGACGAATCCTGCCATTTGTTCAACATAGCTCCTGTGACTTCATTGATTCAGTTCCGCCATGACCGAAGTGATGTCATAAAAAACGTCCCTTACCGTTAATCTTAAGTTCATATTGCAACTTATCGTAAATAGTCAGAAAATGTATTACTTTTATTGATCTCTTCCTCCTATATAGTCTTTCAGTAATATCTACCTCAAAAGTTGTATTCAGCAAATTTCGCTAAATCTCGTCCTTTCAATATACTCGGCTCATAACATCATAATGGAAGATTTATACTGTCAACATTGATGGATTCTGTCTTTACCGGAAATGAAAACAAAATTGACACTTTTACTGACCGTAAGTTCACGAAAAATGGTTATTAACTCTTGAATCTCCTTCCACCACTAAAAGTCTTTGTCGTACGAAGGATCTTATATTACTTTTTGCCATGTTTTAATTTAAGGCTTCTTAACTTTACTTCTTCTCAAAACGTTATTACAAAATCAGTTTAATTTAGATTGATTACAGATAACTTTATCAGGCGGAGGCCTCTGTGTGTGTATATACGTATGAATGTTGAAGAAACTCGTTTCATAAATTGCTTTAGGCAACATTTGCGTAGCTTTCACTTTTGTGAACCACCGTCAAAGGGATTAGAAAGGGGGATAAATTGTTAAGTAACTTCCAAAGTACTTGCTTACTGGCTGCTTTTTTGGGGCCCAAAAATCATTTGTTTGTTGATTGACACTTGCTCTGTTGGTGGCTGGCTGCGTGTGTTTGTTTGGTTGTATACAAAATTTGAGAACTTTAATTAACTGACTGACATTTCAGTGTTCCATTTTGAATAACTTTTCATCGTCTTGTACACATTTGAATATACGAAAACGACTTTCATAAACTTTACATCATTTATAGTCGCTAAACTGTAAAACCAATCAAAAAGGAAGAAGCATACATACATATGTGAACCATACAGGAAAGCATGTTGAATTTATGTCGCATAACAAGATGTTCGATGTTATGACATCTGGAATATGTTTATTTTTTCTTTTCGGAATCATTGAACCAATCTGCACGTACATGTAGAGGATGTGCCTTTATGGAGATATATACGAGTAGTCGTGTTGCTCGTTGCGCTGAAAATTTGTTTAGGTCACGTTTTCAAATTTCTGCAGAAATTGGATGCAGTTGTTTATTGTCTTTCAGGCAGGCTATATAACTGCATTAAAATATGGCTCGGGAAATGAAATGTTCTTATGTTTTTCGAACTCATCGTCACTTGTTTTTATGACGCTTTGGCATATTTCAATATACAAATTGTCACAGACGGGCAATAATGCCGTCATTTCTTTTTAGCAAAACATGAAGAGAATGGTCCCTTCAACGAATAAGACAAAATATTTTTGATCACTTTTCAAAAGTAGAGGACGCGATGTAACTCAGTTTGGACTTACCCAAAGTGTGTAAAACCATAAATCGTTACGCTTATTCCTAAAAAAGAAAAATTATTTGTAATACTCAAATCACAATTCGGTGTTCATATATGTATGTAGGTTTTGCAACCCTAATAGGCTTTGCAGCCTACTGTGCAACCATAACAGTTGTCCTAGACTTATCGAAAACAAATGACAACAATTTAGCAATGAATGATGTGTTCCTCCAATCCATTTTGTTAAAATTAAGATTCTTTTACATTTCTTACACTCTTCCCTTCAGTTACATCCTGTCGGCTTCACTGGTGTTCCTCAAGGCACTCACCTGAGTCCGCTAGTTTTCATTCCAAGTATAGACGATCTTGAGTGGACCATCAAACATTACAGTACAGTATGGGGCCATTGAATTATGACCGATAAGAAATATATGAGTCATTTTCGGCCTTATTGGCCGATACTGTGCAACATGTCTCCTCAAACAAAAATTATAAAGTTTTTCAAACTATTGTGTCATCAAATTTTAATTTATAAACAAATTTCCTTCCTGATATACTGCTCATTCAATATCTGGGTTGACCTTTTGGTATTGCTTTTTCTCTGTAAAAGGAGTTGAAGAAACAGGAGTAACAAAACTTGAGGGAATAAGAATCAAATATTCGAGAAAGCCTCTTTCCATGACGAGAATTACTAGCTCAGTTGGTATTATCAAGTTCAAAGAAAAGATGTTTTCAACCTTGTCAAAAGGGTATTGTCAACCTAAGATTACACAATCGCGAAAAAGTGCAAACGAAAAGACAACTGAATTACATAGATTAAAAACTCCAGAATGAGTAAGTTTTGAGTTATACAATATGGATTTGTTGAAAACCGCATAAAAACACTCATAAAATCTGAAGCATCATTTGGCAGTCTTAAAACCACAAGAGTGGAGGACACAATGAATAGCAGCATGAGCTGTTTATCACAATGGATACCAATCATATAATGAGTAGTTCTTAAAATACCTTTAAGCTGATTTATTTAAAAGTTTTTTAGCATAAGACTTGTCATTGCTTAATAAAGTTTTTTACTAAGTTTAATGAATCATATTGGTGCGTCTGGGGCATAGTATCAGCTTTACTGCCAAAAGATTGTGGTACTTCCTAAATAAAACACAATCCGTAGATACGTTCATTTTATTTTACTAAATTTATGACATGTCATGAGAAAATGTCAGGGACAACTGTCATCAACATGGGTTGGCAAATTTAGTCATGTTCAGTTAAACAACGCGGAAAAGTGAGTGAAGCGAATGAGTGCTACACAATGACCATTTTCTGCCGGAAATTTACGAACTGAGTTTGGACAAAATGTGAACCGTAAACCACACACACACAGTACAAGTGACAAGTTTTTGGATTTACACTTATCCGCAAAATCACCTGATTTGTTCGTTTCACTATTTTTCTCTTAGTCACAAGTTTACACGTACATATGACATAAACGGAGGAATTACGTAGGGAAGAATTTATCGTCAGAGGTTTTGAAATAGTCGTAAATAGTGCGAGACTTGCGCTCTAAGGGTCCATTCACAGCTTAGCGGCCAGTAAATGCGCGAACTGCCAAGAAACAGGTTCAGATTTAAAGGCATGCACTTCTTGAATATGTTATAGGCGAGACCTGCAATTCAATAAGCAGCACAGTATCATATGGGTTATTTAAATTATTTATGCTCGAAGTTTTCCAAAGCATCGCAGGTACTTTAAAGCAGCTTTAAGAATAAAAAAGAATCCCTTTCTTCGAAAATTAAAACAGATACTCCTTCGTAACAACAAAGGAGATGAAGAAGTTTTCGAAAACCAATCCCTTATACTATTATTGTGTTAGAAATCCCTTGAGCCCTTTTATAAACCAGCAATATCTTGTGAAAGTACATGTTTTGAAGAAAAAAACAAATAGATTACTAGTTCCATTACAAGGATTTTCCGAAATCCTTCTATAGGCAAGATAACTGTGAAAAAGGTCATTCGTTTCATTCTTTTTCAAGTTTTATAAGAGCAATACTTCACAAGAAGAATAATTCATTCTCTTTTTGCCTTTTCGATTTGTTTGTTGTTAAGGGTTCTTTAAAAATTAATTTATTATCTAAAATTAAATCCAAATATGCATTGCAGAATTTTAACTCGTAACCTTCAGAAGTAGGACTTTCTGTATTCCTAAATCCACATGCCCATTGTATCCATTGAGTGTGGAAGATTTGCCAGTTGTATGTATACCAAAAAGGCAACTGGATCTATAATAGTCTTTAACATAATAATATTTAAAGTTCATAGTTCAACGTCTAACGCCTCTTAAGACGTTGAATGTACAAAACACTTTGGCCCGACCACGTGAATAAACAAACAAATAACCTTTATCTTTAGAAGGTTTACTTATAATTTATCGATTTCTTAAAGAAGATAGACATAACACTTCTTACTTCAAGTCAAGGTCAAATGCATTATAAATGAACTGTCATAATTCCCCCACAAGACAAGTAACTGTCATTTTTAGTTCATAGTTAGTTCTATTTTTATATGCGAAATCAGTAAGCTAGGGATCAGTTCTTTCGTTTTTAAATAAAATCAATTTTACTATCCACAGTAACGGTAACTGTCATCCATCAAAAAAAAGCATTCACAGTATTTATAGGTTTCTGAGAAAATGAATCCAATGCAGTGGTAGGAAAGGAAGGTATAATTAATGATTGCAGTCCTTATTCCTTCATCTCCATTAACTTAACGAAGCCCAAATGCAATATTATACGTTAATAAATCAATTATTAGTTTTATCAACGGTTGACAGCAGCATGCTTTTGCACTTTACGAAACGTCAAAAAGAAGCGCCACACTCACATACTCATGATAAATATACGTACATACATACATATTTAAGTACCATGGACTTACGTGAAGTGAAATAAATTTCCAATTAAGTTTGTTCGAAAATGAAGTAGGTCAACTTTACCACCAATAAATCTTTACGAGTACGCTACCCGTGCTAGTGCTGTGGACATTTTTATTACAGAAACGGATTCATTTAAAATGTTTGATCAACAAACGACGATAATAATTGTTCAATAAAACAGAACTTTTTTGTTTTCAAAATTTCAATTAACATTTATCTTTAAAATTTAATAATTTCAGTTGAAACGGTATTTCATCAATTGAACCTGTAATTGGATAGATTTCTCGATAACTATGGGTTAAAATAATACAGAAAAAAAAGGAACGAATTAAATCGATAAAATAATGAACATTCATGTGATTTGTGTAGTGATTCGGTAAATATCATGTTAAATGCAATCGAACATACGACTATTACTCGTACCCTGACTGTAATGATGATAATGATGATGGAAAAATCTAAATATTCACACGAAATACGCAGGCTACAGTTATTAACCAATAAATTTGGCTGAAACCACTACATGCATGTAGTAACTACGAGAACGCAGAGCACTTCGAGGACTTCGGGGATCAATTACCAAAGAATACCAACCATCAAGACTGATTTTTTCTTCGTTTTCTTCTTCTCCTTTTCGCTTATTTTCATACACTGAATCAATTTCCGTTATTTCGGACTGGAGGAAACATTTTCCCGGGATTGGTTTTCCGCCGTTTAATTGTGACAAGGAATTTCTACGCAGCAATAGGAAGATGTTGATTTTTGTGGCAATATTCGTTATCCATGCTTGTATTGCAGGTAAGTTATGTATGTATGTGATTGTCATTTTTATTCTCTTTGTATGAACAGATAACCACTAGACTGTGAGTTGCAGGTTATTTGAGAGAGATAATTGAAGCTTATTGTGTTTACACAGAGGTGGTGGAGGTGGTGGAGGTGGTGGTGACTCCTGATAATAGCGATGTGATTAATCATTACGTAGATTAAAATTGACATTGACAAGCATCTGACAAATAACTCTTCAATGTGTCATTATCGGGGTTGTAATGGAAATAATTTGTCATAAAAGTGGCAATCGATATTTTTAACATAGTACATACCTAGATATTCTGTTGTTTTTTTTTTACATGCATTTTACCAGTAACAACACAATTTTATCATTAATTTTGACATTTACTATTTGGATTTGTAACTTAACCAAAAATTATCCTAGTTACCTTACCTCTGCTATCAACATGCATTCTTAAAGCCGACACCTTTACTGTGGAGAAAATGTTGCTGCTCCTATTTAAATATACATTTTTTAACGCGACGGAAACCTTAGATGAACGTTTCTGAACGTAGAATCGACGCTTAGAAAAACACGACGTTCTTTTCAAATAACTTTTTGTCGTCCTCAATAATTCCGTTTTGGGATTCCTATTTTGGGACTGTATGACATTCCTAAGGAAAATTTAATCATCTCTGTTTACAACCTGTTTGTTGAATAACTTAAAAGCGCAATCAAGGTCGGCGCATCAGTTACATACAGGGTTGCCAAATGTAGTACTAAGGGAGTATTCGTACTCCCTTTTCATCGAGACTATACTCCCGTACTCATCTCGTCCTGATTTTACTCCCATTAAAATAATTTACTATATTGTCACCCTTATTGCATAGAATGAGCCATCATACACTGGTGCAATGGTGCAATTACCCCGGGGTTAAATTGACTTTATAGAAGAGAGAAATGAGGTGTGATGTAAGAAATGGAGTAAAATCTTCATCCAGTGTTGATCCGTTAAACAGCAAATTGTCAATTTCGAGGTGAAAAAACTGCCTCAATGGAAGTAGGTTCATGTACACAGAATTTTTATCCAGTGTGATGAGAGTATGAGATACACAGGGGTTACCTCAGGGTAGAATCCTGTATTCCTCATAGATACGTAATACTCCTCTGTAAACATCTAAGATACTCCGCTACGAAATTGGAAAACGGCATCCATGGTTACATACATTTCGAAAGGTATGACGTGTCATCTTGTTAATTACTTTTATGCTCTCAGTAATGTTCCTTATAAGTTAGAAATTGCCCTGACTTTAAACAAAACTTCTTGTATTATACAGCAAAATAATGAACAAGAAGTAGTAAATCTCTGGCGCTGATCTGGAGCCGACAAATATAAATGTTGAGTGATTTACGCACTCGTAAATGTAGGTATACTTTTTATGTTTTCCAAATGTTTTTGTGCGGTACTTACTTCTTTATTAGTCTGTATTTTCTTGCCTTTGATTTTGTGTGCATTGGCAATACCAAAAGATATTGTTTGTCGGCTATAAAATACTCTTATTGGGAAGGAATAGTAACCAATAAAACAACTTTACAAAACGGAGCAAACGTATTAAATGAGATGCACTGATTTCATCTTGTACAACTTAGTGCTTGATTTTGCAGATCGAAGCGTAATGGATACGTCTGTTCGTTTTGTATTTTAACCTACTAACATTCACCCCTATTCTTGAACTCGAATACGAGACTCGAAACCGACTACAGTCGTATCTTACGAACAAATATGTATGTATGTATACGACTTTGTAATAACTAAATGCGACTATGGTAGGACTGTCGTATTCGAGTTCAAGAATTGGGGTAGTTGTTCCTTGAGAGGAATGTTTTGTTGATTGCAATTTGAAGTGTCACTTAACAATAGTGGGCCTGTATTGTGATACAATGCGGCACAACTTGGGTGTTCGGTACTTTTAAGTGAGAATGCACCTTTCAAAATGCAGTTTGCATTTGTAAAACATTAACAGACATCCTTTTCGTCAAGCTCTATGCATGATTATGCATCATTTTCTCCATCATTCTCTTTATTCCAACCCTTGGATACCGCATAAAGTGGGCCCGGTTCTACCTTCTAAATGTATTCAGTATTGTCTTATTATAACTCTGTGTCGGATTCCTGCGTTTTCAGCTGTCAAAATCTGTGGTATTTGTTGAGTCACAAACTATGTATATCACAACAAATTTTGACGAAAGGAAAGATTCCATCAATTAATTAAGTTTTAATTAAGTTTTAGTTCGCCTCTAACCATCTACTGGTTTTAACTAGCTCCATATATGGTGAAAGCATAATAGTACGTTTACAACGCACCCAAATGCAACATTTCGTCTAGTTTCTGCATTTCAGCCCAAACACTTAGCATTTCGCCATACATTTTTCTGCACTCTAGAATGCTGGATTCCAGCGAAATACTGAATTTCGTCGCTGCGTTTTTAAGTTCGTCAAATCGAACAATCCTCTTTACAAATTCAGCACGCCAAACAATGACATTTCAACCCGCTAAATAAACAAAAAAACTGCTGTCAACTAAATAATAACTCATTTCAAGTGATCATTTCCAATCAGAAAAAAATATCAGTACTCAATTCTGACACTAGCTGTTATTTGAAATGCTGAAATTGCAGTAAACGGTGTAAACGTACTATAACTTTCTTAAAGTATTTCAGCAGCTGTCATAGCAGCACTTTCATAAAGGCCAAAATACTTACTAACCGAAGAAAGTTTGTAAACATGATTTCTTTCTTCCAAACTAAACCATCATCAGACAAATATGTATACACCTCTTAATCAATTAAATTAAGCATTTTTCAATTTGACATGACACATTTCAATTCTCACCCGTTCTCAGAAATACTTACGCCACTTAAAAACTGTTGCACAATCACACCATCTGCACTCTGTCAATTGGAATAGTCAATAAACCATTATTGAGTAGCCCTTTTAATGATGATTTCAAGGCAATAAGTAGGCGATACTCTGACCCGATAATTTAGTCATCACTTTTTGACTCATACTCCACTCATTTTCCTTAAAATACCTTTCGTTTGAAAAGCACATACAAATACATACATACATACCTATATGTCAAATGAATTAGTCTATTTCCAATCGATTGCTTCTCTGACAGTCTTTTATGTGAGTCAACTGTTTTGAAATGAAAACTGCAATAGATATTGGTCATCATAACCGAAATGTCAACTCCATATACATGTCAGATTCAAGAAACTTTACAAAGCCCAACCCAAAAATGACACATGAAATGACAGCTGATTGTGTCGGTGAGATGATTATGGAAATTGCAAAACTCGCACAAGTTGATATTTTGTAAATAAACAAACAGAATTTTGATTTGTTTTGTTTGGGAAATAAATGGATTTTTTTTGTTGTTTTTCACTCGTTCCATTAGGAATACGTCAAAAAGCGATTCATGACATTGACACTGATTTGTTGCTTCTGTTACCGTTTCTTTCTTTTTTTTACGTCAATAAGGAAATTTCTTGTAATTTTATGTATCAAACCCAGTTGAGGATTAATCCAATATCACTCAAATGTCCTTAGCATGGGTTTAAGAAAGAAAAAGTAGGCCATTCGAAGCTTTGCGGTGTACGTTACACTTTTAAAGTACATATGTGTCTTTTTTTAGAAAAGAAAACAAATGTATTTTGTTTATCAAAGCAATGGTTAATTATTTCCTGTCTTGTTTAGTTAACACACAACAACCCACATGAGAAGGAAATATATGTAACTTAGTACGCGTGACTTTTTATAATCTTTGCGCACACACCAGACCATGGTAAAAGATAATCACGAACATTGCCGGCAGCCATTAAAGCCACGTACAGCTTATTTCGTTTTAATACTCCACTATTCCTCTTCATTTCTTGGGTATAAATTCAAAGAAGCAAGTGAAATTCTATTTGCAGCGATGTATTCTTTTCCCCCAGGATTGGCGGATAGATGCCAGGTATACACAGAGAATTGCTAGTTGGTGCGAGATGACGTCTTTAAAGCCAAAGTGGCTTACCATATCTGATTGTATTAAGAATGCCTGTCATGGTGCAGGTGGATTTGATATTTTTCTGTCATTCCGATGCAAGGAATGACGACCTCAGTTCCATGGTAAGCAATTAATATTTCATGTGTTTCTGGAATCTTTCGCTGTCAGTGTTATGCAGTTCAATGAGATTTCTTGCTTCACGTTGCATGGTTGAATTAAATAATTCACTGAACTGGGGAGAAGCTTAAAAACTTACAAATTCTGGATCTAATGGACAGGTTGATTGAGCGTGTAAATGGGTCAATATTTGTAGGTTCTTGTTATCAATTTTTTTTTTCTCGCGAATTAGAATTCTTTGTTTTTTAATTGCTTGAAATTCTCAAAGGAAGGTAGACGACTAACCTTCCATCCCATTGAAAGATATCCCTCAATCCTTTGACAGAAGCATATTTGAATTAATCATTGAAGCGTATAGTAGATTGCTCGCTGGCATTCCTTTATATATTAAAGGATTTCATTTTGAAACCCATTCACTTTAAAATTGATATTACCCTGAACTTCATCTAAAAATAACCAATATAATTCTTTAAGGTTAATTTATTCTGGGTTCGTGTCCCATGAACTTATTCTCCGAACAATCCGACGATACAAAAGGGTTTTTAAAAATGAAAATGAATTGTGAATCTTATAAGATATTCCCTGGGTCACTAATATGCGAACGTAGGTACTCACATTTTTGTAATGAAATTATTTTTTTAAATAATTTCTATTTAAAGAAGGATTATATGTAGTTTAACCTTTTGGAACATTGCATGATGTTTGTTAATATTTTCTAGGAATTGCTTCGTTGCTAAGGGAAATACCACCAATTAAAAGTAACAAGTTGTTGTACTTTTTTCTCTTACGAAAAAAACGTGCTATTAACTTCCAATGCCACAAGAGAGATGATGAAAGTTCATTGAGTAAACTACTTAGTGTCCTTTTGTCCATGGGGTGGATGTAATAGAATTATTCCTTTAATTACGTTGGGAGTGTCAGTCATCATCTGGGGTCTTGAAAAATTCTACGAAGTTATATGAGTAAATTTTTATTTTGCGGATTTTTTTTTTTTGCTTGCTTCCGGACAAATTCTTTGAATTATTTCTAATTACTTTTTTCCCCCTTATATTCTTTTACTTTTGTTATCCTCCTGGATTAAGAACATTTATTACGGATGCATAGCACCAGATTCTTTTGTACCGAGAAATTATTTTCGGTCAGTCTCGGTCCAAGTAATTTCAAAACTCATCCATGTATATGATTATTATCCTCTAGCTGCAATTCTTTTTCCACAGAATAAAAATTCAATTAATTATTTTGTTTTTCGTTCGAGTATGTATGTATGTATATTAATGCTGTCAAGATTGTGGATATATTAAACAAGAAAATAGAAAAAAAGCCAACTAACAAGCATATTCATAGGGTCCTTTGCCCCTTGCTATTCCGAAAGAAACCTGTACAAATATTGCAAGATTATACGAGTATATAATAAAGCTATTGAAGAATATTAAAAAAAAGAAGAACATCTTATTAAACGAACTTGAAAAAAAGATAAGAGAAAAATATATTTCACGCATAGATTACATCCGGTAAGGGTTCTTGAAAAGCGTTAATGGCACTTGAAAACAAAAAATAGGAACAAGAGCAAACGTCTTACGTATTATGAAACAAATTTAAAAATTATACTTTTTCCGGAGATTGTATGAAACCCTACTCCCCAGTGAGATATTTGCTTAAAAGTAGAACCCCTTTTAGTTTTGAATTGCTGAAATGATACACACTACTCCTGGGACACGTGGTAGTTTAAGCCGATGTAACCAACCTATGCTTTTACAAACCAAATGAAGCTATTTGTGACACAATATAGTACACTTATCACCATATTTCGATTTGGCTCACAAGGTTCCATATTCCATAGGGACATATGTATGTACATAGCTTATAACATAGAGAGAGAATCCTGGAGACTAACCTTTTAAACTATATACAATAAATACATATAAATTACCAGCATTTCAAGCTATCGGCTATCGGCTTGTGTGTTACTACTTTTTGAGATTTTTTGACTATTCAGTATGTATAGTGAAAAGTTCTTCAAGGACCGTCAACCTGTACAAAAGGTCCATATTCCCGGACAGATCCAAAATAGAAAATGGTGTGGCACACTTTACCATAACTTACTTTGCTGAGCTTTAATTCTGGTAATGATTTCATGCCTGTCCCTATGCTTGAGAGCGTAGATTCTTCTATGGGACAAATCCACTTTTGCACACTTGCAGGAGTCCTCAAAGGTCTTAACATACACAAATCCTGGTCCAGATGGTATTCCCCCTATAGTTCTGAAGAAGTGTTCTTCCACGCTGACAAAACCTCTGCGTAAGCTTTTCTGTCTGTCCTACTATTTTGGGCTCTCTCTGAGTAGATGGAAAACAGCATTTGTCCAGCCTGTACCTAAAAAAGGCGAATTCTCTTCTCCAACCAATTACCGAATCATTGCACTTACGTCCCTTCTTTTCAAGGTCATGGAAACGCTGATAAATCGTCAGCTCATTAAATATCTTGATTCACGAAAACTCCTCAATGACCGGCAGTATGGTTTTCGTAGCAACTGGTCCACTGGTGATTTGATGGCATATCTCATCGAGAAGTGGAACCAATCTCTTCATCATTTCGGTGAATCAAAGATAGTTGCGCTTGATATTTCTAAGGCATTTGACAGAGTTTGGCATTAGGCTCTTTTGTCGAAAAAGCGTGCATATGGCATCGACGAGTCTCTTCTTCAATGGATTAGGTCTGATATCCACCACATAAATACTGGTGTTCCTCAGGGCTCAGTTCTGTCTCCAACTCTCTTTGTCATTTTTATTAATGACCTCTTGTCTGTCACCTCTAATCCAATCCATTCCTTCGCTGATGACAGTACCAAGTCTTACATATTCGTTCCTTAACTCACGTCCCTGCTCTTTGGCCGTAGAAGAGGAAGGGCAACGTATGTTAAAACTCATTAAATTCCGATCTTGACAGCATAATCAAATGGGATTTAACCAACAGAGTGGAATTTTATGCATCCAAAACGTAATGCTGTCTCCTGTGACTCAAACGAAACCAAAACCCCCAACCACTATCCCTGAATGGAACCTGCATAGCGGAAACTGAAAGACTTGCTGTTCTCGGTATGTGTATCAATAACCATCTCCAATGGAACGATCACATATTCCGTCTGATCTGGCTACAATTTACAAGGCATATATCCGCCCAAAGCTGTAATACAACGCTCACATCTGGTCAGGTGCACCTAAAACCGATTTACACCTACTAGACAGGATTCAAAAGCATGCGTTAAAACTCATAGGTGATAGTGACATTGTAAACTCTAAACCTCTCTGGAACACAGACGTAATGTCTCATGTCTTTCCTTATTTTTCCGCTTTTTCCATAAAAAAATGCTCTCCAGCGAAATAGCCAGTTGCATTCCACCCCTTCAAATTTTCTTTGAATGCACATCAGTTTACCCTTAAGCCCAACTTCGGACGTACTGTCAAGTACAGAGATTCATTTATTAGCCGAACGTCACGCATGTGGAATGAACTCACAGGCTCTGTGTTCCCTCATCACTACAGCCTTCAAACATTTAAAGCCAACGTGCATAGGTACCTCCTCTGTTCCTCTTCCCCCTTTTCCCAAACGCCCGCGCCCTGAATCGCCAGAATAAGGGTATTAATACCCCCTTTTTAATTATAAAAAATAAAGCTTTACAGTCGAAACCTAATGGTAGTAGTTAACTAAAACATTCGGCGTAAATACATATCATTAAAAGATAGCTTGGAAATGCTTCAATTGCCAACAGCCATTGATTACAATCTTGGGTTTAACTTTGGAGCCCATGATGGTATAGATTGCAACTTACTTTCGTCAATTCTTCGGTGCTCGAATCTTTGAAGAGTAAGATATATTCAAATATCTATTTTCTTTAAGTCAACAATATTCTGTTCCATCCACCTAGTCAAAAGAATATATATTTAACAAAAGAATCCCCTATACATTCTTTCTCATTTATAAATAGTCACATGTAAGTCACGAGTATTTTAAACTCTCAGCCCGATGTAATCTAATCTGTCATTTAAAAACAAATTCCTCATCCACAAATTTTATATTTTACCAAATAAAAAAGTCACCCCTTTATTCTGTAGATTGTTAGCTCTATTCACGATTGACATTCATGGGCAAACCTTCATATTCCTTAACAATTTGTCAAACTCATTCAAATGAATGAGACACTTTATAGATTCAGGCATTCAAGTCTAGACTTAATAACTCTTCAACTTTTCCAAAAGCGATTTGGTATTAATTACTACTTCTTCTACAACTTGACATATTTATTTCGAGTTAATCATTTTTGTTTTTAAGTTAAACGACATGACTGCCTTTAGGCTGGATAAAGGTTTTTTTTTTTCATTTGAATAAATTTACACACGGAGGTCATTAGTCAGAACATTTTCTTTTATTCGTTGAACCAAGTTTTAATTTAATTTGTTTTCCAGTTTTTATTTAAACTCGCCTGTTATTTTAATGTTAATTGGGTGTGTATTTAGGTGTAGAAAAGCATGTCCTGTTTATGCCTCATTCAATAATGACTCGTGATTCTGTCGTCGGGAAATAAAAATCAAATTGTTGTTCTTCAATTTGTCTTAAGTACATTCTGGTATATGTTGTGTTGGTGTTGCGTTCGCTGAATTGTCTCTCAGACTATTTAATTCTGTTCAAATTCATTTGAATACAAATTCCAAAAGATTGTTGACGACACTCGGATGTAGTTTATGTGCCTAACATTTGCATAAGCTGCAATTTGTATTCTCATTTTATTGAAAGTCATCATTGTTATCGACAAGAGGCGACAGTAGAGGAGAAATGTACTTGAACGATGCTCTCTGATTTCTGAATTCATTAATTTATTTTTAGTATGTCCTAGCTTCATACGACTGCCTCATGAGAGAGAAAGAGGGAAATAGACTACCTCCTAAACGATTTGACATTTTTTTCTTAAAATGGTGCATTTGTCATTCATTTCTATAGGCTCTTTATATGACCTAAGATGTAGCTTTATGCTGCCCGAAATAGCTTAGCCTTAATCCCCAAACCACTATGGTCACAGTTTGTCTATTGAAAGGAAACAATAAGCTCTTGTGGAGGCATTCAAAATGTGAGCTAAGGGGTTAAGTCCGCTTAAGATTGATGACACCGTAAGCTCCATAACAAAGCTGAAGGCAAGTTATTCTTTAATATGTCACTGTCACACGGTTGACAGATCATAGCTGTTTTGCAATTTTTTAATTATTTATTTGCCAATAATAATACTTTTATGAAGACCTAATGAATGCACTTGATTATAGGGCAGATTATTATGTTTGGTGTGGATTTTGAATTGGCGGCATAATCGGTCCATACTTCTTTGCGAACGACATTGGCCAGGCCATCACCGTCAACGGCGAGCACTGTCGGTCGTTGACAACCAATTTCTTTTGGCCCAAATTGAGTGATATGTACACCGACATGTGATTTCAAAAGGACGGCGCTAATTGCCACACAGTCCGTGACACAATGGAAATTTTGCACAATTGGTTTCAGGACATGGTAAACTGTCGCGGAGGTGATGTGAATTGGCCACCGAGATCGTGCGATTTGACCCCGTTGATTTCTTCTTGTGGAGTTATCTTAAGTTACTGCTCTATGCTAATAGTCCACAAACCACCACTGCCCTGAAAGCCAATATAATCAATGGCATTTTCCAAATTCAGCCTGATTTATGCGCCAGAGTTAAGAAAAATTGGACGTTTCGAAGGCGTGCCATCCAGCGATACATTATGGCTTACGTACTTACTTAAAGGGCTCCCGAACCTTGTAGAATCTCTGCCTGCGAAATGGCTGCCTTCCATCCTCTGCGGTCCTGGGCACGTTGCTTCTAGTTGCGAACACCAAGTTTTCTGGCATCGGTGACAATTTGGTGTTTGTAATGGAGGTTCGGTTTTGTTCGCTGTTATGAACCTGAGGGCGATTTGTCCGAACTAATGTAGCCGGCGTGCGTATCTTGGCTTTTTGGACTACTCCATCCACATCCACATCTTGGTATAGCTCATAGTATTCGCAGTTATATATTCTCCTCCATTTGTCCTCCTCCTATAAGTGACTTCATATGTATAATGGAATACATGGGAATTCTAATAAATAAAACAATATCAATGACATCTCACAGTTTTTCTGCAATTCAACTTTAATTCAACTTAAGCAGCAGCAACACTTGGAAGGCTTCGAATCAATTGTTTTTTTTGCTAGTTATAAATGACAAAACCACAAAATTAATAACATTCTCCCACAACCGCAGGAAAGAGATTGCCTAGCAGTTGGAAACTAATTGCATTTGTCGACGAATGTGGGCTGATACTCATTAAATAATAATTAAATGCTCCTGTTTCGCCTTAATTAAAAGAAAAACTTAAATTTGATTAAGGATTGTATTACAAAATCATTAACACCAAATGTTTCAAAGGTCAAATATCACCCCTAATCCACCTAGATGTGTTGAATATTGATTTTGATTTATTTACTCGTATGTTCCCTCCTACCTACCTCAACTCATAAGTACTCCTTCATCTCGAATCAAACTCTCTGTCGTCTCTCAATTTCACCTGTTATATTCCAACCAAAATGTGTATGACAGATGGAATTTTCTACAAATTTACAAATATGTCAAGTCAAATTACTCTACTCCTACTTTTCGTCCTTATACCCTCTATATCTGTATAAGTATGTGTGCGAGAGTGTATAAAGTGCGTGACACAAGGTTACCTTTCCATGGAATATAAATTATTTAAAAAATATACACCATAGAGTATGTACTGTTCTCAATCAATCAATTTGAGTTTCTTGTTGCCTTCCATTTATGGAACATAATGGGGTAGTTTATGCTAAGAACAAACAAAAAAAAAAAACACCCTTTGCCTCTTGGCTGAAAGGTGTAATTATTATCACCCAATTGCCGTGAAAATGGGTCACTTCACAGGTATACCGACAGTTAATTTAAAATCCATAAGATACCAAACGAATCTCATGTCTATTTTAAGGCCTTCCTTCAATGCGAACGACTCTATAAGAAAATTGGGTCAGATTCTGTTACAGAACAACACAATTCATCGTTTCCATCGTTTAACCCCTCCAGGCACAGTCACACCAATAAATAATTTGCCTTTTCTTTTTTTTTTTTTAATACAAAAGGCGACTAAAAGCGGTGACATTTCGATGTGCACACGCATAAACTCATTCCCCTATTGATAATAATAAAACTCTTATTATTTACAGGCACAATCCCAGCGACACCAGAGAACATAACAGTGACATTTCTGACGCCAACCACTGTACGCGTATCCTGGCAAACTAATTTGCATTCAGAGTCCGTCGACAAATATATCGTCACATACAAGCCGACCGATGATAGGTAAGTTAAACGTTCTCCATTTTGATGCTAGATATATCCTTCCTCCTCCGGCCCCAGATTGTCGATGTCTATTTGTCAAATAACAAAACAAAAAAAAAAAGAGAATATATTTATGAAAATAATAATAATAAATTTAGCGTGCGAATATTGATGCCTCCCTTTGCATGTGCGAGACCAGCTTTTGCTTGCCGCATAGAGTTGACATAAAAATAAATATTTTCAGTTTCTTTTCTTTTTTTCCAGTGTAGGCACAGACATGGTTTTTTTTATAATAGCTTGCATGTTTTGTGTTGAGATTCTTGTTTTTTTCCTTTTTTGTATTTTGCCTTAAGAGGATCCTTGCCTTCTTGAGAGGATACCTCTTCAATCGTTATCCGTGCGGTGCACGACTCATTGTCATCGTCGTTAACATCACCATCAACATCATCAATTTCTTTTGAAGAAGAAGGAAAAGAACGGAACTTTTAATGGAACTTTCCTAAGGAGTATTCCAATTCGAAAACCAATTCTTTGACTAAAGTTTTGATGCTATTTACTTGGGCTAAGTAGTTGGGGGTTTATTGATTTAACACTTGAAGTTAAAGAAGAGAATGCAAAAAGTTCCAAGAGTCTCTGTGTTTTAAATTAATCCTCAAGGACTTTGCGGGTGAAAGTATTGTCAGTCCTCTGAACTATACACAAATACAGAGAGACAGACTAGTTTCGGTTGCTGAATTTTGATTAAGAATTTAAATTACGTAGGAAATTGGCACACGCTCACGTTCTTTTCGTATTAGAGTCACGTTCGCGTTATCATTTCGAAGAACTTAGTTTTGTGTCAGTTGATTCTTTTTGAGAGAAATTCCGAGAAAAGAAACCCTGTTATGACACTCGTAGGAACTTCTTTAAGTCGTACGTGTTTCAAGGTGGCCGATATCACTTTGCTGATTGATTGATGGGTATTGAGTCGATACTGGTTCTTTGACTGCCACAATGCACAAGTAAAAGATATATTTTTCTGAGATTTTCCTCATAGATTTCAATTTACGTTTTTTACGTGACTTAGGGAATACAGTCATTTGGTGTCATTTGACCTCAAACTATTTAAAGTTCGCTCTTCAAGTTTTGTGTCAAAATTTCTTTGTTTATTTTAACTTTATGCCAAAGTTTTCCCTCCTTTAAAACCAATATTTTAATGATTCAAAATGAAATGAAAAGAAGAAAATTCGTTCATAAATTTTACACAATAGAAATTAAGAATTATAAACTGCAAGCACTTAAACGATGGCATTGTCATTAAGACTAAAGGCTCAACCATAATTCCACTAAGCGTGCGATACGACGTCATAATTGAAAGAAAATTTCGCTCGCGCGCTGTCAAAATCAAATCACACCCATAATTGCATTAAGGAAACGTGATCGTATGTTATATCACTTTGAAGGGAGCTCATACACCGCTCACTACATTTGGGGCCAAAATTGAACGAAAACTCAACGAAGCTGTACGAACAGTCATTATGTAATAAAACCCATTATTACTTTCGCAAAATGTTGTAAATGAAGTAAGCAGATCAAAACAAACTAAGAGCACATAAGTAATGTATATATGTGGAGCTTCGACTTCCGAATATTTTTAGGCGGCCAGTAAAATGTTTATACTTTCACGGATAATTACTTTTTAAAATAGTTCCTGTACTCCGTACCATCTTCTAGCGAATTGTAGCGGCCTAGCGACTATCGAATTCCTTGCGATGGGAACGCGGACATTGGCAATATATTTCTCAAAAACTTGTGACACGTACTAGCACTGATTACGGTAGTATGGAATAGTATGAACTATGTACTAGTATGGCAACACTATCGAAACCACTGTGTCGTTGACAGTAATGTCAATTGCAGCTTTGTTTGTTTTTCATTTTGACCATGACGAACTGTGGGTAATTTTATTTAGTATACTTCTTAACCGAACTTTCTTTCAAGTTACATCACCAATCTTGAAGTCCTCCATATATAAAGATATCTTCGATAGTTTTCAAGAAGAGTAACGACACAAATAATGTTATCAATGTACTTTTGATACACATTGGTCACACTGTTTTGCGGAATGTATGGGACAAAAATAAACAATTAATAACGAACGTCGCGTCGGCAAAATGAATACACACACGTATCTGTTCAACGTCAACCGTTCGATGCACTAATGAAATTTCCCAGCTGAGAAAGCGAGATGAGATACCTATTTAAACTCCACCTAGCTCCTCACTAAATCTATTTTGGTCTTCCGGTATGCTACTCGTGCATCGGTCAAAGAGTTCTATGGAAAAGATGTGATGGGTTTCTCACACATGATTTCTCTCATCTGTGGGTCTTCAAACGAAAAACGAAAAACAAATTCCTCATAGGGACACCCCTTCAGACTAGGTGAATGAATACTGAAGTGTTCCCCAATTAAAGAACAAAAATAATTAACTATAAACATTTCTTACAATTTCACTTCTGAATTTGGCACATCACCTTTCACACTATGCCTTAAGTAGCGTGTGAAAAGTCTCTTAATCCATGCAAAATGCCTCTAGCTTGTTTAATACCAATTTTCAACTCATTTGACCAAGTGAACGTATCTTAAAATAGTTTCATAACCTTCACTTTTCAGCATACATACATTTCCTACGAATACTGCGAAATCCTTTTCAAAGTCCCCATCCAGCCACGTCAAAGACTTAGACTAATGACTGCCAATAGCCAGAATTACCACATTTTCTCTGCATGAAAAAGCAATTATCCTTCTTGTAAATTGCAACATCGAACCCTCAGAGCAATGCACAACCTTCAGCACACCCCATTTGCATATAATTGTCCTCCAGACTTTTGTGTATGATACCCAAACGCAAATTTTCCTTGGCTTTTCCACGTGCAAATAGCCCCTGTTCATTTGCTTTACTCCCCACAGACACAAGCTGCTGCTGCTGCTGCTTAATTTGCATATTGACAGCATATCGTCTCATTACCCACATGTAGAGTGTGCCTCCAAACAAGCCATTTTCGACTAGTAATTCTTTCAAAATACACCTCGTAATTTGTTATACACATGTGGCATATAGAATCCTGCGCTTGGAGGTTACACATTCCAGCGGTAACCCTCCCTAGGATGGGGTGCGTCGTTCGTATAGTTTCACAGTCCAACAATGGACTACTTAGCACAATTAGTAGGTACACACTACCGCTATGTACACAGGACATTTTTGGTATTTACTCCATCGGGAGGGAAGGCAGTCAGCGAGAAAGGTCACAGGGTAAATCGATGTATTTTATATTCAAAAAAAAAAAAGGACACAGAAAAAAAATGAAGGAATGCCTGCGGCTGCGACTACTATCATTGTTGCGTGTTTGCCGTAGGGACCTTTACTCCAAACTAAGCTAAGCAGTGCCTTTGCATTCGTCCTGCTCCTCAGACCTTAAATAAACTTTTACGGCGTGAATGCCATTTAAATTCGTTACACAGGACAAAAAAAAAAACATAGGACGACACGACGTAAAAAAATGAAGAAATTTCAAGTTATTTACTACAAATGGTCGTGTTGTAGGCCTTATTGACTGGCTTATGGAATGTTGCAGCCTTGGAATACTTTACGTTGCTGCTCGCATTGAGTGTTGATACGTAAACATAAACAGATGGCTGCTCAAATGTCGGGGTCATTCCCTGGCACTGTGGCACAACCCCTTCAAACCTTTGGCGCCCCGTGCAATAAAACTGTGTTTCTGGTTCTTGAAGGAGTACGACTCTGAAATATTGATTCGTCGACTTATCGTGTCATTTGTTGTTTTTATTCTTTGTTTCTCGACCCAAATACAAAAGAAGAAAAGGAAAAGGATTCCACCGACAACAACAAACCTGACGTTAAACGATGGTGGAAGAATAATAATAGTCGTGTATGAAATTTTAATATTTCCTTCTCCAGTAGGAGATCCTTAAAAAGAAAAACAGAAAACATTTCACCGAGTTCCCTTAAAAATTTAAGTCTTTAAGCTTTTTTTTGTCTCGAGGATGACATGAATCCTGTCAGAAATGTTTCAAAACTCATTTATTTCGCTACATGAGTTTAAATTGTTTGGAAGGCTGGAAAAGATACACCGACGACTGTCTAAAAACTGTCGCTTCTATTGCGACACCTCAGGGGTGTGCACATGGTCGTTGACCTAAATCTTTTTTGTACAAATCTCACCCTTGATGCCGGGTGAAAATTGAAAATTACTTATAGAGTAGGTAGGATCAAATTGAAAAGTTTTCTCGTCTTTTTCTTATCGTTTTTTTTTTTCTCCTGAAAAATATAATCTACGAGGATTGATGTTATCCTGGAAAAGAGGAAGGCATAAAAAATATACAATTTTGTCTCTTGGATTGTTTGTCAAGGCTAAGAGGATTAAATTACTGAGAGAAAGACCTTCAAGGATTATGGTAAATAACAAATTGAGTTTTACTTGTAATCAAATGGATTTTTTTGTCCCATGACTTAAATAAAATAAATAAATAGGAAAAGCAAAGATGAATTGTATCCGGCCTGTTGAACACAGTGACATTAAGAGTGTGAGTAGTTAATGAGGCTGATAAAAGATTATTGGATGGCAATTGACTTATTAGTGGTCCCTAAGGACTTAATGAGAGATTCCACCAAAATGGTGGGTGGCTTCCTTTTTCGGGCTAAAATCGATGGCACAATACAGAGCATCATTTATCTTTTTAATGAAATTAGGGTTGTGGAATGTGGGCTCTTTTCTTTGCAATTAATTTGATAGCACTTGAGTGGGTTTTGTTGTTTTTAGGTCTGTGGCCTTCAAGGTGTTACACTCATAAAAGATGAGACGGGGGCGGCATAAGGAAAGTGGTAAAGTAATTTTATTTGAGCAAGGCAGATGATGGTACTTTGCCCCAAAGATTTTCAAAAGAATCTTTTTAATAGCTTACAATTATAAAGTATTTTTCTATGAATTTCTGTTGATTGGCATACCTACTTTGACTATGTAGGGCATTGAAAGTTCACAATACTCCTTAGTCTTCTTTTGCACCCAGTTGTATAAATGAAGTTTCAAAATATTAAAAACTGTCATCCCTATTGCAGTCGTGTGAGAGACACGCACAACTGTTGTCTTGATATTGGTTCGTCTTCTAGGAATGGCCGATGTAGAATGTGGCATCAAATACACGTTAACCTAACCTATAGTATATGCATAACATCCTCCGAGGCGAGTATGTTCTCACAATATCTTCAGCAAAGCTCCCTCAAAAGACAATGTCCAGGGAGGTTTCCAATCATAGCGCTGATTCTTACTCTTACGATTTATCTCGCCAGATTAGCCCATGTACAATTAGTTCAAGGCTCCCGAACTTTATAGAGTCCCTGCCTGAGATATCGTTGCCTTCCATCTTCTGCGGTCCTGAGCACGCTGCTTCCAGTTGCGAAGACCAAGTTTTCTGGCATCCGCGACAGCTTGGCCTTTGTGCCGGAGATTTGGTCTTTTTCGAACCTGGGGTTGAGATTCGAAGATCCTCCTGGCTTAATGGAGCATTGTTGTATCTTGGCTTTTTGGACTGCATGCACATCCTGGTACAGCTCATAAAGTTCGCGGTTGTATCTTCTCCTCCATTCGCCCTACTCGCATAAGGGACCTAATGCAGTTAGCCATGTTGTATATATTGTTAAAAATACTTCTCCCAGCTCCAGAAAGCGGTGCCCTGATGCGGTCGATAATGTTCCCTGATGGAAGTTCCGTAGCTTTTTTTGCCCAGTCAACCGGCGCATTTGTTACCCTTAATATCACAGCATTATGTGGCAATCCCTGACTAGTTCAGAATTGATGCCAAAAGACGTCAGCACTTTGAACGCAGCCTGACTTTCAATGAAGATGGCAATATTCTTATTAGATATTTATCCAATCTCAAGTAGTTCCGCTGCTTTTAGTACGGTCCGGGAGTTTGGCAGCAAGTATAGTTTGTCCTTAAAATACTTTTGCCATGCTTCTAGGCCTTCTTTATTTTCTAAAATCTGCTTGTCTCTATCTTGTTGGTCTTCCATATTTGGTCGTAGATTTTCCACTAATTACCAATTCTGTAGCTTTTTCTTCTCATGATAACCGAAATTCCTCCCAGTCTCTTTGCTTCCTTAACTGCTTCTTTTGTTGACTTCTCTTATCCATAGATTCTCCTATCAGTCTTTGAACTGGTTCATATGTTTTTCAACCATGTCTGCTCCGTTTTTTTGTGGTGTCGGTTTTTATATTTCTTCGTACTTCTCAGCTGTTTTTAGTATTGTTCCTTTTAATCTCCTTCAATTATCCTCCAAATCTTCATATCGAAAAATTTGTTGGATTCTCAGCCACTTATGCTAATCCTCGGAAACTTCTTAAAGTATTATTTGCCCTTTTTATAAGAGATTTAAATTTACTTATCTTCAAATGGGAAGTATAATGATAATCACCTTCCTGTTACACCAAAATACGTGGTGCAGGCATACTGCTTGTTCCTGGAATTTAACCCTTTAATCCCATCCATCAAAATAAATACATAAATGTCCTTATTCTTTTCATGCCAACTGGCATTCCTAACCTATCACTTTAAGGTCACTTATAAAATTTGCTGCAAAATTTACTCCCGTGGACCTTCATCAAAAGTAACTAAATATGTTTCAAGGCCAATTTAGAATTAATGGCTTGAAACTACCTTTCAATAAAATTGAATTTGCCATTTTATATCATATTATTGAATAAGGGTGTCCAGTTTGTCTAGTGACAAGTTGAAATGAAAGTAATTTCTTTCCACAAGGACTGTGACCAAAGGATTAATAAATTACGAGTTATACAAGTTTTGTTTGCCAAGAATTATAAAAATCTTAAGCTTAAGCATATTTTTCCAGCTATAGATCGATTGTAGACACGGAAGATCATTCAATTTGCATCCCTTTCCGGTTTCGAAGTACGTGTAGAACAATTTAAGTGAAAGGGAACCTTAATTTCCGGTACTTAATACGCTGCTTACATGCGTTGGGATTTGTTTACAACTCCTACATAGTTACTTACCAACAATTGAATACAAATTTGCGCTACTTTGCCAACCGCAGAGAGTTTCTACGCCTTTCGGTGCGGTGTCTATTCCATTCGTGGCTCGTAATTTCCGATAGTCTCACGTGAAGGTGAATTGGTTGTTAAACTCATTTGCCATTCTAAATTATGCAGCACGAAAGTGGAAGAGTGTGAACAGCGAAACAGTGCAAACAGTGTGCTATATATGTAATAATTTTAAAACGAAGAACTTATCGATTCATACTAAATAATTACACCCCCGTGTCCTTTCACATAAAATACTTTTTTAATAGAACGTATACTTAGTTAGACAAGCGCCTTTGCAGAGTTCAGAAGTGAGAGAAGTTTTTTAATCAAATTTTTAACTTTAGGTACTAAAAATAAAAATTCTAACAGTTTTGGTAAGAAAATAAAAAATCTTTTATATTTTGCTTTAATTTTTGAGAAAGTATCTTTGAAAATGCCTCTTGAAATAAGAAAAATTGGATAGAATTGAAAGAAAAACCCGAAAAATGTTGTTGAAAAACCTTTGAAATGTTTTCAATCAAAAAACAAGAACTGGTAACTTTTTTCAAAATGTCAAACCTATTTACCCTTTTGTATCGAATAAAAATATCTCAATAATTGCGTAGGTTTAATGTATAATTTCTTAATGATAATAAAATTATATGCTTCAATGTTATTTTAGTTTTCGAAGACAAAAATTTGGCCCTGTCCAAAACGTAAAGAATACGTGGAGTAATAAGTAAGCAAGTCCTTTCAAATTATATGCATTGCACCTTGGACAGAGCAATGGCGTTATAGAAATAAGGAAATCAATTTCTACTATAATTACGACGCCATTGAAATGTTTCGAATATTTGGTTGAACACTTAAGTGTGATAATGTACCTACTTACGTTAGTGTTCATTTTGCATTATTTTTTTGTTTTTGTTTATAAATATTGACCCATTAATCAATAACCAGAATCAACATATTTCAATAAATTGGAAGGCGCAGGGAAGTAACTTTATAGTAATTTGTTTCATATGGCAATAATTCATTTTTTCTCGTGTGAAATTATTATCCAACACAGCTGAGAAAGTGTTCCACAAATATGTTGGAAATAAACTGACTTTTAAGACGAAAAAGAAACAAGTCAAAGCAAAGGAAAAGGTCTAACAAACTACGCAAATTTATCAAAAAGTTTAAAGACTTATTAGACCTTACCAACAAAAAAATTAAGTATACAGCTTAAGGAACCAATTATAGCTATCATTCAAATGCATCATTGGAACAAATCAGTGGAACAGTGATTTCATTTTTTTGGAAATGTCAGTTATAGTTGAAATCGTTGAAAAATAGCTGTCAGTGAAATGGCAACAAGCATAGATTTTAAGGTTAGAATTGATCATTGAAAGCAAAACTGACAGATGAGAATAGAATGAGAAACGAACACATCAGTGAAACGACTATGTTCCAAATTATAGAAACGCAGATCAGCTGTTCATTGAAACCGATTTCGTTCAGTAAAATAATAAAATTGAGTTTAACGAAAATTTTTAATCAGAATTAAGAATTTTTAATTTGCCAATATCGTTTAATCGTCTTAAGATTGGAAATCAAAATTATCAATAATACATTTAAATGAAAGCTATAACTGGCCGCTAAATATAATCGCCATACTTTCCAAAATGTTTGTACCAATAACGACTTAAAAAGTCGGCTTTAATGCTTAATTCTTATGTTCAGAAAACTATGTTTGATTCTTTGATAAAAAATTTGTTTTTTTCATGAATTTTTTATTGAAACAGGGAATCTGTTTAGGAACGCAACATATACATGTATATATATATATATATAGCTACATATATCATTTATTTTCTTTGTTCATTTCAATATAAATTTGTACAACTAATTTACTTACTTAATCATAATCTTAAACTACCTAAATTAATCTTCTAATTTTCTATAATTTGGCAATTGTCAAGAAAACATGTCATATAGCACCCTATGTATTGTTCCTATATCATTTCTATAATTTTGTATTTGCTGACCATCTGGACAACGGAATTATCTCTTGAGAACTTGGCTACGTGCGCGGGTGCATTGTACAATCGATCTCTTTTTCTAGCAACCACCAACCGCGACACATCATCCTAACAGTCCGCATATAGTTAAATTTTGTCTTGATCATTGGCAATTAGAAATAAAGTCGATTTATAACGTTGTTTGAATTTGATTTCTTTTTTGTATCTTTACATTTCTATTATTGCTGATCAAAGTTGGTCCTTCCTGGAAGCCGGATTTTTTGTAATTTGAAGCGCATTTGAAACTAATTGGTGGTTGCTAGATTTTTGGAATCTGGATACATTGGAGAGTGCTAAGTATTTGGAGGGAAGGTAATCTGGCGAGTTTGCTGTCTCTTGGGCTGGTGTTTTGTTAGGCTGTCTCGGAGTGCTGTTGAGGATTTATCTGGAGTTTCCCAATATAGTTGTTGTGAATTTGTATTTGAAGAGAGAAAATTGTAACGCCCACGTGTTCGGTTTTTTGAACCTTGGTTAGTAAGATTGCCATTAATAATTATTATGAATGTGCTTAAGCAATCACGTGGACATTTGAAGGGTGCTATAACTCGCGCGCATACCTATATCTTAGAGGCCGGCGAAAAAGATTTAGATGGTTTAGAAACGCGGTTAGAACGATTAGAAGAAACGTGGAGGGCCTTTTGTGAAAATCAAAATGATCTTTTCCAATATTTCGAAGAAGATGGATACGGTAATCCAGAAATTGATTTTGAAGCGACTGAAATTAAATATATTGAGGCAAAAAGTGCGTTTTTAAAGGCTATTCGTAACCTTACACCTACCGCGCCACCGCCGCTTCCACCACGTGTACAAGGTAGTTGCGAATCTTCCGAGGAACTTCTCAAGCAACAAGCCGTCTTGTTGGAGAGTCTTCTCAAAAACACTACAACCAATTCTGCGTCAAAGGTATCCACTGAAGTTGAGCTACCGCAATTTAAAATAGCTCCTTTCGGTGGTGATTATCGCGAGTGGCCTGAATTTCGGGACATGTTTCAGGGGAGCATTGATTGCAAGAAAAATCTATCTGGTGCTCAAAAGATGCGCTATCTAAAATCGTTTTTGTGTGATGATGCCGCAAAATTATTGAACGGAATCGAAATCGCTGATTCCAATTATGTAGAAGCGTGGGAAAAACTTGAACGTCGGTATGACAAGCCCTTATACATTATTAACGCGCATATTGAAAGTTTCTTGAAAATGCCAACTGTGGTAGTCGCGGATAGTGGACATTTGCGTCGGTTAGCTGATAAATCCGATGAGGTTTTGCGTGGCTTAAAAGCTTTGCAATCCGAAAGCAGAGATCCGTGGGTGATTTATGTCTTGCTTAGTAAAGCAGACTCTGATACGCGTAAAGCCTGGGCGCTTCATACAAATAATTCGGAAAAGGTAACCGTTCAGGAACTTATCGAGTTTTTGGAAGAACGATGCGATGCTTTAGAAGCATGCGAAACGCGACCGAAAGACTTAAAAAACCGCGGGAATAGACATTTGATGCGTTCGGGTGGTGCTTCGAATAATATAAAAAGCTTCGCTATCTCCAATCCATTGTGTCCCATGTGCAAAGGTGACCATATGTTGCCGCAATGCCCTAAATTTCTTGCCTTGCCCATTATGTCTCGTCGCAGTTATGCTAGGGATCAAAGATTGTGCTACAATTGTTTAGGTAGCAACCATTCGTCTTCGAGATGTCGTTCTAAAGCTCGCTGTCATTATTGCCGTATGCGTCATCATACCCTCGTGCATTTGGATCCAACAGTTAATAATAGTAACAATCAGAAAGCTGAAAAACCTTCGACGTCTGAAGAGGTTCCTTTATCGATTGTTAGCAATCATATACAAAATGATATTCGTCCTTCCGGTATTTTGCCAACAGTAATGGTTCAAGTTGTAGACGCCTTTGGTAAAACCCAACGTTGCCGTATGCTGCTCGACACCGGGTCCCAGGCTTCTTTTGTTACGGAAGGTTTGGTGAAAAGGTTAGGCCTTCGTCGTCGTCACGCTCGTCTTCCTGTTTCTGGTGTCTCCTCCCTTCAAGCTGGTATTACACAAGGTGTCGTGAGCCTACATCTTAAATCTTGTGTTAATTCAAATGAAATGGAAGTTGAAGCCTTCATTTTGAATCAGATTACTTCAAAAACCCCTCTGGTGCCTTTTGGTTTTGATAAGTCTTTGGTGGTGGAGGATTTGCAATTGGCCGATCCAGGTTTCAACACCCCAGGTCCAATTGATGTTTTGCTTGGATCTGATAAGGCTTGGAGCATTTTGCTTGACGGTCGTCGTACAGATAGAGATGGTAATTTGATAGCACAGAATACCATTTTTGGATGGGTTATAACTGGAAATATCGCAGCCAGAGAAATTCTCTCGTTACATATAGGAGTGGAACCGGACGTTGATGTTATTTTGAAGTCATTTTGGGAAATGGAAGAACTTCCTCCCAGTACGTTTTTAATCGACTCTGAGGACGTTGCTGATGTTTATTTTGGTAAAACCTTTTCTCGTGCGCCAGATAATAAGTATATTGTTGAGTTGCCGTTTCGACATAGGGACGTGAAATTTGGAAATACCATCTCAGGAGCTTTATCTCGGTTGTCAGCTATGGAACGTCGGATCTCTCGCCAAGAAAATCTTCGTTTGGAGTATTGTCGTTTTATGAAGGCTTATCAAGACTTAGGGCATATGGAGCTCATTCCAGAAAGCGAGATCGAACCTACATCTGGGAAGACTTTCTATTTGCCACATCACGCGGTTGTCACAAATAAATTAAGGGTTGTTTTCGATGGGTCCCATAAAGATGGAAATGGAATCAGCTTGAATGAAATGCTTCATGTAGGGCCACCACTGCAGCGTAATCTAATAAACGTGTGCTTACGTTTCAGAGTTCATAAATATGTTTTTTGTGCTGACATAGTAAAGATGTTTCGACAGATTTGGGTTGCTACAAAACATCGTGATTTTCAGCGTATAACGATCTGGCGAGAAAGTCCTGACGAACCTATTAGACACTACCGATTGCGTACGGTAACCTACGGTACTTCACCTGCTCCCTTTCTATCCATGCGGGTTCTGAAACAGCTCGCCTTAGACTACACGGATCAATTTCCTATTGCGTCGCAATGCATTTTGCATGATTTTTATGTTGACGATATCATGACAGGGTCAGATTCAGTGTGCGGAATCTTAGAATTGAAAAGGGAGCTGATTGAGCTATTATCCTGTGGAGGCTTGGAGTTGAGTAAATGGAACTCCAACTGTTGGTCAATTTTGAAGGGTTTGGATTGTCAGCCAGCCGTTTCCTTAGCTTTGGATGGTGCAAACAACTGGACAAAGGTTCTTGGGTTAGTTTGGAATCCTCACCGTGACACCTTTACTTTTAAAATATCTTTAGAGGAATCATCGTCGTCACCCACTAAGCGAATGCTGTTGTCAGAGATTTCGAAAATCTTTGACCCATTGGGTTTTCTGGCTCCTGCCACTATTTTGTTTAAAATGCTGTTTCAGGAGTTATGGGTACACAAGACGAAAATTGGATGGGATGATCCACTGCCAACTGAAATAGCTGATAAATGGATTTCCTACCGGAAGGATTTACTCTATTTTGAAAAAATCAACATTAGTAGAAGGTGTATGTTAGATTCAAAACGGTTCTATTTAATTGGGTTCTCAGATGCTTCCGAAAAGGCTTATTCGGCCGTTGTTTACGCCCGTAGTTTGTCTAAAAATGGAGCAATCGAAATTCAACTTGTTGCTGCTAAAACCCGTGTTGCCCCTGTCAAACAACTTACCATTCCTCGCTTGGAACTTTGTGGGGCGCTGTTACTAAGTCGTCTTATTCAACTCATTCGTACTTCTCTAGACGTGAAACCGGTCCAAACCTTTGCCTTTTGTGATTCGCAAATCGTTTTAGCATGGCTTTCCTCTCCACCTCGTCGATGGAATACCTTCATTGCGAATCGTACCTCCGAGGTTCTTGATGTTCTTCCTCGGTCTGATTGGAACTATATTCGCTCAGAGGAAAACCCAGCTGACTGTGCGTCGAGAGGGGTCGAGCCCAGGAAATTGTTGCAGTTGGAACTTTGGTGGAAAGGTCCTGATTGGCTTTCGATGGATTCTGGTTTCTGGCCCATCACGGCAGAAAGGGTTGAATTAGCGGATGTACCGGAAAGAAGGAAAGAATCTGTGGTCGCAAATATATTGTCAGTGGAAGAAGGAGCTCTTGACCAATTGGCAAAACGGGTATCTTCATGGTTTCGCTTAATTCGGATTGTAGCCTTAGTTCGACGTTTTGGTAGGAATTGCAGAATGTCTGCAACGGATCGCTTGTTGGATTTTATTCGGTCTACAGAATTGATTTCTGCTAAGCAAACGTGCCTGCTATGGGCTCAACAGGAGTTTATGGAAGAGATTGAAGCTCTGAAGTCTAACAAATGTGTTTCTAACCGATCTAAAATTTCTTCCTTGTCACCCTTTCTGGATAATGTTGGCCTGTTGCGAGTTGGAGGAAGACTTTCCAATGCGGCGTATGTTCCCTTTGCGATAAAACACCCAATAATCCTGTCAAAATGCCATCCTGTCACTCTACTGATTCTGCGAGAAGCTCATGTGAAATTTCTCCACGCAGGTGTGTCGGAACTTTTCTCTTTTGTACGTCAGGAGTTTTGGATTCTTGGAAGTAGAAACCTCATAAGGAAAATTGTGCACGATTGCATGTATTGTTTTCGCCTACGTCAAAGTACATCATCACAACTGATGGGAAACTTGCCTTCTTCACGACTTTCGCCATCTTTTGCTTTCGCCCATACAGGTTGCGACTACGCTGGACCAATAACACTCCGTCTATTAAAAGGAAGGAATCCAAAGCTAACAAAAGGGTACTTTGCGTTGTTTGTTTGCATGGTGACAAAGGCTCTACACCTGGAAGTAGTTAGTGATTTGTCCACGGATGCCTTTTTAGCAGCGTTGCGACGATTTATTGCCAGGAGGGGAAAATGCCGTGTCATCTACTCGGACAACGGCACCAATTTCCAAGGAGCTGCAAGAACTTTGTCTGAATGGTACACGCTGGCACGATCCAAGGAACACAATGACCAAGTTTCCACAACGTTAGCAGCTGAAAACATCAGATGGGAATTCATTCCACCACACAGCCCTCACTTTGGGGGGCTTTGGGAAGCGGGGGTCAAATCTGTGAAACAACATCTTCGACGAGTTGTGGGGAATAATATCTTAACCTTTGAGGAGATGTCCACTTTGCTTTCCCAAATTGAAGCCTTATTAAATTCTAGGCCTCTTTGTGCAATTTCTGATTCAGATTTGAATCCGCTAACTCCATCTCATTTCCTTATAGGTAGACCATACACAGCGATAACGGAGCCCAGCTGTTTAGACGTCCCACTCAATCGACTTGGACGATGGGAGCTCATACAAAACATGTTGCAAGGGTTTTGGCGTCGATGGCACTCTGACTACCTAACAACGCTTCAACAGCGACCTAAATGGAAAAAGGAGACCAGAAATTTTCAAATTGGTGACCTAGTTGTGGTTAAGGAGCCCAATACGCCACCATCCAAATGGGCACTAGGACGCGTCGACGCACTTCATCCGGGCAAAGATGATCTCGTACGAGTGGTTTCTGTGCGTACCAAAAATGGCATTTTTAAACGCCCAATAACAAAGCTAGCTATCCTTCCTTGTTCCTGAAATTCCTTCAGGGGGGCCGGCGTGTTTAGGAACGCAACATATACATGTATATATATATATATATAGCTACATATATCATTTATTTTCTTTGTTCATTTCAATATAAATTTGTACAACTAATTTACTTACTTAATCATAATCTTAAACTACCTAAATTAATCTTCTAATTTTCTATAATTTGGCAATTGTCAAGAAAACATGTCATATAGCACCCTATGTATTGTTCCTATATCATTTCTATAATTTTGTATTTGCTGACCATCTGGACAACGGAATTATCTCTTGAGAACTTGGCTACGTGCGCGGGTGCATTGTACAATCGATCTCTTTTTCTAGCAACCACCAACCGCGACACATCATCCTAACAGTCCGCATATAGTTAAATTTTGTCTTGATCATTGGCAATTAGAAATAAAGTCGATTTATAACGTTGTTTGAATTTGATTTCTTTTTTGTATCTTTACATTTCTATTATTGCTGATCAGAATCATTACATGTTTTGTTATTGAAATCCAATTCCCATTTAGGGCGGATCCATTATATCCTATTTGGATTGGGGACGAATTGGGTCTTAATCTTGGCTAAATCGAGTTAGTAATGAATTGAATCCGGCTCATGTATGGTACTAGTTTCCTTATTTGCAGAGCTATGTTTGCCAAACAATGACCGCGTTCCCTACGTCTGGAATTCTCTAGCTGCTAGATTGGTAAAACACACTAGAAGATGAAACGTACAGCTAGAGTTAGAAAGTACTAAACTTATACCCCATGCGCCCTGTTAATATGAGCAGATTGTGAGATTGGATTGGGAACGAATTGGGTTTCAATCTGGGTTCGATCGAGTTCGAAATGAATTAAAATCGTGTAATATACGGCATGTCCAGAGGTGCTTTTGCCAAACAATTAACCCTTATTAGCTATATTTGTATCTTGAACTTGCAGTATGCATATCTCATTCGTGTGGAAATACAACCCCCTTTTCTTTTCTCACGCCAGACCGATTAATTTCCCTCTCTTCATTCTTTGGCTGCCAAACTCGATCTTTCTATCCTTCGATCCTCGATTTTCAAGGTAAATTTCAATCCGATCGCAGAACATTTTGTAATTAGATGGATTCAATCCTGATTCAATTAAGTTCGAAATCGATTTTCACATATAAACGGGACAATGCATACTTTTTTACTTTTCTGTCAAATTAAAAACATACAACATACATACATAAATCTATTTCAGAGCTACAAGAATGCAATGACTCTTTCTCATTATCTATATCCCGAAGAAGATATTAATACCAAGTATTCGTAAATCTTTTACCGCTTACAAGGTTCAGATATCTGTATGCAGTCACCTTCTTCTTCGTTTTGGCGCTTTTCACTTAAGTCAACCACAAATGTTAACACTTCTCAAAGGAAATAGCCATCCACAAATGAATACCTTTAAATCATATACCAAAGGTCAAGTGACCATAATGTATAATTCATTCGGCGAACACTTCTCAAATTCATGCTGATTTTTCCCCCTATCCAGCGAATCAGACATAAATTCCTAAATGTCAAAACTAATTTATTTTTGCTCCACAACAGTGACATCTCCATGTGGGACATTCAAAGTTCTAAACCTCATAGAGTTTCGGAAAAAAAAAGTCCCATTAATTCGAATAGCTTACACAAATATCAGCAAATACTAGTTCCATGACATGCATTAAAAGACCAGAAAAAATAAACTATTCAGTTTGTTTTAATTGCTTTTCAACAGAACAGAAAAAAAAAACACTCAACTCCAATGAAACGTAATGGAAACTCCCCAAAAACCAAATGACTCAGCTAAAAACCCACTTTGACTCAAATACAAAATAAAACCAATTAAACTTTCATAATCATAACTTTATCCATAAAATACGCACAATTTTATCAAACAACTAAACATCTATTACACAAATCTGCTATTCCATTAACATTGCATCGCCAAAATATATTGCTTAGAAATTAAATTACCAAATATTGCTCTCTGCTACTGTCACGTTTGTGTTCGGTTCATAAATCCTCAACGCTTATGGCAATCCGCACATATGGACTTATGTATATTTGTATATAAGCTTATATCATAAAATATTCACGGGCCTTACGCCCGACCAAAAGAAACAAATACTCGCCACAACGACAAAAAAAAAAAAAAAAAAAAAAATGAACCCGGATTTTAATTCCAAATGCCATTCACAAAACCTCGAGAATAGCCTCTCGTTCACAATGGAAGCACTGAAGCCCTCAAAATCCTGTAGAATTTGCTCCACCATAAAATCTATTTCATACCACATCCCTTTGTGGCAGCAGCAGCGTGACCAGTGGAGTCGAAAAGTGTCTAAAACAGATGACAAAAAACAAAGCTATTCATTTTTATGAGAGGTAATTGGAATTCTCTTTAAAACTAATGGATTGAAAGTTTATTACTATCGTCGAACCTAAATTGATATTTCGTTTTTCAGTATGGAAGGTCAGTCATTGTGAAAGATTTTTAAGTTAGTAAAAATGATATCGAAGACATTTCGTTTTCTTTTAAAGAATTTGTGAGAAATTTTTCACAGTCTCCATCAGTGCTTATTTTTATTTTTGGTCCATTAAATGCAACAAAAAAGTACTTCAGTATAAAAACTTAAGGTAGAGGTTAGTGAACTAGAGAACTATAGTATTCATAGAAGTAAAAAATCAAAATCCTATAAAAGTAGTGAGTTCTAACTAACAAACTAAGTGGACTTCTAAACATAAGAACTTGTGTTCTTAATGAACTGATGAACTAAACAATAACTGAAACAAATGATGTACTGATCCAAACACACACTCAATTCAACAGTGTTGTGATCGCGCATGCGTTAATTAGTATTAGCATAGCCTTGTTGCGTTAAATCGAACAGGTCAAAAGCTCGACTGAGTAGAGAACATCTTTACCATAGACAAACTAATACAGACGATCGTCTTTACGTTCCGCACTCGAAAATTTTGTAAAATACGCCGAGTTTAAATTTCCTATCTGTGAATACATGTGAACGAACGTGCGAACAGGATGTAACTAACTGTCCCTATCTTTCCTTTTGCACACCACATTTTCAGCAGCCTGTCATTCTGTTAACAACAACAAAATGTACGGAAAAATGGCTGCGCCCATTAAATGTACCGTGGATTGAGAATGTGTGGGTGAGCTCCGATTTGATTTTGACGGAAACGATCTATGATCTTTACTCAAACACTGAAGTCGAGTATACGAACAGGCGTCCTAAAAGCCAGATTACCATAGAAGAACACATTGTTTCTTCTAATTAAAATTTCGCCATCAAGGTCGGCTAATAAAATGAATGATTTTTTTTACCGAACTGTCACTGCTTTATTTAGTAGTTCACTGCTTTGAACTAGTTCTTTTCAGACCTGCTTCCTTGTTGGTCAAATCGCTTAGGCCTCGTTCACACGACGTCTATTCGATTTGATTTTTTTCTCGTATAAGCATACATAACCACTACAATTTTCGAAAAGTTTTGGCATTTCAAAACAATATGGAAGCAACATTTGTTGCCAATTCAAGTGTATAAAATAAATAATAGGCCCTAAGCAGCCCGTAGAGAGCCAACATGTAGTTGCTAACAACGATTTTGTTCATTTTATCACTTACAGAAGGGACCTACAATTTTATGCCATATCCGAGAGATTTTTCGATATGCTTCCTTATGACAATACTCCGTGAAAAACTTTGATGGTATTTTTTTGGTACTCCAACTTGGAGCCACAGGCACAGCAGTCACCGTAGACATCGTATTTAAGTACTTATAATATAAAACAAAGTTAACATATGGTCACATGAAAAACTTTTTTAAATAGGTAGTTGCCAAGTGATGGCACAGTGTTTTCTTGTGATAAATTATGCAATCAGGGTGGACTTTAAATTTAAACTTCTATCCCGCATATATTATCTTAACTTCTTCATACGATTTTGTGAATTTCAAATAAGGTCATTTACAATACAAACCTCGAAACCACTCCCAAAACCTGTTAGCTAAAAGAATGATTATTTGCTTTATAATAAGAAAGATGAGACATCAAAAAATGAGAACGGGGAAAAGGTAAATACCTTTTGAAAAGAAGGAAAAAATTGATCCTTTGGCCAGTATAAATGCGAATTTCTTTAGAAAACTGAATAAAGTAGTCCGCACCAATGTTGTAAATTGATGTTTTTATGGGTATTTGCCGTAAATGTTAACTTAATCCAATCTGCACAAAAGTTCAAAACCATGTAATGCTTGTGAAAGTCGAAAGGTGATTTGGGTTGAAGAAGTTTCATGAGTGTTACGACTGAGTAGTCAAACATTGAATACAACTCTAAATTTGGACTTCCATACACCTGTTCCTGCATTGGGAAAATATAGCAGTTCACCTGGAAACCTTTCAACAAGGTTGGTGGTGGCATTTTTTTATTTGGAAAAACTTTTTCGTCTGTCGCACCAGTTAAGTATATTCCAGGCGGAAATTATACCAGTCATCATTTTCAGAAACAGTCAAATCTTTACAGAATCATCTCAAGGTGATCAACGATTGCTGAATAGCACAATGTCAGCATACAAAATGATAATAAATAGCACTTAACCTTAAAATGAAAGATGAAACCACTAGTAGTAATCAAGGGAAAAAACAAAGAATTTAATTCCCAAAGAAATCATAACTTGGAAGTATAACTAAAAACTAACAGCTCACCTAGAAAAAGTAATGTCACCTTGAGGTAGTTCTTAGTTTCAACGATTCTTGTAAATTGAAACAAAACCTGTCTTTTGGAAGAAATTAAAAGTGCAATGCAAATTTTTGTCGTAATTGACTGAAAAATCCTCGGTAACCATAAATAATGGATACACTTCTACTTTGAATGGTTTAAAGAAAAGATGTTTGTGCTGCACTTTTACAAAAATGAATGTATTTTGAGCGTTTTTAAAGTCCTTTGAAAAAATCAATAAATATCTTATCACCGCTTAGAGTTATGGTAAATATAAAAAGGAGTAGAATTGAATAGAATGTTATTTCAGAAACATAAAAGTATATTGCTGGAAACTGGTCACCTATCTCAGAACCCAAAAAACCATTTGCTTCTTTTAATAAATCTAAGTAGATTCATTGTCCGTGGCTCTGCTACCCCTGCAATGCCAGGAAAGAACCTTAGAGTACGTAAGAACTGTTCTCATAAATTGGACCAGTAACACAGTATACGTTGGATGGACTCTGCCTCCTCACAGCTTCAGTATAAGTCATTGAACTCTGCATTCTACTTGCGAAGCATTGTTCCTATGGCGCAATGTTCTGTGAATGAGAAGAAATGGTCCTAGAAAGGACCAATCCATTGTTAGCAATGATTTTTTTGTCTTATTAAATTTTAACAACAAGGCACGAGATGTGCCCCTCTAGACTGCCAAAAGGCGTTGGCCTTTTTTTCTGTGACGTTCCCAACCGGCGGCAGTATGTTTCGTGCCTCATCGAAGTTTTAAAACCGATCCTGGCCTATTTATCTACCGTATCTTTCCCTTCTACATTGCTGTGTCCAGGTACTGATAAAGATAAGAAAGTCTCGACATTTCCTGACCGGTTTCGATTTGACTGTATGTGATTCTATTCGCTTGGCTATCTACAAAGATTGTTAAATCTGACGAAGGAATAAGACTATCATTTATTGATATGGCAACCTTTTCTATAGACAGTATTAGAGCATGCAACACACGGTCTACTTTTGGAAGTCTACTTTTGGAAGAACCGGTTTCCGTACCTACATCCGTATATCCATTTAGGAGTCGTCAGCGTAAATCGTAATCTCATGATCCGTTATTACCCTTTTTGACTCTCAGTCATCGGGACTAAGGTATAGGATATCATTATAAAATCATATTAAGCGATTATTAAATCCGTTGGGGATTATAAATCCGTTGTAGCTTTCGCCTGTTGTCCTTATTTTGTTCATTATCGTATATTCGTGTGTCTATTGTCAGCTTGTTTCCCAAGTCTGAGCGCTCCTTTTGCAGCACTTCTCGCAACAAACAAATCCAAAGGGAGGACATAGAGAATCACATCCTGCTTGTGGTGCTCTTCTAACAAAGTGCTTCTAGACTTTGTATACTCTGTAGAGTCTACCTTACTAAAGATCATTCCACTGTATGTATTCAAGTGCACCACTGTAACAATTAAGCACAACATGTAAATAACGAACGAAAATAGAGTCATCAAATAATAAGATAAACTTCTAAGCAATTTTGGAAAGCTGTCTCTAGACAGATGGCTAGGAACTTAAATCACAGAGAAAAATATTGGAAAAATTAACGCCAGACATTAACTTTGTCTGCTTCACACATTAATTAGTCTGCTTTCCCTTTAAATATTTAACAATAACCCTCTGTTAAAGAGTCAAAAAGAGATCCTTAAATTTAACACGGTTCGCTGAGCTGCAATCAATCAAATAATTTTTCAGCCACAACAAGGTTTTCCTCTTAACCCAAACCCAAACCTCCTAGGACTTTATTGCGACGCCACTGTTCAACACTCGCTGGGTAAGCACTTCATATTATTTTCGTGTATCGATTGTTCTCGCACTGATGAATGATTAATTCGTTCAGTGCTAGAGTATGGGACAAAGTTATAATGCCTGCCATATCCTCCATTCTTTTATTTTGTCGGTCACAACCAACAACCCAACTTCTATTAGTACTACCACACTTGCGGCACACACAAGTGACTAAGTCGGTTAGCTTCATATTCGAAACAATGACGTGACTAGGGTATTTTGGATATTACACACAACAACTATCTGTACTACGTCGCGTCGCCGATGGCTTTATTGTTTGTATGTAGGCCAAATTGAAGTCGACAAATGCACGATATCCACCCGCGCTGTAACCAATCAATCAATAGAGTAACAGAACCCTATCAAGCGCAAAAGATACCACCACCGCTATGCACTTGCAGTCCACCTCAGGCAAAACAGTCTCGCTGACATCCCTCCAGGTTCCTGTAGTCTACTGTAGTGAGTGCGCGCCTCTGTGTGTATATCCTTAAATCAATTTTAATTGCTTTCTGCTGGTGGCACTTACTTCCACTGTTGACATTCAATTGGAAAATTCAAAAGCCATCTGATTTTTTCGTCATCTGTTTTTTTTTTTAATTTAAATAAAAGTGCAAGTTAAATTGTGCATGTGTCAATTCAGCAACCCCTCGCTCCTTCAATGTAGAAAGTGCTTAACCTCTCGTGTATCCGATGCATGGAATGCCTTGTTTTTTTTTTTCGTTTTCTTTAATTATTTTAATGCCTTGATATTACCTATAGAAACAATTTAATTTATATATGTATATGTCACATGTCTGTAGCTATGTAGCAATGAATGGTAATTGAACGAATTCAAGTTACAGGGTTGTCCAGGATGTCGCAGGTAATAGTGAGGATATAATTTTAGATCGTTTATCGCCTAGCACGCAGTATTCCATAGCAGTAACGGCTATTAGGCTTGGAAAAAAATATCGCAGTAGACAAATTATATTTAGAACTCTAGGTAAAGTGCGCCATAACTCATGAGCTTAATGGATATTATTTTTCACAAAGAAAAATCAAACATTTATTTGCTAACAGATTCACCTAAGACATCGCTACAACAGGACTTTAACGGAGCAATGCCACCGAATAAGGCGTTAAATCCGGGCGTTTACTTGGATGACATTATATCAACATCCGCCAGTAATCTATCGAACTCAACACAACAGAGAGAACTTCCACCGGTAAGCTTCAACAAACAAACAAACAAAAAAATATTTTCTTATGATTTATCTTTAAGATACGCGGCGTTGAAATCGGCATCGTACTCATTGTGCTAATGGTGTGGGCAGGTGCTATAGCACTATTCTTCAATCGTTGGGGTAAAATACGGATGTTGCTACCCTACCAGCCGGACTATAAGCATGAACAGTTGAAAGTACCCGGTACCGGGGTGTGTTCCGGAGGTGTGTGCACTGGCCAGCATTCACATCAGGTAAATATATCTGTCATTTCCATTTGACTTACTACAGAAATGTTACATGACTCTGTCTGTCTGTCGTACAGCAAGTCATCTTGTTATAAAAAGAAAAATATTCTATACCTACTCTCACCTCACTCGTGGGAGTATTTTTAGCTGACGATTTCATTAAGAGTCCTAGTTCTAGCTCTGGTTTCATATTAAATTACATTAACAAACACGAAGGCTTGCTGCATGACATGAGAAGAAATACAAAACAAAAACAAAAATACTTATATATAAAAAAAAAAATACCATCACATGTCTTATTCATGCACTAAAACCGAGAAAGAGAGAGAGAGAGAGGGAAAAAAAAGAGAGTGAAAAGGGGAAACCCAATTTAATATTGTATATTGACCTGACTTGATGCAGTTTTGTTTTTATGCTTCCTTTGAGAATTTTTGGATGGGACTAAATTTAAAGCTGACCACACATCGACGAAGAATATTACTCTGTACACTTTTATCGATGTCATCTAAGTAACATACTTACATACATGAATGTAATTTATGGCACCCAGCTGTGGTGGTATTTTGATTCCATTAGGGCACGGAAATAGCCAAAATGATTTGTTGTGGTCATTGACATTAATAATATTGAATTTTGTTTATACATTAGGGTGTACCTGCTGCCAAAGTGCACCTTTGGTGGTGTCGATTTCGGCTTAAGTTCATTGTGAACTTATTCTATGAATATGTGTTTTTTTTTACACTTTTTACTTAGCAATGGATTTATATTCGTCGTCTTAGTTGCTATTAAATAAGGTTAACGACCTTAATTGAAACTTCCCCCATCTAGAGCTCTAGTTACAGTGCACAAACCTTTATTCTTTTGGAATATTTAGCATTTTATATTATGATTACAGACGTAGAAAAATACAAATTCCAGCATAAAGCTGCTAGCTGCTAGCTGCTAAAGACGCACAGAACCTCTAAAGCTGCTTAAGGAAAAAGAAACAAACAGAACTAGTTTCCATAGTTGTTTTTTTTTTCATAATTAGCGCAAACCAAAGACGATATGAATACTGTCATCCTGACATACATAGCACGGGCGAGGGGAAAATTGGAAGGGGAAAGAGTTGGTGTAACACATGTTATGTAAGGTTTCAACATTTATTCTGAATGGGAGGCGTCCAAACTGACTGGGAACAGTTGTTTGTAATTTTTTTCTATTCGTTCATAATTCACAGTAGTTTTTCGCGTTTGTGTTAAAATACACTCAAGTTCTTTCCAAGTGAATTTTATAATTTCCTTACTGTGAAAATTTAATGAATAATATGGCTCAGTGGTTAGTGCGTTGGACTACTGCGCAAGGGGTTCTAAGTTCGAATCCAGAAAAATACCATCAACAGTTTTTTCACGGCCCCACCTCTTGCGAGTGTCTTTGTCAGACAAGAGTATAACTGTCATGAGAAAGCTTCTCAAAACCCCTATGCCCTGAGCACCAAAAATTGTATTCATTATGACCGTTTTAGAGTGGCCCACACAAGCCTTGATAATGCTCCAAAGTATATTGCCCATAGCAAATGTGTGTCAACAGTGTCCTCCAAAAAGATGGGTAAATCCAAACCCCACTTCAAATAGTGACTTTGAGAAAATATTATAGTTCTTCGTGTATTGCACTCAAATTTTCAGCGTCTAAAGGTGCGTCCAGACCGAGTGAAACATTTCTGAAACACTGTTTCGTAAAACATTTCATAAACATTTCTGAAACATTTTATAAATATTTCATAAACATTTAATAAATGTTTCAGAAATGTTTCGCTCGGTCTGGACGCACCTTAAGAAGTAACAATTTAGCTTAGTCACCTATCTACATATGTACATGCGTCAAATTGTAGATAAGCCACAAACAGAACCATATTCGGTAAATGAGGCAACTTTTGAACAGAAAATTTGTACCTTTGCTGCCACTGACCTAATCCCTTACAGTATTCATCAAATCAGATATCTAATACGTTATGATTAGCAGTTTTTTCATCGCTTAGGAACCACAAGAAAAGTTTTAATTTAATTTAACAGTAAGAGCTCCATTGATAAAGAGATACTGCTGTCAGCGCCTTCTGATTATTATTTTCTATCGAATCACATTATTTACTGGTAGTGTCTGCTAGTCATAAAACTTCTTTCAAAAGGTAACGACGTAATTGATATCAAATACGGTTGAGGATATTGCATGAGAGTTGCACATTAAGCAAAAGAATTTATATTTCTTTAGCTTATCCAGACAAATATGACAATGTCAATTCCTTTCTTTTTTTCAGAAATAAATTCTTACACTCTTGTTATCCAAATGTGCTTGCAAATATTTGCACATCTTATATAGACTTGAATTGAATAAAGGCTCAGCATTCAATGTCGTAAATGACATGACAGTTTATGCGACTGCGAGTGAATGAAAGTATTTTATGGCGACGAACTAGTCAACAAAGGAAAGTCCATAAACATACATGTATGTGTCAGTCATACATCGCCTCAAGGTATTCAGATGCTCACTACCACCATAAGAATTCCCTATACAATTGGCATCACCTCCTCTGTTCAAATTTAAAAATATATTTTATATTTCTTTTTTGAAACCACCGACAGAATACGTTTAGCAATCAGGAGTAAAAGTTTCCCAATTACAATTGCTAAACCAATTTATTCGGCCTCTAACCAACAAAACTTTTTTTTGGCTCATTTGACTTTATGAACCGAAAAAAGAAATGATGCCTTTAGCGGTTTAATTTTTAATTATTTTCGTGATATAAAGAATTACCTACACCATACTAAAAACTGTTGTCGTAGTGTGGTTAGGATTTGTGGAGGATGTCATCCACATGGATATTTTAATGCATTCTGTGGTTTTGACACGTTCAGTATTGTGACATTTAAAAATATTTTTGTTTCCATTCCTACAATTTGAAAGGCAGATAAAATAAATACTTAACTGACATACAGATATGCTATAGCAACCTAGACATTGCTATATAGTCTGCATGTTAGTGTCCTTAAATTGATTCACACGTCAGTTAATTATTTAAGATACATTAAATATGTAAGACTTGTTTAAGTTATTAAATATGAATCGTCCTTTTTATCACTCGTCATTTGCAAATTCAGAAAAAAAAATTACAAGGGATTTAGGCTTAAACATAGTAACTTAAATATTAGCTTAACAATGACTAATCAGTTTAATAAGTTTTGAAGTAATTAAAAAATAAAAAAACATAACCCGTCACGATTAATTCAAATTGTTATTGTGATCTCACCTTCATGTATTACCGCTGACACTTACTTGGAAAGAAAAAAAAGTGGTTGACATGCAAATTATTTATTTATGAAAAAATGTTCATACGCGTATACTTGGTTCAATTAACCCAATTCCCCAAGTCGAATGTCTGCGTATTCATACGTATCTTCATTCGAATAAAATTTAAATTCTTATCCTTCGTTTTGTAGAATACGATTTCTTAAAGAAGCATCGCACATCATTGAGGATTTGCAAATGTCAACATCTTATTCTTAAAGCGGATGAACAGAAATCAAAACAAATAAAAAATTTGTCATTTTTTCGTATGAAATAAATTTGTGGAGAATAAAATATAGAAAACAATTCAATTCTTTTTCAATAAAGATTAGGGCAACAGTCTTATGGTTGAAAATACAGTACCGAGCAAAAAAATGTAAGCCAAAACACATGGTGACGTTGTATGTAATTTGGCCACTTTTTTCGTATTATTCATGTTCAAGGATATTTGGTCGTATTCTGACTTTAACCGTTCTATAGCTTCAGCGCAATTTGATATTAAACATCAAAATATTCTTCTAAAAAAATTAAGTGCACGACTGGTTCGTACGTATGTACTTGCACCTTTGTGCTGTTAGTTGGAAATGAATAAACTTTGAAAAATAAAATTACATATATGAGAACATATTTTTTTTTTAATTTATTCCAGAATTAAAGGCCATATTTTTATATTCCATCGAAATTTAACCGAGAAATGGCCATATTTCTAAAACCAGTTAATAAGTAAAGTACCGTTATACGCTTTTTAGCCAAAACCGCGGTAAGCCATTTTATGACATTTGTATAGACTAGCTCAAATATGAAATTTAATCAAAATCTTAAGAGCCGTTTTCAAGTACACTAATTTTTTGTTAAGTTGGCCATAAGTTAAGTACCGTTATAAGCAATTTTGGCCAAAAAAGTGGTAAGACATTTTATTAGATTTCACAAGACTAGCATAAGTATAAAATTTAATCAAAATCGTTAGAGCCGTTTTCCAGAAAATTGGCTAAGAACCAATGACCGCTTGACCCTAAGAAAAGTACCGTTATTATCACTTTTAGCCAAAAATTTGGAACGTCATCTTTTAGCATTAATCCAGTTCTATACACACTAAAAATTTTAATGAAATCGGTTTACCCGTTTTTTGACAAACTGGCTTTTAACCAAATTAACCTTAAGTGCCGTTATAAAAAATTTTGGCCAAAATGTTCTAAGCCATTTTATAGTATGTATCTAAGCTCGATTCAGTATAAAGTTTAAACAAAATCTATCAATTTGGCTGTAAGTAAAGTACCGTTATTAACGCATTTTGCCAAAAATGTGGTATGTCATCTTATAGAACTTTGCCAAACTAGCCGAAATATGAAATTTAAAAAAAAAAACGTAGGAGCCGTTTTCCAGAAAATCAGCTTTTTGTTAAATTGGCCTTAAGTAAAGAACCGTTAATATTAGGGATAGAACAAAAATTTCAATTTCTCCTCTAGGGATTACCCTACAGACCCTAGATATGAAGTTTGATCAAAATCCGTTAACCCGTTTAGGCTGTAGCCTCGCTGACAGACAGAATTTTCAGACCCACTTTTTTCAACTTCTCTATAAAGGTAATATCAGAATTTATCAAAATCCCGAGATCGAAAATTTTCACGAATCGAAAACTTGTAAAACTTTTCACTCGAATATCGACTCCATAATTTACTCATCGACTTGTATGATAAAGGTATAACACCAACAGGGGAGTGAACCCCTTGAGAAGGGTAAATTTGTTATTGCTTTTTTTTAAGGTTATTTCAATTCAACATTATATTGAGATGTTTACATTGTCATAATATTATGTCAGAAATTATAATACAGCGTAGCTGGTCAGTGAACAAATCCTTAATGTGTTCTATATGCCCACCTTCTTTTCAGTAAACTATGTCACGAGACGCCGAATGGCTATCTTTTAGTACCACCTGTTCAAATAAAATACTTTATTAAAAATAAGGTCATCTACCTGCGTCATTATGCTTTCAAGCAAAAGCAAAAAAAGTTGCCCGTACGTCACTTACTTCGACTTAAAAACAAACATTCAATAAAAAAAGGTTACGTATACGCCATACACTTTCACAAAACCTTTAAACTCTCGTCCACATGGCCAGTGTGATACTAATTACAATTTGTATGTACCACCAGGCCGCCTTCCCCCCATTTGATTGATGAAGGAAACCAAATTCAATTAATGTACATTTTAGAACTTGTCCCCTTGCCTCAGCACTCTCTCTCTCGCTCTCTATCTCGCTTCTAGTTCGACTTGAAATTGAATTACTTACTTTCTCTCAAACAAAAGTTTACCACCTACGAATCAACATTTATACATATTACCCCCGTATTAAGCGTTTATATATATGAACATATATGTATATCGAAACCAGGCGAATATAATATTTATAACTTTGTACTTTTATTTGTAGAATATACACACAGACATGCTCATACAGGTACATAAACTTATCCAGTACGATTCACGTAGTATTTTCATTCATTCCTTAAAAAAATAGAAATTCTTGAAAAAAATAAAAGTTTTTTTTTTTTTAGTTTTACTTGAGATAAAGTAGCTTCACGTGCTTATACAAAAAAAAAAAATTAAAAAATACATTCATAATGTTTATCCTTTTTGTTTTGCAAATTTAATGGAGGATGTCCCTTGTTAAAAAATAAAATAAAAATATAATTAAAACCGTTACAACCCCTCCCTTGCTCGTACCATAACCGAGTCGATATTGGCTCCAGATTCGGAATGCTTTTGGAGTAGGGCTTCAAATAAAAAATATCGAAAAACTTTAGTTTTGATTCTGCTTGCTTCCGCTTAGTTTATTAGTTCAAAAAAAATATATATATAAAAGAATTAAACCGTTTACTTGTCTTTTTTTTTTCAATTAAATTTAAATTTTCGTTGTAATTTTGTTGAATTAATTTATTTTTTTTTTAAGAAACTAGAATTGAAATTTTTTTAAGTGAAACAAATTTGGTACCATTACTCATCTAATTTAGTGCTTGCCGCGTTGCGAGGGCTGTGGCATATTCGATCGATGCTTTCAATATCCACGGCGAGAATTGGAACGCGACTGTGGCTGCCAATTTGCCCTATTGCACAAGGCCGATGTAGAGAGCTAGCAACCAGCTCATGGTGATGGTGCCGCTCCTACACACGCTGCACATGGCCCAAAAAGTGGCAGCGGTGTTAGTGGTAACGGCGTCGTCGAGGAGCAGCACGATCACCATTCTCAAACGCAATCGAAGCAGGATAGTTCGCAGCACAGTCTTAAGACACAATCAATGCCAAGTAGTCTTAGCCAGAAAATAGCCAATCAATCATCAACAATACAACAACAGCAAACGTCCGATGAACAAATTGACGAATTCGATCTACTTGATCAGGAGGCGAAACGTCAAATTATATTGCGAAGACGACGACTTTTTAGCCATTACAGGCAATACGAACAGTGGCGTAAAAAACAATTCAGCTATGATAGTTATCACTATCGTCCGTTGGTTAGTACTGCCGCTACTAAGCGACGACGATTATATCGACGTCAGTATTCATGTGTGGAACGTAGTGAGGGCAGTCGTGATAGTCATGATTCAAAATACTATATCCCTAATGAGGGAGCAGCTACATCGACGAAGGGAAACAGCGAATCGAATAGTGTAAGTGTAAGTCTTAAGCCGCTGCTGCATCTTATCTGCACCACCATATTCTCATTTTGAGTATTTGTTTTCCAATACAAAAAAAAAAGAACACGCACGCATAATATAAATATTGATATCACTCACACCTGTGTTTTGTGTCATCCATTTTATTACATATATCATGTATTTTCTTCATGTGTGTCCTGTGAAACAAAAAATTTTGTCCATACATTTTTTATCGATCACAGCTTCAAGGAGATGGGTTAAGGAAATATTATCCCTGACAAACCACCATTCCTTTTTAGACTATTGGCCTACGTAATTTAGTTTGCTTTTGTTACCTTATTTTTTGTAAATATTTAAGTTTACTTTTGCAAATTGCATTTATTGTTTTCTTTAATTTTCAGTGATATTAAAAAAAATATAAATTTAGATTGTGATTCAACAGACGAGAGGTTGAAATTGAAAAAAAAAATACTGGAGCCAAGTCTTCTCTATCGTAAACATACAATTTATCACGTCACATATTAAAAATTTTGTACAATCGATAGCGTTCCTTGATCGATCATGTAATTCGCTTAAAAAGTCCTTCGATCAGTAAGTAGCAGTAGTAGTGCGCACGGTTAAAAATAGTATATGTAACTGGTGTATATAGTATATGTTTAGGAATATATACAGGTCGAACTGATATAAAATTTCAAATGAAAACAGTGAAATTAGTGGTGTTCCCGTACTTTCTGCACAAGAGAAGATAAATGACAGTTTTTAAACGTCAATCTTTTTTTTTTTAAAACAACACAACCATTTGACATGTAATCATTCTGTTGTATAGTTTTAGTTGAACACCCCAAAATGTTGGGCGTCCTGTGCATCTCATAAGTCACATATTGAGACATATGGAGGACTGTAGCCGACTGCAGGTTGAATCTCTGATCATTAATGAAAAACCTGACAGGAGGAAGACGCCTCCAGCAATCCATGTATTTTTATTAAAATGTTGGCGTTTAAAGACAGAACTCATTTATTTACTCTCTCACGAGCTCTCTATTTTGTGGAAACCTACTAAACTTTGTCATGCCAGTTTTTCGTAAAAATGAGTAGTTTTGGTCAGTGCGGGAACAGGCTCTTTGTATCAGAACTTGTCATTTTCCAAGAAAAATAAATTTGTTCGTCGGCTCTATCACACGCAGCCTCCTGAGGCCTGACTCAATTTCAATTTACTTTTTAAACTCAGTTTATAGTTCTATGCAACATGCTTTATGTGCATTTTAAAACCATACATATATTTTTAATAAATGTCAAAAGCAAAGTGAATAAAAGAATATGTAATATAATTTTTAAGTATTCTTAAGTGCCGAAAGTAAAAAGTCAATGACTCACTTTGATAACCAGAATAAGGGTGAATAAACTTATGTATAAAACAACACAGCAGATGGTTGTATTTGATTATTCCATACGCTTTTATGTTTATAAACAGTTTTATATAGATATACTTAATTTTTTACATCACATAGCTTAAACAGAAGCATTGAGGTTGTCTAAATAAATTTTTCGAATGTATCCCTTGCAGCCATTCAATTTTGTTTACATTTCCTTTCAGTACATATAAATTTTAGCAAAAACTGTTGGTTTTTGTGCTTTTTTTTTGTATCAAATTTATTTAGTTTTCAGTGTTACCTGGTGTAAATAAATCTAGTCAATTGGAAAGTAAAAACAATTCAAATAAACTCTTTTGAATTCGATCAAATATTGATATCCGAAACGTGTTCAGGTTACAAGAATTTCAATGTTCAAAAAAGTGATGGCAGAACAAAGGATACCAACAATTCTTTTCCAATCAACGAATGTAGGAAAGATAGATTTTTTTCAGTTGCTTTTATTCCATTCTACTGTTTTTTAATTGTCGTTGGTATAATATAACGTCAAACAACTATCAGGAAACGTCAGCGCTTTAGAAAGGTGAAAAGAGAATGGAGCTATCGTATATGAAAGAAAAACAAACACTATTCAATGGTAAAACTAAAATAGTTAACTTTCCAAGTAAGATATTACAAATTCTAGTTCATCAAAGTCAGTGTTTAAGGTGACACACTAACTTCAACAACTTCTGCGCGCCATCTTGTTCGGAGTTCTGCAATGCCTCCAAATCATTCCTTTGCTTCTCCGTTAGCTATGGGTGGATTATCACCTACATATGTGCACATATGTATATGGATTCCTGCTGCTTCCCTCTGGGGATTGAATACTTTCTTCGCTTTCTATTCGTAAACTTTAATTAGGTAATGCAGGGGTGTTAAAAGTGCTCAGGTATTTGGTTTTAGGTATATGTTTGTTTTGAGCTCCACTTTTTTTCTGTCTTTGGTTTTGGGTTGTAGATCATCACATTATTGTCCATTAAGGTAAGGTATTTGAGATAAGAATTCTTACTTTGCCTCAACCACGGAGTACATCGCTGTATCAAATGGCTCTACAGTAAAAGAAATCCTTAAGGATCCTACTGAAAGAATAATAACAACAATAAGTAGTTTTATAGTACGTTTACACCGCACCCAAATGCAAAATTTCGGCTAGTTTCTGCATTTAAGCCCAAATACTTAGCATTTCCAGCCCAAATACTGGATTCCAGCGAAATACTGAATTTCGTCGCTGCATTTGTAAGTTCATCAAATCGAACAATCCTCTTTACAAATTCAGCACGTCAAACAATGACATTTCAACCCGCTGAATAAACAAAAAAAACTGCTGTCAACTAAATAATAAGTCATTTCAAGTAATCATTTCTAATCAGAAAAAATATCAGTACTCAATTCTGACACTAGCTGTCATTTTAAATGCCGAAATTGCAGTGGGAACGCAAAATTTGATTTTGAAATTTTTTTTCTGAAATGTTGGATTTGGGTGCGGTGTAAACGTACATCGTAGTCAACCAAAAAAAAATCTCAACCTGAATAGCAGATCTATAATCAAAGAGGAATTAAAGTTTCCCCAAAAATTATAAAGAAATAACTAACAAAAGCAATAAAATACAGAGATGTTGATCACCATAATTATACTCATTGAAAAACTTATCCAATGGGTTGCAGAACAAAAAGGCAATCGAAAAACGACCAAAAACCACTCCCTTTTTGCTAATTTCAACACAAAACAATGAAAATTAACAAAAACTTTATCACTCTGACTTTTGCCACATTATCTACTCATTAACATCACCTATGTACGTCAATAAGCAGTCCAAAAAAGGTCTGACCTTTACGGAAAAAGGTTAGAATACCCTACAATAGTCAATGGAAAAAGTTACAAAGTCTTAAGATATCCTAAATAAATACTCCCATCCCAGGTAAACCATAAGATTGAGCCAAAAAGCCATCCATCATTGTTATCTGCCGGGAAAAGCCAAAAAACATTAAGTACAAATGCAAACAACCCCTTGTTGATCTTGAAAGCAAAAACTTTGTTGGCATTTGTTGTCTGTAAATGTACAAAAACGTGAAGTGCCAGCATAATTTGCAAATTTTTACTCTCGTAAGGAGAATATCAATAGAATCCTTTGACTGACAGCTAAATAATGATATCAGTCATAGAAGTTCCGCTCATTCACAACAGCAAAGGATGAGCGGAGATGGGGTGCTTAGTTGACATGCAAACAAGTGTCAAAACATTGACAATGACGATGGTAGAGAATGTTTTTGAGGAGCGTCAGCACCCAAATTCAATATCCCACGCACTGTAAGGTATCTATAGACATATCCTTTGACCCTATTTAGTATCGACCTTAATAATACAACCACCGGTGACTAATAACCAAGCACAGAATATTTCTTATTTTATTATTATTAGCTGGGGAATTAAATGTCACAATATGACACAACACACTGCATCTAGGTGGAGACTTTCTACCTCAACGACTCTGTAATTACTGGAGACAGACATATGTATGTAAAATGACGAGACGCTCACACATTAATTGCACATAAAACAAAGACTGAGGATGCAATCATACACCTTATAATGAAACCTAATAGCTTATAAAATTACCTTGTTAGCAGTGAGTTGAATCTCAGCAGTCTACGGTCATAAATCGACGATAAAAGTTGGGTGTAAAGGAAGTTTTATTTATTTATTTTTTTTCTCCTATTTTGCGCACAAGTTCGCCATCACCAAAAAAAAAAAAAAAAGTTCCCTTTGAATGCAATTTCATTCAACGACCTTTTGCAAGAGCACCATTACCAAGGATAAATCATTTTTATTGGAGTATACCAGTGCTCTTTGGACTGATTTATTGCGCTGGTCGATCGATGTGTAGTATAAAATAGGAATCAAACATTAAATTCGAGTGAGAGAGACGCTCAACTTAATTTTCCTTCGTACTGTTTGGCATTTTTATGGCACTGCAGATACAATCCTTGAACATTTGCAGATGAAATCGTATAATTCCTAAAAGCTTATACCCAATATGTCCAGCTTAGAGTCAATATATGCATAGTTTATGTACACATATGAAAAACTTTGAATGAATAAATCAATCGATCTGTGTCCATCTAGTATCATGTTGTTTATACAGTAAAATTATTTCGAGTACTTATTCAGTTTTTAACTTACGAGTGCATATAATTGAAAACATGCTTGAGTTATTTTAAGAACCCTTCAAACTACTTTTATGCACATAATATTATATGTTTCTGAAGAGAGCAATCAGAAACCTCAAGCAGTCTTATTCATATGAGCGGTGATTTTTTTTAAAATAAGATTGATTTTCTCAGGATTTTTTAGTACTCCACGTAGCTTTGAATTTTTTTCAGGACTAAAGATACTCGTATATTGGAAGTTAGGATTTTGAGTGCTAATTTCAAAAAGTTTTATTCATTTTAAAGGTATTGCAAGCAACTACGAACCTAAGCCTCTTTTCAGTTAGGCTAGTGCTTACCTGTTATATCTATTCGGAAAACTACTATAGAAAGCATTCATATATCTGCTAACATCCAATTCGGTGTCACTATGGTTAGCCAAGACCACACTTCCTAAATATAGAATGTCAACTTTCTCGACTTCCTTTGTGGTAAGGTTATATTGGGCCTTGGTGTTAGAACTGCTTAGGGCTTTCGTTTCGTTTCGTGGCTGTGTTTATTTTGAACCCCCCTTTGTTTGCTTCTTGATTCTAGGTCGCCATAAAATGGAGGTCCATTATCCGGTGTAAAAGAAGACAAATCTCGTTAGGGTAGTTTAGGAGTTTAAGATAAGATGTCATAGTCCAACGAATTCCATAGTATCCTTCCGTCAATGCTGCAGGGAGCACATCACTGATAGCAACAGCAGTGACAGTACGCATCTTTGATATATGTACTCCACTTTTGACCTCAAATTCTACTGACACACTGTGCAAGTCTTGGTAAGGGCTATTCGTTTTTCTGTGATACCTCTCCTGTGCAAGGCCAACCAGATGGCATCTCTATTCAAGCTATCGAAAGCCTTCTTAAAGCCGATAAACAGCAGATGTAGCATAGACCTGTACTCCACGCATTGTTCGATTGTGATCCGTAAGGTGTTTATGCGTTCGATAGAGGAAGATCCTTGATCCTTTCCAAAATTATTCTTGGCATTATTTTGGCTATGGCTAGAAGAACATACATATGTATTTCCTCTATAGTTTCCACAATCCAATAGCCTGCCCTTTTTCGAAAGCTTGATGATCCTCCCTGTTTTCAAGTCCTACGGAAACGGTTCACTAGTTTTCCGTAGCAAATTAGCCGATGTACGTATTTGACGCCACCTAAAATACATAGTTCGGAAGGGATACCATTAATACCACCACCTTTTTATCTTGAGGGACATGATTGCTGTTATGATTTCGTTTTTCCTGCGAGGTGCAAATGGGATTCGGAATACTCATTGGAATTTAAGAACATACCGATATCGCCTAATTGGTTTAATACTGTAGCGATACGTTCTCTTCATCTAATGAGTTGATCTTTATCCAAAATCAGAAGGTTGCCATCTAGACTTTTCACCGATGTTGTTTGGAGTTCCGACCACCAACGTGCTTCTTGATAATGCTGTAAACAGCCCTACTGTCGCACCTGGTCGCTGCTTCTTCAGACCTTGAAGCCAATGTGTTGTTGTTGATAAATCCTGTATCCCCTTGTGGGTCCTAGGGCCTCTACAACGCCTACGCGCCATCGTGTGCGATTTGTGGAAATATGCCTCAGCTGTTCTGCGCCACGTACTCCTAGCACCGCCGCGTATCCTGCCATCCTGGGTAAGCGGGTTCCATTGCATCGCTTGGTTAGCTATGGATCTGTCACCCTTTCGGAGAGTTTGACCGATCCACTGCCACTTTCATCGTCGTATGGTTGAGCCTATAGGTTCATGGCCCGTTCTCTGATAAAGCTGTTCGTTAGAGATATATTTTGGCCAGAATATCCTTAAGATGTAGCGCAGGCACCTATTGACAAACGTTTGCAGCTTCCTCGTGATAGTGACGGTCACTGTCCAGGTACCACATCCATATAGCAGCACGGATTCAACGTTGGAACGGAATAGTCATAGCTTGGTGTTTAGGCAGATTTTGCATTACTTATTCTGCTGGCTATATCCAGTTCGATTCCGCCATCGGTTGAGACAATACTCCCAAGGTATTGGAAACTCTCTACTCTCTCAACTGTTTGTCCAGCAATGCATACATGAGTTGATGAGTTTGGTCCTAGGCTAACCATTTTTGTTTTTGCCGAGTTGATTTTCAGCCCAACGACGCCTGCTTCCCTCTCCACATTTGCTGTCATTTGGTGAAGGCCCATTATTCTGTGAAACAGAAGGCATACATCATCTGCGTAGTCGAGGCTGCACTCAGCACATCGGTAATCACCAATAAAAACAGTATTGGTGAAAGTATGCAGCCTTGTCGAACCCCACTTTTGACTTCGAATTCCTAAGACAGCCTTCCTCTGTGCAAGACGTGACATGTGGACCCATCATATCGATGTGCTGACATTTGCCACGTCTCAAAACTTTCTTCTTTGCACGATATTGGGTTTCATCTCAGATAATCTTCAAGGAACTATTTCTTCAAATTCGCTGGTGACATCGTCCTCTTCATAGCAAGCAAGTTTCATTCCCAGATATCCTGAAACATGCTCCTAATCAACTGTGTTATACGCTAATTTTGTGGTGCAATAAGGGAACTACTATTTGGCAGGATTAAGGATTAAAGAACTTAGAGCAGCCAGTGGGAAAAAATAAGACTACATTTGATCCAAAATATTTACACTACTGTAGCATGTGACTAAAAGTAATGCACACTAGCGGTATCAGGCATACGAAAGAAATGTTCAATGATAACAGGGCATCTCCACTCGTTAGAAAAATTTAACTTAAATTTTGATTTAGTTTATAACTTTCAAGTTTCATGCAAATCGTTTGACATTTCAGTCTCTAATCCGTAAATCACATATTTTACGCTCCAAGGTGCTTTATTATTCTAGGAACACCCCTAATCACAAAAATCTGAGTTTCAACAAAAAAAAAAAACGAAAACCTTTGCAATGGAGGGGGAAAATACGTTATAAAGATAACGTACGCCCTCATAAATCACGACCAGTAGACCGTAATTCTTCTTATCGCATTTCTATCCCCTTCCACATCACATCAACGGACGAATGGAAAAAATTGATTTTCAGCATTTCACCGATATGCTTCATAATTTTAATTCTCTACAGGATCCGTTTCCAGATAAGAGAACAAAAAAATGCTTACTTTTGTATTATACACCACTTACACCACATCCAAAACCACACCACCAATTCTATTTTTAAGAGAAAAGAAAAAAACACAATTTTCAGGACGTTCTGTTGGAAGAAGTATTTGTTTTTTTTTTTTTTGGTTTGGTTTCACTGTAAAGCTTTAGATGCCAAGTTTTAAGATACAACGCTAAAAGTACGCTACGTATGTGCACTCAACTTATACTTACACCAATTCTCTATATGTGTCGACATTTACACCATCTCAAACCCAAAAGAATTACAAAAAAAAAAATTTCCATAATACAGTCCGTGTCGTCATTGTTATGAGCAAAATTAGAACAAAATATTGATATAGCAACACTGTACATAAATGATTAAATCCAAGCGAACCCAATATCGTTTCAATATCATTTCAGTTCGACAGCGCTGATTGTGGAGCTTTAACATATCAACCACTGCACTTTAATAACCGCGTAAGTTTCATCATTCTACTACACGTTCTATCTACTACTACTAGATATGTTAGAGCGCCAGCATTAGAGCGTTTAATTTCCATTGTAATTCCTATATCTTTTCTTCCGAACTATACTTTCTAAAGATACCTCTAAAAATTTTTTCCACCCCCTCCACCAAACTATGTATATAAAATGAATGTACTCGTATCTGTGCACTCTCTCGAGTAAAAGATATTGTATTTGAATTTTAAAGTTTAATTTGTAAACCATTTCAGCACTTCCATCTTCTGCAAGAGGAACCGTCTACCAGCATCGCGGAACGGTGCACCCGTAGCAGAATTAATTCTGCCATTTTCGTTTCATCCGAGGGCCGGGGATTTGATTCAATCGAATTCCTAAGGAGACATGGTTCCCAGAGTGTACTGTGTCGTAAGGCGCGAAGCGCCGAGAACATTACCGACAACGAACGAAAGGTAAATTTGAACAGGAAACAGGTGCTAACATTTAAGTGTCATCATAAAACATTGTATTTTTTTTTCATCTTTTCTGCAGAAGAGCTTCTCTGAGAATCGCCAATGGTGCACAGATGACGGCAGTCATCCCACCAGTGGTGGAGGTGGTGGAGAGGCAATAGAACTTAATGATGTTGGTGCAAGGAGCAGCGGCGATGGAGAACATGAAATCGCTCCTCATTGTACCACCACCACCCATTCGGCAACAGTGACGACGGCTAATGTGATTGTGGGCAGTATCTCGATAGAGACTCCACCGTCACATCTCAAGGATGACATTACCGTCATGAAACAGCAATCATCACAGGACGACTCAGCAACTGGGGAATCAGGAGATGATTACAAACAATCTGTGACGACGACAACGGCAGCCACGTCTGTGACACGTCCACGAAAACTCGTCCATCAAAGGTCTTCAACCACATCGACAAATCATAGTCAATCCTCGCCGGGAGGTTCACCGCATCATAGTCCGAAAAATTTGAGCTTAAGGAATGTTAAACAGCGTATAGTAGCGCTGCCAATGGTTTCGGTCTCAGGACCCTCACCACCGCATGACAAGGACTATTTGTAACATTTACCATCAGAGACGTTCATTTAAAACATAATGCTTTAAATCATCGACCTTGGGTTGCACAAAAGTACAGAAAGTAGATGGAAGTTATGTTTGTTTTAGATTCTTTTCTGTCTTACTTTATTTACTTTTAGTTGTCGATGAATGTCTCTGAGTTATGGTAAAACTTTATTTTAGTTTTAATAAACGGTGCAACCCGCAAAGATGATGACAACACAGCAATTAGGACTAGCGAGTAAATTATATTAAAATTAATTCTAAGTCAATTATTTTAACTATCTACAACAAAGTTGTCAAGACGCGATGGATACATAACAGGCAGAAGGATCTCTCTCTCTATCGCTAGTCTTTTCTTTTTATCTTTCTCTTGAAGGTGTAAATGTCTTCTTCTTAATTGCAAGAGGAAGGATGCTTAAATTGACTTCTTGGACGACGGCGTATTTCCACTGTCGAGCGCAAAATTTTCTGCTTTACGACAAAGACATTAAGATTGTTTTTATGGTACAATACTGCCATTAAGCGGAAAACAATAATGGCTAAATGATATGGGTAATAATGGCAAAGGATCGACTTCTAGATGGCAGGCGTTTTTTTTTTTTTTATGGTATGTACTTTGACCAGTCTGCAAGGAAGGATATAATATTAATAATGAACTGCAGTGAACATTTACTTTAATTTCGGGTATTATATTGCCTAAATTACATGGACTCGCGTAATCATTATTGGTTTACGCTGAAAACATTTTTAAGGAATAGACTTCATTTTTACTGACGAACAGGACCCTGAAATATTTAGTGCTGCCCAAAGCAATGAGTAAATTGAACTTGAGTGCGGTATTTTCGTAGGGAGTAATAACTTTAAGAGACGTCTTAAGTTTACTGCTGCTTTTTTCCATAACATCTTTAGGACAATGGTTACATTGTTATTTAGAGATTCTTTAGGATAGCTTGTCTGATTCTATCGGCTTCGTAACAATTATGTAACACGTCATTGCGTCTGTGGTTATTTTGTTAACTAACAAACCTACTCAAAGTGGAAATATCGCCATGCATTTTTTTATTTAAAAAAAACTTCAAGTACATTCTCAAAATGTTTGGTATTTACAAAAGTACTGTACTTAAGTAAAATATTTAATTATTCAAGCAAATAGACCTTCAAATGACCATTCTTATCTCACTGATATTTATGCAAGCACTTTGCACGAAACTAATAAACAATTGAATTCAGTATTTTAGAACTGTTTGATTCGATGGTGAATGGAGCCTTACATTAGAGCCTACAATAATCAGCTGAAGCGCACTGTCTCCCACTTGCAGACTACTTAGATTAAACTGTTTGTTTTGCTCCAACTTCTCTAATAATAGTTGTGTGGTTCACCGAAATGCATGAATTGGCATAACGCCAAGCAGTAATTATGGCAGACAAAAGCTGAATATTATACCGATCTCCATATTAAAGGCTGGCTGTTGCACACACACATATCTAGATGAACGAACGAAGAATAGGAAGCACTGCACTGTGACACTCAAACATGACGAGCCTTCTGAATCTAATAATCCACTTCAGGATCCATCGCAGCACAGCCCTTTTCGACATTTGTGACACCGAAACCACCGGTTGTTACCCATCTAATTTTGATAATAGACGCCCGTTCATTTTGCGCACTCTCGTCAGTTTTAATAGAAGTAGGACTCTTAAACGCTTCTACTCAACTTGAGTAAAAAAGACTACAAAATTTTGATAAAGCTTATAGCAGGACACAGTATACGCACTTATCACAGTGCCAATATGGTTATCATTCTATACTCGAGAGAAGTGCACTACCTCTGTCTGTCTTAAGTGGTGTAACAAATCTATTTCAGTCAAATCTTGTTCTTGGGCTTGTACGCCAGAAGTATCTTCAGGAATAGAGTAAAATAGAACACACTTTATAATCTTTTAAACTCCAAGAGCATTTTAAGTCATTATAATTGATACTATATTTTAAAATTTAGTCAATTAATACTTCTCTTCTTTATCAAACATTTCCTACAAAATTTTCACTTCATAAATTTCTTATTTGAAAAAATACAAGTCCCAAGTGATACTCATGTCTAACTGACAAATGAATAGGCTTATTTAATTAAACATAATACGGCTTTCACTTCAATTAATTTCATTTTATTGACTTCTCACAACAGATGTGAAAAGTACATGAGAAACGAGTTAATCCATTCATGTTAAGCATTACTAATCCCAATCCTTAAACTTGTCACTTTGCTGACACTTTAAAAACAAATTCTCCTTATCCCCCTTTATGTCAACGTGACACATTTGGAAAACAATTATTTGACAAAATAGAGAGCCTTCTGCCCATTTTCGTAATGTATGTAATATAAATATTAAGCATTTGTAAATACCTATGCAATTAGTATACATATTTTAGCCTTACATAAGTGTACCCGTTTCTATCACTGGAATTATTTAAGACAAAAATAAATAATTACTATAAAACACACTAAATTATTTTAAATTTATCGTAAAATAAAAATTAAAATATATAGCGTCTAGTATATCTAACAAATGAAAATCCGTTCTAGTAAAATACTTTTACTACTATATGACTGAATAAGGAATTAATTCATATAAATATATAATTTAATTGATATAAAACAAAAAATCAGCTTTAAGGAAATGTTCCTTCATTTCTGTTTCAGTAAGAATACAAAAAAAAATGGCCAATGTTTTACATAGAAAATTGCAAGAAACTCAATTAATGTGTCCTTTTTTTTTAGAATAAAACTACAACAAATATTCAATTTAACATACGAAATAACAATGTCCAGTCAGAAATGTAAGCAATTTTTGTAAGGAAAGCAAAACATACAACCAATTGAAATACAATTTTAACTCAACATCAGTTTAGCAATTAAAAACGAAAAAAAAAACATTCCTACATAACTTTAACTCTCTTACTTCACCTATAAACTTTTAATTCTCACTCTATGAACGAATTTGTTCTCCTCCCTTTGCACTTGACACAAAATCTTTTTATGATATAGAAAACTAAGTACAAAAGTTATATATATAAATATATTAAAGTAAAATACACAAAATTAAACAGTTTTAACAATGTGATCCTTTCCTTAGCACCTTTGATGCCCTTCAGTCTTGGATTTACCTCGATTAGCCCTGCCTTCCCATTCGATAGGGTTCCATTCATCGCAACACTTAACTGTTGCTTTGTATGTATATTCTTGCTCATGCTCAACGAAATTTTAAGTAAATAAAAAAATGCTATACTGATGTGCCTTAACTATATTAAAATTAATTATACAAAAATAAAATATGATAATTTAATTTCAAAATGAAATATCTTTTGAATTGTTTTAAATAATGTACTAAATCCTATTTGTTCACACAATTGAATTGTTTCAAAAAAAAAAAAGAATTAAAAATAATCTTATGACTTAATGGATTTTTATCATAGGAACAGATACATAAATACATTTCTAAATGGGAACCAACATATTGTTCATGAGACTAACTTGCTTATCTTTAAGAAGTAGTAAATAAATATATATATATACATATATGAGTAGATGGAATTAATAATTCGTTAATTGCTCCTACACGGGACCATTCAGTGTCTTGTTCACACACAAAGATGTTATCACTAAGGAAATTCAACTTATCTTAATATTAGTATTAATTATAATAAGTAATAAGTGTAATATTTTATTTAATTAGTTGTAATATTGTTTTATTAAAATGTCTTAATTATTCTTGTCAATTGCAGATTGAAAATCCAGTTTTAATTCAGCATTAAATTAAAGAAAAATTAATGAAAACCTGTTTTATATATTTCTAATTGTATAAGTAAATGTCAAAGTAAATATTTGTGTAATGCATAAAAATATAAATATATTGATAATTTTTACGAATCGATAGTAATTATTTTTATTATTCAATCGAAACAAAATGCAAAATGTGAAACTGGTCAAATCTATTATGAAACTGACTTATAAACTTAAAGATCTGTCGACCTTTAAAGTCCCTGCCTGAAATATGGCTACCTTCCATCCTCTGGAGTTTTATGGCATCCACATACTGGTAAAGCTTGTAGAACTCTTAGTTATGTTTCCTCCTCTACTCGCGCTCCTCTTATATTTTTTTCATAAGAGCGTGCTCAATATTTGACCAACTCTCGACGCAATTCATCGGACCTGATATGATGAGGGTTTAAAGAATATTAATTTAGTTCGTCGAGCTAGGTGTTTTATACGCAGTTGTGGGATTTATATTTAACTTCATGGAAATTTTAGTTATCAACAGTGACGTTCTGCCCAAGGTTTTTGACAGATTATATTTCGTTTTTCAACAGCATATTTACTTCAAGAGCAACTCATTTCGCCTTCTATTCAACTGTCGTAAACGTCTCTATGACAGCAAAGATCTGGATCTTTCCATGACAACTGCCCTGCGCACTCTCTGTTTCAACACATAAGAATCACATGACAGCGAATCTAAATGCCGCAATAACATGCCCGTTTGAAAGAGATCAGAAGAACTGTTTCCAAGTTGTAGAGAGCGTTCTTTTTAGCATTATGCGATATATCTGGACGAGTTTGGACGATATTTCGAATTGATCCATTGCCTAGTAGACCTCAAGACGATAATGCTCTCATAAGCGATGGTGAATAGGTGGTGAATTTCGAATTGGAATTCATTGGTCTTCTCCAATAGAGAGATGGAGAGTGTTTTTTCTGAAAGAAAATTTTGCCCCCACTCTTAGAAATTTTACAAGCTGCGATTTTTAGTGCAGAAAGAACAACATAGACCTACGCTACGGATGTGTTTAATTCTCCTCCTATTCTCATCTGTCAGTTTTGCGTTCAAAGATCAACTCTAACATAAAAACCCATAGTTTGTTATATGTCAATTATTGCGATACTTGACTTGTCAAAAAATGAAACCACTATTCCACTGATTTGTTTCAATGATGCATTTCGCATGATAGCTATAACTGATCTAGAATATATATCTAAAATTTATATTTATTGTACTGCGCTGATTTATGGCTGCTTATTTCTGCGCAGATAACGCTTGACAACACTGCATTATCTAACATGGTGCAAATGATGAGGATTAATATTGTTGTTTTGAATAAATGATTTTCGCAGCTCCCGTTTAAGAACAATTTGCAAAATAGATTGGTTGCAGAAATACAATATTCATTGTATAGGGAGCTTAAGAACATTGCCAGTGCCAAAAACATTGGTTTCCCATTGGATTCTTCCACCGTATTCAACGACGATAGAACAAACAGTACTAGAGTTTGTTTTGTATATTTCTGGACATGTCAACACTTCCCGTCAAAAATACCATCAAAAACGTCACAACATTCCTCCGCAGAAAAATATGTTTTAATATATCGACCGTCTCATAAACACAATATTTATTTACAAACCATATTCACTGGTAAGGACTCCTCTAATCAAATGATTCACAACCCTCTAACTCCTCGAAACCCCCGCAACAGGCATCCCAACGTTCTACCAGCATGCTACCTGGCATCGGAGTCTTCGGCACCGGAGCTGTGGCCAAGGTACTGGTCCCCATCCTTCGCGAGAAAGGCTTCCAAATCAAAGCCATTTGGGGCCGAACACTCAAAGAGGCCGAGGAAACTGCTCGCGACCTACAAATCCCCTTTTTCACGAACAAAATCGACGATGTCCTTCTCAAGAAGGATGTTGACCTAGTATTTATCATCTGCCAACCGTATTTGCACTCAGAGATATCTGTCAAGGCTCTCGGAATCGGCAAGCATGTCGTCTGCGACAAGCCCATGGGACTAAGTCAAAGCGATGCCATGAAAATGGTTAGAGCGTCGCAATACTATCCAACTCTCATCTCGCTGGTGAATCATTCTTTGCGCTTTCTACCGGCAGTAACCCACATGAAGCGTGCTTTACATGAAGAACTCATCGGCCCACTGAATGAGATCACTCTGATCGATGTTCGGGTACAAATGGGATCATTATTTCCCGACAAATTCGATTGGATGTGCGACGCAGCGATGGGCGGTGGGGCTCTCAATCTCGTTGGCAGTCATGTCGTGGATTTGGTTAGTTTCCTGCTCAATCAGAAGGCGATAAGAGTCCACGGACTTGTCAAGGCGTACACGAAGACCACTCCTTCGGTGAATGGCATACGACAGATCTCTGCTCCGGACTTTTGTAATTTCCAAATGGAACTCGAAGGAGGCGTCCTAGTAACTGCTTCTTTACACAGCCACATGGTGTCCTCAAACTCCTTTGTTCAGGAAATTTTAGTTTGCGGAAAGAATGGACATTTGGTGGTACGCGGCGGAGATCTCTTCGCCCTGCGCTCAAAGGCCGAGAGTCCAGTCAAAGAGGAAGCCATCTTTGTGGACGTTCAGGATTTGCATTTCTCCACATCGGACTCTCAGCTTCCGCGGCCCTACATCAAAGGCCTTTGCAAAATGGTTGGCGCTCTCAAGGAAGCCTTCGCTCAGAAAGAGTCCACATGGGTTAAAGAACCAGTACAAGCGGCAGCCACTTTCGAGGATGGCCTCTATGTTCAGGCAGTGCTAGAAGCCATTCGCAAATCCAGTGAAAGCCGCACTTGGCAAAAGGTTTCCATATGCTCGGATTCACCCACAAACCATGACCACATTATGCGATTCGCTAGAATGGCTGCAATGTAAACTTGAGTTTTATTCGATTTATTTGACTAATCCAATGTATTTGCAAAGCATTTATGGTACCGTGCACCAATAAACTAACAATTATTACTCTCTACCCACAAAGTAAAAAATACAACTTCTTTTTGAATGGACTATTTGAACCCACTTGCAAGCGTACCTCAAGGTTCTATTATTGAGCACTTTTTTTGTTTACTTACGAATCCTTATTGCGAGCAGCGTTTAAGCTGCATTTAAATATCGGTATTATGGGAGCATCATTTTACTTACTGCTTGGCTGATATAGAGTTAATTCTTTGTTAGTTTTCTGTCACAGATTCGATAACTTACAATTATAGAAGTCACACGCAACTGCAGTTCATTTTCTAGAAATTAATTTATTTTTCATTGCAAATATACACATTCTACGCTTAAAATGTAAAAAAAATTCAAATATATAACCAGTTAGGCTTCGACGAGAACCCTTTTCTGTTTCTCTTTGACCTTTTCTCGTTTTTCCTCAACAGGTTCGTCTTCAGGTACCTCTGGCAGCTGTATGTCCTCGTCTTTGGTATTCTCTGCCTCTTCAGCGTTGACCAAGTCATCCAATTCGGCGAGAACATCCTCCTCGTCTTGATCCGTCAGGGCGCCAGACAATATTGAATCGATTTCTCGCTGTTTCTCGGCACCTTCCCTTGTCTCGTCCATAATTTGTTCGATTTCATCAATGTTCAGCACTTCGTTTGCCTTTTTCAGTGCTTCATTGCCCAGCTTCAGTTTGTTCACGATTTCTGATTCGATTTGGGCGAATTCAATGTCAGCGGCAAGCTTCTCAATATTCTCCAGTTGAACGTCGGTGTTCTCAAGGAGCTTCTCTTGGTATTTCTTCTTTCGGAGCAGCAATTTTGCTCGCCTGAAATGAGAAAAAATCCATTGAGACATGGATTACTTCGGATGGGAAAGGTGTTGTTTTACTCCTTTCGTCCCATTTGAAGGCACTTCTTTGCTAGTTCACGGTCTTTTTCGAGGCTTAATTCGATTCGCTTCTGATATTGTTTGAGACGATCTCTTTGTTGTTTCAGTTGCTGGAAAGGGGATGATGATTATTAGGTGTTTATGGCTCTTTTGTTGATATTTACCAGTACAACGCGGTCCTGATCAGTAACGCGAGTTTGTGGCTTTTTACTTTTTCCAAAAAGGGCCCCCATTATTGTGGTATTTTCTTGTGTTTAAAGAATTTTTATCAAATGAACATAGAAGATGGGTGATTGCTCATATTTACCTTTTTTTTATCAAAAAATGACAGCTCAGCTGATGCGAGAATTGTTTCATTTAGAATTTCGATAGATACAGAAGGTTATTACAGGGTGTGTGGAAAATCGACATGAAAGAGTAAAGGGCAAAGTCGTGGTGCTTACTTGGTACATCCGTTTTAAACAAATCAATAACTGTTTATCAATTTTTAAAGCGCAGGTATGAAAATAAAAGCTTGAAAGCAGTGGTTTAAACGAGCTTTGTAAAACCGAAAAATTCTCAAATGGAAGTTTAAACCAAATTGAGAGTTTAAACTCGGTATAAGTGTTGTTTTGTTCTGTTTTTTTGACGATCTTTTGACTACTAGTCAGCTGGTGAACAGTGGTGCCAGACAGTATGGATCGTTTTGTTGTGAATTCACTTTACTGAAATTCTCAATAAGAGAACCCTTTTAAGTCCGTATGACACTACTACAGTAAGTGTAGTAGCATGGGGAAATTTCTTTCTCTCTCGTGACCGCTCTTTTCTGTGAAAAATTACGAAAATTCTCTGAACGCGAACAGCTTTTCGTAAAAATTCGTAAAAGTTCGCTGTTTTAGGAGGGTACGCGAACGGAACTTAAGAATGTAGTATCATTCAGGCTTAAGCAGTCAATTTTTATGAGGTTAAAATGAGTAGTGTCTATGTATTTGACATATTGGGGAGTTGTTGTAATTCTAGTCTAGACTTATTCCGGATTTTGAGAATGCAGTTTCTGTTTTAATAAATCTGGAACAAGCCTGGACCATCTTGATAAATTTATGAAATTTATGAAATTTATGACTTGTTTGACAGGTCGCACGCATTTAAAAATAGCGTGGGAGTGATTTTACATCAAGAGGGCATATTTGTTGAGCAAATTGCTTCTACAAATATGAAAATATGTTCCGCCTCTTCCGTCCGAATTCTATGAATTTCAAGGTAACACCGCCACAAGTTTTATTTTCATCCAACACATTGTAAAACTTTGCCAATTACTATACTTTGACAATGCATGTTCAGACGAATTAAGATGAAAATTTGATATGGTTTAGAGTAAATAATTGTCATTAACCGGATAATTATTAAGCTAATTGACATCAATAACAAGTAATTGTTATGAAGCGTCATAAGTAAGATACGCTGTAATGAAAATATCTTTCAAAATTGCATGCAATGATTTAATGTTTTAGATTTGAAAATTTAAATTAACAAAAATCAGAAAAAGAATCTTTAACGGATTTACATAAGGCTATGGAATGTTTAAAAATGTCTACAACTCAGATTAATCATTTCCATATCTCCTCTTCACATTCTTCCAAAAAGCTGCTCGATCTCCTCCAAGATTCTCGACCATTTTTTGGGTTGCGTCAATTACAAATGCATTTAGATCGAACTCCTCACCATCGCCAATTTTTCTCACTGGATCCCAAATATTATCAATCAAATCATCTTGTTTCGGAGTCGGATTACCACATTTAGCAAAATTTGTCCACAACCTGCACGTAGTTTCTACCATTTTCTTTGCTTCGTCTTCCCATGGTTCCGGGGCCAATGTCGATTGAAATATGTAAAAGAGCTCATCAGCATGACTGACACCTTTTAGATGACCCATTTGGAATATTTTCTTTTTATAAATATTCAAAGCACCATCGTAGTCAAAGCGATAGAAAAACAATGGAGATTTATGTTGCTTTCTGGAATAAATCTTAGCCGCTACATGGTAGTCAATAACGAAGAAGTAATCACCCACCAAATCATTAAAATTATCCAAATTTGTTTCAGTAACCTTCTGTCCTTTAAAATAGAAATCTCTAATTGATTTCACCACATCAGGAGTATTTTGCTCATTCAAATTTAAGTTCAAACCCATTGGAATGAGTATACTTAAGTCTTTATCGAATTCTTCTAACCTCTCAATCAGAACCGGAATCATCACAATTCCTTCGCCTGTAGTGTAACCCATCATCACTGGCATATCAATAGAATTTTCTTCATTCATCGATTCTACTGCCGATCTGGTGACAAGGGCTTCAGGACTTTCTTTTTCAATTACTGGTCTGTAGGGGATCGGACGGCCGCAGAATATTTCATTGGTTGTTGGGACCGAAAGAAAGGGTTTTGTGAACTCATTCAAGTCCGAAAGGCATTTTAAGAACGAAGCAATTTCCAATGGATCATTTGAAGTGCAACCAATGGATTTGGCTAGCTTCCTTGTCTTTTCAGATGCATTATCCTCTACGGCCCAATCGTGGTTGCCCAAGCCACTTTGAATAATTGCTTTATGAAAAAATTTTCTTGAACTCTCAGAGAGAAATTGCAAATGAACACATGCACCTCCAGAGCTGTGACCGAACAGTGTAACGTTATTTACATCTCCATTGAATTGTGAAATGTTCTGCTGGACCCATTGCAATGCAAGGCGCTGAAAAAAAGAAAAAAATAAGTATTTGCATACATAAAATAATTAGGAATCGGGATTTTTTTATTTACCTGGTCTTTAAGTCCAGCATTCCCAGGAATGTTACCCTCAGGAAAAGAAAGAAATCCGAGAATTCCTACGCGATAGTTTAAAGTGACTACCACAACTCCTTCTTGTAGCAAGTAAAGAGGATTGTATCTAAAAGTTTTAAACTTTAAAATTGAAAGAAATCGAACAGAATTCGCACATACAAATGACTATTACCGCTGCCAAAGTAATACCCGCCACCATAAATGTACACCATTACAGGCAATGGGGCATCCTTACACTCCTTTGGTGTGTAAACATTTAAAAAAAGGCAATCTTCTGAGCCGATAACTTTGCCTGAATGCTCATCCTTCTGCAGTGAGACGGCACCCTCTTTCGTGCAGTCTATTTCGTCACAAGAAAATTTCTCCAATGGCACTGGAGCCTTTTCACAAACCAAATAGCTGTAACATTTCTTTAATTCTTTTTAAAAGAGAACTTACTTGAAATCTCAACTCCCCTAACGGAGGCACTGCATATGGTATTCCTTTGAAAAAATAATAAGGACTTCCATTTGGAAGAACACTTTCAACACCAACCACAGTGCCTTGTTTGACTTTAATTTTTGGTGGTGATACCATTGCGAATGACTAGCGGCTATTAATCAGAATGATTACTGCAAACATATTAAAGTTAATCACAATTAACAAACCTATATATAGAAATTGATAAGAATATTATTTTGTAACAAGCAGTATAGAACTCAACCACAGGTGTGGCTTCTATCAAAGACTATATTTGTGTTCCATGTTTTTATTTGCTCGATTTTTTAGCAATATGTAGCTGGGCCACTAGTATGTTTCTTATTTACAGAAACATCCATGTAGAAATAAAAAAAAAAATCGAAAAATTAATGTGTAAAGATTAGGGGGGTTCACATTCTCAAATTTGTTTGACAAGCACGACATGATGAATGTTTGATGAATGAAAATTATTAGCGTTCACATTTATCAAACATTAGTTTCCAGTATAATTTCAATCATGATGGACGTTTTGATTGCAGCACTTGTAATCGACGGAATTTTAATAGATAAAGAAAAGGAAGAATTTGTCAAACAAATTTGATAATGTCAACCCCCCTATTCATATTTTCTGAGTTAGTGATCGAAACTTTTGCCAAGTGTGTGTTATAATTACTTTGTCCTAGAGAAGTACCTAGTCAAATTTCAACTTATTTCGATAAAGGAATTTTTCATAGTGGAATTTTTGGAACTAAATATTGCAACAACGTATTGAAAAATACTATATCATTTGGGAAGCATTTAGAACTTATGTATGTACATATTCTTAAAATATGGTATTGGCACGCATGTCTTCTGAGGGGACTGGTTTGTAGCACTTGAATGAGTTAGGTTGTCTTGGGTGGCTCTATGTGTAGTAATTTGGAAGTAGTAAAGCCGAACTTATCCCAGTGGGTCTAGTTTGCGCAGTAGAATTTTTATCTTGTTTCATTCTTTCCTGGAATTCATAATTTGTATAATTGATTTAATACCGTAGTAAGTAGAAAATTAAAAAATGCCTGTAAGCATACAATGGGCATGTTTATCTGCTCAAATTAGGCAAAGCCAGTTTATGCATAGCAAAACTTTGTCTCTTTAATAGCTGCTACTCTGGTACCTCCACTTTCTGCCCTTTCTTGACTACATTGATGATGAGATAGTAGACTTGGGTGAGTTTTCTAGAAGAAGGATGGAAAAATGCCAGAAAATCTGTTGTAGCGGAAAAGTTGCATCTGAACCGCTCTACAGTCTACTTTCAACTTTCCAATTACAGTCAAAATATTGCCTTTCAGGTGATATCTTATAGAGCTTTAGAGTGTAGCTTTATAAGGCATTAAAGTTAAGGGCTAAATGCACCATCAAGCAGGCAACTTGCCACCTCCATCACGAAATAAAGGTAAATATGTGCCTTCAAATCTATTTTTTTTTTTAAAGCATTATGTTCATAAAAACATACAGAAAAAGATAAAAAGGGCTTTATAACCAGAGACCCGGAGCGGATTTCAGGTCGTGAAACATCTAATTCTCACATAAGCCAATTTCGAATCCACCACCTCTTTGTAAAGGAAACAGAAATAGTTTAGCTGAAGGTGTTAAAAAACCGGTAGCTAAAATAATGTCCGAGGGACAGAGTTTATCGACAATCTGTGCAAACATATCGTGTGATACAATATCTCTTTTCTTTATATACCTACATAGCTCCTTTTTCCACCAATATATTTGCCTGAAAAAGTTTTTTTTTCGACTTCGAGCACCACTAGCCGGTCAGATCATTTATATGCATGTATATTTTATGTGGTCTATCTTTAATATTTCGAAAAAAAGGATGAAATCACCGAGATCTGAAATATAACAGACAAGACAAGCCCGATCAACTAAGAGAATATTCGGACATAGTTCTTGCTGCCGAAACATTGCATAAATATTCAGCCTTATTTTGACATTCGAATTCATTCGAAAGTGAGTCGAATTCGCATGGACTGTATTTTGACTTTCGAATGAATAGAAAGAATAGAAAATTTATCTAAACTTTGAAAAGTTCATTGGTTGTGCGTATTTTGAGATTCTATTCATTCGAAACAAATGTCTTTTTCATTCGAACACATTTTCCTGGCGCATAGATTTACAAACAAGTAAAAAATAGTCCCACTCAAGTTATATGTAAACAAAACTCCAAAGGAAAGACGAGTGAATGCACAAAATTATTTTTTTACTCTTATTTTATATTTTCTATGATGTACTATTCATTCGCACTGCCCACAAGAGAAAGCATCTTTTTATTTTATCTAAAAACAACTCTATTAAAAACAAGTCAACAAGCAAATGTTTATTTTATTACTGACAGGACTGCACTCAAAATAAAGGTAGAGTGACCAGATTCGTGCCGAGTATATGGTGGGAGAGACTTGTAATTAAATATGCATGGATGTTCTTTTATTTTGCTTTGTTTTCGTGCTCGATTTTAATATTAAAAGTATACAAAACATGTTTCATAAAAGGTATTACTTAAATTTCGTCTTTAAAAGCGTCAAAATATAACTAATAAAAATATTTCAATAAGAGAGGAGTTCTCACGGAAATAAAAAAAGGTATGGTCAACCTGTATTAAAAGAAATGTCAAACAGCTGACTTTGAAGGTTAAATTTATTTAAGTTCATTTTGCGTTATCATTCGAAAATGAACCTTTTTCATTCGAATCTCAAAATACACAAAAATCTTTCGAATGAATAGAGACATTCGAAAGAATTGAATATTCATTCGAATCTCAAAATAAGCATGTATATGTATTGAAACATTTGAAATGTTGCTGCACCCATTGAAACAAAAAAAATCGACCCAAAATTTTGTTCTACGTGCGACGTCTTATAATATTATATAGTCTTTGCTTCTAGACAGTAGACCATATTAGAACACTTGTTGCATTTCGCTGATTCTAAGAACTTAGAACGGCAATCTTAGAAAGTAATAGAACTATTTATTTTCGGATGGTTATCGCACATAAACATTAGTGTCTGTCATGTCAAAGCTTCTCATGGGTTCCTTGTCCAGAGCACCCTCCATGAATTGATATATCGTGGATAAGAACTTTCTGGGAACTAGTATTACCACATCATTAACACACGCGATCACCTTAACCCCTTCGCTGTCAAATCGCACAAAGATCTTGTTCATAGCCATAAGCCAAAGCAAAGGGGATATAACATCATTGTGCACCTCTGCTAATCTTTTTTTTTTTTCACAAATGCGATAACATTTTTGTGCTTCAGTTTACGAAGAAAAAGAAAATAAAAAAAACTCCAAATCATTTATATAGCGCTTTGGAATGTTTATTTAAAAATGTCTACAACTCAGATTTCTCATTACCATATGTCCTCTTCACATTCTTCCAAAAAGCTGCTCGATCTCCTCCAAGATTCTCGACCATTTTTTGGGTTGCGTCAATTACAAATGCATTTAGATCGAACTCCTCACCATCGCCAATTTTTCTCACTGGATCCCAAATATTATCAATCAAATCATCTTGTTTCGGAGTCGGATTACCACATTTAGCAAAATTTGTCCACAACCTGCACGTAGTTTCTACCATTTTCTTTGCTTCGTCTTCCCATGGTTCCGGGGCAAATGTCGATTGAAATATGTAAAAGAGCTCATCAGCATGACTGACACCTTTTAGATGACCCATTTGGAATATTTTCTTTTTATAAATATTCAAAGCACCATCGTAGTCAAAGCGATAGAAAAACAATGGAGATTTATGTTGCTTTCTGGAATAAATCTTAGCCGCTACATGGTAGTCAATAGCGAAGAAGTAGTCACTCACCAAATCATTAAAATTATCCAAATTTGTTTCAGTAACCTTCTGTCCTTTGAAATAAAAATCTCTTATTGATCTTACCAAATCAGGAGTATTCTGCTCGTTCAATTTCAAGTTCAAAGCCTTTGGAATGAGTATACTCAAATCTTTATCGAATTCTTCTAACCTCCCAACCAGAACCGGAAGCATCACAATTCCCTCGGCTGATGTGTAACCCATCATCAGTGGTATATCAATGGAATTTTCTTCATTCATTGATTCTACTGCCGATCTAGTGACAAGAGCTTCAGGACTTTCTTTTTCAATTACTGGTCTGTAGGGGATCGGACGGCCGCAGAAGATTTCATTGGTTGTTGGGACCGAAAGAAGGGGTTTTATGAACTCATTCAAATCTGAAAGGCGTTTTAAGAAAGAAACAATTTCCAATGGATCATTTGAAGTGCAACCAATGGATTTGGCTAGCTTCCTTGTCTTTTCAGATGCATTATCCTCTACGGCCCAATACATGTTCCCCAAGCCACTTTGAATAATCGCTTTGTGGAAATATTTCCTTGAACTCTCGGAGAGAAATTGCAAATGAGCACATGCACCTCCAGCGCTGTGACCGAACAGTGTAACGTTATTTACATCTCCATTGAATTGTGAAATGTTCTGCTGGACCCATTGCAATGCAAGGCGCTGAAAAAAAGAAAAAAATAAGTATTTGCATACATAAAATAATTAGGAATCGGGATTTTTTTATTTACCTGGTCTTTAAGTCCAGCATTCCCAGGAATGTTACCCTCAGGAAAAGAAAGAAATCCGAGAATTCCTACGCGATAGTTTAAAGTGACTACCACAACTCCTTCTTGTAGCAAGTAAAGAGGATTGTATCTAAAAGTTTTAAACTTTAAAATTGAAAGAAATCGAACAGAATTCTCACACACAAATCACTGTTGCCACTGCCAAAGGTGTACCCGCCACCATGAATATACACCATTACAGGCAATGGGGCATCATTACACCCCTTTGGTGTGTAAACATTTAAAAATAGGCAATCTTCTGAGCCGATAACTTTGCCTGAATGCTCATCCTTCTGCAGAGAGACAGCACCCTCCTTCGTGCAGTCTATTTCGTCACAAGAAAATTTCTCCAATGGCACTGGAGCCTTTTCATAAAGCAAATAGCTGTAACATTTCTTTAATTCTTTTTAAAAGAGAACTTACTTGAAATCTCAACTCCCCTAACGGAGGCACTGCATATGGTATTCCTTTGAAAAAATAATAAGGACTTCCATTTGGAAGAACACTTTCAACACCAACCACAGTGCCTTGTTTGACTTTAATTTTTGGTGGCGATACCATTGCGAATGACTAGCGGCTATTAATCAGAATGATTACTGCAACTAATTGATGTGAATCACGACAAACAAGTCATTATATATAGAAATTGATAAGATTTATTTTGTAACAAGCAGTATAGAACTCAACCACAGCTGTGGTTGCTAGACACTAGACCATACTAGAACACTTGTTGCATTTCGCTGATTCTGAAAACTTAAAACCGCTGTCTAGAAAACGTACTAGAACTGTTTATCTACAGATGATTATCGCTTAAGTGGAAAAACCTCAGATAAAAACAATTGTCATAGTAAACATGCAATAAAGTGAAAGCGAACGGTGTAATTGATATAACTAAAGCCTTGCTTAAAAAGTATTACAGAAACAAAAAGTTGTACCTAACACACTTAACAAACATAGAATTATTTATGTATCAAATCCCTACCACAATTAGAACTACTATGGGTGTCATGGGTCAGTGGTTAGTGAGTTGAACTGGTCTGTAAGGGATGGCTAAAGATTTTTTACGATCCCATTTCTTGCGAGAGTTCGTCTTGACAAACCTTCTCACAATCCATCCGTGTTAACTGTAGGTATTTTCTGAACGTGCAACTACGTGGGCTGCTTATAGCATAACATTTATTTCATTTTTTTATCTGATCAAAGTAGCAGCGTTGGATGGTCGATAAAAAGAGCATATCACCTACCTCCAATCCCACATTAACCTACAAAAGATGACGCAGTACAGGCACTGGAAACAACATAACAATGGTCGACGAAGAGGGCGGGAAGTCCATTAAAAAGGTATTAAGCCTATGGAAATAAATTTGAAGACATCTAAAGAGTCCAAAGTTGCTTACAGTCCACATTATAGATTAACAACTTAATCGTAAAAAAAAAATACATAAAAACAAATTAACAGGCCACACGTCTCATAAAAGTGTAACTAGCTTCAAAATCATTAAAAGGATTTGCAGCTTTAAGCGATGTGCTTACCCTTTCAAAGACTTTACTATAAACTTTATTCCTATTTATGGCAAAATACAAAACAAACCCCTTTCCCTCTTTTATTTAGAATTCTCCATTGTATTCCCGATAGACACTTCTCCAGAAATCTATTCGTTCTATATCCGGATTCTCAACCATTTTCTGCTTCTCATCGATAATAAATGCATTCAAGTTGAACTTATCTTCCCCATTGATCTTGCGTACTGGTTCCCAAGCACAATCAGCAAATTGATCACCGCGCTGAGGAGTCGGATTACCATATTTGGCAAAATTAGCCCACAGCTTGCATATTGTGAGAACCATTTTCTTGTCTCGACCAGACCAAGGCTCTTTCGCCCAATTGGATTGAAATAGGTAGAAAAGTTCATCAGCATGACAGGCTCCTTTTAGCTTTTCTAATTGAAACAGTTTCTTGTAGAGATTCAATGCTCCCACATAGTCAAACCGATAAAAGTACATTGGTGAATTGTGCTGCTTTCGAGCATGAATTTCTGCTGCCTTATAACCATCTATGGCAAAGTGAAAGTCACCAAGGAGATCTGAAAAACTGTTAAAGTTTTCTTCCTTCAGTTTCTCTCCTTTGAAGTAAAAATCTCGTATTCTTTGTGCTAATTTAAAACTTTCTGGGTCATCGGGATGTAATTTCAGATTTCTAGGAATAACACGTCTTAGATCTCGTTCGAAGTCTACTAGTTTCTTAATGGCATTTGCTAACATCACAATTCCTTCGGCTGAATTATAACCCATTATTACAGGAATGTCAAGTGAGTTCGGGGTGTTCATTGATTCCGAGGGTTCTTTCGTGATTATAGCCTCTTCACTCTCATTCTCGACCACTGGTCTAACTGGCATCGGTAGGCCACGACGAACCTCATCCGGTGTCAGAACTGCTAAGCTGTTTTTCAGAAAATCAATCGTGTTTGGATAGTTTCGAAGGAATTTGACAACTTCAAAAGGATCTTCTGATTTACAACCCATCAATTGAGCGAGTTTAGTCGCTTTATACGATGCATTCTCCTGCATCGCCCAAGGCATGTTTGCTGCACCACTCTGCATGATTGCTTTGTGGAAAAGTTTCTTGGAACTATCCGAGTATACGTGCAATTGGACACACGCTGCTCCGGCACTTTCACCAAATAGTGTCACATTGTTCGGATCACCATTGAATTGGGTGATATTTTCCTTAACCCATTGCAATGCAAGGCGCTGTAAGAAATTCCTTTTCAGACTTACTTAGATAATTGTTTAGGTCTCACATACCTGGTCTTTAAGTCCGGCATTTCCGGGAACATTTGCTTCGGGCAATGAAAGGAAACCTGGTGCACCTAAACGATAATTTAATGTGACCACAACCGTGCCCTCTTGCATTAGGTAAAGTGGTGTATGGCTAGAAAAATACGATCATTGGTAAATGGTCGATTGCAAGGACATGCAACTTACTGATCACTATTGGGGTTGCCAAACATGTAACCGCCTCCGTGTATGAACACCAGCACTGGCAAGGGTTCATCAGGCCTTATTTTTGGTGTGTAGACATTTAAGAAAAGACAATCTTCTGAACCGGCTATTTGGCCTGAAAGTGGATCTTTCTGAAAGGACATACAGCCCTCTCTCAAGCAATTTATTTCAGACGTTGGAAATCTCTCCAGTGGAACCGGGGCCTGTATGGAAAAATGCATTTTTGTTCAAAATAATATTCAACTTGTTCTCTTTGTGATACTTACTTTAAATCTCAATTCTCCTAATGGAGGTACCGCGTACGGTATTCCCTTAAAGTAATAATAAGGATTCCCATTTGGAAGAGTACTCTCGCCACCGACCACCGTGCCTTGTCTCACTTTCACTTTCCCAATTGAAGACATTTTCGCGACGGCCTTTAACGGAATAGCTGTATGAAATTTATGAAATTGAACAACGAAATGGAGTACTTTATTTACCCACCGTGCGTTGACTAAATCGGAGTTGCTTTGAGCCGCAAGTACCAAGTAAATGTCTCGAAATCATTTTATTATTTATAAAAATTTAACTATTAGCCTATGGACCCCCGTAAACAATAATTCGCACGCAATCACTGAACACCAGCTAAAGTGATTAGCTAACTCTTTCGCGCGGTATATTCTCTGATAGTACAATGTTCCGCTCGCACATTTCTAGAGAGATATGATGTGTCTGAGCACGAGACATATGTATGTTGGGTATAAAATTTGAGAACTTAGATTCTGCGTATTTGGGTTGATGAAATATGAAAGATTAGTATATAAATGAGCGGGAAAATTGATTCAATAGTGTAATAGTTTCTTTGTTATTTTCAAACAAAAGTGAAAGTCATGAAAACTAAAACCAATTAAAAAAATAGACCTGTTGGTGGATGACATTAGACTGCGGACTTTCGACCAGTCGGCGTCATAAACAAATAAACAATTTGTGTAACGTCAGGTCTCGGTCAAATCGTTGGGCATTTTATAGTAGACTTTAAAAGTATTAAATCGGTTTTAATTTTTTTTTTTTTTTTTTTTTGTTAAGTGCAAAAAGATTGAGATTTGAAAGAGGGCAGTGAGAGGCTGTGACAGATGAGGGAGGTTTAAGCAGAGTTATTCAGATAATAGTAACAATCAAGGTCAGGTTCAAGTCAATGAATAAGAAGAGAAGAAGATCTCTTTATTCATTGGTTCAAGTACGTGATCAGCAATTGACACTTCGAAGGAATGAGCGAATAGGTTGGCAGTTGCAGTAAAAGACGTTTGACGTTTATGAATAAAACGCTTGGGTCGACTATTAAGGTTGATTGCATTCTATTTAGGTATTACGGATAAAGACCTTTTGCAGAGAATTTCTGAGAAATTCTTTAAAAGAAAGTTTCCGTTCAGATTTCCAATTTGTACCAATGTATAATGGTAATACATATATAGTCCTATAGCTTACCAAACACCTTTCAGATACAACTGTTGGTTCATTTTATTTGTTGAAAAATGTATTCCACGAACACGTATAGTTGCGAGAATGGCTTTATTACTTTAAAAATAATTTACAGAAAAATAGAAAACAAGTCCTCTTTTTTAGAATTCTCCATTATATTCCCGATAGACACTTCTCCAGAAATCTATTCGTTCTATATCCGGATTTTTAAGCATTTTCTGCTTCTCATCGATAATAAATGCATTCAAATTGAACTTATCATCCCTATTGATCTTGCGTACTGGTTCCCAAGCACAATCAACAAATTCTTCACCGCACTGAGGAGTCGGATTACCATATTTGGCAAAATTAGCCCACAGCTTGCATAGTGTGAGAACCATTTTCTTGTCTCGATCAGACCAAGGCTCTTTCGCCCAATTGGATTGAAATAGATAGAAAAGTTCATCAGCATGACAGGCTCCTTTTAAATACTCTAATTGAAACAGTTTCTTGAAGATATTCAATCCTCCCACATAGTCAAAGCGATAGAAGAAAAGTGGTGAATTGTGCTGCTTTCGAGCGTGGATTTCTGCTGCCTTATAACCATCTATGACAAAGTGAAAGTCAGTAAAAAGATTTGAAAAACTATTAAAGTTGTCTTCTTTGAGTTTCTCTCCCTTGAAGTAGAAACTTCGAATTCTCTGAGCTAACTTAAAACTTTCTGGATCATCGGGATGCAATTTGATATTCCTTGGAATGACTCGTCCTAGATCTCCGTCGAAGTCTTCCAGCTTCTTGATGGCATGTGCTAATCTCACAATTCCTTCGGCTGAATTATAGCCCATTATTACAGGAATATTAAGGAAGTTCGGTGTGTTCATTGATTCCAATGGTTCTTTTGTTACAACAGCCTCTTGACTCTTCTGCTCTACTACTGGTCTAACTGGCATCGGAAGGCCACGACGAGACTCATCGCTTGTAAGTACCATTTGAATATACTTCGAGAAATCAGTAATATTTTTATGATACCTTAGGAACCGAATGACTTCTAGCGGATCTTCCGAAATGCAACCCATCAATTGTGCTAGTTTAGTTGCTTTATATGATGCATTCTCCTGCATGGCCCATGGCATATTTGCTAAACCACTCTGCATAATTGCTTTGTGGAAAAGTTTCTTGGAACTATCCGAGTAAACGTGCAATTGGACACATGCTGCTCCCGCACTTTCACCAAATAGTGTTACATTGTTCGGATCACCATTGAATTGGGAAATGTTTTCCCTAACCCATTCCAAGGCAAGGCGCTGTAACAAAACCATTTTCAGACTTTTTTAAAGAATTGGTTGGGTATAACTTGCCTGATCTTTAAGAGCGAAATTTCCAGGAGCATTTGCCTCTGGCAGTGCAAGGAACCCAGCTACACCTAAACGATAGTTTACAGTGACCACAACCGTGCCCTCTTGCATTAGATAGAGCGGTGTGTGGCTAAAAAAAAAGTCAGTTCTTAGTTTACAATCAATTAAAAGGACATCCAACTTACTGATCGCTATTGGGGTTGCCAAACATGTAACCACCTCCGTGTATGAACACCATCACTGGCAAGAGTTCATTGGACTTCAGCTTTGGCGTGTGGACATTCAAGAAAAGGCAATCCTCTGAACCGACTAATTGGCCTGTAAGTGGATTTTTTTGAAAGGACATACGACCCTCTCTCAAGCAATTTATTTTAGACTTTGGAAAACTCTCCAATGGAATCGGGGCCTATAGATGAAAGTTAACTTTTTGAAATAATATTCCCATTGCTCCTATTGTGATACTCACTTTAAACCGCAATTCTCTCAATGGAGGTACCGCGTACGGTATACCCTTAAAGTAATGATAAGAACTGCCATTTGGTAGAGCATTTTCGCCACCAACCACCGTCCCTTGTCTCACTTTCACTTTCGCCACCGAAGATATTTTTGCTGTGGCCTTTAATGGAAGCACTGTATGAAACTTATGAAATTAGACAACGAAACGGAGTACTTTACTTACCAATTACAGATTGGCTAAATCCGAATTGTTTTGAGGCGCGAGCACCTCGTAAATGCCTTAAAATCATCTTATTTATAACAAATTACTATTCACCTATAAAGTCAGCTAACCACTGAACCGCGTAGGTATCACTGAGAGTTCCTGTCAGCGTTCTAGCCGCATATTTTTAAAGGAAATAACCTGAATTAATAAACAAATGGTGCGAAAAGTGTATTCAATTGTAGTGCTCTTTTTTTATTTTGAAATCAAAGTGAAGGTCATTAAAACTAGTATCAAATATAAAAATAGACCAGTTGCGTCTCAATGACATTCGATTGCGATCTTTAGACCAGTCCCCTCCATAAGAAAAGCAAAAACAAATAAAATTTGAAGTAAGGCCAAGTGGTAGTCAAATCCATCAAAATTTTATAGTAGCCCTTAAAATTATTAGGACGGTTTTGATATTTACGTAATAAAACTTAAATGCAAAAAAAGAAGTTAACAACTATGTAGCGAAACCCAAGTTCAAACAGTATAGCGAATTTTTACGAAAATTTACGAATTTCTACGAAAAGCTGTTCGCGTACGGCGAATTTTCGTAGTTTTTCACAGAAGAGAGCACTCAAGAGAGAGTAATTTCTCCATGCTACGAATTTTAGTGCAAGAAATTTCTGAGTGTTAAATCAACTTTATTATTATGAACTAAGGTAGGAGGTTCGGTAGAAGGGTGCCTTATGAGAAAAAAGATCTGTAAAGATTTCCCTATTAGAACTACCCAGATAGCGATATAAATGTCTGGGAATTTATCAGCTTGACTCTGCCTAAGCCCCCAAGCACCCCGAGACGCTCCCCGTGAAATCCAATGGCACAATAATTACACCAGAAACGACCCATGCGTTATAAGTTTAACCAGATTTGACGATCTCTTCTTGCTTCCAGCCGGCCATAGCTCCCTGACCGTTACACATGTCTTTAGAAGAACCCAGCGTTTGTTTTTCTCGACCGATGGCTTTTATAAGTCTCCGGTTTAGAAAACATGAAGCCTGCCGACTGCAGAATGTTTATGGCTTTGTTGATCGAAAAATTTCGTTTGTTGGACCTATAGAATTTCTTCAATTTTACTGATATTTTATTTGCACAGAGTAGTAAAACTTTTGATGTTGACTGTATGGGAAAACACTTGTTCATGTATAGTATTCTATCGCCTATTGGTCTAAAGTCCACATGCTCTGCTGTCATCCCTTGCCATAAGTATTGTAAACAAATTACCTTCCTTTTAAAAAAAAATATCAATTGTCAGTTAAAACACTTGTTTACCTTCACTTTTATCGGGTCTTCTATGATAGGTTCCCGAATTATTTCTCATAAGTTTTTATTTTGTGAGAGTGAATGTGGTCTCTCTGAAAAACACTAACAAAAACTATTGTCTCCGACAGATTTATATCGCCAATCACCTGTTTTTTTTTTAAGCAATATCTGTGTTCCTAGATTAGTTATACTTTATCTTTTAACATTTGCAAATAGTATGATTTTGGGGTCTAAAGTACTTCATTTTGTTCTGATATCCCACGAAGTATAGAAGTCTGTAAAAATGTCTTCTGTTTCGAAAGTTAAAGTTAAACAAGGCACTGTTGTCGGTGGTATAAGTACGCTTCCAAATGGTAGTTCTTATCATTACTTCAAGGGAATACCATATGCAGTGCCACCATTAGGAGATCTCAGGTTTGAAGTGCGTGCTAAAGCGAACCAATAAAACATATTAAACTTAATAAAAGACTTGTTTTAGGCCCCGATTCCACTGGAGAAGTTCTCAACGCCAGAAATAGACTGCACAAAGGAAGGCGATGTGTCTTTTCAGAAGAATCCATTTGCAAACGTTTACCTGGGATCCGAAAATTGTCTCTTCCTAAATGTCTATACGACTAAAAGAAAAACTGATGAAGCCTTACCAGTGATGGTGTTCATACACGGAGGTGGCTATTTGTTCGGTTCTGGCAACAGCGAAACGTAAGTAAAGCACTCTTCCAAGAGCACGTTACATAATTTTGCTTAATCGCTTCAGATATACACCACTCTATTTATTGCAAGAAGACGTAGTTGTAGTTACGTTAAACTATCGTCTAGGAGCACTGGGGTTCCTTTCACTGCCAGAAGCCAATATTGTTGGAAACAGTGCCCTTAAAGATCAGGTAATTGAAGACAACCCATTCGCGTAAACACTTTCATAGGGGATTTTATTTTTAGCGACTTGCCCTACAATGGATCAATGAGAATATCTCTCAATTCAATGGAGATCCATGCAATGTGACACTGTTTGGTGAAAGTGCCGGAGCTGCGAGTGTTCATTTGCATGTTTTATCACAAAATTCAAAGAAACTATTCCACAAGGCAATCATACAAAGTGGTACAGCTAATATGCCATGGGCGATGCAAGAGGATCCATCTTATAAGGCGACAAAGCTCGCCCAGCTAATGGGTTGTACTTCAGAAGATCCTATAGAAGTGGCTAAATTTCTAAAAAGCCATAAGGAATTAAACGACTTTTCAAGGTATATTCAAAGGGTGCTTAAAACCGACGAAGCTCGTCGCGGCCTACCTATGCCAGTTAGACCAGTAGTGGAGAAGAAAAGTGCAGAGGCTATAGTCACAGAAGAACCCTTAAAATCATTGAGCACACCAAACTCCATTGAGATTCCGGTAATGATTGGTTACAATTCAGCAGAGGGTATCTTAATGCTCGCGAGTGCTATCAAGAAATTAGAAGATATCGATGGAGACTTTAGAAGGCTCATTCCTAGAGACATCAACTTGCACCCGGACGATCCGAAAAGTTGGGACTTAGCGAAGAAAATTCGTGATTTTTACTTCAACGGAAGAAAACTGGACAATCAAAATTTGAATAGCTTTGCTGACTTTTTCTCAGACTTCCATTTTCTGATTGATGGATACAAAGCGGCTGAAATCCATTCAAGGTACCAGCACAAGTCACCACTGTTCTTCTATAGATTTGACTATACCGGCGAGCTGAACTTTTTTAAGAAAATGTTTCAACTGGAACACTTAAAAGGTGCTTGCCATGCTGATGAACTTTCCTATATATTCCAATCGACCATGTGGGATGAACCATGGGAAGATAGAGACAAGAAAATGGTTCTAACGATATGCAAGCTGTGGGCTAATTTTGCTAAATATGGTAATCCAACGCCTAAGCAGGGTGAACAATTTTTTGATTGCCCTTGGGAGCCAGTAAAGAAGATAACGGATAATGAAAAGTTTAACTTGAATGCATTTATTATCGATGAAAAACAAAAAATGGTCGAGAATCCGGACATTGAACGGATAGATTTTTGGAGGAGTGTCTACAAAACTTATAATGGATCTCCGACTTCGAAGTTGTAGGAGTTATTGGTGATATAGAGTAAATTGGTATGGTAATTGGTCGTTTTATTTTTAGTTAAAGTTGTTAAAAGTTCGACAGAAGGCATTAGTAAGCTATTACTTGATAGTATATGTAAATAAGCACTGAATATTGAGACAGGGGTCAAGCGAAGATTGCGACTCAAATCTCAAATTTGGTATTCGGACGGTTTAAAGAAAAACTTGAAGATATACATACATTCATAGTTAAATAAAAAATAAACTTACGGGAACATCTTCAGACGGATTTTCTAAACCTCATTATGCATATTTAAAAACACATTTTTGATTTTTGTTTACAGTTTTGTTTACCAAACAAAGAAGTAAGGTTCATTAGTTCAACTTCAAATAAATCATGGGTCGGCAGGGTAGTTCGGAATTAAATCTGATTAAAGCCTGATCTACATCGTACAATGTTAATGAAACGACCCCTTTTCTATACGGTCCTCAATGTTGACTATTTTATAATCGGAAATAAATTTCAGGCATGCCACTTGAACTACCAATTTAAGGCAAACCAACATAAGGCAATGCATCCGAATGGAAAAGTGGGTTAGAATGTGGAAAACTCAAATATTTTACCAATTTAATTTTGGTAGCTTATTTGTTGATGAAATTGAATGGACAGCGAAATAGACAGTCTAGCAGCGAAAAATACAACAGAAATAAATATATTTGCCCTAAGACTTCGTGGAAAATAACACAAATACAGTGAATTTTCTCAAGGATATGTAAAGGGTGGTTAAATTGTAAGGGCCGATGTTTTTTTTCTGCATTTCATTTGACATTTATAAATTTCAGACTAACTCACTTTGAACCATGGAAAGATACACAATCGAGCAACGCGTTAAAGTTATTCAGACTTATTATGAAAATGGGCGTTCAAATCAAAATGCATATCGTGAAAATCAGCTTCAGTGATGAGGCACATTTTCACCTCAGTGGATTCGTCAATAAGCAGAACTGCCGCATTTGGGCGAATGATAATCCAAGAGTGATTGTCGAAAAACCAATGCACCCACAAAGTGTGACTGTTTGTTGCGGTTTATAGGCTGGCGGCATCATCGGGCCGTATTTTTTCCAAAATGTGGCCGGTCGAGCAGTTACTGTGAATGGTGTTCGCTATCGTGAGATGATAAAGAACTTTTTATGGCCCGAATTGGAAGATATGGATGTGGACAATATGTGGTTTCCACAGGACGGTGCCACTTGCCACACAACTAACTTTGGACCATCGGATGGAGGTGTACCACCCTTTATTTATAAACGCATGTTGATAACGTTCTCCAACATAAAAAAAACGAAAGCGATGCAAATGGAGGTATCGCCTTAAAAGTTTGTTTTTTTATTAGCCTGTTTAGTCAATTTATCCAGCATTAAGACATAGAGTGCCCTCTAATCATACTCTGAAAGAAAAACTTAAACCAACATCGAAGCTCTAATGTTCCAGAATTAAAAAAAAAAACATCATATTCGCTTTGGCAAATTAAAAAATAAGAACGCCTATTGAAGAAACTCCTTTTAATAGCCGTTTTGCAGCTCTTAGCAAGGAAATACGTACGTAGGCTTTTACGTATTCGTAGGCTTTTTCATTTCACTAAAATTCAATAATTCAAACGAAACATATCACGCCTTTTGTCATGTAGATCGTTTAAATATTTAATTTGAAATGATAATAAAAAAATATATTCAGTTTCCAAATAACGCTCTAGTACATTTCAGTCGCCGCCATTTTCCTTATGCCGCTGAACCAAGCAAATCACCCACCCGCCAGGCGAGGCAATTTCAATTTTACGAGCTCTTTCGTTAGGTTTTGTTCAGTTTGTGAAAATTATTCGGTGGTGTCGGTTCGCGCTTAATTATCGCTCTTCGTCTAAAGAAAAAAAAAAATAAAAAGTCCAAAAGCAAACTATAATCAAACAGATTTCAAATAGATATTTTCCAAAACAAACAGAAAAATACATAAATCAAAATGGTTGATAAAATCGAAATGAGCCTAGATGATATCATCAAATCAACCAGAAGCCTGAAAGTACGACGAGGCGGTGCAAGCGGCGGCCCACCACGTCGTGGTGGTGCTGGTGGAGGCGGCGGCGCTGGTAGGCCAATTCGTAAAGGTGGCCGTCCAGTACAATCTAGCGGCGGCGGCGGTGGAGCACAACGCCAAGGCAACAGTGGAGGCGGCGGCGGCGGAGGCTCTGTTCTCAAGGGCCGCAATCGTGGCGGCATCCAAAAATCCAAATTTCCCAGGGTAAAGATTCGTTGGACTTTATTATAGAAAAATTCACATGAAAAAAAAAAAAAAAAAAACAAAATGGCGATGTTCCGTTTGGGTGACACAAAAAGTGCCTATTTCTCTTGACAGCTTGTGTGTAAACTCGCTGTAGACATTTGTTTGTTGTTTTTTTTACGAGTTGAAAGAAGAATTCTTTAATTTTGTTTGAATACCGAGCTTAAATGGTTAAGAAATTGTGTAATTCACTTTGGGAATTCCACACATGGAAGCGAGAAATTGCAAAAAAAAAAGATAAAAATCCTAATTTTTTTTTCTTCCCATGTTTCGTTCGCCGCAGTGCCGTGTAGAGTTGAAAAATGGAGGCGAAATGGCATCGGCCATCTTTAATTAGTATTCAGCGCGTTTGTATGTGTGTTGTTGTTGGCTGGTTGGGGAGAAATTAAAAATGCGAAATTTCCCCCTTGTATTTTTACCCCGCGGTGGAGAAATATCGTGTATGGCTGCAATTTTTATGATAATTTTCGGCTGCAAATCGATGATTAATTTTCTAAATGAAGTGTAGATTTCACCAGCATCCTTCCCTCTCCCACTAGAGTTCAATAATAATAAAGTATGAGACGGGACAGGGCATACATGAAAAAAAAAGTCCCATCCAAAATAAAATAAGTCTCCACAAAATATAAAAATAAAGTACTACCTATCTTGTTCTCCAACTCCACGAGAAAATCAAAAAAAAAATTAATCATTCAAGCGACGGTGTGATGACACAGTGTTGGCAGGGAAACAAAGTGGAAACCTCTAAAATGCATCAACAAATCCAACCTCTCAAATTCTAGGGTGATGTGAACAGCGCTTGGAAACATGATATGTACGATGGACCGAAACGTGCCGGTGGTGGTGGCGGCGGCGGCTTGAAGACCTCCACCGTTGGTGGACCTTCAAAGTTGCTCGTCTCGAATTTGGATTATGGAGTGTCAGAGTCCGATATTCATGAGTTATTTGCTGATTTTGGGCCTCTGAAGAGTGCCTCTGTTCATTATGACAGATCAGGACGTTCTTTGGGTATGAAATTTGATATCAGATTGTAGAACAAATGGTCCCCGGCGTCTGTGTAGAATTATTTTACTAATTGTCTCTCTATTTTGCAGGAACGGCTGATGTTGTTTTTGAGCGCAGGGCTGATGCTGTTAAAGCGATGAAGCAGTACAATGGTGTGCCATTGGATGGCCGCCCGATGAACATCCAGCTTGCCACATCAGAAGTGCCATCGCCAGTCAGTAAAGCTCGGTTGGCCAGCGGCGGCCCCAGTAGACCCCGAGCACCAGTTGGTGGCAATACCCGCAGAGGTGGTACAGGTAAGCAAAGATTCCTATTCTGTCATAAGCTGACATATTTTAAAAAATTAATTAGTACTTGCTGCAAAGAGGTGTTCATGACTGATACTCTTTTAAGGGCGCCTTTGAAGGAGCATGCAATGCCAGAAAAAGATAAAGAATTAGAGCATCACTGCAATTTACTTACTCGTGGAAAGATTTAGAGAAAAATGTTGCTTCATATTCTAGCATTTAAGAGTGTTTAAATTCGTGGGTTATAAAAACAATTAAAAACAATCAAATGGTGATTCCAAGAACCCTAAGGCCTAAAATGCTAAGGACTGTTCACAAAAGCTAACTCAGAATTGAAATGTTTAATCCATAACAGGCAAACAGGGTATTGAAATAAATCTACCACTTCGGTAGACACTGTTAGTTGTACAACTCCCAAATCAAAGTTATTCCCAATGCTCCTTTGGTAGCTCCCGTCTACGAAAATCTGCATCCCATAAGCCAGTTTCATAACCGCAGGAATGGGGCCGCTGTCATCAATTTATCTTTCATTTGGCTCACCACAGAAACAAAAGCTTCTTTATTATGCCTAAAGTAAAAGTGAATCCAAAAGTAATATTGAATTGTTAGTTTCAAAATGTTGTTGTGGAATTGTGCTTTGGAAGTTCCAAGGAATTTAAAACGTCTAATTGTTCTTACTCAGGACTTATTTGTCAATTCTTCGTAGAATATTTCGGAATTAATAAAGATATAAACAACTTTACAATCGATGTTTCAATTTAATTGTTTTTCTTTGAAATGAATGACAGCCATCACTCATTGTACATATCTAGAATGATTCCCTCAAACTTCTGCCAAATCGAAAGGCTCGCTCCTAGAGAAGCGATTCGCCAAAAGTAGTCAACTCGCAAATGATACAAGGCCCCTATACGTTTCTGCTAGTTAAGAACTTTTCTAAATATATAGATTGATCCAGTACACAGTAGTTCCAATGCATTCACAACTGAGCCACGACGCCCAATCATATTTATATATATAGGGCAAATTTAGTCTATTCACTGAGTATATTAAGTTTGAAACAAGTTAATAAGTTTCTAATTAGAACAACATTAGTTTGTTATATTTGCTGAATTGTTTTTTTATAAAATAAATTTGTATTTTCTTCAAAAGGTGGCCCAAGACGAGGCGCAGCGCCACGTACAGGCGGAGGTGGTGGCGGCGGCACAGGGGGACGTCGTAACGCACCCAAGACTCCAGCGCCGACAGCAGAAGAACTCGATGCCGAACTGGACGCCTATGTAAACGACATGAAGTGAAGTGTGCGCTACCTAACCTAACCACCCTCTCAATCATCAATATTAGACTTTAATGAAGATTTTCTTATTTTAGTTTATTTTTCTTTAAAATTTGTATTTATCGAATACAAAGTCTGAAGAGACCGCTTTAGTTTTTAACATTTTTTTTTTTTTTTTTTTTTGTTTCATTCATTTGTAATGACTCGCTTAGAATACACCAGATGTTACATTCAATTTAAATGAAATTAAAATAAAAAAACAAAGCTAATAATTGATGATCGTAAACAACATAAAATGAAATATTGTAATAACGTGATAATAATAAGAGTAAATAAGAAGTATTTATAAGACCTTAAAATTGGTGTTTTGCTTAGGGGAGTTGAAGTGCTGACTCTTAATTTCAGGGAAATGGTTTTCACGTAAAAAGGGATTAAATTATCTTTCTGTAGATCTTAATTGATGGTAAACGTTAGTTCTCGTTCTCGGTAAGTACTTCACAAGTTCCATGTCGTTTCTATTTTATTCTAAGATATTGGAAACGCAACGCATTGAAAGACAATATGTTTGCAAACAATTATAGCATTAATTAATTTTTTCTACAATATTTTGTAGCCCCATTAAAAGTTAGTCATTTATCTGTCTCTAACTAACAGTCATTTGTTGTACATATGTATGTAAATTCCATGGTCAGAGTTGCTTAAACGATCACGCTTTTCAAGAGTATTGGACCAATGATTACTACCAGACTAAAAAGCCATAAATATTTCGAGAGAAGAAAAAAACTAAGTCAAGAGTATCAAACGAAAAAAGAGTAGAAATAACGAAGAGTATATACATATGTATGTAGATATAAATATACTAATAAAGTAAATGAGAAATATAAAAAGGTTTTTGCTGCAACATCATTTAGATTGCTAATGTCTCGAAATTACACAACATGCACAGAGAGAAAATTTCTAAAATGTCCATGGCGATACAGGGCTTCGTAAATTTGCTTACGGTTATGGCATACTTAGGTCCTTTAACCACTAGTAGGGGTATATTACGCCTGAGCGCCATCTTGTTCGAACTTGTGCAACGCGTTTAAGCAGCCTTAAAATCCTTCCCAAAGAGCACTCTGCACATGAAATGAATGACTTTAAGTAACATAACAGGTTATACCAAATTTGCTAATAGGATTTCCACATGAACAACAAAAGGTTTATTTAATTAAAAGGCCATAAGCAAGCGGTAGAGGGCTAAGACCTAAAAGCTTTCTCATGAAAGTAATATTTTTGGACGTTTGACAGATGATCCCACGAGGTGGGACCGTGAAAAAATGATGGTATTTTTCTGGATTGGAACTTGAAACCCAATGCGCAGTAGTCCAATGCACTAACCACTGAGCCACGGCACCCATTTTAATAGGTAGATACATATGTATTAATTTGGTATGATATTATCCTTTATCTTCATACTTAAACATACAATTTACTCGTGATTAGTTGACATTTAAGTTTAACTTTCATGTCCTTTGTTTAGTCTCAAATCCTATGACCAATATTCTTAATTATTAAATCCACGATACTTTATTACGTCGCTATATTGTATGGAAAATAATACTCTTGGAAAAAATACCGTTAAATTTAATGCAGTCATAGAAAAAACAACAACAACAATTATTGTCTATTTTAATAGAACGAACATCACTGCATATACAGTGACAACCTTTTTTAATAATACTCTGTATGCAATTAATTAATTATCTTGCAAATAATTATCAAAAAAAAACTAGGGTAGTGACGTAATGATATACCTACATGCATACACATGTATGGAATATTCTTAAGCTATGTATAATTGTTTATTTGTAAACAGTTGAACTTGAGAATGCCACAATGACTTGGAAGACCCCAAAGTGTTATCAACAAGTGGTGATTACAGTTGTGTGTGGAGATTGAGAGGTTTCACACTTCGGAACATGTAGCTGTCTGTTATTTGTCCCATTTTCTCGCTATAAGCTGACAGAACATGAGCATCAGCGTGTATTACTGATAAAGCCAATTCTCTTATTTGTTCATCTTATCAATCACAGTGAAAAAATTAAGTTTCTTAACTTTGAACGTTACATACTCATATGGAATGGGATATTTAACTTACAGGGTGCACAATATATGCAAATTTATTATTTAATAACTATTTTTTGTATCTATCCATCAGAAAATTAAAAAAATTAAACCAACTACAAGCTTTGTACATACCTATCTACTAGTGGATTCTAACTTTAAGTTTAAAATTTGGGGATTTATTTCACAACGTAGGTACCTAGATGAATTGACTGCAAACATAACAATAACTATTAATTAACGGGAGAAATACATAAATACAATATAGGCCAAAAATTAATTTAGAAATTATATCGTTTTTTTTTTTTAATATCAATTGTTACTTGTTCAAACCTAACTCTACGATAAATATACGAAAATTAATAAGTTCATTCGCGTACTTTCTGCGCTAACATTCGTAGATTATCAAATTTCAAAGAGTGGGGTTAAAATTCCCTCAGAGAGAACTAAAATTACGAAAAAGTAAACGAACGGGTTGAACAAGAAAATGCTGAAAATACCCTGATTTGACAGCTTTGACAGTTTTCATAAACCAGCCCACAGAAATTTCTTGCACTAAAATTCGCAGCATGGGGAAAGTTCTCTTCTGTGAAAAACTACGAAAATTCTCTGTACGCGAACAGCTTTTCGTAGAAATTCGTAAATTTTCGAAGAAATTCGCTGTTTTAGGAGGGTACGCGAACGGACCTAATAAGGTAATTTTCATCAATTGAAGTGAGTTAGCACCTTATGTCATTAACGGTCCTCCAACAAGTAGCAAATTCCGTACTGTAGACTTTTTGAATTGCATATATAAAAAAGAAACAATTTATAGATTCAACAATATTCTAGCATGATTGCTACTATTATGCTATGTTCACCCTGTAGAACAAGTTTATGAATGTTTTTTTTATTTTTACAACAAAACAATTGCATTTAAACCTCGCCAGTGGTTTATTTCCATCCAGTCAACATTCGACAAGTGCTACTGCTTGAAGTAAACTTATTTGATAACTTTTACTAGTGGTAGTTTGTCGGTCGGAAAAAAAACTAAACGTAGTCCAATTTTTGTTCAAACTAATCGTTTGCGTGCTATTATTTATAAGTTTGTAAGATTATCAAATCTCATAATGTCCGCCTTAAATGTGAATGATCTTTTATTTGAAGAAAAGAGTTTATTCGTGCCCGATTTGGATGAGGTGAAAACAGGTGAGTGTACCTTTTTGTGAAAACATGTTTTATTGAATTATGGGGTCATCACCTGCAGGTGTAGAGATGCACATCGCTTTTAATGTAACAAATGTGGTTCAGTTTATTCAACGTGTATTTGTTTTGATTTGTGCTAACAATTAAATTGTAAAAAGTATCTTGTTTGACAACCAAAGCCTTCAGATGTGTTTGACAGATAAAAGCTTGAATGATAAAACTACAATGTGGGCAACAAGTATAGAATGCTCTGCTAAAATAATAAATTTATTATGTAGTCCTCTTATGCAACAAATTAGCTTTTTTTATGCGAACAGTGATGATATAATTTAATTGTATGCATATCTTATTGCAAGGGGGTTGTTGCGCAGCAATTATTTTATAACTATTTAACTAAGAACAAGTTGAATCTTATCATAGCAAAACAGCAATTACTAAAGGTACATTACTTGCCATGCGTAATTGTTAGACTAAATTCTGTCCAAATTTATGATGCTTTAGTGCTTCTACCTACAGAGGGAGTACAAAGTCTCAGAGTTCATGGAATTTTAACACTTTTACGACTCCTGCACGTTTCTCAAAATCATACGAAACTATTACAATTACTATTAGAAAGTTACCAATCGTGTAAAAATGTAAACTTATAAAAGGAATAGTTTGAAAAACTAAACAATTGCTTCTTAGTCCTGTGACAAGACAAAAGGTTTCCTGTTTCATGACAACCGTATTCGAAATATTTGAATCTTAAGGTCCGTTCGCGTACCCTCCTAAAAACAGCGAATTTTTACGAAAATTTACGAATTCTTACTAAAAGTTGTTTGCGTATGTAGAATTTTCGTATTTTTCCGCAGAAGAAAGCGCTCAGGAGAGAGTAAGAAATTTCCCCATGCTACGAATTTTAGTGCAAGAAATTTCTGTGGGTCGCTTATGATAACTGTCAAACCAGTGTATTTTCAATTTTTTGTTGTTCAACCCGTTCGTTTACTTTTTCGTAATTTTAGTTCCCTCTGAGAGAATTTTACCCTCACTCTTTGAAATTTGATAATCTACGAATTTCAGTGCAAAAAGTACGCGAACGGACCTTTAAATTCCAAGACTTAGAGACCACGGAGAACCTATGCTGAGCAGCATCACTAATTCTCATTTTCAGAACTTCTCTATGATTTTTGTTCCAATGCGAGAACTCCTGTGCTTATAAATGAGAGCGGAACGATATATTTAAAAGAATGTGGACAGAAAAAAATATTGTCCTCTTGTCACCATAGACGACAATAACACGTTTAAATACTTCAAAAAAACTGCGAACATAATAAATGATATATAAATAACTTATTAAACTCTGGCGTCAGTTGCACAATTGAACAACATCTCTGCACAAATTTTCAAATTTTGTCGAATTTCACTTGTTTAAAAAGTAATTGTTGTATTGTGCTACACGCCTCGCACGCATTACTGATAACATTTACAATTCTGTTACCATTACCTTCCTAAATTTCTATAAGATATGTAATACAATTTGCAATAGAAAATGTGTAATGACTTTCAACTCTATTTGACAGTTCTTGAGAGTGCCTTGCGCAATAATTTCGAAGAAGTCTTAGTGGACGTTGTAGAATGCCCAAATCTTAAAAAATCGCCGTATAATTTGGTCGAATCAGGTAAGAAAAATTTGTACATTATAAGATAATTATCAGCTTAAAAGCATTTATACAAATTCTAGGCCTTGGTGGATCCCCTTTGCTTCTTGAAGTCGGCGGGCCTCCATTTTTACTACCCACTGTTCAACGATCAAAGGTCTACGATCTCAAGCAGCTGATGAGAAAATGTATTCCAGATGAAAGCAAAAACATTGTTGCCATCGGCGCTGGAGCTGGGCCCTTTCCCCTACGCGGAACCAACTGTGAAGGCATCTACAATATAAAAATAGCAAACAATGGTGAAATTACCAACAAAAGCTACACTGCGAAAGTATACGGGCCAAGTGAAGAATGCCTTCTCGAAAAAGTTCCTCCGAGTGAGACAAGAAGTGCCTTATTATTAAATTTATTTCTCAGCCAGGGCCAACCTGGTAAAGTATTAAAAGTTGTCTGTAGCAAACGAAGAGGTAACCAGAATTTTGTGGAATCCATTCGAGTTGGTTTGGAGAGAAACTACAAGGAGAAATGTGTTGGTAAGTTAGAATTTAATTTAGAGGAAGAACAAGCATGTGCCTCCGTGGCGCAATTGGCTAGCGCGTTCGGCTGTTAACCGAAAGGTTGGTGGTTCGAGCCCACCCGGGGGCGTTTATATTTTCAAATTTTAAATGTTCTACTTGTGGAATTTTTTAGGAATGGGAGGACTATTTGTTGTTAAAAAAGGTTCTGTACATCAACACGTGATGCGTGATTTCTCCAAAACACCAATTCACACTGATGAGGATGTTAACAATTGGCTTAAGTTCTTTAATATGCCAGCGCAACTTAACGCAGTCGGGACTTTGATTACTCATGAGAATGTACATACATATTTAACGACTTCATTGTATAGCTTTTGGTACTGATTTTTTTTTTATCTTTAAGGACTTGGATCTGCGATTGCAGCACTTTCATAGTTTTTCACCGAGCAATTGGGGTGGCCATTATCATTATGATACTACACCGGATATTGTGGAGTATGAGGGATATTTCAACATTGCCGAACGAATTGTACGAATCGATAGGCCCATTGTAACACATAAAGTGGGAAGAGATTAAAATAAATGTGTGTTTTGGTGTTTGTCGTCTTATTCCGTACGTGGACAGCTTTCAATTAGTTTTAATATTTTTACTAGGTTGGAATGGGTATATTAAACAACTAGCAACATTCGGGACTTTTGGATGATAGCCCTCAATAAACAACAGATACAGATTGTTTATTGAAGCATTTGTACTTGTGGGGATAAAAATTAAGAGAAGGAATATTGAACTCCTTGTTCTTGTGGTGCTTAGAACTTCGGAGAACTATTCGCCTCTTTAGCTCAGTGGCAGAGCACTGGTCTTGTAAACCAGGGGTCGTGAGTTCAATCCTCACAGGAGGCAATATACACTTTTTTTTTCTTTTCTTATTAGTTTTAATACCCTTCTAAATTTAATAGCTATTACACATATAATTTTCTAATTTTTTAGGCAATATTAATCACTCGATGACGTCACCTAATTTATTTATTATTTATTTTTCACTGTAAGACCTACATAAGTAAAAACGAATAGATAGAATTTGCCCATACATGCCTCATCTGCTTCGAATTTGTTGCGGATCAGTTTGTTTGATATGTTATTATAAAGATAAGCAAATAAATAAACATATATTAGATCGTAGTAAGCAGCTCATAGAGGGTCAAGGCGTAGCTTCTCACAACTGTACATGTTTTGTGTGGCATACCAACATTTCTGCATATGTGGCATATGTGTGTCATTTGTATATTATACTGAATCACTTATTCTACATCTACTGTACGGAAGTTTTACCTGCATGAAGGCGGACTTAAGATTTCTTCTTATTTCTTATATTCCGTCCAGAGGACGGGTTACCTATCTTATCATCAATTGCTCTATACATATATGATCATACCTATCCAATAGTCATGTACATATATAAAATAGTCATCGACATATAAGTGTCTCTTTCGAAGAGAAAAAACGCTGGCAATCACGTTCCATTGGCTCTTCCGAAGCATCTTCTGGAATAGCCTTTCGCTTTCCAATTTCATTGCGAAAGACACCCAGAATACACTAACACACATAACGATTTTTCATTGTAAAGCCAAAAACAAGGAATATGGCGGCTCACTAACACATAACCAGCTAAGCAGAAGACAAATTACATGTTCTATTGGAATCCAGAAAAAGAGAATTCTTGGGTGAAGCCAATGGAAAACGACGTAAGGCTCAACCATAACTGATGGATACTCTGGATGCGTCGATGATAATGCTCATGACAAACATTTTTCTAGAAGTGCACGGATTTGTAAGGTGAAATATCTCCACATATCTCGCATTTACTGGGGAAGCCCCTATTTATAAAAAAATAAAACACAATTATTAAACCTGTTCAATGACTTAAGACTTTAGTTTGATGTACGCTGGGATTGAAAAGTTGCTCGATTTTCGATTCTTTTATGTGTTTTTGCTGTTTATAAACAAAACAGTTTTTCTTGCTTTACAAAAGCTGTTACGCCCGATGTGTAAGCTTAATAATAATAAATAATAATCCAAATAGCCCCATGTCGGTAATATCGTTTATTTACATATAAATATAATCACAATACTTCTATTGCGAAATCAAACCAATCCAAAAAGCATACAAAACGAACACATCTCAATTTCGTCTGTCAAAACTAACCTACCCCGTGAACAAACTAACAAACCTTCATCTTATTTTCAATCAATCAAGCAAAAAATATAGGAAAAGAAAAAGAACCTCAACTGCTCAAAATTTGTTCGTGAATAAATCTAAAATTAAATTCGTCTCCGTTACCAGTGATATTCGGCGGAAATATAATGTGCAAAACTTAAACTCTATAACCAAAAGCTGTTTAAAATGCAACGCGATCTACGCCACATAATCCGAGTTCATCACAAATCAATTGCAATCGTCATGGGCGATAGCTAGTCATTTGTTTTCCAATTATTACTCATATTGCAATAATTCCGATTCGAAAAAAAATCCCCTTTTGGCTTCCTAATCTTTATGATAAACTAAACTAACCGTTGATAATAGTTTTTATTGTTGCCAATCAGGCGAAAAATCTGGTTTTCTTCTCAAGATGCCCTGTGAAGGTTGTAATGTGCAATTCACGGTATTTCGACGGAAACGTATTTGTACGGATTGCAGGTGAGTGCACGAAAACCCCAACGAACAACCCAAACACCCCAACGCAAGACAACAATGGTGACATTGAAATTTTCGTCTGTATGGAATGTATGTAGTGATTATTGTATTTTGTTTTTGGTGTTTTTTGTCGCATTGATGTAGTTTGTCTTTAGCAGTCTCTTTGCCACCCACACGGACTCTGTTGGTGGGAGAAAGAAACAAGAAAAGTCCAAACAAATCGATTTAATTGAGTGATTCTGCAAATTGTGAGTGTACAGCTATGTTATGGTGGAGTTTCATCATGATTTGATTCTCTGATTGAAGATTATCATACTATGTTGTGTGCTGAAAAATTGTAGTCACGATGAGTAGGCTATTGCAATTTTTTTTTGTTGTTGAGTGGCCTTAGAAGGAATATCGTAGTTTTACCGAGGAGAGCCAGCAATTGGAAAGTGACTTTTAAAAAGCGTCTGCTAGAGGGAATCCTGTATGGTACTTGAAATGTGTCAAAGTGAGGTTCATTTATAGGCAAAGAGTTTGTCAACAAATATTAGCTTAACTACGTAGAAATACATATAAGATCCGAAACAGAAAGGGAAAGAATTTAATATAGAAATAAAATATGAAAGTCATTGGATAATACATAAATGTACATATGTGCCTTGTGCTTTGTGCCCTGGTACCCAGCAGAGGGTGACCCCATTGGTATTCGCAGGTGCTTACAAGTTTCGGTCGAATTACAGCAGAGTTACGACATTGCTCTCGCGTATAATTTATGTAGCTTCTGTAACAACAGTGATACACCAACCGTTGTTTATTCTAAAGCAATAATAAATTATAGCTTCAAAATCCTCCGTGCCGACGTAGAGGTAGAAAACCAGTTCCTTTTTATTGATCTACATACATAAATGTCACTGTCTTACTAAAGTTTGTAAACCTTTAAGCAAACCTAACGCAATTTTTATTTATTTTATTTTCAGGCGGTATTATTGTAGTCACTGTTTAACTAATCGAAGTACTAGTATCTTATGTGAACGTTGTGCAATATTTGCTAAGCGGCCCTTGCTAAAAATCGATTTGCTCCAACTTAAGCCAAAGGACTTAATATTTTACTTACAATCAAAGCACATTTCTACGACGGGATGTGTTGGTATGTATATTAAAAAAGATATCAAACATATTTGAACATTTTTGTTTGTTTTTTATAGAAAAAGAAGAACTCGTTGGTTTGGTCTTGACTCACGTGAATCAGAACGATACGCCAAACATTGGCAGTCCGAATGGTAATAAATTCAATGACTTCAACGACACAGATAAACCGTTTGAAAACATCAAGCAAACGTGTCAGAATTTCTTCAATACAATCACAGACAAAATAGCAACAGATTTCAATTTCGACACGAAATCCCAAACAGGCAGCACGGCCCATGCTACAACTGCATCTGCAACAGCAACAGCTGGGCAGTCATCGCCCAACATTTGCGATCAACCAAGGATCTCGACACGGGAAATTCCAACATATTCCAGTTTTCAAAATCAACCACATCCTCCGGCACCACCATCGTCAGTACAATCATCGACCCAACCAGCATCGCAACCCCAACAAAAATCAAATAGTAGTACACCTACAAGTCCACTATGGAGTCCTGTTGTAAGTATTAGCTCAATATCATCACAGAGTACAGCGTCGCGTTCTCCGCAGCCAGCCACGGTCGATGTTCAGAGTAGTAGTCGCTCGGACCAATCGAGGGAAAAGCCAGATGCAAAGAATCCGTCAGCTCACTCAAGTGCCAGAAATAGACTGCTTGAAACCGTTCTAAACGATGAAGGAGTCGGTTCGGAGTGTGAGTGCTCCGATGATGAACTTATTACCACATTCAAGGATCGGAGTAATCGTGACACTGGTGGTGGGGGAACATCAACGTCACCCACGGTTAGTTCGCCCATCGACAATCAGATAGCGGGTCCATCTGCAAGCGCCAGTGCCAATGGGATAGCGCCAAAGAGTTCTCCCAGCTTACAAATCGGAAGCTATGAGGATTCATCCGAGTCTTCGTTTGAGGAGCTGGGTGCTATCGGTGGTATATCCGATGACAATAAGACAGATTCAAATGTTCCCAACGAGACTTGGCAGTTTGTTAACAGGGCCGGAAACAACTCAATAACAGTTGAAGATAAGAAGCCACCCGTTGTGGAAGAGGAAGGTAGCAGTGGCGGCGGTGGAAGTACTTCGGCAGGCACTTCAACCGATCTGGCATTGGTTTCATCAGAATCGTCCTCAGGACCCAGCCGGGCGGCAAATATTTTTGCTTCGAGGCCAAAGCGTGTCATACGTCGACGATCAGATGGGTATTTGAACCGACGTCGCTACGCTGGAGAGCAAGCTTTCCCTTTAGTTGGTAAAGAGCAGAGTGTCGAAGAGGAAGAGGATGATGATGATGATGATGACGACGATGATGATGATGCGGTGAATGAGCGACGTTCAAGCTGGAAGCGAGATCGCAAATGTTGTGTAAAGTGTGGAAAAAATAAAACAAACATCAAGCACCATGTCATGAAGTTGAGGCGTCACTTGGAGAGTGCGAACATGTCGGAGGCAGACATCAAGCGTGAGTTGGAAGAGTTTTTAGTATACCTCGAGAACAGGACAAGATCCAATGATTGTGGCGATTTGGTCGATGTCGGTAGCTCTACATCGCCATATCTCGACGAGAACGATGGAATACATGTGTATGGCCATGCAGACGGGTCCTATGATCCCCGAGCTGCAACAAGCCGCTTTCCCAATTTGAATGATTTTGAATCATTGTAAGTTATTGCCAGAGGAAATAGTTATTGTTTGATCTCATCATTTGTTTTTGTTTTTACAGAGATGAGTTGGAAAATTTGACTGTGAAGCAACTAAAACAGGTACTTACCCTCAATCGGGTTGATTACAAGGGCTGTTGCGAGAAGCAGGAACTTTTGGAACGCGTCTCACGTTTATGGAAGAACCTCAAATCTTATCCAGGTATATCTTCAATCATATACCATACTTTTTACCCTCTATTTCAAGCCTATTCCCTTTTAGCTATTGAAAAACTACCCACAGATGAGCTTTGTAAAATCTGCATGGACGCCCCAATTGAGTGTGTGATTCTAGAATGCGGGCATATGGCGACATGTACAAACTGTGGCAAAGTACTCAGTGAATGCCCAATTTGTCGACAATACATTGTGCGAGTGGTGCGATTCTTTCGTGCATAAATACTCGCCACAATTTCTTCATATAAAACTACAAACAAAAATATATACTTTTTGCGTATACCTACTAAAGAAACAAATTATTTACATAAAACTATAAACTGTTGCTGTGTTTCGTTTGATTATGATTTTAAATATGCAAGCGCGCCAAGCGGGCATTGCAGTTATAAACAAAAAAGTATATTACTCAGTCTATAAGTATAGGGTGGCTTTCCGAACGTGATATACTAAAAGCATTCCCCGGATGTAGCAATAGTTAGATTTGTCATAGGGTGGTGACGTGTATTACAATCTTATTTTTTATTTCTCTCATTTACTTTTGCTGAAATGAAAGATATTTTTTTTTGTAATTATTATTATTATATACCTAGCTACGAGTTCTATATATACATACTTACGTATATTTAAGATTCGATTTTTTTTCTGTTTCCTTATAGAATTACATACTGTTATTTCAAATAAAATTATATGCACACATTTGTGAAGGTGTGTGTTAAAGTTGTAAGAGAGCTTTTGTGTTTGTTTTTCTTTATTCATTTTAGATGTTCTTCTAGGAAAGGAAACTGAAGGTGAGTCCAAGCCATACACTAACGCTAATGTCTCTTATTTTTAAAGCAAATGCACTCAGTGACTTGCTGCCATAAGAATGCAAAATAAAAACATCCCATCAGATGAAAGCCATAAAGCCTATGTAGCTTTGTGTCCTACAGATGCTAACCGCCATACAGGTCCCCTTTGCCATTACACTGCATACGGCTCGATATCTTAGAGAGAGTTAATGTCACATAAACATGTATTCCTCACACAATAATCTTTCCAATAAGAAACATCAATAGCAACGTAGGTTTAAAAGCAATTTACTTATGAATTAATATCACATCCTTAATGGCTTACAAAACTATTTAAAATGCAATCCAAATTCATCGACGCGAACCACCTTTTGAATGGAACTCTCCCGCTCTGTCATCGTCACGCTTAGAAGTCTTTCGCTTTGAGATAATGCAGCCGAATGCTTCTGTTTGGTTTCAAAAAAATAGTCGACATTAGGACGTAATCCCTTTGGTTGTATGTAATTCGAGTCCAGTGTATAGGCACACACTACATTGTGCTTCTTGCAGATGCCCTTCAGCCTTGTAATGTGATTTCTGTAGTGCGTCTCCTTTCTAATTAGTTTTTTATCCGTATCTTGCCAGTAGTATGCTCCAATATTATCAACAGCCAGAAGAGCAATGTCATGATTTGAGACCAAAAGATCCTCCAACATATTTATTGCCATTTCAAACTGATCTGGGGTGTAACAATTGATAATCTGTACGGATTGCATTCGGAGTTCGATTGTGAATTGCATATCCTCTGGACTGGTCTTCTCGCCCGAGTTTTGGATGATTTTTTCGGCAACCTTCATCAAGTGGGGAAAAGAAAACTTATGATCCAAATCTATGAATACAACGCTCGAGTCCTTCCCATTAAAATACGTAGGAAGGATTGTATGCGCAATTATTTCGGCAAGGAGTAGCGTTTTCCCAGTGTTACTTTGTCCAGTGATTTCGATTAGTGACTTTGCAATTGGACCGCCCGATGGAAACAGGTCAATAGTTAACGACTGAAGTTTTGGGCGAATGGAGGCTTTTTGGGCAACAAGTAACTCGTAGGCATTAAACATTACTGAGTAGGCCATAGTGTGTATGGAGAATTATTGAAATCAATTTTAAAATTGCCCCAAATTTTTAATTTCATGAAGTTGTATGTATTTAGAATTAATTTTGAAAGTAATCTTTTCCCGGTTAAGTGGTTGACAGCTCAATCAGCAAGAAGCTTTGTTTGTTTTGTGCAACGTTTTGTGTCTTGCGATTGTATCAAAAGACACGACCATTGACGAACTAAATTAGACTTTCAACTTTGGGTCGTTTTACAGATTCAGTCTCCGAAGCTAAAATCCTCTGAAATTGGTCATTGAATTTTGAAGTTCAAGCAAAACCAAATGGAAGCTTTACAAAGTTCACACATACAAGTAAAGCTTTCGGCGACTGGTTTGACAGCTATAGGCGCAACCATTTTGTACATAAAATTTGTTGTTGTTAATGGAATAGCAATCTGCAAAAAATATTCTGTTCAAAAGAAATGTAAGAGATAACTTGATAAATTTATAGTTATGTCCTGGTCACACGCTAGTTCACATTTATATACAAATATAAACCTCGCCGGTTTTCGTAACAGAGCAGGAAAGGGAATTGCGAGTTTACTGTCTAGTCTAGTTTAGTTCGTCAATGCTACGGTTCAACCATGTTGGACTATTTATCCCATCTTTTGCAAGGTGAAATAATTTTCGTTTATTTAGTTTATTTTACTTTTTTGATAGGTCATGAAGTTGGCTTAAGTTCACTAAGGGCTTAGACAAACTAAGATAGATAGGCATTTTCAGTCGACTTGACGTTTAGAAAAGAGTGAAAAGCTATGTATGTCAAGCTATAGGGTGAGGATGTCCTTCACACTTCTTGACTACATACGATCGACTTAGCAGAGTTAATGGATTACTTCCACTTAAAATACTTAGTACCTCAACAAAATGAGAATCTAGAAGAATATCACCTGTCACCTTTGCCTAGAAGAGGATGAAACTCCTTATAACAGGTCCGTTCGCTTACTCTCTCAAAAGAAAACAAGTTCGTTCGAATTTAAGTGCAAGGAGTACGCGAATGGACTTAGTATATAAAAAAAGGTGTTTCACACAGGTCTTGTGTGCGTGGTGCGAGTTTTAAGATTGGCATAATTATTAACTAAGCCACTTAACACTTGTTGATTTGAAAGTGTTCAAATGTTGATGCTGTTTCCTACCGTGTATCATCAGGTCAAGATTTCGTTCTTCGTGCGATGAAATCTAACAGGGAAGTCATTAAATAAGTCCTTGAAAAGTCTTCTGTTTTCCGAATCAGAATCTGAATCGTGAACATACGAGTACACCAAGCTTAAGAACATTGAGTTGACGTAAGATCGATTAACAATATAATCTATATAGTATTGGAATCGTTTTAAAACACTAATACAACACCTATGCACCGAACTAATCGGACGAGCCTTATAACACGTAGCTCGCTGTTAGTTGGAATATTTTTAGCAATTTTTACATACATATGTAAGCACATCGGTGTATTTGAGGAGTGTTCACTGTAAAGGGTGCATTTAATCTAGCAGTGAACTCCAGTGAACCAAAGACTTAAATGACATTTTATTTCTTCCATTGTAAAATATATTTCAGATTTTGATTGTACTTCTTTGTTATTTTTTAAAAGGTTAAATTATTTAAGTGTTGCACAATCTTTGTCTGCGCAGTAACATTCATCTGAAGATAAATTTGGGTAGAACTCGAACATAGTCTTCGATGACGCAGAACTAGTCTTCATTTATAGATGTTCGTATAAGCTACTGATTGCAAGCATTGGCCCCCTTCGTTTTTCAATATAACAGCTTTTGATTGGCAGAAAAATCAATTAAATTCTAATCGTGAACGCCCAGATTTGCAATTTTAAAACAAAATGGTGGATTATTTGGATTAAAACAAATCTAAGTATAAGCTTTCAATTTAAAAAGGAAGATTTAGATATCATTCTTTGTTTTTCGACACTCAGATATTGTTAGCGAATTTATCAGAATGTCTAGATAGATACGTTATAAGGAAATTTTTGGTTTTACGTTTATGATAAGATGGTGCCCTTCAGAACCTCTGAATTTTCCGACGATATGAAGTGTTGTAATCAAAAAATTGAATTATATCTCATTTAAAGTTCTTTTTGAACTTGGCCAATCAAAAATCCCCCTGTAATTTAAAATAGAAAATGACTCATGAAATATACAAACAAATTCTCATACTAACTTAGAACGCACTTTTCTTTACTTAGAAAAAAATACACCCAACTGTCTTTTTATCAATTAACAGTCTTTATTTTTAGCTGCATAGTTATTGCTCTTATCTTATAAAAAATATACATATATGTCTATGTAGTAGAAGTATATAAATTAAAAATGAAAAAAAAAAAAAAAAAAAACTTTAAGTAGACACGACTAGATGAAATTTTCTTCTTGATTGCACACTATTGTATCCTATCTTCTATTTGTACTGAGATCCAAAGGCGAGTCCATATCCATGGGCTCCACGGGGAGAACAAATTTATGACTACGTTCGCTGGCCGTTATCCAGTAGCGGTCAGCAGGCACATGAGTTCCATAGTAGTAACTATCGTACTTGAGGTTGAAGGAGTTATGAAAACCACTATAGCACTCTGAGCCTGGAGATTTCTCTGCGGACACATACAATTGATCCTCGTATGGTTCCTCCAGCATGTATCTATCACCATGATGTTCACTTGTTTTAATTGCATAACTATCATCTGCAGCTATTATTGGTTTTGGTTCATCGCGTATTTGTTCCGAGTGCTTAAAAGTTTTCACATGCTTACGCAATGATGATGGATCTGTGTATCGCTTCTGGCAACCTGGCACCTTACAGACGTATGGTTTTTCCATTGAGTGAGTTCGAGTGTGCTTGAATCTATCAGAAGAATTCGAGTAAGCCTTTCGGCAGCCTTCAAATGAGCAGACATAGGGTTTTTCCCCCGAATGAGAGCGTATATGAATTTTAAGGTTTTCCGCTCGCGAGAAACTCTTTTCGCACAGGTGGCACTGGTGTGGTTTTTCCTTTGTGTGAGTGCGAACGTGAACGAGCATTTTGTAGCGAGCATTGAATCCTTTGGATGTTCTCGAACAGCCTTCCCATTTGCAGTAGTAGAGACCATCCAGAGAGGCAATTGCGTGTATTTGAGTTACATGTGCAGCTAGCAATTCTAAGCTTTCAAAAAGTCTGCAAAAAAGATAAGAAATTGAAAAGTTAGCACGGGCGAATCCAGATGTGTCAGAAGTATTGCGAAACTAAAAATAGAATTCAATGAACAAAATGTCAAACTAACCTTCCACAGTCGGTCCAACAGCATATGAATTCACTTTCACTGGGACTCTCACGATCCTTAGCAGCTGGTTGAACTTCTGTTATCTGATTGTCCAAACTGACTTTCATTATGACCGACTTTGTCCTGCAGCTATCCACCGTGCTGCAGCTGCCCTCTTGTGGCGGTGACAAAGGAACCGATGATTCCCTTGGAGGGGTTATTGGTGGCGTTGGAAAACGGAGGTAATGCTGAGCGGCTAGTTCATCCTCACTCAGCAGGAAGCTCCTGTATTCATAGCCGTATGTGTATGGTGGAGTATTGGCGAAGCTTCCAAATTGTGTGCTAAAACTTGGACTGCGATATTCCATTATTATTTTTTGTATATCTCTTATTTCAACCGCAAAAGAGTTTTTTTTTTTGTTTTTAAAAGGAGAGAGCTTAATAATTTATTAATTTTTTTTGCAAATCTAGTAAATTCCTTTCTGCGCTAGACTTAAACAGTTGGAGTGTTTTTTAACGACTAATTAACAGCGAACTGATGTGTAATGTTTTAAAGCAGACTGCCCGCCAGCAGAGCTGATAAGGCTTATCGATTCGCGCCAACTACAACAATAACGAGTACAACAACAACAATAGCAACAGAAGTACGATGTCAACTGTGGTGAGAAAAACGTTAATGAAAAACGTACGCTAGAATTTAAAGGCCTACCGTATGAGTACATGGGGCTGGGGAGTCTTATCGCAAAAATGTCTGCTTGCATAGTACGAGAGTATGTCTCTTTTGATTTCCCTCCGTTTGTATGTCTGAGGACATACTACGACTACAACCCTGATCAATTGGGGGCGATGATACACCCTTAATATCATTTTTTGTGTGTTATTATTATTATTTGTTTTTTTATAAATATTTGTGCATGATGTGATGTTACACAAGGTCTACCCGTGGGGTTTTACGTATTCTTAGTATTTGTCTCAAAGTCAAGTACTCATTGCTATCTGAATTTGATAGCAGCGAGCCGAGGGCAATAAAAATGCAAGGGCGGAACCTAATTTTGAGGTATTTTTTTATTACTATGATATTGGTGCCTAAAATGTTTGCCATCTGCGAGCAGGAATTTCCGTTGTCGATTTGAAATTCTATTTCCAAGAAACGTAACAAGTGGTTAAAGGAAATAGTCCATTGAGTCAATTTTTATTGGCAAATAAATGTTTGTTTAACATTTTAGATTCTTAAGTGTTAACCTGAATTGAAAGGGTGTCGTGTCAAGCATTAACCTTGGCGATTGTATGAATTGAAACACAATTCATTGGAAATGTCGGTTAGGGGATAAAAAAAAAGTCTTGTGCTGGGCGCCATTTTATCAATCAATTACAGAACTCTATCAGTTGTTATACTTATATTTATTACATTTAAATAATTTGTTAAAGATGTAATTCGAGTTCACTATCAGACTACTACCACATTTTATTTAATTCCGGAAAATTCCGGAATCCTATGATTTGCAAGTTAGAATGATAACAGTATTCTGACCACGAGCAAGACCCTGGCAACTCTCTTCATAAACCGGAGATAAGCAAATAAAATTCTTTTTAAAAAAAAAATATACTACTAATACATCTTCATTAGAAGAAATACGAGTATAACCCCAAAAGTCAAAAGATTTTGGGGGCATTCTGACTCTGAACTTTGGAAAAAAGCGTGTGGCACATTGTACTGTGTAAAAGAAAGACGACCTTTGACAGTTGTTTTGATTTCAGGCAATTGAAGATAACTAAGAATTGTTTATTTTGCATTAATTGTCGATGATGTAATAAATTTAGTATGACAACTGTCAACATACGAGTACCTATTTCAAAATTTGCTGTAAAGCAAAAATTTTCCATTTGATAAAAAATATTCGAGGATACCTTCAATTTCGGTAAAATACTTTGAATGAACTAAACAGAAGTGGACGATGATAATCTAATAATAATAAGGTCCGTGGATATAGAGCCCGTGAGTATTGTTCTAAATTTTTACTCCAATGATTGTTCTTAAAATTCGGATAACACTACGTTCTGGAACTAAAACGGCTATAGACAGGCCTGTTCAGAAAAAAATAGGACCCGTGGCTGTTGTACTACATAACATTGACTTGTGGGATACATCTGACTCAACTGCTAGTATAAATGATCGATATCGACTGATCGATTTTAAATTTTGCAAATCACTCGCAGAAGTGGAAGTTTCATTTTAATCTTACTGTGAGTTGCTCCAAAGGGCTTAACCCACAACCTCACAGATAAAAGTTCGACTTCGAACGAATGTATGAGGCTATAGCAACTCTACCATCCTAGCCGATCAAAGTCTTAAGGTCCTGCAACTCTCTGCATTAATGATCCACTTGCACTTTGCTAGACTTCTAAAGATGATAATAGGCATTATTCTACATTTTAATGCGTCGGAGATGATAAAGTATTTATAACACTTTACCCAGACATTTGCAACGAAAAATGCCCCATGAACAAGTCAATAATAATAATAAAAAAAAAAACAAAATGCAACAGATTGTAGGTACACTGTCATCCCCTCTGAAATCTGGAATCCAATTCGGAAAACTAGATTAATCTATAACACAAAAAATGATACGATGAACTCATTGAACTTTTTCCAGTATAATAGTTCGTACTCAGCTAACTGGGCAAGCAAGCAAAGATAAGGACACAACGCTCACACACAACAGTCTCCCAAGTCCAGTCGTCCAATCGTGCTATCAACACATAGAGTTTACAAATAATATCAAAACAAAATAAAACTAAAAGAATAACTCACTTAAACTGTCAGAGTTAAACCAGTTTCCGCCGGATTCCGCGCAATGAAACTCTTAACTGTATCGCAAAACAGAAATAATCACCGCCCCGCCATATGTCGCAACTGGCAATGTGTTCCTTTTCCGAAACTGAACTCTGATCGCTGCAATAAGAGCGAGAGCAAAATAAAAGAGGAAAAAATAACGGAATAATAACAACCTACAGGGGGCATTCATTATCGCTGAGTGGCGGCGATTCTAGCGGTAACGTAAGCAAAACGTGCCAAATTTTGAAAACGCCCAAAAATTAGTCTTATTTTTTTTTCAAATTATTTAAGGACTCCGGACTTTTCTTCCAAGGATCCGGACTGAACTGGACTTGAGTTGAGTGCAGCCTGAAGTAAGTAAGTGGGATTTTCCCGCCATATCTTAAGCAACGTCCGGTAAGGGTCTATTTACGTAGGTGCGCCCAGTATATGGGGGATGTTAGATAAGCTCGCTATCTAGAATTAGTTTTATTCTTTCTCACCAGACATCCAAAGTTCAATTGGATAACACGAGTTTACCTGCCGTAGTGCGAAATAAGTTTTCCCAGTGTTTTAGAACTTTTTTACATCGAGCCACGACTATACGACGACGAAATCTGTGCGCGGCGCGGCGGCCTAAATAACAACAAAGATAAGTTTGACAACGAATTGTTTTTGTTGGCCAACATTTTATCAAGGCTTCAACTGAAATTATCAAAAAAAAAAAAAAACTGTTCTGATGGTATTTATTCCAGACGGCGAGACATGCTCATGTCCAAGATTAGAGTGGAATGACGAGGCATACGTGAGGTTAGTTTGCAGGTGTATAGCTCTAAGTACAGTGCACGGGCCACACTGCGTGGCAGGCAATCGTGTCATATGACGTATGATACGCTCAGACTATTGGTTTATTGTTATTTATCAAGCTTATCAGTGCCACATGCGAAGCTTCCTGCACATGTAGTTGCTCCTTCTAGACCGACAAATTTTGTTTATCTTATCAGGTGTATCTAAATGGGGGGATGTTACGTTTAGCGAGTCTACACGGGAGTTTTTTCTTTTCGTTATCTATTGAGGAGGGGGAGATTATTCGAAATGTTTTGGCGAACGAAAAAAAAAATCGCATTATCATTATGACTGTAAGATTATTCAGTAAGATGGTATTTTTGTGGCGTTGTAACGTTGGTAAAGGTAATTGACTGCGAATTTAACTATCTGTGCGGTCTATGAGTCTTACGAAACGTTGAATGAGTCTTGCGAAATGTTAACCAAGGTTGTTTGATCGATTTGATTGTGGACATCGTAGGTATTCGTAGGTTAATTCGAATAGGGAGTGTTCCTGAACAATACCGGAAAGACTTGCTGGAAGCAGCAACAATGGTGAGGTCCCCACCAAAACATTTGAGCCAATGACTGGCAAAAATTCGCAAGATTATTTGCAGAGGCCCAAATCTTCAGTTTGAAAAGAGTCTCCACTGTTGTGTCGCACCGCGATCATCTCTCTTATTTGTACTTTAACGGCCTTGTTCTGTACTAATTGACGCTGTATTATATACCATCTTTTAATCCTAAATATGTCCTTGAAACTGGATTTACAGAGTTGTTTTGACTCTTATCCAAAAATATTCTGTGCACAACTTGTGAATGGTATGACAGACCATAATGGTTTAAGTTAAGTTCAGTTAAGTTAGGTTTCGCACACTTGACATTCGAACTTTCATGTGAAAATCTGGGAATCAGAAGGGCAATATTGTGAAATGCTTATTAACTTGTAAACACGAATAAGTTTTACAAAAGATAAAGAGTTTGTGAAAGAAATTAAGTAAGTCCCTAACGCAAAAAATATAAGACAACTTACTTTATACTGACAGCTACAATGAGCTAGAAACTGACAGAAAGGAAACTTAACCTATAATATTAGGTCCGTTCGCGTATCCTCCTAAAACAACGAATTTTTACAAAAATTTACGAATTTCTGCCAAAAGCTGTTTGCGTACCGAGAATTTTTGTAGTTTTTCGCAGAAGAGAGCGCTCACGAGAGAGTAAAAAATGTTCCCATGCTACGAATTTTAGTGCACGAAATTTCTGTGAGCTGGTTTATGAAAACTGTCAAAGCTGTCAAACCAGTGTATTGTTCAACTTGTTCGTTTACTTTTTCGTAATTTTAACTCTCTCTGAGAGAATTTGACCCCCACTCTTCGAAGTTTGATAATCTACGAACTTTTGTGCAAAAAGTACGCGAACGGACTTATTATAACACTCGCACTCGCTGCAGTTTGCTTTCGACTTTTAAAGCCCCGACCATAGTTGCATTAAGCGTGTGATAGCTAGTGTTATAATTCAATAAAAATTCTGCTTGCTTCTTGAATACATAGATGCAGCTATAAATCGCAGAACAACTTCCAATATCACTGCGGTAACTATATATTTTTAGACATCTTTCACGAGTTCAAACTTTAAATGGCAGTCTCGTTTTTTGTTGATCGCCGTCATAGCACGAGAGCGATAGATGAAAAACTACTCAAATCTAGTTTTGCTTGGTTTTGTTTTATAACATGCTCGTAGAGCAAAACATAAATTTAAAGATTTTTTTCTTAAATAAAATAAACAAGTCTCAAAATATTTTTGTGTCTTATCTGCAAAGTTAAAACTATTTGTTGCTTGTCCTCCAAATAGATAGTAGGCGGGGATCGACATCATTTTTTTCATGGATGTTTGATGTGTATGTGTACTTAAGGTTTTTTGTTTTTTTTTAATAACAAATGGTCCTCTATCTCATAAAGCCCTCTCAAGGGGGTGAATCAATTCAAGTTCAATTGGTTTAGATTATTCAATATGTTCTTATCATAGACATTCAACGCCCACTTAATTTCAGCTGCCGTCCAATTTAGGGGAAGACAAGAAGCGATCATTTCGAAAATCAGTCGATACAGATAAATACTTCCTTAGACATTAAAAATCTGCAAACTTCTAAAGTCTAAAGAGATTAGACAGGTTTTTTTTTTATTTTAAGATAGTAAATATCGCGATTTATGACCGAAATGGGAGTAGACGATTTGATTTATGGCTCTGGCTAAATAATAGTCAAAGTGCAGTGTTTCAAATCTTATGTACATAAGAAAATAATCACACATCATAAATTTTCAAATAGATATTAAAAAGCAGTTGAATCTAAAAGTTTATTTTTTAATGCTTAGGAGAGAATGTGTGTGTAAATTTAAGGGACAATTGAAAGTAGTATCGGATTTGAACAAAGGACGTAGATAACTGGTGAACACTGGTTTTACTGGTTAAAACTACGACAACTTGGCAAACATTGCATTGGCCAACGAAAGGGTTTATTCCTGAACGTACCGAAGGATCTGGAGCACTGGAAAACAGTAGTGGTACAATCGATCAATAAAAGAGAAAAAAAAAACTTCAATCCGCCAAATCACCGGCCAAAAAGTCTCTTGAATATTAGCAAGGTATTCTAAAAAGTGATCAATAGAATAAGTGATCGATTTGGAGGTTTGAGGACAATAAAATTGTTTCAGATAACTATAACCAATGGACAAAAGGAAACAAATGCACGGAAGCCTGCCTAATTGACTTGCAAAGGCCCTAAATACCGTATGATTAGAAGGGCTCTTTTACAAGTTGAGTGGGTCGGGCATAAGTAAACCACTTCTTGCACATCTTGCTTGATATGCTCACTGGCAAAAAGTTCGTTGTGAAAAATGGTAACATGACTTATAATCGGTGCGGTTAATTCACCGATCTTCTTCAATATTTACACAGCTGATCTTATTGGATCTCTCTAACACGTGATAGCGTCGAAACGCGGTCGATTTGATTGTGTACAGATCATATCGGTGTAAGATTCAAAGATATTATGACGGTTGGAAGTTGAAAACCAAGAGTCTGAAACCATTCTGATCAGAACGCTATTGTCTGGTCTAGGGATACCGGAAGGAATTGGGGAAAGTTCTCTATTGTTGGACAGCACTAACGTTCACCTTCTATAGCTTTATTTGAACAAACTTGTAGATTTTGCTATCTTTAAGCACGAACTGCTTTTACCCTTTCAAGGAGACTGTTTTATACCAATCAACTCTATGCTAGAGTGAAGGTAATCTACTAAGTGGCCCTCATTCTGGCTATGCTCGGATATGGATGGTGCTTTAAAAAAGTAATTGCAATTAAGTTGGAAAGAATTCGAGAGGGCCTGCAAGTACGAAACTTGCCTTTAACTACAGAACGCCAGAGTCTCAGTACATAATTCTATTCTATCTATTTTAATGAGGTCCTAAGTATACAACAGGTCAAATCTGATAAGAGTGAACAATTTTCTGATCAAGATGGATCAAGGGTACTTTGCAAGACTCCGATGAATAACCCGATCTCCGGGGCTTATTACCCCAATTAAAAGCACTTTGTATCTAATCACCGTAGGGCCGTAATTCGAGCCGAAATTTTTGCCCAGTTATTACCGGAAAACGGCTCTTACCTCAATTCCATTTTATATTGATGACATCTTAATCCAACGTTTATAACCAAAAGTGCGTATATGTATAATGATAGCTTATATGCCAAAATTATCATCCTAAGATCAAATTACTCAGCTCTAGAGTGCTTTGCTGGGCAAACGGGTGCAAGAGTAGAGTGTTTCCAATATCTTTGACGTAACCGAACTGAATATAGCCAGCCGAATTGACAAAGGTCAAAATTTGACAAAACGCTAAGCTCTACTACTCTTCCTTTTTAACGTTAAATACGTCCGTTTTGCTGTATGGACGTGGTACTTATAAAGCTACTAATATGTACTATTGCGAGAAAGTTGAAAACCTTCATTAATATGTGCAGTATTTAGAATTTACAAAAAGGTAAAATAAGCAATGGAACTCCAATAGCAGAATAGTCCAGAAGGAAATACCAGAATTGGGGGAAAACTTAAAGAGAGCTGAAAATAATCCACAAGGTATAGGTATAGGACATAATAAAAAGTTAACAAAATCTAAATTTTGTTAAACCACAGCCGTTCCCTTATTTTTCTATATTCTTCACTGAAAAAAAGTATACTTTAGGCATCTTAAGGTATGTCCAGCATTGTCTTTGCAAAATAAAAACAATTGGTATGCAACTTTTAACGAATGTTAAGCAATTCTAAATAAAAAATGTATTTCATTAAAAACTCGTTATATTTTAGAAATTCCTTTAAAAAACCCCGCACATTTTTATGCTTTGCACACAGTAATTTCAATTTCATTTAATCAATTTATTTTGGGGGAGGGACCAGCCATTCACTCCTAATCAACAGAAGCAATATTTTAAAGCTTCTACTTTATCTCTGGAGGCAGAGCTTCTAATTCACGTTTCAAATTGAAAAAAACTTTTATCACTGATTTTTGTTGTATATTTGAATGCAAAAAATCCCAAAAACAATTCTCTCCGGCTGAAAGTTCTTGGATTAATCTTTAATAAAAAAAGAAGAGGTCAATGCGCAATAGACTTCACTTATAAAGAACAACAGTCCACTTGAAAAGTATTCATACGCAGAAAAGGGAAGAAATTTAAAAAAAAAAAAAATACACACCCCGATTGCAACCGGAAGGAGATGAACAGAGAAAAACTGTGCCAGCGAGCCTCTACGCAATTTGAACTCGAGCGTAACTAGCACGTGCTACTCGACGCACCTTCATTGGAGGTATGTGCCCAGTGCATGGTACAGAACACAGCTGAACCGCATAAAAGATCATAAGTCCGTGGGGTCCACAAGTCGAATCTATTAATGAAGTTGAGCTGAGTCCTAAAAATAAATCGAAAATCTCCAACGATGGTGGAGCTATGGTGGAACCCTCCACGATGCAACGAGACAGAATGAACACAGAAACAAAAACAGGTAATTTACATTTAGGATTTGATTTTATTTACGAAAAAAAAAGAAGCGCCTTCTAGACAACCTCCGGATGCTTCTGGATGATTTGGATTAGATTCTTCTCGAGTGCTGGCATCAGCATTCGGTCAAAGGGTACGTTACAGCTGACATAGATCTGTTTGTGGAGGCGCTTCGCTAACTTTGACGCCAATTGCTGCGAATCACCTCCAAGTTGGGGGCCCAACGCGACTGTGCTAACGATAACTTCGCTGGGGGGCGTGGCTGCGGGCATGGCGATACCAATCTCATCTAGGAACTCGCGCCCATCTACTCCGAGGTAAATGAAGCTGGAGCTGTTCATTTTAAGGATTCGGACGGAGTATTTGGTTTCGCCAATTTCGAAGGTTGCATGATGGGAGGTAAAGGCAGAAGGGTGATTGCTTTCAGGCATGTTTGGTGTTCTGATCTATGGGATAAATTTAACATTAATATTTTTCGTAATTTCCCCAATTGTCAATTGTTTAATACTTTGCTGGGGAGTTTTCTCCAATTTGTTTATCAACTTTATATTTTTAACAAATAATTGTGCTTGTCATTTGTCAAATATGACAGTGGGGTTGTTTTGATGTTACTTTGCCGGTTCGAGTATCGAAGAGCCACTGTACAATTTCATTAAGCTATACACACAATGGAAGAGCACTGGTAGGGTTCATAATTCTGTGAGATGGTGTAGCGATTGTGTTGACTAGCAGTGTACTGTGAAATGCCGAGCAATATGTTTGAAATAAATAATATGGAAGTAAATGTGTAATTATTTAGTTTTGTTTAGCTTATGCTTGCAAGGTATTTTTTAATATTGATGCCATAATGTTGTTTTTCATTTTTAATCTTTTAATAAGAGAATCCATCGTTATTAGTGAGCTTTTTTTATTTCTTGCTTACTTAATTGAAGAAAAGGAGTTTCTGCAAGAAGCATGAAGAAAATAAGGTTATGTTATGGTATCAATTGTTATAAAGCAATTGAGTGAATCTTGTCACTAAACTTCAAGCTGTTCAGGAGTATAAACCATGACGCAAGTCTTAGACACTTTGGGCGCATATTACGTTGATATTGTGTGATGTAGAGTATATATGGTGTAAAAGTGATCCGCAATAAGATGGAAAAGCGAGCTTAGTTGGTCAATTATGAAGATACAAAAAAAAACATCTCACATATATATATATATATATATTCGTAATGATCTATTATTCTTACATGATAATAAGTAATAACTAATCCATGGGAATAAGAAGTACATATTTGAGAAAAAACTTTACATTATAAATACAAATGAATAAATCTCAGTTTCAACTTAAGTTGACGTAAGCTTTTCTGTATTATTCCCATATGTATTAATTATCAATGAACAAAAATATATGTGTCCAAAACCTTGAACTGAACGTCACTATCAATGACTACAATTTCGAGGTAGTTATGGAGTTCCTCTACCTAGAAACAAACCCCACAAATGACACCCTTGTGGTGATCAGAAGAAGAATAACTCTGAGATATTGTTGCTACCCTCAACTTACTAGCTTTGCTCTATGACGCGGAGTGTTGAACTAAAAGTAAGAAAGCTGGGCAAATATTAAACACTTTGGAGCTTCTTCGGATATTAGATTCCATATGCAAGGGCGAACTCTATGAGCTGTAGCAGGATATGAATGTAGCCCAAAACATCGAGCGTGGATGCAAGGGGATCTCCTAATCTCAACCCTCAGGTATGAGATGGCAGAGATGACCGAATCTCCGGTATAAAGACCTAGTTGTCGTGGATGACAGAAAGCTTGCTATTCACAACTAGAAGCAGTTGATCACTTATTTCACTTATGTCCTTTATCCCGTTGTGGGTCTTAGGGCCTCTACAACACCTACGCGCTATCGTGTGCGGTTTCTGGAAATGTGCCTCAGTTCTCCCCAACTCTTTCCCAGTTGCCGTGCTTCTTTCTCCACTATTCTGCGCCACGTACTTCTAGTACCGCCGCGTATCCTACCATCCTGGGTAAGTGGGTTCCATTGCATCTTTTGGTTAGCTATGGATCTGTCACCCTTTCGGAGAGTATGACCAATCCACTGCCACTTTCGTCGTCGTATGGTTGTGCCTATAGGGTAATGGCCCGTTCTCTGATAAACCTGTTCGTTAGAGGTATAGTGTGACCAGAATATCCTTAAGATGTAGGGCAGGCAGCTTCCTCGTGATAGTGACTGTCACTCTCCAGTTACCACATCCTTATAGCAGCACGGATTCAACGTTGGAACAGAACAGTCGTAGCTTGGTGTTTAAGCTCATTGTATTATTTCTCCAAACTCTGGATAGCATCCCAAACGCAGATTTTGCTTTACCTATTCGGCTGGCTATATTCAGTTCGGTTCCGCCATCGGTTGAGACAATATATATATATATTAGGACGTAAGCAGCCCATAGAGGGCCAAGGCCTAACTTCTCACAGCTGTACGTATTGTGCGTGGTATACATTTCTGTAAGTACAGAAGGGACCTACAGTTTTATGCCGTATCCGAAGGGCAGGGGGGTTTTTGAGAAGCTTTCTCAGGACAGTAAATACTCTTGGATGTTTGTCAGACGCTCGCAAGAGGTGGGGCCGTGAAAAAAACTTTGGTGGTATTTTCCTGGATTCGAACTCGGAACCGCCTGCGCAGTACTCCAACGCACTAACCACTGAGCCACGGCACCCACAAGGTTGAGGCAATACTCTTAAAGTATTGGAAACTCTCTACTCGCTCCACCGTCTGTCCAGCAATGCATATATGAGTTGATGAGATCGGTCCTAGGCTTATCATTTTTGTTTTTGCCGAGTTAATTTTCAGCAACGACAGTATTGGTGAAAGTATGCAGCCTTGTCGAACCCCACTTTGGAATTCGAATTCCTCAGGCAGCCTTCGTAATTGCTAAAAGCAGCTGGATGGAAGACTCTTCAAGGGTCTGGAGAAACATCTAGCTCCAAAAAGACATCTGACTGAAAAACATACAAACTCTCTAACTACACACAAGAAGAAATTGAGCAGACCCGAAAACTCTTCTGTGGCCACTTCGAAAAATGTTCTAAGACTATCTGTACAGGGAACTTCTCTTTATTATATGTACTCTTCCCCGGTAGCACTTCCATTGTTAATCCTAGTCCACTGACGTACTTTGTTATGGTTTTGTTTGTAGATGCCATAAAAGTCAACGTGGGTGAGTAGAGAGTATGCATTTAAGAAGATGTCTATGTCTACATTATATCATTCACATCGACGAGTGATTTAGACCATTACTGAGCATGTAAAATCAATATGCACAGATTCAGGATATACCATGCTCAAACTACCACTCTTAGCGCTAATGGGAGTTTAATAATAATTAATTAATTACTGCAGATAGTATTAATATAATATAAGCTTTCACTGACCACTTTAAAAATGACCACTCAAACTGACAACGAGAAAATTAATACTAATTTTCCGTCATTAGTCCACTGACTATAAATCAGTTTTACTCCACTTAGCCGCCATCAAAATAGCTTCGCATTTCTCTTGAACAATGAATGACACTGCGCATTTGACATAAATGAATGGTGCAGCAGCAAGTCCATTAAGAATTCTAATTCTCCCCTCTGGTCACGTGCCTATTAAGAATCTCATCACTAATTCATTGTAATAAAACGGAATTTATAAATATTAACTGCTTTCTTTTGTTTTCGAGTCCATGTGTCTCATCTCATTATCCAAGATGCAGTTGCACTACTGCCACCACCACCTGCCTTACGATTCATCATTAGGATTGCTACTGCTTCTGCGTGGCTGCTGACAGAGTTTCAATGTCGTGTCGGTCGGTAGTCGGTAGTCGGTAGCATTTTATGTTGGTGGTACCTGATAACCTTATCACTTCCACTCGGCGCGGTGTCTTCTGCGAGCCGGCTAATGTATGCATACATGCGAGGAACGCTTATCTTAATTGCTACTGGCCTCAACGAAATGTTAAAGATGTTCGAGAATGCTTATTAGCACAGTGATGACCACCGTGACACCCAGTTTGTGGTCACGTCTACCTGGGTGGTAGTCTGATCAAATGTGGCTCATTCCGTGAGGAACAAGTCTGCTGTGACTATGAGAATTATTGCGAGCGAAAATGAATAATAAGAGAACGAGTTGCTTGGCATGGGGGATCAGGAAATCAGTGCGGCTTGTTTGGAAATTGTTTGCGGTACGGTATTTGGAATTGGAGCAGATACATAGTAGATAGGGAAGTTGTTTCTTTGTGGTAAGGTATGCATTGTATAATTGATGTTGGTTATCTATTAATTTTGTGAGTATAGAAAGTTATGTTCTGTAGAAAAGAGGAGGAGGAAATAGTTGTTTGTCTTGTAGTTATTGTGGGTCCTGTGGCATTGGACTACTGTGGATGAGGTTCAATGTTCGAATCGCAGTTTTTCACAGTCCCTAAACTCGAAGAAATAAACTACCTATCTGCTTTTTGGATATGGGATATAAGACTGTAGGTCCATTTTCTGTATGCAAAGGGGATTTGAGAAGCTTACTGCTGACAGTAATGTTGGATGTTTCTCAGACATGTGCATGAGGTGTTTTCCAGAAATCGAGCCTTGATTCACCAATGTCGATTGACTGAACTGTCTTGATCAACACTTCTACAGAGGCATATCTACCAAATTCATACTTTTGGTGATCGATCGATGGGTTAGGTTGTGAAAGTGTGTGATGGCAGGTTACCCATGCTGTTTAGAGCGGAGTGGGAAAAAAGGTCCATTATGAAGATGCTGGGAGGTGGACACTTAACACTTAACCTACTCCTCATCTCCGCAAATTTTGCAAATCATTGGACTCTGCATTCAATTTCCGAAGCATACATACCTAGTTCCTATGGTTCAAAGTATTTTGATAAGTATGCGGAGGACAGAAAGCCTTTCTATTGTCATAAAGGTCGTTGTTTTTGTTTGATTAAATTTTGGCACAAGGCGCGAGAAGTTGGCCTCTTTTTTTATGACGTTTGCAATGGTACATAAGTGTCTTCCTTACCTTCCTTACCTTCCTTACCTTCCTCCTAGTCTTACCAATTCATCAGCCTTTTCGTTCCCTTTTACATTGATGTGTCTATGTATACCCAGCAGAGCTTAACATTGTGGTGCCCAATTTGATTGTATGGGATTTTATTGATTTCAACGCCTGGCTATCTTCATGCTCCATGCTTTCGGAATTCTAAGGGATTTCTGTTTTCCTTTACAGTTTCTTCATATGGTATTGTACACCCGCCTTTTCATTGCCAGGGACACCCTCGTGTCTAGGAATCCAGAAGAGCAATTTCATGTGTTATGTTCCATGAACCTTAAGTTATTCGCGATAGAACTTTACAAGCTTCGATGTAATTTCTGTATAGCAGTAATTGCTTTTATAACTCCCTGGTTGTCGATAAAGAAGGTACATAATACATTCTGGTGATCTTGCCTTTACGGCGAACTTATGGGCAACTGTTGTCAGGGCCTCTGCTTGGAAAACACTGCTGTGGTCTGAGAGTCGTATGGATCTTGATATTTCCAGCAATTCTGAGAAGATGTTAATCTCTACGCCGGCCGGTGTCCATTTTCGATCCATCGGTATTTATCGCTATGGATCTGGCATTTGGTATACAACCCTTTGGCCTTTCTTCTCTGCCAGGATAAGCTGATGTAAGATGATGATACAAATGCCCTCTCGTACTAAAACGAATAACTACTCTATATCCTGACCTCCTATCCTAACATCCTGTTCATATCTGCCTTCCCTCCTGCCATAGCTGCTCTCCTGTATATTCTCTCTATAAGTCCCAGGACACTTGGCCAAAAATACTTCTTGCGGTAGAGCCTAATATGGTATCATATTTCTTTGAAATGGAAATGCCACATGCCAAATCGTAGAATTAATTTCCCCCCTCCGTCCAAAAGACAACTCCTTCATACGTCGACATAATTCATCAGCACTTCAAATAAAACACGTGAAATATCTTTCTAGCTAAAATGAGCACTGAAGAGCTTCACCGTCTTTCCAATAAACACTGCCGGGGAGAAAGGTAAAACATCAAGACCTGACTCCACCATCATAATATACCGCAGTAAATGACAGTAATGAAAACGATTCGGAAATATTTCCTTTGAAGGATCCTTCAAACCACTTTCTTTCATTCGCTATCGTTGTCTTCGCCACCAGAAAAAAACAAACGAAGGCTAAGCAAGAAAAAGGAATTTTCCACCGTTTGCGTTTGTGTGCTGTTTCAGAAGCTTTGTTCTCAAAAGGAAAACTCTGGTTTCGCTTGGAAGACGAAAAGAAAAAAAAATCAAATAAACTGAAGAAATGAAAAATAGAAATGAATCCTTTTGTTCTTTTGAAAAGGATTCATCAGTGGGCAACGTTTAAACTTTGACTTGAGAACTTGGGGTACATGAAAAGGTTTTTTTTTTTGTGTTTGCTTTGTTTTTGGGAAAAAGGTTTAAGTGGTGAATTGTGGGTTGGCAAGCATTTTAAAGTGCTTAGGGAATGTGCTTAGAGAGTTTGATCTCATACAAGAGTCAATGCAATGCAGTTCCAAATCTCCGGTTTCAATTAAAACTAATACTCCTTTTCAAAATGGTCAGTTTTTTCCTTTCTTTCATTTGCTGTCGTTTTTTTTTGCATTTAAAATTGCATTTCATTTCGAATATGTATCTCATCCATCGGATACGAATGTGATGATGATGCATTGCAAACTCAATTTCAGCCCTTTCTACTTCTCGTTATCAGGTACATTTGTAGGGAATATTGGATGGCAAAGTTCCATGAGACCGCAACTGCTCGTTGCATTGTGCATCAGTGGTCTCATATTCATGGATGCATATCTACTGTATAACCAACTCAATTATGAAATAAACCGAGAAGTGAATTGTGCAGCAAAGTACACTGTGAAGGTTTGCCTGTCTTTTTTTTTTTTTCCTACCCAACGTGCATCATTCAAAAATGCACATTGGACGGTAGAAATATAAATCAGAATGTATGTGCCGTAGTATGGGCAACTGTGGTATTTTGATTGCATTGAATAAGAATTTAATTGCTGCTATGGAATATGGAATTGCAGGCAATTTTGTTGAATACATTACAAGTCTTGGTGTATGGGTTTACTTCAATATTCGGATATATTGAAGACAGTTTTTACTTTTCCTTTGCATCTAAATAGGTATATTAAAAGAGTTCAAATTAGCAAACTTGTTTAGAGACTTTTCAATTTTCCTAAGACCCAAATAATATTGTAGTTTTCTACGGTTACTAAGCAAAGCCTGAAGTGCTTTTATGCTTAGTTATTTACTTCATGAAGTTACTTTAACCCATCCGGGGTGTCAACCCACGTCTGCTGTGCGCCATCTAGACCATAGTCCTGTACGCGCATTTCCTAGCTCCAACTTATTCTTAACGAGCTTGATTCCTCCTCCAATGTCCTGTGCCATGTTTGCCTATGTCGTCTTACTTTGGAGTTGTCTTTGCGCCACTTACACTTTTCCTCATTACAGGATCTATTAATCATAAGACTTCATAATCCGTTATCAGCACAAGAACTAAGCTATTCTACACTATTCCCCTCCAACGTGTAGAATCTTTTTAAGTGCAGTACCTGGTAGGTTGCTAAAAGGAGAGATAAAACGACCAGGAAGAGCTAGCTGAAAGGTGTGCACTTCGCTCGTCTTGCGAGTAGATCTGTGGTTTTCAATTACAAATTTGCGCTGGTGGAACTTACCTACAAATCTGTAATCTGGTGCCTTGGTTCACCGCAAAAGTTTTTAAAACACAAATACGGTGGAACGTACCTAATTGCCTGACTATTCTACAAATTTTGTAAAAAATGCTTGTAAATACAAATTTGTAAGTTGGTGAAATAGGCCACTGTACATTCATCTAACCTTCTCCAACTTCAATTTGTCTTTTTGGGACAGCAAGAAGCGTTGATCATTCATTAGTCACAATAAAGACCCAATCTGAGCTCAGCGAACTGCGAACTGCGAATACGAACAAACGAATATTCGCTAATTTTGACATTTCATTCACAGCAGATTTGTTATCTTGTCGCAGTAATCTGTGAATTTGTGAGGCTAAACTGTCGCAAATATTTTGGTGAGTTGCGTTCCACATCTGCAGAAAAATTTGACAGTTCGCAAGAAGCATTCGCTAATTGTTGATTTCTTCGTAGAAACTAATAACAAGTTAACTTTTTTTTACATAAATCGATAGATAAATTAAGCTCCCTTCTTCGGCCATCAGCTGCGTGCATTTAAATGGGCTAAAAATGGTTTGTTCGCTGTTCGCCCATTCGCTGGTCGCTGAGCTGTGATTGACATTGGCGTGCTGTCGTTCAAAAAATATAAGTCAATCTGTAAAATTTGAAGGATAACCATCATATTCTCGACTGTACTGCTGGTGCGGGCAACTACATCTGCTACGTGTTGAGCCAATCTTTTTGAGGCGTTATAATGCGTTATATCACATAAAATTTAATCAAATTCTAGTCGACAGAAGGATTTTTCCATTGCAATATGTCTACTTCGTGGGCATTCCTGTACCCTAAGTAGGCGTGTAATAACAGGAACGGTCACACGATCCATACAATGCTCAAGTTAACTTCGGCCTCAATAACTCGATTGATCAGCAATTGAAAATCTCCACTTAACAATAGGAATCATGCTGAAAAAAAGTGAGAGCAGTCCTTCAAGGCGATGTCCTCAGCCTGTTCGAGGAACATTTTTCCAGTTGAAAGTGAAAGGGGCAACTTTCCCGTATAACTAGTGAATATTTGGGAGTCAGCAAACAGATGTAGTTCTTTTCACTAAGAAGAGACCAATCTAAAAACAGCCAAGCCCTTAGAAATCAGCTGAGAAATCACTTAATTTCAATACTATACACAGGAGTAACTGGAAAAATTGGAAAACTTTTGGAAAATGGCTTTCAGCAATACGTGGAGTTTCCGCTAACGATGTACTGACTGTACACAGCGGTTACAAGAACCGTCAATTTACTTGAGGAATACTACGAACTTTCGAAACTCTAGCTCTAGCTATCGGGGTCATGGGGTGAATAAGGCGACACCGATATGGGGTAATGGATACAGTGCGACGTTTGATTTATACTGCAATATTCCTAATACGAGCCTGCCAATAGCTGTTGAGTATAGGTCTCCGCTACATCTGCTGTTTAAAAGACTTCGAGAAGGCCTTCGACAGTTTGAATAGAGATGCTATCTGATTGACCTTGCGTAGGAGACGTATCCTAGAAAAACTCATAGCTCTTATTAAGGCTACGTATGAGGGCAGTAAGTCTTGCACAATGGCAAGGTGTCAAGAGAATTTGAAGTCAAAAGCGGAGTACGTCAAGGATTCATACTGTCACCGCTGTTATTTTTATCAGTGATGTTCTCCGTGCAGCATTGACGGAAAGAAACCATAGTATTCGCTGGACTATGACATCTTACCTTAAACACCTAGACTACGCTGACGATGTTTGTGTCTACTTTCACATCGGATAATGGACCTCCATCTTATGGTCCAGAATCTAGAAGCTGAGGCAAACAAAGTAGGGCTCAAAATTAACACAGCCAAAACAAAAGCCCTGAGCACTTCTAACACTAGCGCCCAACTTAACATTGCCGGACAGGAAGTCGAGAAAGTTGACAACTTTCTATACCTAGTAAGTGTGAACTGGATGTGTGCAGCAGAATCGGGAAGGCCAAAGCTGCGTTCGGCATGCTGTCCACCATCTGGAAAAGCAATGTTATCAGCTTAAGAACCAAGCTACGATTGGTTCGCTCCAACGTAGAATCGGTACTGCTTTATAGGTGCAGTACTTGGAAAGTGGACACCATTAACACGCGCCGGCTGCAAGCCTTTGTAAACAAATGTTTAAGAATCATCTTGAGGATCTTTTGGCCGAACCGTATCTCAAATGAACAGCTTTGTACGAGAACGGGCCAGAAACCTATAAACATTACAATACGAAGGAGAAAGTGGCAGTGGATTGGACATGAAGACAATTCCATTGCGAAATTCGCTATGCAGTAGAATCTGCTCACCCAAGCAGGCAGAACAGCGGGACGTCCTAGGCAAACGTGGAGCAGAACAGTCGAGGAGAAATCGAGTTCTTTGGGAATGAGTTGGAGAGAGCTCAAACGCGTTGCAGAACTACGAACAAGATGGCGCGCAGACGTTGTTGACACCCTGTGCCCTCCGAGGGGTTAAAGGACTCAAGTAAGTAAGTAATAGCTCAATGGATTCTGATCACATGACTGAGAGATATCTATGTTATATCTGGTTAAAGTTAGTCGTTATAATACATACCTACATGAATGACCTTACTTTAGTCTAATTACTTACTTAAGAGACACTGTGTCATTGGCATGTGTGCGAAAAGCTTCATTATTCAAAAACCTTAAGAGACGAGGAAGAAACTAAATCTATTCGCCAGCGCCACCAGCTGTGTTATAGTCCTGGCCTACTCATCAGAAGAAAGAGTTGTTATTTCTTCTTGGAACTGACCTTATGGACCTCATTAGATTCATATCATGCGGCTGCTATATCTGGTTGTAGAAATTTAGTCCAATGGTAATAAATAAAATTCCTTTAAGGATTTGCGTATTATATTGGCTTTCAACAAATAACCCCGATATCTGATATGTTATTGGAGAAACCTACACAGATAGTCGGGAGCTCAAATACCTTCAAAGCATGACCATTAGCTTAAAAAACTGTGTTGCATTTGATTAGAATCAGTGACAAAGAAATCCAAAGCTTGGAGACTTTCTAAACGAGGTCAAAGTAGTGAGCCCTAAAGGCGGATTATTCCGAAATATTTAGCTACTTTAATGGCTTAAGCCTGAAATTAAAATTCTTCTTCCAATCCTTCTTCGTTCCTTTTATTACAATCGCCACAGTGGATCTCAAAAGTATTGGCGTACACTACTACTGCTTATCACAAACTGACTGCGCAGAACATATGTTTGTATGTAGTGCCTAAAAACACCTACAGTCTCCAACATTCCTGATGAAAATTAAAAATTAAACATTTCTTACCAAAAATTTGCAGACATGCATTTCGAAATGAATCCGCCAACAACATCTTGTTAAGATGTTTACTCTTAGGTAACCTTCTCTAAGAATGCAAACTATTGTTGCTTATCCGTTGCTCGTTCTTGTTTGTTGGTCTCTTGTTTTTAGATGCGTTTTATCTCAGCCAGATCACTCTGGTCTTTTCTCGAATCCAATGCTGGGAAAACGCATCAAACTGGTGGAGGAATTGTGCGCGTTTGTCTGTTAAACACTCCCGCCAACCCCAAAGGTTATTGGCAACATGTTGCTGTGAGTTAAAGTGAAATTGTTATCAAAGTTCAATCGATATCTTGAATGTTGTTGTTGTTCGCAGGAACAACGCAACAGAGTCTAACCAAAGCAGAAAACACCGTATGGCTAATGCAATAATTTGCGATCGGCTTCTGTTTGCATATGTTTGTGTTAACCGCCTGTCAAAAAATAAAAGTCAGCCTCAGCGCGAAGATCGAACGAGGAAAAAAAAAAGAAATAAAAGGAAGCCCAAGCCGAATTGCAGACTGACTCCAGCAACAAATTAAAAGGACGACTGACGAGGTACAGCGCGCGCGGAACGAGGCGAAACAGCTGAAGCCATGGGAACCAACTCCTTGCATTCCTTGGATTCTTTGTTTTATTTTTTATTTTATTTCTTTCCTTTCGATGATAAACCATTTTCTGCGAATGAAAGGATACAAAAAATCTGAAAATAAAACTGAGACACTGAGTCTTGTCTGTTCGCCGCAACGACGACGCACGGGGAGAGGGTCAATTATATGCACGTACCGCTGCCGGCCGCAGTGACCAATTACATTGGTGCCGCGGCCGGAAAGGTCACTGGGACTGGTTCTTGGATGCGGATCTTCATAGAGCGAGCTTTCAAAATGGCTTCATTAAACTTAAGAATAACTCCATGGCTCAGTCGGCCGGCCGGCGGCGGCGGTGCGAAATAGAGAAATGAATCGTCCCATAAAGGAGTTATGGCCAAGTAATCGGAAATTCTCGATCGAAAACAAGGCAGAGCGGCGAAAATGGTTTTTCTCACAACGCAGTGGCGGCCCTCCGATAAATTGCCATCTCTCGCGCGGAGTGCGGACGGCAAGTTCTTGTCTCTTGATTTAGTTTCGGTCGAAATGCTTTCAAGTTGTTTTTCTGCGGAGATTAATAGCGGCCGGCAGTTGCTGATGATGCAGAGACAAAAAGGGACAACAGCAACCATACCGAGCCGCCACCACCACTGAGGAGACTCAGCTTTATACACATTGTATACCGGGTTACTTAAGACCTCGCCGAGGGCTGGAAGTCATTGCAAATGGTCACTACCGTGCGACACCATGTGCACATGATCATCAAATGCACGTGAGTTGGTACTACTCTGTAGGCAGTAGCTGGCGGAATGTATTCAGGGGGGTGCGCGCAGTATATGGTTAATCGATCCTTGTGGCACAACACAAACGCACGTAACAATAACAACAACACAAAAGTCAGAAGAAAAAGGAGGAAAAAATGTACAAAACATTTCGAAATTAATTTCAAAGTTTCTTTTGCACGCGACTATCGATACCGCTTTACGTAGGTACCTACGTACATATGTGGTCTGTGCGTTGGTTCCAGCCAGGATACGGGTTCTCTGCGGCCAGGAAGGATGCCCTCCAAGCAAACCGATAACCGATGGCCGACCAAAGACAACATGATGATGATGCATTTAAGATTCCTCCGATTGGTCATTATTGGTGCGGGAATTTTTTTGCGTGCGTAAATTTTTCCCATTTGTGCGATGGATGAATGCGCGTTTTGATTGATCTACTGTTGAGGAAAGATGACAGTCAGTCATAAGGGATGTCGGATACTTTCACAGTGCACACAGCACACAGCACACAGCCACCGATAGAGATAGACGATAAGGATGTGCATTTGCTGGCGGCGGCGCGGCGTTTTGGATATAAGAACCTTTGATGTCTGACTTTTGGTTGTTGGTTCTTCTTTGCGATGTGTTTTCCTGTTGGAGGAAATTCACTGATCTTTTGCAGCAAAAAAATACTTTTTTCATTGGTGAATGAAATACTTCCCTCAGTTGCATTTGCTGAATTAAGAAACAATAAAAAGCACGTAAAATTTGATGTGTTTTGACAAAAATGCATCGAAATTTTTGAAGCAGGGATGTGACAAAATGTGTATGTATTTCCTTTTCGGCAGAGATAAGGTTTGTCAATAGCGTTGGATGTGTTGCAAATTCACGTAGTGGACTGTAGACTAATTAACTAAATGAATACAGATGTACACCCAAAAAAAAGGTGCTGTAAAAATAGAGTAAAACGCTGTAGATTCTACTGCATTCATTGTCAGAATCGACCCGACAATTTTCGTTGTAAATTTTACAGAGGGGTGGTTGTAAATTTAACAATCTAGTTGTGAAAATAACAGCTAAAATTGTAGATTTCACAGCACTTTGCCGTCGAACAGCTGTAGAACAGCTGTAGAAACAACAACAATTTGCATGTAAAAAAAAATCGCTTTCATAGCACCACTTAAGCTTAAAGTTCTAATTCATTGGTATGGTGCGAGAAATGGGTGGAAATAGCTTTTACAATCCAATTAGATGGTTATTGTCCAAGAAATACTTTGTGTGTGTTTAAACCGAATTATATAATTTAATTTACTTACAAAATGTGAAAAATATTTGGATCTGGCTGGGGTTGAACTTGGAACCTCTTAGTCGGCGACTGCATACACTACCACAACGCCATGGCCTCTGAAAATTATCATGCGAATATTCTCAAATGGTATCTACTTTTTACGTTTTCGTAATAGATTCTGAATCTACAACTTGTTGTAATTTCTACAGCTCCTGCTGTAGTTACTACAGTAAATAGCTGTAGATTCATATCTGTAGATTTAACAGCCGAAATTGACAACGCGCTGTTGATTTTACAATTGGGGGTTGTAGTTGATTTAACAATTTTGCTGTAGAAATGACTGCATTCGCTGTAAAATCTACAAAAAATTGTTAATTTAACCAGATTCGCTGTTAAATACACAAATCTACAAGGAATTGTTAAATCTACTGCCTTCAATTGTAAAATCTACAGCACTTTTTTTTTTGGGTGTACACATACACGTTTTTGGACGACGGGCGGCTCAATGATTGGTCCACTGATCGATCGTAATATTATTGGTCTGTCCCGAGCTAGCTGTCAGTAGTTCTTACAGTTCAATATCGATAATTGTAATTAATTGATACTACGGTGAGTACCCACTATTCATTACTTAGGTCGCACTATTACTGGGTCGCTTTTGGATATTTAACTAATTATGCGGCGTCGGCACTTTATTCGGCTACTTACATATCCGAAATAGCGACTTTAAGGAGAATCTATTCAGACAAACAGATTCTAAAGTAGTTCATCATGACTTGATTCGTTTTTTTTTTTTTTTTAACATTGCGGCATCGTTGAGCGTAAAAACCTGGGTAAGTACCTACCTGAATGCAAATATTACAAAAATATATTTGTTTGCCGCAAAATGGCAAACTGGTTGTGGGAGTATTAAAGTATTTGTTTAAAGTTATTTATAAACATTTAAAGAAACATATGAAAATGCTACAATCCGTCTGGAGCAGATCGTTTGATACGCTATCTCTTTCCTAAGCACATAGCTTCTTCTTCTTCCAAAATACGAAATTTCTCAATAAATGGGCGTGGTAGTGGGCAGATTTAAAAAAAAAAATTTTCAACATATTTATACTGTATTTCGTTCCTAAAAGGTGCTATTATTTTGATTAGACTGTCGAAAATCAGTTTTTGGACGCCCCTTAAACGTAGGCGTGGCCGTATACTATGTATGGAAGATATGTCAGGTACTAAAATATCTACCTATTTGCTTAAGTAAGTTTTTTCGAGTTTCACATAAAAATACTGCAAAAAGTGAATTTTTTGAAAAGTGGGCGTGCCAGATTTTAATAACTTTTACACTTGTATTGCTTACTTCTGCGGGCACCTTGAATACAAAATTTCATCGATCTAGCTCAAAATTTAAGGCCCAAAAACGGGTGACACAAAGACGGACGGACAGACGGACGAACGAACATAGCTCAATCGACTCGGCTAATGATGCTGATCATTTATGTATATAAAGGTATACTTTATAGGGTCTATTTGTAATATTTCTCTATGTTACAAACTATGTATCAAACTTAATATACCATTAGGATAGGGTATAAAAATCTGCATTTAGAAAGTTGCGTCTATGTAAGATTTAGTTCCATAACAAATTCTATAGGTCCTGCAAAGTATGAATATGATCATAACTGCCTTCATTAACAATTTGTACTTTTACTCCAATGGCACCTTCACGTCTTAAAATCCCGAAACGGATGAGCATGCAGTGGATAAAGGGATATTCTTGTACCAATATTTTTATCGGTTAGCCTAATATAATCGTAAGCAGTAGGTATTTGGACCGCTTTCTTCTTTTCTGTGGGTGCCGTGGCGTAGTGGTTAGTTCGTTGGACTACTGCGCAAGGGGTTTCAAGTTCGAATCCATAAAAATAATGATCAAAAGTTTTTTCACAGCCCCACCTCTTGAGTGACAAACATTCAAGTATATTACTGTCATTCGGATACGGCATAAAACGGTAGGTCCTTTCTGTACGTGCAAACATGTATACCACGTACAACATGTACAGTTGTGAGAAGCTAGTTGATATTTAGCTAGCCTGATATTTATTATTTATTTATTTTTATTTCTTAAATAAGTCTGTCTCTTTAGTTTTTGATTTGACCTTCTGACGTTTTGCCTATATTTGTTATACGATTGGATGAGCAAAATATTTGCGGATGTATGTAGGTATAAATAGAAGGAAGCGGAAAAAGTTGCCCCAATTTCAGATACTCCCTGAATCGATCTACAGTCTCATCACCAATCTTCATTTACAGTCAAAATATTGTCTTCCAACTTTATATGAACATTTGGAATTCAGAAGGAGGTGCAAAAGGTACTTTCTACATGAACTACAACGTAGTTCGCCTTGCAGGTCTATTTTAATATTGATAAGGGAAAGCATTATCTGCATTATGTTACTACCTACAGAAAATGATGCATTAACACGACGAACTTCAAAAGACAGTAGAGCAATATTTATGAAAGATCGAAACATAGAGATTGATTGATTTTGGATCAATTAAAAATAATGGTAACTGTATGTATGATTCGACATATGGATAAGCAAAACTTGTAACTAATTAATCGGCGAAACTACTTGATAGATGATTCCGAACAGATACATACTTCTATTATGGGCAACTTATAGAATTGACTTTAGCTTTTGCTTGTTTTTATCACTATTACACAGTTATAATCTCAAATGGTATTCTAGCATATTATTTATTGTATTTTGAATCCTATTTAAGAACACCTTTTAGTTTTTCCAAGTCTTATTGCACAATATCACCTCTATTTGGGTGAAATCGCAAGAGAAGAGACTATACTTACCTGCCTGTTCTTACGAATTCAGTATTCTCTCAGGCCGTATGGAATCGAACAATTTTGCAGTGACCCAAACGTCTAAAAATACAGCGCCACCTGTTGATCAAAATTCAGCAGCTCTTCAGCTGGGAAGAAATCACTAGCAGGCGGCAGGTCGTTGTATTAATTTACCAATTTCTCTTTCCAAGAAAGCCAGCTGGCTAAAACAAAACAAATAACACCTGGCCAAGGAAAGCTTCAAGATCAGAAAACCATACTCATAATATTCACTGTAAACCAGTTGAGAAAAGGCTACGAAATGCACAACCAATTCCTAAAAGCGCTGATGTCTTCTAAGGACATTGACTATTGTATTATTCTAAGCTATTACTCCTTTTAGACATTTTTAGATTAAAAGTGTACAAGCACCGACCGTCGTGAATTCAAAATTAGAATCATATTCATCTAATCCTTTCATTTTATTACTCGTTCAATTGTTCGAGCTTCCCCATCGAATTCCGGCGACAATCCGAATCCTTCACCGAATTAATAAAAAAGATAAATAATACCAATGACACGGCACTATAAACACCCTCCACCCACAACCAGTTTCAATTTCAATTGCGTTACGCTTCTTCCCCTTGATCTCGTACTCGTTCTACTTCAGCCCTCTAATCATCTAAAAATCTCGTGCGGATGCCACCTATTAAGTTCGCAGCCCAGCAACTTACAAAACCAAACTCATGGAAGGGAAAAAACTAATAAACGACAAATTAAATGATTTGTCTACGAATTCAAGCGAAACGGCTGAAACGCGTCGTGAGAGGGTTGAGGAGACAATACCCCACTGCCTTCCACGATGCTCGATATGAATCTCTGGATAAAGTTTTATTAAATTCGCATCACTATGCACGGGATCATTTCTCTTCTGTTGTCGGCTTTGAAATGTCCGAATACCATTAATTTCATGGTCGACAGTACCAATATTGCGTTAGTCCTTCTCAATAGACCAGAGAAGGAGGGTGTCGATGACTTTCGACGTACAGATATCACAGTTGAGTGCTGAAAGGGATGATGCCGAAATCGGTCGACCTTCAACCCTCGACACGCACAAAACAAATTACGCAGCAATAATATCGCTTAGCATTCATTGTCGGGAAACAACAATTGAAATGACAATGATGAGGCTGGCTTTTTGAGGATGAGTTGGTATCCTTCTTCACTTCAGCATCGAAGGACTTTCGATGAGGGATGATGGTGTTTTGTCTCTGTGGGGTTGTTTTTCGGTTAGCTAACGTATGTGTGTCTGGGTCGAGCACCTGTTTTATTAAAAAAGCAAATAAATGGAACTGGAACAGAGTTCTTGGAAAATTGAACATTTCGGAAGGGCGCTACTCCTCAAGTGGATGCGGATGTTTGCCTTTTTAATAACTTGAGAATAAAAGGACGATTAGGATTGTGACGCGGCAATAGGGAGGAAATCCAGCTTGGGGTGGGTCGATAATTTTAATTAAATGTGTAAATTTGCATGATGCACTTGTTTTATTGGATTTTTTTTTATTAATATGTCTTATTTATCGAATCAAGGGGGCAGGGAAATTTAGTTAAGGACCATGCGAATTGGAGGATGTTTGGCGTTTGAAATTTTATTGAATACGATCAAGGGGACTTAGCTATTCTAAGTTACACGAATGCAAAGAAAACCTATGATTTATCACCACAAAAGGATGTGTGTTAAATGTGAATCCCAAACTTTCAGACTGAGTCCAGACATATAAGCTTAGAACTGGTAAGTACCTACACATATTGGCCCCTTTAGAAACTTCATAAGAAGGCATTTCCAGTGGTGGAAGAGTCGTTGCATACATAGACTATATAATTATTCTGGTGTCTAGCAAGTTAGGCAAATGATATGCACAATTCGCAGAAAACCAAAACGGTCATCTTCACTAACAACAGCAAAAGCTTGGGTCTCGAAAGGATTCAATTCTAAATCTCAGATAAGACATCTTTGGAAAGAATAAAGAAAACGTCCATAGGCTTTCACGGGTACAACTAAATCGTTAGACAAAAATAGAGACATAAGCCTAATATTATCTAGCGGATGAACATACATAGTTATCGTCATCGGATCTGCTCAATGTGATCTCAAGCAGAGAAGGTCGCAAACATCACGAGAACTGAGAATGATAAGGTAACACGGATAGCTTCCAGCGGCTACAGGAGCCCTAAAAATGATACTTAAACTCCTACCACTCGATCTGTGGGTAAGGAAACTAACAAATTTCAGTGGAGACTGACCCCTTACGCAACTGCAATCATCGAGGGGATATAAAAAACTGAGTCCCATTTCGCGTACCAAAGATTTCGACCTAGCTATAGACCTGACCTCAAAACCGTATCGTGAGGTAGTAGTCACGCAACCATTGGCAATGTGTACATCCATTTAAAGTAGAATCGCAATCGATGCTGAGGATATGGAACACTTCTGCAGACTGACGACGATGATGAGATGACCACTGTTTCGCTTTCAGGCAGAACGAACCATTCAACAGTGACGATGATGTCAAGATTCCCGTCAACCCGATCTGAGTGAAGTGAGGTTAGCAATACCTGAACTCAAATCCAACAAAGCTACTGGAACCGACGACTATGTTGCCAAGCTTTTCAAAGCAGGAGGCGATGAACTGGTTAGGAGCATGCAGCAGCCTATCTGCAAAATCTGGTCGAAAGTATGCTCAATGAATGGAACCTCAGCGTCGTTTGCGCGATCCTCAAGAAAGCAGATCTTCTGAACTGCACCAACTACAGGGGTATAAGTCTTCACAGTATCGTCATAAAAGATCCTGTCTGCCATAATACATATGTGAACGCCTAAAACCGCCTAAATGATAGCATGTATAGAAAAGAGTTTAACAGAGCCACTGGGTAGAATGACAATGAAGAATGCCCGCTGTCCCGGCAAAGTCGGTAAGAACTACACTGAACCGTTCAATGTCAGGAAAGGACTTAGACAGGGTGACGCGCTATCATGCGAACTCTTAAATATGGTGGTTCAGAGAATTGTACGAAACTCACAAGTCAACACAGGAGGTACAATCTTTTTCAAGTCTGTATAATTACTCGCTTACGCCGATGGCATAGACATAATTGGAAGAACTTAGCGGACCGTCGCGTCGCGTCGTCAGTGGGGCATTTGTGATCATCGAAATCGAGGCAGCAAGGATGTATGATATATGCTCTCTACAAAAAAGGACACTCGTTATTGGACAGATATAATTTCAAGGTAGTAAAGGACTTTGTCTAGCTAGGATCAATTGTGAGCTCTGCGAATGACACCAGCGGGGAGATCAAACGAAGAATCACTCTTGCCGATCGTTGTTTCTATAGGCTAAGACGGCAATTGACTAACAAAGCCCTATCTTGAACTACTAAGGTATAGGTAACTCTTTATTAAGCCCTAGTCATCCCAGTCCTGCAGTGTGGCACAGAGGTATGGATTTTTACCAACTCGGATGAGATGGACTTGGTTATTTTGAGAGAAAAATTCTGTGAGTGATCTTTGGTGAGTGGCGAAGAAAGAAGAACTATATGCCGAGTACGCATGCAGTGACTACGATAGCTGGGTCATGCAGAGCGGATGGAGTCCAACGTTCTAGCTAAGAATGTCTTCGAATCCACCCCAGATGGACGGCGCAGCAGAAGACGACCTCGCGGTAGGTGGCGCAAAAAAGTTGAGGAGGACTTTAACCAATTTGGTTTGCGTAAAACGTTTGTTGGTTGAGGCCTCGGACTGAAGCGCCACATAAGTAAGTATGTACATTCATTGAAATTAATAGCTAATTATCTTCAAAAATAGCCTTAATTTACCCACTCCATTTGGTCATTCATAAAACACACAACAATTAAAAAAAATAAAACTTTTAAAGCGCCATTAACTTCTTCCCTAAAAGCCACAGTTTTTTTCTTTAACAATCCAAACAAAAGGGTTGTTCTTTATTACAACCCCGCTGCTTAATTACGCGCGTTTTGTGCCGTTTATTAGAAGAAAACTCCCAAAATGCAGCTACCATTCTTTATGTCCCTTTTCAATTTTACTCCAAGATCTGAACAGAGAACCGAGATAAAGAAAAAGGAATTTTTATTACAAAAAAAAGGATACTACCAGAGAAGGGGTTGAAGTGTTGACATGTGCCTGCCTCCACCGGCGCGGGGGTTAGTAAGGATGAGTGAGTAACACAAAATGAGTTATTACCTCGAAATAGTAAATGTCAAAAAAATTTAAATGTTTTAAATTTTTGTTGTGACTATCAACTAAAAATGCCCGTCAAAGGAATAATGAAAAATGTATCTTTATCCTTCAACAGTGATAAGGTTAAATGGTGAACAAATTTGTGGGATATCGACCTTAGATCAGTGCAGATGTGTTTCGGTTGTGAGTTGTGACAACTACGGAACAGCTATATTTAGTGGAACCCTTTCTAAGGAGTGACTGAGGTGGGTGATAAATATTTTCGAAAAAAAATGTGTGCATTGGTTAATTAACATGAAATGTATTCTTTTCATCGGCTGATATGTTTATTACGATATTTGTTTTACGATTTGGGTATCAGATAAGATTGTCTTTGGAAGAAGGGCAAATTAAGGACTATCAAACGATTAAAGCATCTGGCATTGGTAATGCATCTTAAGATGTCAACCTATGTAATGTTCCAGTTTAGTTAAATTAACAAAGATAGCTACCAAAATTGACCACCTTATTGATAAACGGGTGCTCTAAGGCGATGGGCTACGAAAAATTAAATTAAATTTATTTTGTGTTGGTAGGTATACGTGTAAATAGTCATTCTGGATCTTGCGCGCGTCTCGCAAAGCTTTTTTCCCACAAATCTTTTAATTTGGCCATTTTGTTAAGCGAAAAGCATGTACATAATTAAAGTACAAGTTTCATAGAATACATATAATAGCTTCACTCTGTACATCTACATAAGAATGCATGTTTTGTCGTTAGCAAATGATTCTCGCATCGCATTGCTGAGTACAGCCTAAGATCTCAACTATGATGGACTTAGATAAGCTATTACTTACTTATTTATGTCCTGTATCTCATTGTGGGTCCTAGGACTTCTAGAACGCCTACGCGCCATAGTGTATAATCTCTGGAAATGTACCTCAGTTCTCCCAGTTACCGTGCTTCCTTCTCCACTGTTCTGTGCCACGTACTCCTAGGACCGCCGCTTATCCTGCCATCCTAGCAAAGCGGGGTTCATTGCATCTCTTGGTTAGCTATGGATGTGTCACCCTTACGGAGAGTATGACCAATCCACTGCTACTTTAGTCATCGTATTGTTGTGCCTATAGGTTTATGGCCCATGCTCTGATAAAGCTGTTCGTTAGAGTTATGATTTGGCCAGAATATCCTTAAGATATAGCGTAGACAGCTATCGACAAACGTTTGCAGCTTTCTCATGGTAGTGATGGTCAACCTCCAGGTACTATTAAAACGATAAGCAGAATTTTCGTTTAATTATGACATAAGCTTACGCACGCCTAATGAATTTATGGTTGGGCCAATTGCAGATTCTAAGGACTGAATGCCAGTGAGAATGGATGGAATTGAAATCCGCCGTTTAATCAGTCCGCTTCTAAAAGGATGACTGTTTTAACGAATGGCTGGAAATTTGTGTCAAACAAGAATATTAGTTCTGGATACTTATAACAAAAACGGTAAAAATCTTACACAGGCATTTCGCAAAATCCCTGAACCAATCCGCTGACGCTTTGCACAACACAATATATTTAGGCGAGCTACGAAATTTAAAGAGATCTGCATTGTCGGTCTTAAATATTAGATTCAACTAACTCAACGGGCGCGAGGTCATTTTGACAGCTCATTTGATTTACCTATACCTATCTATAATCTTTTTATAACACTGTCACCGCCCGTGGGACAAATTATTTCTTAATTTTGGTAGGAATAAAAGCAATTTTACTGGTATGCAGTTTTGAGTTCTTAAATGACATTCTGAGCTGGACCGTTAAGGAGAAAAGTTTGTCACCTAGTGTCTAAATATTTTGACAATCTATGCTCCCATAGATCATGCATGCATTCCTCCACACTTCCTTCTTTGGTTAATATCAACCCAAAAACTTACCCTAAAACCTAAAGAGTGATCACTAATTAGCAGTTTTCTTCAAAGCAATTCAAGTAAATGACAGCAGCTGACAACAACTATGGCTGACGCTAATCCAATTAAACCTAACCAACAATTCAAAGAAATCAATCCTTGCCATAATTATAACCAGTCACAAAGTATTTCTAATAATGCAATATTTGACTTTAATCGAACATTAATGTCCATTAAATTATTGTCTCTGGCGTAACAAGAAAGATATACCTATTACCTATGCACTATCCAATCGATGCACGGGTAGACTCGCGCACATGTTTCTGTGAAAAAGCGTAATTAAAAATGTCAGCGAATTTCTTAACTTGTCATTGACACTTTTTGTTAGGCATCTTTTCACATAAACCGCCGACAATAAGTCCAATCCAATCCAATACAACTTCCTCTTCTACAGAGTGACGTCTTCGCAGGAAGATACCTGCATACATACACTCGAATATTTATAAATAAAAATAATAAATAAGTTTTCTTCTTTGTAAACTCCTAATCTACCTTTTCGCTCCACACCACTGCGGTCCCATCATATCGGTGTACTCACCTGGACTTACTCATAACGGAATTCTCTTTGAAATGCCGCAAAATGGCATCCATTATCCACAGAGAAGAACACACTATACACCAATGCCTGTGTATTCGTAACAGACAAGTGGTCAATTCGCTGCCCCACTCCCTTTGGTGGAGATGATTGTGTAAAACTGCAAAAGAAGACAGGTTCCTGCTGCTACCACACACTACAACACTCGCAGAACCGCCCAATTTAATTACAAAACATGTTTTGCCCCGATACACGATAGCCAGAGCCAGAGCCAGAGCCCCAACCAAGAGGCCGCCATTTAACTAATTAACACAAGTCGCCGCGAATCAGTCACGAATTCGCCGTTGAAAAAAAATCATGCATATGCGTGTGCATTTGCCGAAATATTTATGCATCGGTGAAGGGGGAGAGGCTTGCACCTACATTTTTCAATGGAAATGCTTTATCTTTCATTTAATTTGCGGCTCATTACACTTTGCGCTTCCTTTTTTTCCCAAGAATATTTTCCATGACGAGAGTGGTTGCATGACACGACGCACGGCTGCTGCTTCAACCATTTGCATTGTGGCCCAACCCTAGCTTTTTAGTATTTCCCTCTCTCGTGCATTTTCCTACTCTCATCCTATATACTGCACTGGCTTCCTGTCAGATATGTTCTTCTCTTTCTGTTGAGAGAAAGCTTTGGGGCGGAACCATTTCGAACAGAGTCGATGTGTGCGTTGACTGGCGTATGTGGGTTCCCTTCTCTTTCAAACTGACGTATCGTATCCTGTCGACTCTGTCTTGCATATTGATTTTTGTTGCAAATGAAATTGTTGCATGAAATATGCTTCTGTGTAGGTAGGTGCCGTCCGAGAGTGGTTAACACATTCACACAAACATTACCAAAGTAGCAATTATTGAATTATGTAGAGGTACTTTTAATTTGGCTACTCGCCGACGGACAACATTAAAAAAAAAAACTCTTTGCTGTTCCTACAAAAAAGGAATAGAAGAAAGACTTTTAAAAAAAATATGAGTGCAGGGTGTGAATGGCGAAGCTAGCTGATGAATTTAAAATTCACCACACCCGGACAGCCGGCTGGCTGGCAGGTTGCTACCACCCCGCCATAAATGTCAATTACAGAAATATTCAATTAGCTACGTTGTAATAATTTGTAATTGACATGATTAAAATAATTTATTCAAGTATCATGCTGTTAATTAGAAGATAAAGTAGAATATACGAAATACCTAGTAAAATTTGTTAAAGTTGCACAAAAAGTTTTAGGTTCCTAAATGAAGACCATATAGGTATCCAAGGTCATTAAGTGGCAGTTCAAGTTGACATTGAGCCAATTTTACGGGAGACGAAAGAAACCTTGAAAGTGCTCTCAGAACTGAAGCAGAAATATGGGTTAATAAATTTTATTTTACTTTGGTACATCAATACTTAAACTATTTAACACTTCGGGTGTCGTAAAATAATGCAAAGTGAAAAAATCAGCCTTATTTTGACATTCTAATTCGTTCGAAAGTGAGTCGAATTCGCATAGACTGTATTTTGACTTTCGAATGAATAGAAAGAATAGAAAATTTATGCAAACTTTCGAAAGTTCATTGGTTGTGCGTATTTTGAGATTCTATTCATTCGAAACAAATGTCATTTTTCATTCGAACACATTTCCCTGGCGCATAGATTCACAAACAAGTAATTATAGTAAGATATTTTGAATAGTCTGTAGAAAATTAAATGAAGTAATTTTAATTGACAATTTCTGATCCTGTCGGTATAGGTCACGTTCTTATTAGAAAAACTAGTGGCCGGCAATTCGTATAAATAAAATAGTCCCACTCAAGTTCTATGAAAACAAAACTCCAAAGGAAAGACGAGTGAATTCACAAAATTATTTTTATATTTTTATTCTTTTCTATGATTCATTAGCACTGGGCACAAAATAAAGCAGCATTTTATTTTATCTGAAAGCAACTCTAATTATTAAAAACAAATCACCAAGCAAATGTTTATTTTACTACTGACAGCACTCAAAATAAAGGTAGAGTGACCAGATTCGTGCCGAGTGTATGGTGGGAGAGACTTGTAATTAAATATATGTACATGTATGTCATTTTATTTTGCTTTGTTTTTGTGCTCGATATTATTATAGGTATACATGTTTCATAAAAGTTATTACTTAAATTTCGTCTTTAAACGCGTCAAAGTGTAACTAATAAAAATATTTCAATAAGAAAGAGAAGAGTTCTAACGCAAAAAAGCAAGGTATGGTCAACCTGTATTAAAAGAAATGTCATATTTAAGTTCATTTTGCGTTATCAATCGAAAATGAACCTTTTTCATTCGAATCTCAAAATAGAAAGGCATTATTGACAAAAGAAAATTAAAAGGTTTAAAAATCGAAGTTCGGTTAAATGTGCTTATGTATGTACGAGTATGTACATGTAAATACCTACATTACCTACTGGATTTGTTTGTTAATAAAACTTAAGATTGGTGAAGCTTACAAATCTCAAGTGAAATCCTTAGAGCGGTTTTTGACAGAAGCAATTTTTCTTTAAAGTTTACCCTAAAGAATGCTTTAAAAAGCTGTAGGAAAGAAACTCTGGAGTAGATTTGTGACCCTATACAATACGATGACTAGTTCTGGTAACGTTTGCCTCAAAAGATATTGGATGAAGGCGTAAAGGCTGGACTATAATAGTCGAATGGTTTCGTACGCCGACCACTTCTAATAATAGCTTTTGGCTTCGATTCGTTCAGTTTTCTGTCACATATGCCCACTTCCTAAAGTGCGAATCCATTCGCTCTCACTTATGCAAATGCGGAATGAAATGAGATTTTATAATTTGCAAAATGCACCCATTTTTAATTGCCAATGAGTTATATTATTAGTTTTCTCAAAACAATTGATTTTTTTTTTTGGAAAAACACAAAATTAACCGACGTAACTAATTGACAGATGCTTCCGCACGCATACTCACATTATGGGTTACTTACCTATGAAGGAAACTGAACGTAGAATTTTGACATTAGCTTCCGACTATTATAGTTCAGCCTTAAAGGATTACCACTCTTACAGCGCTTCTCAAATGCGCTTGCTAGTTGGTGCGTGTAAATGATTGTTTTAATTTGCCAAATTCCACATAGAAAACAAGAACTGAATCAACAAGCAATAAACTTAAAAATTGCTCGTGCTTGTCTGATTGAAAACTTGAAATGAAATCTACGAGCACTAAAAGTGAACACCATTTGATTATATACATATGTATGTACGTACAACAATTTTGAGTGGTCATGGTGTCGTCATATTTGCATTCAACCCATGAATGGGAGATTCCGTGATCAACTAAAATGTTTAATGCCACTAAATGGTCTTCCACAAGGCACAATCACTGGATTTAATATCTGCGTTTCTAAACGGTTGAGGCTTTGTACCTACTCTCAAACTTGCAGCAGGAAAAAAGCCACCAGAGAGGCAGATCACAGGTGGAAATCCATCGAGACCTGTGTCGTTACAAGGAAACTATGGCTTGAGCTTGATAAATAAAGAATCGAGAGACTTGTTAGGAAAGATAGGAAATCAATTTCCACTTTGGTTGGTATCGTTACAGGGCACAATACTCTGCGTTATCATATGAGAAAACTGCGAAGGACTGAAGAGGAGCTCTGAAAAGGCTGCGGCAACCCACTTCTTATACCACTATCTCGGGCTCCAACCTACAAGACATAAGTTCCTGGGGAGACACTTTTTCAACGATTTAGAGGAACTCTCCAGCACATCAGTGGATTCTATATGGAAATTCATCAAATCGACTGGTTGGTTTGTATAGGTAGATATGTAGTGGACTGCAAACAAGGTAAATTGAAATGGTTTCATGTTATTTTACTTCGGTAACAAACAGGGTTACTTCGGGTAAGGGTTATCACATGTATACCCCCTTTATGGGCATCACATTGCGTCAGCTCTGACCTGAGTGTGTGACCTAACCTAACCTAAATGGCTGAGGCACATGGGTAAATTGTTAGCTTTTGTTATTTTTTATGCAAATGGGTCTGGCTTCAAAGTGAGCTCAAGAGCAATATTGACAAACTCCAAATATCCTGCTCAGAAAAAAAGCCCAATATGAATGTAGAAACCCAGAGAGAGGTAGTTCATAAAACTAACGAATAACGAATTCTAATGGTCTCTGCGTCCGGGACGAAAACTGTCGTGAAGTATTTAGGCTTTACCTAATAAAAGTACACTGTTTAAAAATGTTCGAGCGACGTTTATGTGTCTTAAGCGTCTACTCTAGTAAGTAATGAAATGTTTCCATTTCCCTGTTGATCCTACTTGATTGCCCATCACACTGCTGATTTCCTTTGATTGCTTAAATAATTTTAGCCATTTAAATCTGCCGTGTCAAATCTTATTAACTATTCCTAAGTTGGTCCACTTGATTATACACTCCCAACATATTACGCCCGTGCACCTTCAAACTAAATCCTAACGAACTGTACTTCCTTCCCCAATTGAAAGAAAGAGCCCTAATTTAATGCTGGCGATCCGGCCTCATTTAGAAAGTCCTAAATTAAATAAACTTTTCCGAATCTTTCCTCGTCGACCTACACCTCTAAGATAAAACAAGCTCCTTATAATGAACAAATTAAGTCTCTGCACTCCTTTTGCCTTTCGCAATATTTGAAAATGAAATCAACCCGAAATTTGTGGTATCCATAAAGCTACCCCTGTCCACCACCCGGAAAAGTTCCGAACAGACGCCCATTCACGAAACTCCTTCAGAGAAAACTCTGTCAAGAAGAAAATCAAAGGAATTCAGAGAATTACTACGAGCGAATGTACTCGCGTAGGTACGAGTATATCCTTGTGCAGTACATTGTACTTGTTCGAACGGGTGCAGGAGGACTTTTGCAAATTCAAGAAATTTACTCCATACCCCATCGCCGTCCTGTATGTAGGTGTAGGCCGCAGCGCATTATTATAAAGTCGGCCATTGCTTCGCGGGGGTGAGTCAACGAATTATTTATGGTGCACTGTTTTGCCGGTAGGTAAATTAACTGACTTCCGCGAGACATGGTGGTGTGGTGGAATTCGGAGCACTACGACACCGGATGTGTGGAGTTTCAATCGATCCAATTATTGTCATCTACGCATCGATGCTAGTGAGAATCATCCATCAAATCAATTACCAGAATGACACCCTCATAAGGACACATTTGCATTTAATTACTACGACATCTATTTCCCTTGTCCTTTCGAATCTGTGAACCGAAATGCAAAGTATCGTACTTACTTAATTAAAAATCAATACCGTTCCCAAGCCTACTATATTCAGGAAATGACTTGGAAAAAAGAGATAAATATATGCCAGCAGATGAGTGGAGCCAGAGGAGAAAAACGAAAAGCAAAAAAAAAAAATGAAAAAAATTGGAAATGTGTCCTGCGATCCTCGCGATCTGGTTAGCAGCAGACAAATAAATCACACTAACGCCAGCAGTTCCAGTCGCCGAACTCTAAAAATGACGTATTACCTCTCGGCGGTGCTGGTGCAATGGTGTTTAGCGCATGACGGACCTGGGTCCTCCGCAGAGAAAGAGAGAGTGTGACATCAGAAAAAAAAGATCAATGCGAACACATGTGGTCCAAAGATGTTCTTATTCTTTTCGGGGAGGAAAAATTACCATTTTCTTGATGTTTCCAGTTTTTTTTTTTTTCGTTCTGTCCTCGTTTAGTGGCCCGTTTCAGAAGCTCAGCGCGTTTCGCTTCGGAAGAAAGGACAAAAATGCATTTCTTTTAATTTTTTGTTCCTATGTTTTTGTGTGGTGTCTTCAGGATGTTTTGCTTTGTTGTGGTGTCGGTGACACACCACAAAATTAATACATTAGCGGTGACGTTTCTGGGTGTCATCGGCTTCCAAGCGTGCGACCGTGAGACAGAGTTTACTTGAGAGTGTTTACTTGGAGAATATAGTCTTACATATTTGGGAATATCTTCCGCATTTTTCAATCTAAAGGAATTTCGGTTAGTTTGAATGTTGGAATTCCCAAAGATTGTTAGGTTGTATTAAATTCAGTAGACGAACTGGTGTGGACGTACGTAGTTTCCGGTGGCAAAGATTTGATGGACATGAAAGCAGATTTAATATTGATCTTTGACTGCAAAGATCCGTTTTATTCCTTGTTGCATGTATCATCCAATTACTGTGTCTCTTAGCGGCAGTTTATATGGTTCTCAGGTAGAATTTGTGGCTTGCATTGTGACATCAGTTTGTCCTTTACGATCAACATCTGATCAATGAACTGAAAAGGTGAATGATAGGATAGAACTTCCATAAAGTTCACAAGTCGTTAGACTTCTTAGTGGCGACCTAATTTGTCGTATACTAGAGATGAAACTATAATACATATAAATATGTATAAAACAGATAGAGAGGGAGACATATAGAAAGAGGTTGAGCTGACATCCTATGGAGAACCAGTCGGAGCTCTTGACAAAGCGTAGTAGATGTGTGGTAGGTAAATCCATCAGATCTGCAAGGTCATCAAAGAAGTATGACCCCATGTGGAGGTTCCTGGCGATAGGGCAGGGCAGTTTCTTCCTCATCCCTATAGCTCCTGCAGAAATTGTTTAAGGAAAGGCCCAGACATCTAACGTGCAGACGAATCAGGCAGTGCTCCATAAGGACACCGATTATAATGCTTAGGTCCGAGCGACTCAGAACAACTAATTCGTTTGAAAACTTCTGGTTCAGTTACGCCAAAGTTCTCTAAATATTCGGAAGAAACGACTATTCTCCCAGAAAACCTTGGCCTTCTTAATAGCATCTAGTTTGATGATTAGTTTACAAGTGGCATACTAAGCCCCATCTTATCAGGCTCGATTGAGAGATTGTGCCAAGTTTGGTAATTTTTTCTGCTTTCCAGCTCACTGGAATATCCCTGTGGCCTAGCAACCTACATCGGTTGGGTCCGAAATCTCCATCAGAGATGAGCGGCAATAAAGTACGACCTTTATGTGGTTGTGGACGATGCAGTCAGACAGATGTCAGACAGGCGGCCATTTGTCTGACGATATCTTAAAGCAGTAGGTGAAGAATAGTACCTAATGCAGTTCTAAGGGCGCCTCTGGTGCATAGACATGTGGCTCTTTGAACCTTTCCCAGGAGAGTGAGATTGACAGTCTTTGATAGAGCTGTCCACCAAACGGACACACCATAAAAAGTATAGGTCTAACAACAGGCGTATACATCAAAAGAGTGACATGAAGTTTCAATCCCCATCTTCTACGTATCTATTGCTCTTTTACAGGAATACAAGGCAGTGCTGGCCTTCTTTAAGCACTCTAGAATATTGGCTTTCGAGTTGAGCTTCCTTTTCATAGTGGGACCCAAAAATTGTTGCGACAGGCAGGACATGTGTATGGAAAATGAATTCATTGCACTCTATCGGAGGGGGTTCCCTCAGCACAATGCTCAGTTCCTATTTCATTAGGCATAGTATACTAGCGGTATCACAGTGATCTAGTAGGAGGTGTCATCGATGATGACAGCTTCGGCGTGAATAAGATTGTTAGAATAGCTGTTGGCGCCTTAATGTCTCTGCCACACATTACATTTGCAGGAGAGGAGCAAAGTGTAGCTCAGAAGAATGAGAGGCTGAACAGTTTAGTGTTTTTTTTATAACTTCGTCCAGATATCCAGGTCTTCTGAGAAGACACCACCGCCGAGCTTGTTCTACCTACCCCAAGATAGCTATTGTCCGCTATGGACAGAGTCAGAACCAAGAGACTTAAGTGGAAGGATAGGGAATTTCTCTGAGACTTAAAGGAAATTTCCACCGTAAATTTGTTGTATGGATTCCCATACGTCCTTTCCACCCACCAACATACATGCATATACCTACCTACCTATTGGTTCCTATCCATTTCTAGGTACTTGTATGGCCTATGATCCGTCAACGGTTGACACTTTTCCAATACTCCTATGATCAACTAATTATAGTGACAACAAATTGCGGCCGTAAACGTGCCATCTTAAATCATGAAATTTATTGTTTGCTTATGGCAGAGTATCTACTTGTGTGCCACCTAGTATCTAACCTAATGGCATCCACAGAACCGAACAGCGACCAACCTTTTGACAATTGCTTTCTAAATTAAAACATTCCAACGATTTACAACCACCGCATTATTATCTCAAGGAGTTTTCAATAAATTTCACCACAAATGACACGTTATGCCATCTTATCGAGTTTCGGGTCGGGTGCCAGAGCGCAGCGGTGACGCGACCCTCTAATATTCGAATCGAAGTGCGCCTCAGGAATTCCAAAAACGATCGTGTGCATGCAAAAATAGAAATCAATTTGTTCAGAGACGGAACCGCGCTCATAGACGAGAGTTGCGCTTCAATAAATATAAAATTCCAGATACAGTTCCAGCGGGTGTTTATATTTTAAGAGGGGCGCCGCGCCGCCGTCGTCGTATAGCCGAAAATTTTCCCATTAAAGTCACGAATTAGTCAGCCCGTGGGATGTCCTACGGCCGATTGATTTAGGCAAACAAACCGCGCACTAAATCGTCGTGCGTCTTCTCGGTCGTCCGCCCAAAAGGTGCTGCTGGTACTAAATGTTTCGTACGCAGAGTCTACGCTTCTGTTTTCATAATGTATGGCAACAGTTGTCAATATATACATAGTTGGCATCGAATAATTCGATCTATCCATATACATCTCGATATCTTGATTTTACACCAAAAACAAAAACTCGTCAGCTGTCGTTCGGTCGGACGGACGTTTTCTGTCCCGAAAAAGAAAAAAAAAATCTAGTGAATTCTTTATTTGTAAGTTCGCAGCAGGAGCGTCCACCATAAGGACAACCGGTCGCACGAGGGAACTTATTAAAAAGCGATAAACCCATTCATTTGCGAATTGTTGAACACCTTGAGGACATCGTGCTGAAGGAAGAGTGCATTTTTATGCTAAAATAATTCGCTTCACATTGTCTTTGGCCATTGTCCGGCCGGTCCTTGTTTTGGCTTCTTTCTCTCCTACATTCCGTGTTCCTTTCTTTTTTACGGTTGACGTTTAACAAAACGATGCAACGACAACGACAACGACAACGGCAACCGTGTAGATAGATGGAACTGATGCCCATGTTTTCCCGTGTGCGGGTGTTTTATTTATGAAAGTTCAACGTCATTAAATGTCATTTTGTGTTCATGGTGACATTTATATTATGATTTATATGGTGAGGGAATAATTTTGGTCGTTGATGGTGATTAGTAAAACAAATTGAATTGGGTGTTGATTTTTACTATTTGTTGATGGTAATAACTTCAAAAAACATGAATTGATTGAGCTTATTGGGAAAATTTGGCCACTTTGATGCTTTCCGTCTTGGAATGAAAGAGAAACTAACTTGAAGAAACCAAAAGGAAACGCCATCACCCATTTGGGAAAACAAAGCGACTGGCTTTGGGATTTTACTCAATATACTTACTTCATCCGCGACAACTTGGTCTTTGTACCGGTTCAGTTTTCTTCACCGTTTCGAATCTGGGAGTTGTAATTCAAAGATCCTCTTAACTGGAGCATTTTAGTCCACTCGCTCGATGTGTCGAAGTCCATCCTGGTACAGCTCTTAGACTCTTAGACAGCAGTCAATCTATCTTCTGCTCTGTCCGCATATGGGACCTAATGCCCGCTCGATGGTGCCCAGTATTTAGTGCTATAAAGCAAAACTGGTAAGATAAGCGTTGTATAGAGCATACATTTGGCCCGCCGAATTAGGAGTTTTCAACCCAGTTGTTTTGCCAAGCCAGTAAAGCAACGGTTTTCTGGATTTATTCTTTATCCGATGTTCAAAAAGCTGTCATTTGTAGAATTTATTTTTGTTCCGAGGTAAGTGACCTCCATGCTTCGTAAATCTTAGTTATCAACAGTGAAGTTCAGTTCAAGGTTTTGAACAGATATTTTTTTTGTTTGTTGATAATAGGAATTTATTTCCTGGTGTCCTCATTCACTTCAAGACAACTCGTTTCGCCTGTTGTCGTAAATGCGTCTAGGACGGGTCGCCGAAATGTTCCGATTATCTTACAAGGTAAGACAGTACTTACCGTGTTTACACCTGTCCTGTGCATTATCTTCCCCGACACGATATTGAAGAAGTTACATGACAGACTGAAGAGACATTTCCAAGCTGCACAAGCATCGCTTGTTCTTCAGCCTTACGCGACACAAATGGCATATAGCTCTGGACGATGAATGCTGTCGTAAGTGGCTTGAAAGTCGATGAAAAGCTGGTGAGTTTCTCGTGAAATTCGTTGGTCATGTCCAGGTTTTATCCCATTGACGTTTTATCAAGTGACGTCATGTGTGAATTTACCCGTGTAGGAGCACAAGGATCGTCAGTGATAGATTGTTGTTTAGCTTTAGAAGACTGGAATGAAATCATCACTAATTATAATTTTTAATCTGCATAGACACTAATATTGCAAGGCTAAGAAGGATCCTTTAACATTGTTTAAATTTTAATTAATTTAGCTTCATGGTTCGCGTGGATTTTTAACCTCACTTAGGTATGTCCTTTAATCCCTTGTGGGTCTTATGGTTCCACAATGCCTATGCGTTATCCTGTGCTTTGCCAATGTGCCTCAGGTCTTCTCCAATCTTTCCCAACTGCAGCGCTTTCTTCTCGACTGGTCTGCACCATGTATTTCTAGAAACGTCGCGTATTCTGCCAATCTGAGTAAGAGGGTTGCATTGCATTAATCCACTGTCAGTTCATTGCGCGTACTCTAATACAGCTGTTTATTCGAGATACGATTTGGTCAGAAAATTATCAAGACGTTGTTACTAACGAACGTTTGCAGTTTTCTCGTGACAGTAGCGGTCACTCTCCAATTATGAAATCCACATAACAGCACGGACTGACGGAAGGAGCTCTACAATGTTGTATATTTTAAAAATAAAAAAACCCTTCAAAGTGTACAAGACCAAGAGAATTAACTAAGCCAAAGCTTCTTTATTAGCAGTAGAATCATCAGAGCAGCTGACGCTGAGGTCCACGTCCACTAAAGCTGACATATAAAATGGTAAACTTGACGTCAAAACTTGCTGTCAAACTCGTTTTAGCAAATAACGTGGGTGGCCACGGTGTAGTGGTAGTGTATTGGGTCATTGAATGAGAGGTTTGGTGATCAATTCCCGACCAAATCCATTCAATTTTCACAGTATTAAAATTAAATAATTCGCTCAGAAAGTACTTTATGTATTTCAACATGAACGCGAAAAAAATACTGTGAACTATGAACGAATGCAAAAATCACACACAACTATCTCCCAAGTCAAATTGGAAACCACCCACGGAGAATAAAAATTGAAACCTAATATCACCTGAGTTTCAAATACCACTACACCAACTCTTTCCTATCCCTTCTTCTCTCTTCCAAATTAACTAACGTCCGAGCCCTGTTAATCAGTAAATATCCCCTTTGGCATGTGCAAATTATATATAAAAAAACAAAAATATTTACATACTTGTTGTATTGATTTACAGAAGTCCCTGGTCATTTTATAGTTAAGATTGATCCTGATCCTGATCCTGTTTTTATAATCAAATTGCAACTCAAATTCTGTACCGTAATACAGGCATTCATTCAAACTTCCGTCAGTAGTCATTGGGTTATCCTAATAGGAATGCAATTTGTTTCCTTTCAACTGCGATGAATAATAAATGTAGTCGTTTCCTTGCTCTCAAGTTTTGAAATATCTGTTCAACTCCCATTTATTGTTCATGTCTCTGTTCAATTCTTGTTAGAATCGCATTGACTGTCAAATATGCATACTACACATAAATATTTATATTATAAAAAGGATTAGTTATTGCTTTAATTATATTTCAATATATTTCTAAAAACCTGTCTTTTGAATATACCACACGCAAATTATTATTCTCCTCCCAAGTGGTCAAAGTTCTTCAATAAATTAATGAAGCAACTCTTTTCTCGAGAGATAAGCAAAAGGCGCCTGCATTAATTACGTTCCATACATCAACAATACAGGTATTCCAACCATACCTCCATTGACTTCCAAAAGACCAGAAAAAAAACACAAATCAGTTATGAGAATTCACCTCCTAAATGCTGATAATGAAGTGTCAACCGAACATTGGGAACTGAAAAAATAAACATCCAACAAGTAGCCACACACCACCCGACGACGACCGTGAAATCATGAAAAATCTTCCCAGCCTTTTAAGAAGAAATAAAAAGAAATAAAAAAAAACACTCACTTATCACTCGGCCATCTGAGCCCGACCTTCTGGGCAAAGTGAGGCGAGATGAAGCAAAAAACACTTCCCGTGTTCCCCCGAAACAACATCGAAGACACAGCCTCAGGCACCTACAGCCTACGGTGGTTCCTCGAATTTTTCAAATCATTCATCCGCAAACCGCAGAGCAGAGTATCGAACTTAAACATGTCGATATTTCGAAAATTTATGTCATCAATTGCAGCAGCCCGCCACCAATGTCGCGAAGAGATCTACTGAATAGGACGGCTCGCGTATCTTCTCCCATCGATCTCTTTAACTGACCAAAGGGGATTCGATTGGGATTATCGAATCATCATCATCATCATCATGGTTGTGCTCCTGCCATGTCATGTCATAAGCGTTTTAACAAAAAATTAATTTTGTATTCCAACTTGAATGGATCGAAACGATGACGATCATCGAACTATAATCGAATTTATCTCCTCGTTTCAATTTATCATAAATCATTGGCTTGGAGCCGGCCGGCGGCGCTTGCACTAACCACAGATACATGAGAGATGACGACGATGATAATATCTCATCGTCGCATAATGAACCCCCCTCGATGTCTGTATATTTCTATATGGAATGCGATCGGTAATGTGAATAATAAAAACACATCGATGATCGAATTCTTAATGAAGATCGAATTGATTTTTCACCGAATAATTAATATACTGCTCCTGCACGGATGCTGGTTGCAACCAACTTAAAATTGAAAAAAATTCATGCCGCAGAATGTCCGTGTTGTTGCACTATTTTTAGCGCGTAGAATTCAATAAAATTTAATCCAAAGTTGGTGCTACTTGCATCTCGTGTGGGAACACTTATTTCCACTCCTTTTCTGTTCACGGCTAGATGGAGATATAAATTTAAATAACGCATAATAGATCTCACTAAATATGGATTATCTAAAAGAGTATACCTACATCAGCACATTTTCTCATTAAAAACGCTCAAGAAAAACAGTGTTCCCACACCTGTAAGAATAATTTAAAACCCGTAACATTTGTAAAATTCATTTATATATTTTTATTTGTTTTTTTATTTTGTATTCTCTTTCTTAATGTACAATTTAAATATATTTATAAGATAATTAAAATAATTCACATTCATTCATTCATTTTTCACGTATCCGCTTAGATATATATAAATTTAGGATACACTAAGTGAACATTAAGAAGCTGTGATCCTTATGTTACCTCTTATTTTTGTTTTAAGTGAGTGAAACTATGTATTATCCAGAATATTATTTTTTTTTTAAAACTAACATTTAATAAATTCATTAATGCTAAGAGTTCTTCCTTTTTTACTATTTAACATTTAATACTAGATATATCTGTACACATTTACTGGTGATTTTTTTCTTTTTATAATTTACATTTTTATGGGTATTTTTTTTTTACATTTTGTCGTCTATTTGATTTAAATTAAAACATTTTGGTCTACTGTAAGTATGCGATTTGTTTTTTTGTTATCTTTTTTGCACAAAAAAATAATAATAATAATAATTCATTCTACTACGTACAGAGGGAGTTGTAATTTTAGATACAAAGGTTTATTATTTTTCGCAACGGATTTGTGTCTTGATGTCATTACCGGCGGAAAAATGAATCTACATAGTTTTTATGTGTTGTTTTGTTTGCTTTCTTTCAACTAAAAGTACACTTTTTACAGCCTGAGATGTTGTTGTCGTTTCTAAGTTAGATATAATTAAATTTACAATACATTTTGTGTTGGTTTAGTTTTTTGAGTAAACTTCAGATATACATAAGTATGTACGTTTTTTGAAGTTCGGGGTACATGCATTAGGCTGAAAGGGAACGCAACTATGTGAAACCGTATTATTAGCTACCTTTCTGCACCACAATTCGCAGCTTGTCAAATGTCTACGAGTTGGAGAAAAGCTCTGTCTGAGAAAGACTATTGTCCACAAATGTACGGGAACGGGTTCAACAAAAAACCTGCACTTTTTAGACGTCACTTTTTTTACTTGCACCGATACGTAGTATAGGGCAAGTTTTGGATTCGTGAAAAAATTCGACCTCGAGATAACAATGAATTCTGACATTACGATGATAGAGAAGCTCGAAAAAGTGGGTCTGCCAATTCTGTCTGTCTGTCTGTCTGTCTGTCTGTCCGTCGGTCTGTCTGTCTGTCTGTCTGTCTGTCTGTGTGTATGTACGCTGGACTGCAGCCTAAACGGCTGGACCGATTTGCTTCAAACTTCATATCTGAGCTCTGTAGGGTCGCAATTCCAGGCGAAATCGGAATTTTTGTTCTGGCCCCGTTATTAACGGTACTTTACTTAGGGCCAATTTCACAAAAAGACGATTTTCTCGAAAACGGCTCTAACGATTTTGATTAAATTTCATATTCGAGTTTGTCTAGACAAATGCTATAAGATGGCGTACCACGTTTTTGGCTAAAAATACGTATAACGGTACTTTTCTTATTAACTGATTTTAGAAATATGGCTATTTCTCGGCTAAAACTGAATGGATTTCCATGAAAATCGAAATTTGGGCAAAATGTAATATTTAATAAAAAGTGGCATTTAAATTTATACAAAATTTTTAAAAATATTTTTTTTAAATCTAATATTTTTTTTTTATAAAAAAACTTGTTCAGTTTTAACTAACAGCACATAGGTGCAAGTACGTACGACCCAGTCGTGCACATTTTTTTGAATTGATTTACCTTCAAGTATTTTGCCAATTAACAACAATACAACCATTTGACAGAACTTATTTCTGTGCCCAAAGAAATTTATTGGGAATGTCTTACTCTCACGTGAGCTGTCTCTTCTGTGAAAAACAAAGAACAGACCTTATGTGTTGCTATACAATTCGTATAAAAGCATTAGTGACAAATAAATGACAATCTGTCAGAAAAAAGGCTTTGTGAAAATGTCTTTTTGTGGCTTGTCATAATATGAAAAGATTGGTTCTGATAAATATAAGACTATTTACATGGTTCTGACATATACTGAAGCAAATTCTGCCAAATATGTTACTCGCCCAAAAGAGTAACATAAAGTTTTGAAACTTGCGCAAGAAGTAGAAACAATGTACAGGATAGAGTAGGATTGACATATGCCTTTGTACTTAGTGCATGTATTATCATATGTACCTCGGTAAGTCACAGCGTACAAACTTCTGGAGATATCAATATCCGTATCGTGGATCGTATTGATTGTTCAACTTTTTGCTGTAAGAACCCGGAGAAGAAACCTATTATCGCGTGCAGAAGGAGTCCCTGCACATGGAATATTATAAGAATTCAGCGACCATCTCTAAAAAAGTGTGGGGACAATAATTAGTAGCTCTCTTCTGTGAAAAAGTTAGAAAATATTTGTAGGACCCTTCTATTGTAAGGAACAACATTTTGGGTTTGACAGTTCCGAATTCCTATACAAGATGTTATTTATCTCATAAAACACTAGGATTCCATTTATACGTTTATACGTTTATGTGGACTTTCTGAGTAGGTCTTTAAGCTTGTCAGAAATAATAGGTCCGTTCGCTACCCTACTAAAACAGCGAATTTTTACGAAAATTTACGAATTTGTTTGCGGAGTATTTTCGTAGTTTTTCACCACAGAAGAGAGCGCGAGAAAGTAAGAAATTTTTCCATGCAACGAATTTTACTGCAAGAAATTTTTGTGGACTGGTTTATGAAAACTGTCAAAGCTGTCAAACCAGTGTATTTTCAACTTTTTCGTGTTCAATCCGTTCGTTTACTTTTTCGTAGTTTAAGCTCTCTATGAGAGAATTTTATCCCCACTCTTCGAAATTTGATAATCTACGAATTTTAGACAGGATTTGTTTTTTAGTATAACCACCGGAAAACCACTCGGATGCATCTTGCAGAACTCAAAGCTAAAGTGCTGAAGAATTTTTCTTCAAAGATCTTTATTATGATCTACAGGACACAAATTTGCTACCTTACCATCGCCCCTTTTCAACTGCAGATAGAAATTTTGTGACAATTTTTTCTTCTATTTTAATTTCGGTATTTACAGGTTCCATATCCAATCAGCTTCTTTGTCAGCCTTGATGCTTATACCCCTTTACTCTTAACACTTTGTTCTTATAATTTAAAACCAGTAGAGATCCTTTGAAGATTCCTGTACCTGCGCTTCCAAACCTGAAAAGGAACAAAAAAAAAAAACGCAATTTAAAATTAAATTTAGTTATCAAAACAAAAATATTCATATAAATCTAAGCTGAAACATGCCTTTGGTCCGAAGTTAACCCAAAAAAGGACACAAAGGTAAAGTAGAAGTCACATGTCAAAGGATTTTTTTTTCGCCTTACTCCACCCCTGCCTGGAGTAAGGAACTTTTTTTCGTTTAAAGGAAAACTTTTGTTATACTCTGTTTACCGTCGTCTGTCGACGGTCGTAAGGATGTAAGGAAATTTATTAGCACAAAGGGTTTTTAGAGGTTTGAGGATATGAGTTTTTAAGTTGCCATGACATGCCAACGTTTAACGCAGGACACCCCTTTTGCTCACCGGCTGGATGTCTCCAAAATTTTGTGTGCTTATTCTATTGTTAGGGTCCGGTCTTTGGTCTGTGTCTCATTTATAATGCCCGGCTGGCTCCTTATGCATATGGATGTGAGCATTGCGCATATTTCTTCCATGGGTCTTTGGGGTGGTTTCTATTCGGATTGGATACTTCAACAATAAAAGCTTCCTTCTAACCAACACACACACACTCGCATAGCGACGACGACGGGTGAATTTATTATCATTTCTAGGCATAATAAGTTTGCCTGCCCTAAAGGGCTGCGCGTCTAGGCGAGGGTTAGTTTAGGCAAGGGTGACGACTATTGTTCGCATAACATTCTCGGGGGTACATAAAGTTTATGTGTGCAGCACATAGCTGAACGTCGTCGGTCGTAGTCTAGATTGTGTGTGAGCGAAACATGTATTGTAGAATTATTATAATTTCCTCGTGCGATAAGAATATTTACGAGCTATCCATATACAAGCTAAGGACGGGGTTGTGTTTTGTGAGCGAGTTGGAATTTTTGTCCAACTTTTTCGGGAGGCAAGGGGAAAAGAATTGACACTGCACTAGATATGAAGGGTTTTAATTAAGGAACAATAGCAAACGTTTATGAATGGATATGAGGATGATATGTGTCCTGGATATTATGACATTTTCAATGAAAATCCACAAAATGGAGTCTCGGGGTGGGGCATTCAATTCACGAACTTTTATGTAGGAGCAAAGAATGGAAAAATAATGGATTGGCATTGAGCAAGAAGAAAAACGAACAGATACTTCAGTAAAGGAAGAATCTTGGACAGACTAATATGACACGTTGAAGAACGAAGTTATGTTATGTGAATTTAATTCGAGGATAAGAACCAGTACCTACTATTCCTGGAAACTTTACCAGAAGCAAAATAAATGTGTAGTTTAACGAGGCTATAGGCTGAGAAAAGAAAAAAACACCATCCGAAAAATAAAATCTAATAGTAGAATCGCTGTCAATACTGTATAATGATAGTTATTCGGCGACGAAAACGCTACTGCTAAGGACCATTCACAGCTCAGCAAACGGTGATTTCGAACTTAGTCTTGCTTTCTAGTCAAACCTGAATCTCTCGACCAGAATCAGAAACGTTTGACTACCTAGTCCCAAGAATACGGAACGCGCCTATTAACCTTCAAATAAATCACAACATTGTTCACAGTTCGCCCATTCACCGGTTGTTGCTGACGCTGAGATGTGAATGTGAATGTCCACATTTCTTCTATCTTCAGATTGAAGTCCAATTCATCTGGAATTAAGATGGTCTAGCCATCGAGCTCCCTGAACTTGCGGGAGATGCGTTGTGGGACTTTTAAGCATCTCATCAGCAAAGAACAAAAGTCTGTATATTAAACTACTCCTACTACTACTACGGGTCAACAAAGAGGGACAAGGATAGCGAGAACGATATTCAGCTGGAAAATTGGGGTACGTTATGTAGTCTGCCAACATAATAAATTAAGCAACAACAGTAGCTTGGAAATGGAACGAAGATATACAAAAAGGCTTCCTTGGAGCATCACAGTAATCATATGGTACATGGCACAGAGGCATACTTTTTTCAAAGCACGGCATTTATGGTCGCTCATGAATTTCGGTGGTCAAGATTATATTGGCTCCTGAATTGCGCAATGTTTTCCAGACCAAAAACTAAACTGGAAGCTTTACACTTGCAAAAAGGCATTCAGCAACACATGGGGCTTCAGACCAGCTGTGGTATACTGGATATACACGGCGGTTGTAAGACCCATTCTGACATATGGTTCACTAGTATGGTGGATGGTACTTGAGAAGCAATATCAGCTTTCGAACCTCACCAAAATCCAGACGCCGGCATGCATCGGAATCATGGGATCATTGAGAACAACACCGACGGCGGCAATGGAAACCATGCTTAGTTTCATTCCGCTTGACATTAACTGCTATAAGATTGAGAGAAGGTCGAAGTAACGCCTCTATTTTGTCCCGATGGCTACCAATGGATTGACGGAAACAGATCACATGAACCCGATGTTAACATTCGAAAGGAGATTCAATGCAAGAATTCCTGACAGAAGTTACTGGAAGAACTGGAGGACTAAAAAGAAAAAGGAGTTGGCATTCTATACCGACGGTTCTAAGATGGACAGTGGTACAGGAGCTGGAGTTTATTGTGAACCCCTAGGAATAAACAGCTCCTTTAGAATAACCGATGATTGCACCGTCTTTCAAGCCGAAGTCACGGCTGCTGAAATTATACGCGAGAGTAATATCATTGGAAAAACGATAACTGTCTATATAGACACCCAGTAAGCCATTAAGGCTCTGGACTCTGCCACAATTCGGTCGAGGCTGGTGAGAATCTGCAAATCACTTTTAAACGAGATATCCAAAGCCAATACGGTGACTCTCAGTTGGGTACCAGGGCATATGGATATCGAAGGAAACGAGAAGGCGGATGAGCTTGTTAGGAAAGGGTCGATGCTACACATATCGCGGGCCCTTCCCTTTGTAGCAGCCCCAGTCAGTTCTTTAAAGAAAAAAGTAGAAGATGAAGCAATCGATCGTGCAAACAGACGCTGGGTTCATCTGGATACATACGTAACGGCTAGAGCTCTGGTCGTTTCTGGCGCAAGTAACAGCCATTGTGTCATTGGCCTTTACGCAGAGAGACTCGGTGTGCTGCATAATGACTATTGTAGAAGCTGCAGAGACGAAGAAGAAATCGAATCTATTCGTCAACTGCTGTGTGACTATCCTGCCCTATCTTTTAGAAGAAAGAGAACTCTTGGCAGTCATTTCTTCTCGGAGCTGGAGGACTTAGGCAATGTTGAGCTGGTGGACCTCCTGAGATTTATATTACTACATCTGGGTGGTTATTACAGCGTTCCCAGGATTAAATGATTGGGCACAATGGACCCGAATTGTGGGTCTAAGTGAGCAATGACCTTCTGGTCACAAGGCACCCATCTGCCTAACCTAACCTCCAGACCAAAGTGCAGACAATAACCAAAGCTTTTCGTGTACTGAATTATAAACCTGTTCGTGCTACTTAAGCCCGGGTTAACATCAGTCTCTGTTGGGTGCAACTTCGAAGCGTGCAATCAAGCAAATGATTTTACGAGGCGGGGAATATGCTCGGATCCATTTCCGAAGGGGTCAATCATCTGTTTCTCTGACTACAAGCAAACACAAACAATGAAAATTCCTCTAGCTTTGATGTTACGCTGGGTCATCTAAGCATGCTAGGCTTAACGAAAGCCTTTGCCTGTCAAAAAGACGATAATTTATCTTTATTTCCACTTCTTTCCGTACGAGACATCGTTTATTTACACTTACTTATTCTCAGAGAAAAGGTCTCAAAGTGGGACGCAGAAGCAACACATCTACTTACTTAAAGTAAACGTTATTATTGAAACATTGACTTGATGATTCGCTTATTAAGTGAATGATGGTTTGTTCAAGCCTTAATCTTATCCAGGCCCAACAAATTTCTAACTATTATATAGTTGTATGTAATATATTGTTTCGCTTACAATGTTGTAAGTAATAAAGTAAAAAGGTATTTATTGGAAACTTACCGGCCATGGTGGGATAACTTGAGTACGCCGCCGCACTTTCCAGAGCATGAGCTGTTTGTTGATCGTGGTGGAGTCTGCAAAATAAATGCAAAAAAAAGTCCACAAGTAGTAACAATTAAGAAATCTCTTTTAAAAATAAGGACATCATATCATCCAATTCATGAACAAGACTCACCTCGACCCATGACCGTATTGCTGTGGCAATCGCAACAGGCTTCCGTATTGCGCCATGTTGTGATGATACGCATGAGCATGCGCCGCATGGGCATGCGCTGCATGTGCATACGATCCATAATGCGCTGCATGTGGTACCCAGGGATCCGTAGTGTAACCGCCATCAGTTGAATACAAATCGCTAACCTGTTTCAAATGAAGCAACAAAACAAACCCCCCTTTCAGTTAGTAAAGATGTCACCAAAACGTACTAGATGCAAATATTTGCAAATACATAATATGTAATAAAAAAAAATCACCTGAGGATGCGCTGGTGCTGGCACAGGATGCACATAATTGCTATTCCAAAACGAAGGTGGGAAGTTTCTAGCTGACATTGGACTACATGCTTCTGAAAGAGAGATGAAAATGTACCAAACGATAAATAAATTAAAATTAACCAGAGTGATCGAGATAGTATTTAATAAAGATGAAGACAAAGAAGAGATGTAAAGACTCGACATATCTTCTCGTTGCGATTCGAGAGAAGAGTTTTCCTCCTCTCCGATCCGATCGGGGGGGTAAATGGAATGTCGTCGGGGTTTTCTTTGAAGTTGTTCGTTCGATTCGTTTGCGCAACTGGCTATACAACGCGCACACACACGATTTGTATCTGCAACATGAAGCGAACACTATCTTCAAGTTAGTTTCTACCAGTTTTGTTTGATTTTTGTTTTCATTCGCTTCTTCGCTTTGCTTAAGGGTTTTTGGACATCTTTTTTGCGATCTTCTTTGTGTGGAAATAATAAAAAAAAAAAAAACTCTCTCGATGAAGATAGCTTCGTCTTCGGACTGAGAAATACCTTCCTTCCTTTTGCAGGAGGAAGCTTCCACCCCGAACACCGACCGATCTTTAGCACAAACAACTAGTTCGGCTAGTGTGGAATTCATGTGGAATCTGTTAAGCGAACTCTTTTGAGTCATTTCGAAATGTTAAAGCCGCCCGCTCAAAGTCGGAAACTGCCAAAGAGTCTCACTTTTTCTCAAACATTCGCACAGTTGTTGGCCATTTTTTTTTTTCTCTTCTTGGCTGCATTTCGTTCACATTACATTTACACTTCGTACACCATCCAAAAGAAAGAAATAGATATCTCTCTCCTAACCTTGTCGTGGGGTCATAATTAATGGGCTGACCCACGCTCGACTGGAATCGCACGGTGCACGACACATAAATGTCTCACTTAACTCTACGCCTTATTACATTAATTTGATTTAAATGACATATCGTTAGAGCATGGTTGTGAGCTGTTCCCTCTGGGTGTAATAAAAATACCGAACTCCTCCAGAAGATGGCAGTAGCGCGCTTGCGTGAATTTTTCAACTTTTCGGGGGAAAATGCTCAAGTCCCGAAAAACAGCGAAAAACATACAAAAACATCTGAAAATAGAGAGGGAAATTCCTTGTGTTCGCCGGGCGCATCTCGCTGCCGTTCAAATACTGCCAAGGGGAATGGAAAATTATACGACGACGACATTTGTTCGTTGAAATTCCAACAGCAACAGCAGCAGCAGGAGCAGCAGCAGGACCAGAAAAGAAGTATAGAATTATTTATCTTGTGTTGCATTGACAATCGTGCAGCGTGCCAGCCAGAGTTTACAGAATGAATGTGTATCTTGTTGGTATCGCGCGTCACTCTTCTCTCTGCAATATTAGATGGAATCGACGACAACAACTGGTCTGGTGGAGCGAGTGGCACTGCGTATGAGTGATAGTAAATCGAGGGGCACTTTAAATGCCTCCACCAAGGAATTCACATAAAAACTGCATAGGATCACGCAGTTGTGCGCGGAGCGTGCAGGAACAGAATTTCAATTACCAAAAAATACGAATAGATAGATGCATATCCTTTACTGCACCGGCTACCGGCAGCACCGGCACCCCCTACTCGTGTGGATGCCTTTCTATTGGAGAACTTCTAAAATCTTATTTATGCGATCGAAACAGTGGCGGCGGCGGATTGAAAAGACCAAAGATTGGAATGTCAATGAGTGCATTTCGAAATGCGCGCACTCTGCATACAAGTTAAGGGGTGGTAAAGAACTGTCTTACACATTTGGGAAACTAAGCGAAATTTGGTTTTAATTTAGTTATTGTAATCACAAAACAAAGATGTAGTATGATGTAATGATTGATATAAAGAAATGACTTAGATTAGGTTAGGTTAGGTAGATGGGTGCCTTTTGACCAGAAGGTCACTGCCTACTAAGCCCCACAATTCGGGTCCATTGTACCCAATCATTTAACCCTGGGAACGCTGTTAGAACCACCCAGATAGTAATATAAATCTCAGGAGGTTCACCAGCTCAACATTGCCTAAGTCTTTCAGCTCCGAGAAGAAATGACTGCCAAGAGTTCTCTTTCTTCTAACAAATAGGGCAGGACAGTCACACAGCAGGTGACGAATAGATTCGATTTCGTCTTCGTCTCTGCAGCTTCTACAATACTGCAGCACTGTCCATCTTAGAACCGTCGGTATAGAATGCCAACTCCTTTTTCTTTTTAGTCCTCCAGTTCTTCCAGTAAATTCTGTCAGGAATCCTTGCGTTGAATCTCGGGTTCATGTGATCTGTTTCCGTCAATCCATTGGTAGCCTCCCATCGGGACAGAATAGAGGCGTGGCCGTAAGAGTTTGATGACCACAATCGGCCTTCCCTCAATCTTATAGCAGTTTTGGCTGCCAGACTACTACAATAAATGTCAAGCGAAATGAAACTATGCATGGTTTCCATTGCCGCCGTCGGTGTTTTTCTCAATGATCCCATGATTCCGATGCATGCCGCCCTCTGGATTTTGGTGAGGTTTGAAAGCTGATATTGCTTCTCAAGTACCATCCACCATACTAGTGAACCATATGTTTCCAATAGAAAGGCATCCAACAGAGTTGAGAGTAGAAAGCTACGCTTGCTTTTTTGATGCGTTTAGCAATGTTTTCCTTCCAGTTTAGTTTGGAATCTAAGATTATACCCAGGTATCTAGCTGAACTCGAGATATTTAGCTCAACGCCGCCGATATTTGGGAGTCTGAAGCGGGGGTCGATCTCTTCTTAGTGAATAGAACAATCTCCGTCTTTGAGGAGTTCACTCCCAATCCTCTGCTTCCGACCCAGTTATCCACTAGCTGTAGTGCGAAATTGAGTTTTTCACTAAGAACTGGAAGAAACTTCCCCGAGACCAGGATAACCACATCGTCGGCATAGGCCGTCATGTTAAAGCCGTTTTCCTTCAATATTACTAGGATCTCATTCACTACAGGAGCCATATCAGCGGAGAAAGAACTCCGCCTTGGGGTGTTCCTCTGCAGACTCTTCTTGTATGGTTGTATTTCCTCGTGTCGAAAAGATCATCCTAGACTGGAGCATTTGTGCAATCTAATTGCAGAGATGACTTACTTTCATTTAATTGGCGCCCAACGTGGAATTAATGAGAAGTGAAGGGCAAAAACTTAATTGTAGGTAGAATGATTAAACTGACGGCTGACAACTTTAAAGTATCAGTTCTATTTTTGCTGTTTATCAACAGAATCAGCATAATGAAATGAACACAAATTCTTAAGAGCATTTTTACGGGAGCTCTTGAAAAGCACCTTTTTAGTTGGACTGAAGTGTCTTGCCTTTGCTCATCACGTGTTACTTAAGGAACTACGATATAGTTAATGCTCCTTATTCCAAGAATTCCTATGCTTTATAAGTTTCCCTACGAAGAGGAGAAATGATCCTCCTTATATGTATTAACAAGCAAAATATTCATATACGAAAAAGGGCTCCATTTCAAAATGAGATGTTGCTTGTTCTCATCAACAAAAAATGCTTGTTTTCAATAAAAAACTAAATTTGGTCGGATAAAGTTTTTAAAACTGGAATCATCCGGCAGTTGTAAAACTCAAAAAAATTCAAGCAATTCAAACAAGATCTATATATGACATTTGTCTTTAGACCCAAGATCTGCATACATCACAGCTTCTGACAGTTGAATGACAGAGTTAAGTCAGAAATCGTGTACGGCTTTCTAGATGGCATCGAAGGAAGAGAAGTGTTTTTAGAAAATCAAGAATAGAAATCTGTGCTTGTTTGGCATAGAACGATTGAAGGATAAGTTTTATGAATGCAAATGGGTGATAGAAAATTATATTGCAAAGAAGTCATATAACCTTTGGGCAGTTCAAAGCGTGACTTAATGCTAGTAATATACTAAAATGGGCCCCAAACATGAATCAAATCGAGAAAAAAACAAATAAGTCAGAAGACGTACATATGTATATTCTACAAAAGGACGAAAAGACGCTAAACTAACAGGCAAAACGTCTCTAAATTTCTTTAATCAATTGTCGTCCACTATTGATGGGATCGGCTATCCATGGTAGAATCTTAATAAAAACTAAAATTAAATTAAAACTGGACATCCCTCCCTTTAAATGAATATCTCATTAGGAAAAACGAACAGAATACAGGTAGCGCCGTACTTCATCAACTTGTGCAACCTAATGTCACATCTATTACCTTCCCGTCTCGCCCCTAACAACTCGTATCTTTAACATCGGATCACTTTCTTTCAAGTAAAGGATAGATGACCTGGTGGACAACTCAAAGATTCCCTAAATGTGTGGTCGTCCAATATAAAAAAATTCCCTCAATCAACACCAGACATTGATTGCGTATTTTCAAAATTGAAAAATTCAAATAATAAAGACACCATGTTATGTAAATTTTCAAAAATATTTTTTGCTACAAAAGGCCCAGAAATCTGTCATGTTATTGCTCAATTGTACTCGTTATTTGACCGGCAGAGATCAGAAGCAAAATACATCCCGGATACCAGCGTAGAAACCGAAATAAAACACATAATGCAATCATCTGACATCTCCCCTCCCCCTGTGTTCGTTTGCCGTCTGGCCTAACACTGTCGCTACATTAAGTGTCATTCTATAAATGCATCTCTCTTGCAATGAAAGAAATCTCGATTGGAATTTCGTCGTCGAATTCCTAGCATCTAATTAAACTCAACTCACTGCAGTTGTTTCTGTTTTTGGATTTATTCAGTGAAAACTTTATTTTTAGGGGCTATTCGGCGATTTTACTTTTTTTGTTTTTGTTCAGTTGACATACCTTTATATTGCGCATGTTGGTCGTAATTCTAAATTCGAGTTCGAATCGATAAAAAGTATTTACGTATCGAATGAACTTTAAATTTATCTTTAAACACCCTTCTGAATGCGTTCAACGATGCGAGTCTACAGGTATGTACATATTTACCGCGTGACCTTGGTAATCGTTGGCTAGTGAATGAATATTCTTCGAATTTTCGAACTTCAACACGTTCGGGTTGTTAGTATGCAAATTTCTTTTCTTCCGGCTTATCCTGGAATGCGTAATTACTCAATTGGAATCTCTTTGAATCTGCGGTGGCCCCTTTGGACGGTGTTCGAACATTTTCTGAATATTAAGTAGGCAACACTAGCAGACGACTTCGCCCACTGGTCGTTAACTTGAAAAGTGACGACAGGAGAAGTTCAGATTTATTGTCCAATAAACAGCAAGCTTTATGGCTTAATTGAAAATCACTTAAATCTGCTTGTTTCGGTTATTATTTAATTAATTCTCGTCCATGTCAAATGGCGACAAAATTGCCATTAACCACTTCGAAAAAAAAAGAAGTCTGACATCTCCAAATTTATGCAGCCGACCGCATTAATTTATGAACGTCTCGCAATTTATTTTCGAAAAGGCAATATTCCAGAACAACCAGAAGGATGGCTTCTTAAATCATTCAGAGTCAATCAAATGGGGGCAATTCGCTGAATTAATGCCTTCTTCTCCAAGTGCGCCCATTTGAGATGTAAATCAAAGAGGCGCGCTCGCACACACTTATCTAGTTGTCGCCTAGTCATACTTCAAGTACTTACAACTCAGCCGCTTGCATGCAAATTGAGTGCTAACCACCACCCAGTCTTCATTCTCATTAAGCAAACTAATTATTTTATAAATCATATGCGGCAGCATCTCCGCGCCCCTTTGCGAATCTAACATTTTAATTTATTGTTGATGCTCCTTTTGACATATCAAAAGCATGTCAAATGACTTTGTTAGATCATGTGAGTGTGTGTGGCATTTTGTAGGGCGATGACGAGGGGTATGTTTTGTTCTGGGAATAGTATTTTTTTTTTTTGTTTTTGGATAATGAGAAGGATTTTATTTTTGGTGTCATGCCGCTGTTTCAATGACAGGTAGACAGACACTCTTGTTGTAGTTACATCTGTCAAAGGCAATTGCGCTGTCAGACACACGATGTCGTCGTACAAGACTTTTGCGCTCAGTCGAATCGAGTGTGGCAGTTTTAATTGCTGTGAAACAATTTTTGCGCGGCCCATGATGGAACTTTAATTGAAATGTTATTTATATAAAATAATTATGATGTGTGTACGCGACCTAGATATTGTTGGATGAGTAGGTACACTTACCTTTGCTTTCTTTGTTACTAAAATTAAGTGCTCTAGAAAAGTGCTCGTCGACGACACTTGCCGTGTCACCAGAGTAATTTGTAAAAACTACGCAGGATGCTGAAATGTATTGCGCTCTTGATTGCTGGCCTTGACTGCTCGCACTGTCCAGAGGGTGTTCTTTAGCGGTGGTTTGATGGCGAGGAGAATCAGGACCCGATGAACATGAGGAATCGTTGTGATGCGCTCCGACTAGTCTACCTGTAAATAAGTTAATATTATAGTTAATAATAACTGCAAAAATAAATATATTTGTATGAAATTTTGATAAACTTAAAAGTCCTACAACGAAACTCTACAAACGACTACACCTCCAAACATCCCTGGATTTGGATTCAATGTTAAGCCGCCACTGCTAGTTTAAGATTAACACACAATCCAGCAAAGTTTATCCAAACGAAAGCAAGTAAATGTCACTGTCATGCCTGACAGATATTAATCATCAAATGATTAATTGAAATTGAACAAAATAAAAACTAAAAGCAACACACGATTCCGCGCATTCAAAAAATTCTTCGTATTTGTTCTCTGCTATGATCGTCCATCAGATTCGTGTCTCGCACAACAACACACATTTTCATGCTTGTTTGGAAAAGTTAATGACACGAAACAATCTCAAAAATGTGCAAATTAATTAGTCGCAGAAAGCATTTTTGGTATTTGAATGGACTTCACACCACATTTGAAGTAGCTCTGGCTTTTCAGCTTCTGTCGATACTTCAAAGAAACATTAAGAAAGAGAAAGACTCAAAGGCACAATGGCCAAAACTAACAGTGTGGTATGCAAATTTGATCCCAGTTTATTGGCACATTAATAAAATACAAATACAATAACAAAAACAAAACATAAATAAATAAAACAAACAAACAAATAGCAAGCAAGCGATCAGACATTTTTCGCATTTAAAGTTCCTGGAGAGCAATGCCGGCTACCGCCACCGCAGCAGATGGAATCTAAAATATGCCAACGATTCCGAATGATAAATTCTTGAAATGTTTTTACGTGAATTTTTATTATCATTTTTTTTTTTTTTTTTTTGTTCACGCTCATACGGTCGATAGTGTTGTTGTGTGTTGGCAACACGGTCGCGGTGGACGTTTAGTACACCTGAGTGGACATGGTTTACATGCGCGCGCCCACTGTTTGTGAAAGCCACATCTTCATGTCATTTGACATTTGAGACAGTAGCTCATAAAAAAACGCAACACAAACTCACTGGGCAGAAATAAAAAGTGGGGAAAAAAGAAGAAATATATAAATAATGTAGTCGTGAATTATTTAGCGATATATAGAGGGGGTTGGTTGGCTTGGCAGGCCCTCAATTCGTAATCAATTTTCAGTGCCACGAACGTTGACAAGACATAAATTTACAAATCAACGAACGACTGACTTCCGTTGACATATTCATGATAGAGTTTCGCGCGACTTTAGCGAATTGTCAGCGCGGCTTGGAAATTGAATGCCAACTATTCGCGATCAGGTGTTCAAAGTGATGAATTTATGATGAAATGTTAAACGTTTTTTTTTTTTTTTTTTTGATAAACAACTTTAAGGTTGAGTGCAATTTTTGTGTTAAGTTCAGAATGATTGTACTGCAGCCGTGAAAAGCGCGACCAACTGCCATCGGCATGATAACAAACGAAGTTTGATATTATTGACTGACATTTTATCAAACTGTCATCAACTGACACAGTTTTATTTTATGACAAAGGTCAAGGTTTATGCTTTTATTGTTGAAAGTCAGATAGGAGTTACTACAATTAAAAATCACTTTGACATTTGAATAAATTAAAATTATAAAAAACTTACCTTCATTATCACTCCGCGTCGTCCCGAGATCCTCCTCTTTGGTTAATGTTCTACTATGTAAGGAATTGCTACTTCCAATTGGTAACGCTGATAAACTAGAATTGGTATTTGCATTATGCGCCGCCGCCGCAGCTGCCGCTGCCGCATTTGCACTAACTGAGGGTGGAAGAATCGGACTGCATGGCGAGTGTGAACTACCCGACGCACTGGATGAGGCCAATGGTACTCCTGACGCTGAATATAAGTCTTGATTGAACTGTAAAGGATATTAAAGAAATCATTTATTGACGGAATTTAAAGAATTGCGATTAAAAAATGGATAAAAGACGTTTTAGAGGTTTTAAGGATTTAGCAGTGCCACCTATGAGTTTTAAACACATGCCAATTTTCCAGGCTATTCACTTGATATGATCTGTAAAGTGGGTACACTTGGAATTGAGGTAACTATTTGACGTACGATCATATAACGGTTAGAATCGACAACCCACGCATACATATATCAATCATAGAGATACTAATATAGACGGTCGTCTTCGGTCGATTTGACCGTTGGTTCCCACAAGGACAAAACTACCACCGATTTTGAATGTATTCTGACGTTTCCGGCAAAATCAAATCGAAGCTCACGCACACATTCTCAATCGGCGATACTTTTTACGGGCGCAGCCATTTTTCTGTACATTTTGTTGTTTATTGAATAACAGTCTGCTGGAAATGTAATGTGCAGAAGGAAAGAAAGGGACACCACGATTATTTTTATAGCTACGGCTTGTTCGCACGGTAGTTCACATATATTCACAGATAGGAAATTTAAACTCGGCGTACTTTACAAAATTTTCGGGTGGGGAACGTAAAGACGACTGTCTATATTAGTTTGTCTATGATATCAATCATTCTAGAAACAGCAAAATCAACAGTAGGAACATTTCCAGAGCCAGTGCTTTCCAAAGGAGCAGAACACATTGACTACAACAACAGCAACTTCAACGTTAGACCCAAAGCCCCAGCCATAATTCCATGAAAGTTGCAATAGCTAATGTCATAATCGAACGAAATGTCTGCTCGCGCGCTGTCAAAATCCGGGCTCACACATAATTGCATTGAGGAAGCGTGAGCTTATGTCATATCTTTTCACATGATGTAGCCATCCTCAGCGCTCCGTAAGGAACATGCGAATGACGGTAAAAGTGAACGAAACTCAACGAAAGAGAGCGAAAAGCAGCGTCCAGAGCCTTTATTCAATTATGGTTAGCATTTAAGTCTTAAATTGGCTGTTGGAATTAAAGTAGTTGTTGATGTTACCGTGCTCAGGCTGTGCTAATGTGTCACAGTATAGGTCTATTTGCCCCTGCTGTTGAAGTTCCTGTTGATGTGTCAATTAGGTGTAGCGTACTAGCAGAAACACATTGACAAGGATTCGGAATTGATGATCATCAAAGATTATCTGTCACCTTGACAACCGTACTTCCTTGTCAAATTTACTTGGGAAAACTAGGGGTAGTTCTAAACTTCGGAAATAAGAACTGGCTCTCAAAGGTTTCTTAAAATCTGTCTTCGGGAGATTTCTCTGTGATTTCTCTGCGCACTTAGTGTCACCTCAAATCCTACAGAGCAGACTTTATGACATCAATCGTATGGATTTCAATTTATACTTTGAATTTGGAATCAACACAATGGTACCCCAGTTGCAAAATTTCCAATGTTTCATTACGCGGTTTAAGCGTCACAAGTATTTAGTACTCAAACGACTTCATCTTCTAAACAAAATCATCATAGAACAACCACAATGCACCCCTCAATTGCAAGACAATTACAAAGCGAAATTTCTTCTTCAAAAACTACCTCATCATGCAACCGAAATGTAAAGATTTAATTAGTGGTTTTCCGAAACAAGAGGGGTGTGTTGAACATTTCCGCGGTTCATTTAGAATACTAAGCCTCCTTTACACAAATGTATTATCTGCTATTATCCTTCCATTTATCCATTAGGGATTTCAGCCGCTCGGTATCATACACGGTCTGACTTCTGTACAAAACGTCTTAACTCGCGCGATGTCATCATAAATCAAGAATTTTTCGTACGCACCGTCGGCAAAGTGACACAACTGTTAACCCTACACTTGGAACCTGGGGGTGACTCTGACTTCTGAGAGACATTAACATTTTAGTGTATTTTAACACAAAATGCATAACATTCGATAAAAATAACGCGACCCGGCGCCAATTGTGCTGGCAAACACGTGGTGATGGTTTGAGGTAACTGAAGGAATGCTCTTAAAACAAAACCAACGAGAATTAATACCGAACCGAAAAGTTATTGCCTATAAATTTTGAACAGAAAAAAAAAAAAAATACCGTCAGGGGGAACAGGCCATTATTAACACTTTTTATCGGCGTATCGACCCTAATCGGTGGCACACATTAGCCACAGAATAGCACTAATGCGTTGACTAAATATTATAATCATTAGATGCTTCAGATTTTGGAATGTAACCAAGAGTCTATTATAGGGTGTCGCACTTAAGGATTGGAATCGGTGCGGGGAAGAATGCTTGGGTGATTATTGGATTTAACACAATGTTATGATCGGCAAAGTGTTGCCGCTTTTGATTAGATAGATATAAGAAATTTTATTTTTATTTTCAATGTCTATTCATTCTAGGAATATGTAGTTATAAACATTCTTTGGATTCAAAACTTTAGTTTTCTTATAAAAATAAGGTGAATTCTTCGAAGACGTTTATATTGTCTAATCAACACTTGCATTGAAATGTTTCAGCAGAAAGTCAGAAACGTGAAGTGAGAATATGCTTTCACTCGAGTAAACATATTTAGGTACTTAATTACTTTACCTGAGACAGAATTGCATCCATCCTCTGCGGTCTCGGGCGCACTGCTTCCAATAGGATGATTCTACTGGTAAACAATTGCTGATCAGTGGGTCTACTATACACTTCGCTGCAAGTCGAACACTGTTTGATACAAACTGTCGACCTCATGATACACTAAATATTGCAAAGGGCATCAACAGTATCGACTTCGGATATTGTGTTATAAGTATGACAGCCATCAAGTCCATCAAACTCTGGAGCATAAAAACTAAAGCAGTGGATATTGACGTACCACCTTATTCTTACCACTCACTTTACTCTGGCATATTGTGGAATTGTGAAGCGATAAGCTGGAAGGGGATACCCTGAGTAAATACTTCTTCTTAAAAACTATAATCCGAATTAAAGTTCAAACCAACGTCTGTGTATTCTGAGTGTATGTTCCATGTTTTAATACACCTGTGGGACTTAGGGCTTCTATTACCCCTGCGCGCTATGGTGCCCAGTTTCTGTGTTTAAGATCTCTCTAACTTTCCCCGTGGCAGGCCCAAGCTATACTGCCTAGGCCTCCGTGTGTTAACGTGGGTCACATTAGCTAGCATGGTTAGTTATGTTTTGGAACGTGTATTCATTCCACTGTCACGTTTTTCGTTGTAGAGGTTCCTGACGTGATTTCCCGTAAAGGCGTTCGTAAGAGACAAGGTTGGCCCAAGATATTCTAAAGATGTAAAGAAGACACCTCTTAACAAACGTTTGGAACTTTCTTGTGATATTTATGGTCACTCTCCTTTCCACGTTTGAGAGGAACAGTGCTAGCTTCATGTTTAAGCTGTTCACATTGCTTGGCAATACCTTGGACAACATTCCGAAAGCAGATATAGCTTTGTAAATTCTGTTGACTATGTTCAGTTGGGTTTCACCGTTGCGTCGGTCAAGACAATACTCCCAAGATGAAGGATATCCACAGGATGTCAATGTAATTGACACAGAAGGATCCAGAGGGAAAACTTGCTTGTTCAGCATTGAGGGTGTCTTCGAGGCGTTGTTTGATTTTCTCATGATATTTTTTTTAGGCTATTATGTTTATAGTTTAGCTACAGCAGGGAACACGCAGATTTCTTTTTGTAGACAGCTTGACGATCACTCCCTTTTTTGACTCGTCAGAAAAAGGTCTTAGTTCATCAAAATCTTTAATAAGAGGAAGCAGTAGCTTAGCCGACATTTTTAACACTGCTTTTAGTAGCTCAGCAGTAATACCGTCAAGTCCTACTGTCTTGTTGGTTTGTGGTGTAGTAGGTATTCGGAGATTTGGTAGGTAGCTCGTGCAGTTCTGTCTAATTGGATAGCCAATACACGGAAAGCTGATCCTTATTCGAACTGAGCACAAAGTGTTGAACAGAAAACTAGGCTCTTCACTTAGTGTTAACTGAATCTGGCCATTCATGTGTTGTCGTTTGACAGCTGATTGAGTTGGTGAAGGATAAGCATGACTGCCTGAGATCTAATGGAATCTATTCTAGCTACTTAAGAAGAATGCAGAAAAAAAGGAAGCACATCTGGATCAGAGCCATCATAAAAGCCATTTCTCCGGGGATTATTCATTGGTGTGATTTATTTGACACCAAACTTTGTTGTGTTTCAGTAGCTTTTGGCCTAATATTTATTTATTTTCATTTTCATCTTAAACAAATTATTAGCCGGTTTTATTTGACAGCGTCACACCATTGTCCGCAAATATTTTAGGTTTGTGCCGGTACTTTATGCACCCAAATTCGAAGCTTGTCAAATATTTGATTCTCACAGCGAAAAACAAATGCCTCAAAATGTACGGGAACGTGTTGAACAGAAAACTGCCCACTTTATTATTTTACTTCAAATTATTTCGCCAACAACAACAGAACTCACATATTTGCCCATAGATATTTCTTAGACTAAAGTTTGCGACATGGGTAATTTCTTATTCTCTCGTAAGATCTCTCTTCTATTGAAAAACTATAAAACTATCGTTCGCGTACTTTCTGCACTAAAATTCGTAGATTATCAAATTTCGAAGAGTGCGGGTAAAATTCTCTCAGAGAGAACTTTAATTACGAAAAAGTTAACGAACGGGTTGAACGAAAATGCTGAAAGTACACTGATGTGACAGATTTGACAGTTTTCATAAACCGGCCCAAAGAAATTTCTTGCACTAAAATTCGTACCATGGGGAATTTTTTTTCTCTCTCGAGCGCGCTCTCTTTTGCGAAAAACTAGGAAAATTCTCCGTACGCGAACAGCTTATCGTAGAAAATCGTAAATTTTCGTAAAAATTCGCTGTTTTAGGAGGGTACGCGAACGGACCTTATTTTTCTTAAAATTTCGTAGATGTTTGAAGTTTTAGTCAGTGTGGAAACAAGCCTATAAGATTGGAATTATTGCTACATCAAAACTCATTCGTAATATTTTTTATGTTCAGCTTTAGATGCCACAATCGCAACCCAAAGTACTGATACACATCATCCTTAGTATCCAAAGATTGTTGACATTTTCCCCATTACGTCAATATAGGCAAAGCCCCACTTTCTTATCCGCACTCAATTACACTTCGACGCGATAATGGATAGGTCCTTCAGAGTCCAAGTAGTTGTTTGTGAGATTACACATTCACTCATTGTGTGTGCCTCTTTTGTAATGAAGTAGCAAACTTCCCAGATGGGCTGACCGCTAACAGAGATGTGGCCATTTTTACTTTATGCGCCTGCATCTCGGCTTTGCTTTCCGTGTGCGGACATCAGAAGTTCCCATGGAATGGCAGAAACACGAACGAGGGAAAAAATAAAAGAAAAACCTCTAAAAAAAAAAAAATCGTCTAAAGGGTCGCTCGACGCTCGCACAGACAAGAACCATCACCGGCTGTGCGGCTGCGCACAAAAGCATTCCGACTGTCTTAACGCCCAATTATACAAGGCCGCGGCACTAAAACAAAATTGGTCTTTTATGTATGGTGGCCTATACAAACAGAGTGGATATAAAACTATCCTCATCCTCGCCGCGATATGACCATATAGAGAGGAGGGCCACTAAGCACCTCCGCCGCACATAAATGGAGGTTGCGCGCATCGCAAACGCAAATAAGAGCGGACCGCGTTGTCTAAACGAATATGGCAGGGAAGCAAAAGAAAATTTGCCAATACTGAGTGGTGAGGCCAACTGTGGGATTTGTTAGGGCTGCTCGTCGCATCGTTGTCGTCGCGCGAGGACGACTATATAATCACAGATGAGAGCATGAGGTTAAGAGGCTGACTCCTCGTCGGCCGTTCGGTTGCTCATCGTGTTTTCGGTAATTTATAGTAAATCCCTTGCCTGTGTCCGATTTGAGCTTCGAGATCGAAAATTTGTATATCGAACGCAACTAACCGGTGATCAGATAGGGATAATCGCTAAACACGATCCCTGTCATCCCGTTCTGCCTGTACTTCCCTTGTAGGAGTGCAGCGTTGACTTTCGGCTGGCGGGTCCCTTTTGCAGTGATTTATTTTATGTGACTCGGTTCGCACATTGGTTCGCAACAAAAAAAAACGTGGTCGACTTCGATGAGGAGGACAACATGAAGTTCTTCCCAAAATTGATTCACCTAATAATTTAGCCCAAGGTTGCCTCGGAGTTGTTTTGCTCGAGATGAAGAAAGGCGATTCTTCTCATGCTAAATGCGAGTAAGAAGTGGGGGGGACGAGGAGATGGTCGTTCCTGGAGAAGCATGCTAATGAACTTAATCGGAGTTGTACTCGGTGGTGTTTTACCGGCAATTGACCGCTCTTGATGTCTGTCTCGAGGAATTGTTTTGTTTTTGTTTTCTTTTTTTCACACAAATTATCATCGAAGGTGAGGAGGTAGTGTGGGAAAGTAGAATGAGGTAGGTGAGTTGAAATGCAAGCGCTGATGTCATTATATTGTTGTCGCATTGCCGTCGGCTTTGACATTTGAATTTGGTTTAATATATTTTTTGGAAGAAGCGATGTGGAAAATTGTTTTAGATTAGATCTGCAAATGTATGCTGGTATTTGGAGTCCTGACTTCGTGTGAACGATACATAAGTACATATGTACATATTTGCATTTAAATTTAGGGCACTGTTTACTCAAAGAAAGAAAGAAATTTGACATTTGACAGAATTTAGGGTAACATTTGACATTTTGTACCTACGTGCCTTCCACTTCAGTTCGATCAATGGAGCAATTCGTATCTATTTTGTGTTGTACAACAACTTGAACATACATAAATATAAACGACGTACATATGTACTCTTTCGTATGACATGGTGTTTATTTTCATTAGAAAAGAATATGGGTTGTTCTCGTATGTTCAGGTTAGAAGTAATTGAGATAAATACCCTACCGAGAGAAAGATTAGCGCAATCATCTCTTATCTCTTGGCTGTTTGGTTGTTGCTTGGATTAATTTATACTTGTGCGTTGCCATGTAAACAAGTTGTAAGTGCCATTAAACGAAACATGTACACATATACATACGTTTTCCAAACCTTGGGTTATTGATCAAAGAATAGAACATTATTTATAGAGTTCTCCAAAAGCGATTTCTAAACTTTGACATGTGATTGCAGGCCATATTGTTGAAGCTACATCTGTCAAATTGGCTGTCAATCTTGCAAAATCGACATGAAGTATTATAGCGTTCAATAGCATAAGCAAATAATTAGATTGTGTTATGAAATTGGGTCTTCTGTTCGAGCAACATTTCGCGCACTTTGCCCATTTTACGTTGAGTTTGGCGATGAGGCAAATTTCTGGATGAATGGGTTCGTCAACAAGCAAAATTATTGTCGAAATTGGGACGATAAAAATCCACACGAGATCCACCAAATCGCAATGCATCCACTGTTTGGTGTGTATTCTGGACTGGCGGCGTCATGGGTCCATCCTTATTTGAAAACGACGTCATATTGACACGTTGCGACGCGAACCATTTATCTCACGCGGAGGCGATGTGACCGTGCCATTAGATCCTGTTAGACTTCTTCTCGTAGTTCTATGCTGATAAATGCACAAACCATCACTGCCCTGAAAGCCAACATAATCGATGTCATTGATAATATTCAGCCTGATTTAAGCGTGAACAATTTCGGACGACGCAGCTTGAGTGTGTCATAGCTTGGATGGTCCGTATTGACATTCTCTCCAATGCAATGCAATAGGCTTACACTCGGCTTATCGCGAACAGACAAGATACAAAATTTACGAGGAGGGTAACGGAGGTTGCAAAGGCAACATCTGCAGCACTCTGGCAAGCTAGGTGAGACAAAACCATTAAATGTATATGGACCCACATCTGATTCCCAACATTGAAACTTGGACAAAAAGAACGCGTGGAGAGTGTTATTATCATCTTACGTGGTCCATGTCTGGGCATAGTGGATATCGTAAATACCACAGATTTGGGAACGATAGCTCGCTTTTTTGCCTAGAATACCCAGAAGCGGAAGAAGATGCAGAGCACGTTATGTTCCAGTGCAGATGCTTCACAAGTGGCATAGCGAAGCTACGAACAGTGGTTCTAATAGACCTCATTACACGGTCACGGGACGGGACGAATGAGACCACAAAATGATAAACAGGCCTGCGAATTAATACCTAACGGCAGTCTTGTGTAGGGTGTGTAGGTGTATTCCTGGAATCGATTACTCAGATTTGATGGTCGTGCATGCTAATAGAACTCTGGCTATTAGTATCTAAGAAAGATTACACATCCATGGCGCAACAAAAAAAAACTGATTTTCGTAATACAGTTGAATAATTAATAATATTTGCCGGACTAAGTCTTTTTAAGATTAAATGTCAAATAATTTGAAACAAAATTGCTAAAACAAATTAACGCAACTCATGTGTCATCTGTCAAAAAAAAGAAAGACAAAAAAGTACCTCTAAATGAACCACCCTTTATAATGCGACTCTCAGTCGATAGAATTCCCTTAAAAAACAATCTTTTAAAAGTTATGATTTAAGGACTTAAGCTCATAGCTTTGAGTGTACTACAAGAAAAGAAATAAAAAAGTGGGAACATGTCCACTTAGTTAAAAGTATTTGAAAAATGGACTTATACAAAGGATTCAAAGATAAAGCAAATTATAAATCAAAACATCAAAGGGAAGCACCAATGTGTTTCAATTCACTTTGATATTTTTATAAATTTCGATAAAAACGAAAAATAAACTAAATTTCGATAAAAACGAATTTTTAAAGTTCAAAATTGTTCACTATTTTAAGCGAAAGAGAAAAACGAAAAGCGACGAGTGTATAAATAAATACCTACACTTTTAGTGAATATGTACAACTAATCTTTGAACACAAAATCGCTCAACGAATCAATGTAAATAGAAAGAAAGTTAATTGAACATGAATCCTAAAACTAATCTGCGTTGTATATCTGCATTCCAATCTAGATCATACAGCCTCAAAACTCTAGTCTAACAATTTGCAATCATGTCCGAAAAAATGCTTCTGCTTGCAACATTGCATGTATGCTACTCTTTCAAACAGCCAACCGTTAAATTATAATAGAAACCCATTTCACAAAATGCATACTAATTTCATTAAAAGAAAAAAAAATACCAGAACGTACCACGAATTAAATTATTCGTCTAAGACAAGCCGCATTAAAAGAAAAACCTAATTGCATTCCATAATTACCTGGAAATCCCCTTAAAACTAAAACTAACAAAAAAAAATAATCACCTCTTCTCTCTTGCTCTTGGAAAATATTTTCAATTAATTACTGTGTACGATGTACCACGGCCACCATGGCACTGCTACCGCACTCGCACTCGCACACATCGAATCCAAGCGCATAAATTAACTTCAACTCGACGAGTATTATTAAAACGGCGTGCCCCCATTAACATAATTACCTACTCCTCTGAAGAGGCTCTCCTTCATCATGACAATATTAAATAAAAAAAAAACTCACATCCATTCACTATATTCATACACCGCCGCATCTCCAATCAACATATGTATTTCCAAGCAACGAACAACCTGTCTATCATGTGATGCATGCAAATTCAATTACTAATTAAAATACACTTCAGATAGATACATGAATATGGATGCGATTTAATAAACTTACCCTCTCATATTGGTAAAACGATCTACTGGGTCCAGCACGGCCATACAGATATGGATAATAAGCACCGTACATCACTTCAGGGCAGGATACTGCCATTTCGATGTATCCAAGCCTCAAACCACCAAACCGACCACCGTCCAACGAAATCCGTCAAAAATTGACGAAAAACTCGCGCGATTCTTTTTTCCCCCCAAACGAACGAGAAAAAATCGATAATTTTTTCCACTTCTTTCACTGAATGCACTCACACAGACACAATTCAGACATTAAATTTGATTATTCCATAGAGCGCACAAAATTACAGGGTGTATCCATTCGATTCGAGATGTTTTACTCCGATAAAATTGCAAAAAAATATCGCACAGAATTTTTTATGATATCGCGAACAAAATTTACATATTAACGTTCATAAGTTGAAGTGTTGGTTGTTGTTGTCCTGCTGCTAAAGCATGTATTCGTCCAGCGTCCTGAATGGATAAAAGAAAAGCAGATTTTAAAATACATATTTCCCCTATTAAAGAATGGGAAGAGTGTGGTTATGTTTGCTGAATGAAAGAGCCAGTAGGTGCACCATAGATATAAGTAGTTATCTATCCTGTCGTCCGTGCACACCTTGTTCGGTGCTGTATTATTAACAATTTAAGCAGATACTTGCTAGCTGCGACCGGTGGTTGTAGTCTACTGCTTGGCCAAAACCAATATTGTTTTTGTTTTTTTTTTTCGCTAAATGACATACAGTGTAGAGTTTCTTGCTATGATACGTCCAAGAAGTGCAGCAGCAGCTTGTCTAGCAACAACTTTGCGATATTAGCTGAGTGAGTCTCTTAGCCATATTTGCAGTTGAGACCACGACGCGCGAATGTGAATTTCCCAGAAGTTTCGACTTATTTTCATAACAGACTACCCGCCATTGGAAGTAACAAAGTTTATTGTTGCTGCATAGTTATGTAGTTGGTTTTTTTTTTTTTTCCTGAGGAACTATCAGCTGCTACATGTTCCTTTTTTTCTTTTGGTCTATAATTGCAGGCGGCTAAGAAATAATTGCAGCAACACCGGTAGTTTTTGTATATACCCACACGACGGTCGACAAGGAGGATAGATATTAATATGGAAGCAAGTGGATATTGCATAATTTTCATATCAATAGAGAATGAAGCGAACTCTTAAGGTTTAAATTGGTATATTAATGGCATTTAACTTTTTTTTAACGTCTGGGTGTTTAACATTGTAAATGTCAATTGTTTGGTGTCATTGAAAAGCAAATATAATTTGTAAGCCAAGAGTAGCTGGGGAAGAGCACCAGACCGGATGAAAAAGAGTTAATTTTTTAAAGGTAATGAAATACTCTCACAAATGCAACAATATTCCACCTTTTTATCGGACCGCCAAGAAGCTACATTCCGGGGAAAGAAAAAAAAACAATAATTTGCTAGTTAAAACTCACCAGCTTTTCATCCACATGTCACTTATGACCGCGTTTAAAGTTTTCAGCTCTACTAGACGATATTGCAATTCGAAATACCGTCAGAACTTATGTAGTTGTCTTAAAAAATATTTCAAACGTGCAACGGTTTTTGGAAACAAAATGCGTTGTTATAAGACGTGTGTAGGGACATGTTAATCTCATCGGAATATACCGGCTAGCTATCGTATATTCGTATAGGTGTTTACAGTTATTGAAGGGTTTAACAACAAGATGACGTACATAATCTGTTCAAGACATTATTGGTGAGAAGTTCTCTAAAATGATAAAAACTGAGAGTAAGTAAAGAATTTACTTGGGTGAAAAACCTACCCCAAAACCCAACTACTGCTACTTTGTCTAGTCAAAATAATTGCGTCTAAAACTCCCAATATTTTGAACTTGTATAGAAGGCTCACCTAACCATTTGACGCCAAGTGCTGGACAATAGGTAATAGAATAACACTGGAAGTTTCGAGCGCCTATATAAGAGAACTCTTTGGGTACATTCACAGCTCAGCGACAAACGAATATTTTTAACACATTTAAATGCAAACAATTTTACTATCTATCGACTTATATAAAAAAAGGTTAAATTGTAATTTGAAATAAGTTAATGCGAAGAAATTAACTATTCGCTGATTTTTGCGCTAATAAGTGAATCCGTCTTGCGAACTGTCAAATTTTATTCATATTATACAGAACACAATTCACATTCGCACTAAGTAACAAAACATTCGCGAGAGTTTAACCTCACAATTGCAGTTGACCCTCTCTACGTCGAATTTTCACGGGATATCAACATTAGTTCGAGTTAGGGAGAGTTTTGGAAAAATTCGAGTTAGAGGGATTAATATTGTTTGTATTTGTATTGAAAATAGACCAAAAGTCGAAAGAATGTATTCGAGTTAGAGGGATTTTCGACTTAGAGGGAGTCGACTGTATTTTTTTTCCTTGGTATATGACAAACGAAAGATTTCAGGGTCTAGGTAAAAGAGTTGCTGTGAAGAAAGCGTCAAAATTAGCGAATATTCGCTCATTCGTATTCGCAGGCCACTGATCTGGAAATGGTCCTTATGACCTGTACATGGATGTAAATCGAGTCTCAGAAGCCTATTGATAACAACGCTTCAGGCCAGGTAACTTTTTAATCCCTGTCCCTAGATTCGTTTTCGCTAAAATTTTCAAATCTTCGGTATAAAAGACTTTAGCGGAATTACCTTTATGTCAAAGCCAAAAGATAACCCACTCATTTTTCTTTTTCTAGTTACCGATAAAGAACTAAAGTAAACTTCCAAATGTACGACACATTGGGATAATCCAATTATGATCATGAAATATTATTTGCATATACATACATAATTGGAAATTCTATTAAGCTGACTTAAGCTCATTTAAGACCAGTAGAGTAGGCCCTTAGGCGTAGGCAAGGGAAGTTGTGTCGCAAGTACATACTGTTCAAGGGACTTAAGAGAGAAACATAATCAATATGCACGCAGATGTAAACCCACGAATACACACGATATTGGATATAATAAGCCCAGCGTCGATTAGTTTAGTTTTCGGTTACTTTCGGGAACATTAACGAACATTAGGGAGAGCGCTCTCAGCCGCTCATTGCATATGCTAATTTGACAGTTCTCTCATATTTTCTTATATTTTATATTTGGAAATGAGCGAATGCGTGTGTTCAAGATTCTAGTCACTACGTAGTGAAGTCAAATGCACTGCAAAACTAGTGAACTTTTTGTGAGGTAGGGACTGGATTATTAGTGAAAAATTTTCGACTAATATGTTAGTGAATTTGAGAAATGTCATACAGCAGCTGCTTCCGCTGGCAATTATTTGAGGAATGGCTGTACTTTAGAGTTTTTTTTTGTGATTATTCTGATAAATGAATAGAAATATAGTTTTCTCAATGTATGAATTGTTATTTGGAGAAATCAAATAAAAATAATCAACTACGAAGATATTTAACGCGTAAATATTAAAATTTTTACTCAGCTAAAATGGAACAAAATTCTTTTGAAGGAATAATCATTTTAGTTTAATTGGGATATCGGTGTCCAACACATCTTTAGATCATTCATTCAAATTGAGTGCATTATTGGCTCGGAAAATCGTTTATGAGAAGAATAACTTGGTCTATAATGTAAATATTCATAGTTTAATTTATTAGCACATATTTATGTGCATGTAATCCCACTTAACAAATTTGCATCTTATGTATAGTCCATTTTTATACTTTTTGTGTCCTTTTTCATTCCTAACAATTCTGTAAAATGTAAGATGACAGAACATAAGTAAGCATTTCGGTTAGTTATGACATTAGCTTATGCTTTCCAATGTAGATTATTGTTGGTCCTTAAGTTTTGTGCGTGAACAAACCTACAGTTTTATATTGTAATATAAAAAACTATTAACCTTGGATCCTGAAACTCACCAATTTCACACAGTAAATATTGACAACAATGTACCTACGTAGTATATATGTATTTTCAACTTTTGAAATGGTTTTGTTTACTTTTTACTTCTTTTCCAAAAACCCGTCGGTAAAAAACTCAAGTATTAATGTTTCTTATTACGAACTTCCTCAACCAAATTTGTACCTATACATTAAACATTTTTTTTAACGGCTACTTAAAAATCACATTGAAATATTCAGATATTCTAATATTTTATTTTATATTCGAAAGGTAATTTGTGAAATTTGTCTAAAATGGCAAAAGTGTCTTACAAACTGCAATTAAAGTATTTATAATGATTGGGAATTCAAGGCATAACTCGTAAGCTTAATTTATTTATACAATTATTTATTTTCTGTTTATGCATAACCAAATGATGTTCCCGGCGAAGATGTCACTGTATGTCATTGTGGTGGATTGTATCTTGATTCAATTCAATTCAAGTGCCATGATAAAGCAAATTGAATTGAAATATAATTTCATCACAAGATTTTCTACGATTGACTTGAGATTAACTACAAAAAGATACATCGCATGACAGCAGGTGCAGGAGTGACAAAGCTTGGTAGAATAAGAAGTTTACAATTTTGAAGAAGCCGAACGCGAAATTCGCCTCAGTGGCGAAATTGTCCGAAATTTGGCTGCTCGTACTCTCTTAGTTTTAAACCGGCAAAACCCACTAGCAAAGCCCGACTAGGACCGACTCGACAGAATAAGAATAAGGTGGGAGGTGTATAGCTATATAGTTCTCCTACTCCCGATTATAACCTCGCCCAAAGAAGAAGAAGTAACATCAGCCACATACATCTTCTGATTCACATTACTTGAATTCATTCTAATTATCATTTTGGGGTCTTTTCAGACGAATAAAGTTTACTGCGGTTAAGGGTAAACGGTTTGACATAAGTAAGTATCTAACTCTACACACAGTGCATTGTGCATTTGAATTAAAAAACAATAGAAAAGCTTTAAAGACCGCAGTTAAAAAAGAAGTAGAATAGTGGGTCTTACACTATCTCCATCTGAGTAAATGTCACCTCCTTTTGTTTTTGATCGGACAAGTGACATATGCATAACTTTTAGGCAATTTGTGCACGAAAAGTGAATAATATTATGTGCAAGACCATTAGGAACAGATATCTAAAAAAAAGTGAAACCACGATGATTAAGAAAGTCGAATAACTTTCTATTACATATCCTAGACCACCCATAGTTGTCATAGTTTCATTGATATGGTTTCATAGAATACAAATGTGTGTTGGGGAATTTTGTGCTAAACCATCGCATAACGTAGTATTTATTTATTTAGAAACGCGAAACGTTAAAAAACTTGAAATATATTATGGAATAACTCATATGTACATAATGTACGCTCCTACGAAAATATGCAAACTATTTCTTTCAAGTCTTGAAACATGGTTCCTTATATACACATTTGGTACACTCATTCCGCCAAAATGGTGCAAGCAGCAGCAATTTCTTCAAACTCACTTTGAATTTCTTTCGATTGCACATATGTATGTTCATATTGTTGGTTAAAGCGTTCGTTTAATTTTCTATAATTTTGCCAGGAAATTTTACCCCCACTCTTTGAAAGTTGAGATACTAAAAATATCTCTGTACGCGAACGGACCTGCTATGACCATAGAAACTTTTTTTCGACTAAGAGTTGCTTCAAACTGTTTCATCTATATTATTCAGAATAGAATGAATAATTGAACTTTTTTTTAAATGCATGTATAAACTTAAATCAAATTCTATATCAAAAAAATTAATGTGTTTTGAGAGCTCTGAAGTAATACGAATCTAAACAGTTCGATTGAGTTCTTAGTTCTAAAATAAAAACAAAAAAAGTCAACAGATTTTGAAGAACTACAAGTTCTTAAATTCTTTAGAGTAGCTGTTGATTTTAAACTATCCACATTAAATATTTCATAAAATTTAGAGATGTTTCGAAACAGCTTGTATGAAGTTTTGTAGCCTTAGGTATATCACTTGCGGTTTGGTATTGACCCAAACTTTCAGAAGGTTACAATTGCAGAAAACTCCGGGACTATATTGCCAACACAAATCCCAGATGTTTGCTAACTTAACTTACTTAACTACAAATTTGTAATCCAGGGTCTTCTTCTTTAAAAGCAACCAAATTTGCTTATAACACTACAAGCTTTTTTGCAAATTTTTCACCATTTGTAAATTACTTCCTACTTGTAAATTAATTGGATTGAGTGTGACCCTATGAAATAAAAACACCGTCAAAAATTTCGAACAATAGTGCACAAGCCGGCGGTTATGGTTCTTCCGATTCATGTCTTAAGTACCATAAGGTTGGTTCATAGTCGTAAGTCGAAAGAAAATAGTTATTTTGTGTACAAAATGGAGTTAGAATTGGACCTGAATCTAAATTTAAATTTTAGAGCACTTCTTATTATCTTCCCATATCTACATTGAAGAAAGTGGTTTCTGATTACAGGGATTAACATTTGCCTCCACAAGTATTATTCAAAAACGTTTGTCTGACTCTAACACACTATTCTGTCCTCGATATTTGGCTTAACTATTTGCCACCCAAATTTAGAACACAGTTTTCTATTTAAGATTCAACGGAAATACCTCTGACAGGTTTCATAAAATGAAAAATATGTCTGATAGATTCAGAGTTTTATATTTTATTTCAAATGTCATCGAAAATAAATGATAGGCAGCTGTTAATTTGCAATTAAGTGAATATTTAAATTTTATTTAAACAGAGGTCAATAACACTCTAACAGTGCCTACACAGAAGTTTTAAATATTCAATATGTAAATATGTACCTACAACATTTGTTTGACCAATTAGAGTTTAATGGAATGCATAATATTGCACATAACTAAAGAATGTTAAGCCTAACGGACCATATCACTATTTAATTCTCTTTAGATAATTTATAAAAGCACAAGTTTAAGATTTCAACAATTCCCAACATTTCGAATACGCGAATTCCTATGATTTAATCAAAATCTATTATTAAACGTCAACTAGTGACAATGGGCAATACATTCTCGCTAAATCAATCCCAATACGAATCTATCTAGCAATCTTCGCTTCTAAAGAATCAAACGTGAGTATTTTTAGAATTGCTATTTTAAAGTGTGAAATTAATTACATAAAAAAAATAAGAATCTAAAGAAAACAAAATGGCCTATCAAATATATAAATCTCTAATCCAACAATAATGTGCTGACAAATTCAGAATGCCTAGAATATTTTGCGGTTGGTGTAGGTAATTTTAGATATATCGTTTCACTATGAGAGAGAAAAAATCGCATTTTTATTAATTCCACGGCACCTTATATTAAATTCTTTTTAACGTTTTTGAACGTATTACATCTGACAAGTAAAATGACAATAGCAATCAATTTTAGAAACGTTTTCAAGGTTAGGAAACTTATTAAACGTCACACGCTGACGTAAGGACCTTTGAAATGATGCACCAACTGACTCTTTGTCCTTTTATGGCTTTTATATTAAATACCAACCGTTTTTTGTTTGTATTTCTGTTTAATCCTCAGGCAATGTATCCATTAATATGCGAGAATCACAAAAAATCCACAAGAATTTACAACGCAAAACAATTTTTTTTTTATTTATGTATCGACCATTAATGTAAAATATGGCGTGCAAATAAAATTCACAATTTATGATCCATAATTTATAATTTCTGAACGCCTCCGTACACGCCGACCCGGAAAATTCTTCACTAATTATTATTGACGCACTGTTTGACAGTAGATAATTCACTGCGATTGCACTGCTGTAGAATCTAGATAGCGAAATTGTTGGCGATCCAATTAGTTAATGACGGCACGATATAAACTAAAATATGTTGTATAGGTTACATGACAAAAGGCAATACAACTAAAAATATATTGCAAACACTAGCACGAGAGATGTTTAATTGCACTTTCAGATGAAATTCTTCGAATTTCGAACTTGTTTACTAAACTCTATTATTTTTCTAATCCAATTTGTTATTTTCTTTTTGTGGTAAAAAAATTTCGACAAATTCCCCGTGAAATTCCTTTGGTCAAGCAAGAATTCGCATTTACACCGCGAGAGACGGTTTCAATTTTGTTGTGTCACCCTGTTATACGCGGTAATTTCAAAATCGAAAGTGCTAAGTGTGATCGAATGGCAATCAATTAATTTAACTGTCAAAATTGTGCATAATTTTTATTAGAATCGATGAATGTAATTTGAATATTTGCAGAAAACACTGATTGAAAATATTTGTTGACCGTCGTCGCGCGCAATACAGCACTCAAACTTTTCGAGTTGAACAGCGACTGCTGGGTTGTTTGACAGTTGCGATGCGCTCGTTTCTTTGCGAGCCAACAGTAGTGTAAAGAAATGGCTGATGCCATTTTTATTCACTGCACTCATTCTATCTCTCTTTTGATACAGGCTAACCCCATGAAATAGAAGGAAATGGCAGTATAGTGGTGTCGGTCGAAGAAGTGTGTTCCGCTTGGTGTTGGTGAATTGATGTTAAGAGGCGCTGACGTATAAGAACCAGTTTTGTTGCATTTGATTGGGCGAATCCCCTTTTATGCGTAGACACACCTACTTTTGTTGAAAGGTACTCATGAATTATTCATTTTTGTATATGCTATATAAATAGGATGGGTAAATGAAATCAAATGTGGGCGGTGCTTATGACTACTTTACACACAGAAGGAAGCTTTTGTGCAGCAAAATGGGGAGGTTATCGATTATTTAGTTATTTTTTTTGTTGTTATGCCACAGCAAAGACTTGCGTGCAATTGAATGCAATGCACCCTATTGCAGGAGTAAACGAATATGACAGCATTAGGACACAATTAGATGGTTTATACATTCTTTGTCGGAAATTTGATATTTATTTATGACAATGCAGTGCACCCATGAATTGTGTAGGTAAAAGGAGAACCTTTTATTTCCTTGTGTTTTATCATCTGGGTGTATAGGGTTGGGTTGCTGTTTTATTATTGATTGGTGTGAGGTTAGGTCAATGGAAAGTCCTGAAGTGCGATTTTTTCCTTTGACCCAGTAAATACAGATGGTTGAAGAGTTGCAGTTGGATTAGAAGGAAGCTAAGCAATGAAATTGCCATTAAGAATAGCTCAAGCCGCTACCTGATTTGAACAAGAGGTCACAAGAGTGAACTGAACCGTGAACAAATTTTAGTACACTGTTGGATAAAATTATTGGTTCTGCAGTGTTCAAAGCGCTATATACTTCTCATCTGTTTTTTCTTAAAATGATTCATTTTCTCATAAGCATGTTAGTAGGTAGGTACTTGCAAGTTTTAATAGAATTAGAATGATAAATTGAAACAATTGAACTGCCGAATTGTTCTACTAAAATGCACTCTGATTCCAAAACTGACAGTGAGTGAGCAATTGCTCATTTTTTTGTACTCAAAATAGCTCAATTTAATTTGCGGTGGAAGTGCCTACATACATACTCCAATTCATAGTAGGTATATTAGGTATGCAGGGCATATTTCCGGTTATTGGTCTAAATTAATCCAGCTATCAAAGTTAATATATAGTATGTATGTAGGTATCTAATATACCAAAAGCAACCAAAATATAGCAGAAATTGGCGGGTCCATTGTGACAATGAATGCAGTAGAATCTATTTTCTAATCTAATATTTATTTTGTTGGGTATGTATACTTAAGGTGCAATAGATTTTAACAGACGTTAAGGGGAGATTCCCGAAACAGTTCGTAAGAGGTGAAAGACCACCTTCCGCTTTCGAATTATGAAAGAAAATCTTTCATTCTGAATTTAATTTTAAATTTGGAAATCCGCATGTAGACGAGTAGGTATTACAAAAAATAGAATCTGGTCCAAATTCAAAATATATTCTAACATGATTTTGGTACATTTGGCTCCCAAAATAAAGTTAATCCAAAAATAAAATGCCTGTCAATAATTCTTTAATATAATTGTGATGCTCATTATCTTTAGAGATAAAGGGTGAATTTGTAAACGCAAGATTTGCAAAGCATGTGCAAAAAAGCAGTTGAAACGTCAAAAGCATATGATTGCTTTCCAAATTTACTTACTCTCTTCGGGGCAATTCATTTTTTCCAAAAATAAATTTCTTTCTTTACACGAAACAACATAAGTACATAAAAGTGAGTAATATTTTTTTGACAGCTGCCCAGATATGTATTTACGAATTCACCAAAATATTGGTTATGACATACAAAAACAAATCGACAAAACTACTTAAGTAAGTAGTTTGCCTACTTTAACATCGGTTTACTGAGTTGGATCTTGGACAATCTTTAAGCTGAGGCAGAGGCAAGGTTAGGTTAGGTTAGCGTAGCAGCTAGCGCCCAGATACAGATGGGCACCATCTCACTTAGGCCTAGAAGGCCCATTGTGGTACCACCGGATCTACCACAATAATCACAACTAATTACTAATTACCACGACACTACAACGAGAGACAGAGGACCAATACAAAGAGAATACCAGACATAGGCCAGGAGAACCAACCGGAGCTTTTAATAAAGCGTAGATGGTGCTAAATGGGTAGACCTGTCAGGTCGCCGACGTCGTCAAAGAAAAAGGACCCCAAGTGGAGGTTTTATGGAGGCAGAGGCAAAGAGAGGTTCAAAATAAGCACAGCCAAACTAAAAGCCATTAGCACGTAGGAAGTATATGGTTTGGCGGTGAGAACGAACTGGATATGTGCAGCTGAAGAAGGAGCAGTAAAGTAAGCTTAAAAGCTGAGCTGGGACTGTTGCCCTCCAAAGTAGATCGGTATTGCTTTAGCGGTATAGTTCCTACTTAGAAGGTGGACACGCAAGCTGCAAGTCTTCTTACAAATCTCCTTAAGAATTTTTTTGGTGAAACTGTATCTTCAACGAACAATGAGAGGGCCATAGCGGCAATGGATTGGACACAACCTAGAGTGCGAAGACAAATCCAAAGCGAAATATATGATGAAGTGGAATCCATATACTTATCCAGACAAACTTGCCTAAAAATTGTCCAGGGGAAATCGCGCTCTTTAGAAATGAGTTGGAGGCAATTCAAACGCGTTGGAGGTCTCTGAACAAGATGGCGTCTTTGTTCACGCCTTATACCTTGAAAGATTTGTAGCGGTTTGTGATGACGATCAACGCTCAACAAACAGATGTGATCTTCACTTTTTCCTAACGTCTGTTCAAGTGTCTTAATAAAAACAATAATAGAAGGAATTGGGGACTTAGTCACGAGTGGCAATAGATTTATTTAAATCTATATTTGTTCCTACTCTCACCTACGGTCATGACCAATAGGTTACAACCGTCGGAATTGAAATTCCCTGAGAGAAACACCAGAGTACCTACCGGGATTCAAAATGGAGGAATTACTAACCTACTTCTTCGAACAGAACAATGCATGCTTCAACGGTCACGTAGTGCGAATGTCCTTTCCGAATTCCAAAACGTATCATTTACCTTCCTACATATGCAATGCCTTACTTGCAAAATGACTGGTAAAGAGTAGTTTAATTTAATGTCCAAAGTAAACGTTTGCATTGCAAGTTTTGAACAATAGGTATTAATGGGTTGTTTGCTTAATTCTAATTTTTTGATATTTTGATAGAAAAGAAAGCACCAAAATCTGTTTTTATTTTAAAGGGCGCAACTTTTTTTTTTTGTAAATCTATTGCCTTTTGTGCCTAGGACATTTTTGATATGAACTTTCACTTACTTAAAAGACGCTCGACCAGTTGTGAAGACTAAGTTTTCTGGCATCTGTGACAAATTAGTCTTTGTACGGTCTTCTTCGACGTTTCGAACCTGGGGCCTGTGATTCTAAAATATCTTAGACGGAGAAGACAACAGTCTTTTAACCCGATCTAATATAGTACTATGAGCAGGCTGTAGTCCAAAAAGTTCAAATACACAGAGATCGCGGTTGTATCTTCTCCTCCTTTCGCACCCCTCACATAAATGGTCTAATATCCGACAAAGTTTTTTTGTTAAAAAGTGCACAATAATTGCTCATTATTCATCTTTTAGCACTTGGCGCCATAAAGCAATACTGGTAAGGGAAGCGTTCTAGAGCCTTAGTTTGGTCTGTCGAGTTAGGAGTTTGAACCCAGTTGGTTTACCAGGCGTTTATATCAATATCGTCTGCATATCCCAGCAGTTGGACTGGAAAGGGAGTCCCTACCTTGTTTACACCTGGATGCCACAATCCAGCGTACATTTGGAAGAGTTTAGAAGAGTGTTTTCCAAGTTGCACAGATCATTGCGTGTGTTCCAGCCTTACGCAAAGTATCTGGATAAGTTTTGACAGTATCCCGAATCGGGCCATCGCCTTGTAGAGCTTTTAGACTATGAATTATATCATAAATGGCTCTAAAGTTTATGAAAAGGTTGTGGATTTCGACTTAAAAATTCGTTGGTCTTTTCCAGGATTTGTCTGAGTGTAAAAATGTTGGTCTATTCTCGAAATCTCATTGGTACGTGCCGTGTTACAGAAGCGTCTTAGACGTTTACACAATACGTTGGATAGGATCTTATATGCGACATTTAACATGGATATGCTTCGGTAGTTCTGACGAGGGATAGAATCGCTTTTTTTTGAAGATGTGGCATGTAGAGTTGATACTTTAGTCGCATTACCGTTGTATTCAAAAAGTTCAGCTGGAAACCCATCAGAGCCAGCTATTTTGTCGTTTTTCAGTTTTCTGATGGCTTCATTAACTTCTTTAATAATTGCTTGGTAGTGGGTTCTCTTCTTGCCCTATCACACTTTCTATTCAAGGCCCGTTAAGCGATTGCTGGAAGTGTTCCATAACACATCTAAAATTCCCTGTGATTCGGTGACTAGATTGCCTTCGCTGTTTCGAAGAGCCTACATTCCAGATTTGAAGCCAACTGCCAAATCTTTGGCTTTCCGATAAAAATTCCAGATATTGTTTCGGTCGCGAGGCTTCTTCTTCTGGTCCAGTTCTCCTTCCTCGCTGCTCATGCTTTGCGCTTTCTTGCTTGCACCTTCTGTCAACTTCTTTCGCTGAAGGCACTCATCATCATACCAATGCCTCTTTTTTGGTAGTGGCTGCCAGCCAAGGGTGGTCACCGCAACCTCTTTGATGATGTTGCAATATTATTCTGGACGTACATATGTGCATTAACTTAATTTGGTATAACCACATTCATAAACGGATACATGAATCTTCTCGTTCAATGAAAGTGTTAAAGGGTATTGGTATAACCGGTAACTGAAATTTGGAAATACGTTCCATCTGCTTTCTGCTAGGACATAATCCCAATACAATTCAATTCGAAGACTCCATGATCCAACCTAATTGTTGTTTCAACTTCCATCGGTTCACAAGTTACCTAATACTTCATTGCCATACACGAACTGAAAGCAATTATCGATTGGTATAACAATCTAGATCAAATGTTAGATGGCTTCCACACTCCGTTTCTACTTTGGAGTAACAAGTGAAAAAATGTCAGCCTTTATCGTTATGATTCCAGGCTACAAATCTCAGTTATGCTTTGAACCTATAAAATTCAACTTATCACCACTCTGATGTAATACACAGACACAGCATCCCACTATGCCACCACTAAGTGTCAAAGATATGCCATCAATGCTAAAACACCGCAAAAGCCGTACAATTTAAATGAACAGCAATTTGACAGCGGCTAACACGTTGGAATGCTAAATGTACTGCTGCCCGCAATGTTGCCCAACCACAACTTATCGTTGCGTTGTATCTCTGCTGAAATTAATAAAAATAACAAACATACAGCGCGGGCTGGTTACATGTAAAAGTGACGACTTTAATATGATATCAAGGTATTTTGACAGAATGTTACCGCGTTGCTAGCTATATAACTAATTAAGTAAATTTAAGAGAGAACGTAATCGAATAAAGGGGAATTTTCGTTTAAATAATAAAATGAAACGTACAACCGAATAGAGGAAGAAACTAGATTAACGTAGGTTCGTTCTTTTTTTTTTTGTTAAATAAAATTTTGTATTTCATATTTCAGCGATTCTCCTGCATCTTTTCTTGAGTTTTTTTTTTGTGTGTGTGAGCAGTAGAAATTAATTGAGTGTTCCAATCGCGACCCACTTTATGGTGTAATTCTCTTAGGATCACGTGGGAACATTGACGTTTTACGGATGTTGTCAAGACCCAAGTACAGCATAACTACACGCTCCAAGCCAATGCCACCGCCAGCATGAGGAGGACAACCGAATCGGAACGATTCGATGTAGGCGGCTATCTTTGATATATCTAAAGAGAAAGAGAAAGATTTTATTCAATCCATACTGGAAGAGAAAGATTCGATCAATGTCTTACCGATTCCGTGATGTTTAGCCCTTTCAGTCAAATACTCAGGATCGTGAACACGTTGAGCTCCAGAAAGGATTTCCTCGCCACGCATGAACATATCATACGAGTTGGAATATTTGGGGTCATTTGGATCGGGCATTGTATAGAATGGACGAATTGACAGTGGGAACTTGTCCAAAATGTAAAAATCAGTATCGTACTTGGCCTTAACCAGTCGGCCGAGTAATTTCTCGTTTGGCGTTGAAAGATCTTCTTCATCTCCAGTCTCAACACCTGGAAAGTAAGCAAATTATGTACTTCAAGTCTTTACACAGACCAATAGATTGTTATAATCTTACCAGCTTCTCTCAGCATTGCAACACCTTCGGCGAACTGCAAGATCAATGGTGGTTCGAGAAATTTGAATGGCTCTACTCTGTATTGCTGACCGACCGCTTCGATTTGTCGGCTGTATTGATCACGTAAACCCTTGAATATCGCTGTGAATGTATCACCGATTGTGTGCAGCACCTCGTGGTAGTGGTACTTGAATGCCATCTCCAGATCCAAACCTACGAACTCAGTCAAATGCCTGTGCGTGTTGGAGTCTTCTGCACGGAATACAGCGCCAACAGTGAACACCTTGTCGAAATCGGCTGCAATTGCCATTTGCTTATACAATTGCGGTGATTGCGCCAAGTATGCCGAGTCTGGAAGGTAAATACATATTCAAATTAAACGTACAAGCAATGGTTCTTTATTTTGGGATATAGTAATGTGTCTTACGTCCTACAAATATCGTTGTGTGATGTAGAAAAGTCAACTGATTAAGCTAGAAACCAATTCCAATCATAAGTCTTGCCGCAAATCAAATTCTGTGTCCTTTTGGGACTTAGTGCACCGCACACGCCTACACGTCATTGTGTTTGCGTCTTGGCTTTGTTGAAGAGTTTCCTTTCAGACTATTTTGCGCAACATCATAGGTGGCCCTTGTTTTACCGGTTGTCGCGCTTAGGATGTGACAAATGTTACGCCCGTAATATTATGAACGCGGGAAACAACGTCAACGAAAACCTTTCTAAAACATCACACATTCGTATAATCTCTTGTGTTTTTATATTTAGTTTCTAAAAACTGCTAGTGATAACGAAAGACATAGTTTGACCTTGAAAATGAAAAGATCTAGGTGTTCACATCTGTTTGCTTTACCATTTGTTTGACGTATCAAATTGTGGTCTTTATTGACGTAGAAGAAGAATTATGTCTGATAGCCTGTTTGGCCTTTAAATTTAAACATCAACGACATTATGCACGTAAAAAAATCTATGAATTTGCAAACTTTAATATGTGTGGAAAACTTCTATAAACAAAATAGCAATGCAGACATGTTTGAAATACGTAAATGTACTCGTACCTTAACAAGAAAGTTTTGTTTAGCAACGACAGGCGTTACGTCTGGGCCTCCCATCTAACGACGAAGAGGAAGAAGAAGCGATTCCTCATATTCTCTGCAACTGCCCTGCCTTAGCGTCAAGAAGAAAGCTCCACCTGGCGTCCTTCTTCTTTGACGACCTCGGTGACCTGACTGGTGTACACATCAAGCACCTTCTATGCTTTATTAAAAGCTCCGGTTGGTTCTCCTGACCCAGTGGCAGAACCTCTTCTAAGTGTAATTGTGTCTGGTAATTTATTTATACTGGTCCTCTGTCTCTCATTGTAGTGTAGTGGTATTTAGTAATTGGCTGTGATTATTGTAGATCCGGTGGTTTCACAATGGGCCTTTTAGGTCTAAGTGAGCTGGTGCCCATCTGTGTCTGGGCGCTAACCTAACCTAACCTAACGACAGGCGTTATAAGAATCCTACATTTCGTGACCGTTTAACTACTTCTAAATATATAAAAGTTTGCTCAAAGCGAGGATTCCACCCCTGGTTCTGCCATTTATTGCACAATCCTTCACTAAATAGTGGTTTCTCTGTTTAGTTTGTGTTCCCTACTCTGTTGACCAATACATGACAACAGGTGTCCTAGTTACTACAACTATGTGTTACGAAAGCTTGAATGTTTCTACCTAACTGGAGTTGGATATGGACACATTTAGACCACCAAGATACAAAGAATGTAAATCGTCGGCCTTTCTTGTTCCTGAAGCAAATATTTAGACCTCTGAAATGAATACCAGTTTTCTGTGCGAATAAATAGAATGATGGTCTATTATCCGTAATGAAGGGTTCCTCCAAACATCACGTTGTCCATTTTTCATTTGTTTTTAGTAGGAACGTGTAAAAGGTTGGCGAATATCGCTAGGGCATAAGCAGCCCACATAGAACCAAGTTCTGGCATCTCACAACCCTCGTAAGAGGCGAGGCCGTGAAAAACCTATGCTATTTTCCTGGATTCGAACTTTGAATCCCTTGCACGGTAGTTCAACGTACTGGCCACTGAGCTATGTCACCTACCGCACATAGGTAGAGCCCTCCGATGATTATGATGTTGTTGTGTTGACTAATAGCCAAATAAAATCTGAATTAGTGGTGACTTATAGATATGTATGTGCATTGTTCGCTTGTGGTATTTTCCAATTCAAAAAAAAATATTTTTAACCTTTTACAAGCGGTTGATAATAAAACCAAAACCCATAACAAAATAACAAAAAAAAAAAAAACGATATGAAATCTTATCAAATTATAATAAAACAATTTCCGATGTTAAAATGCGCCTTACCTTTGAAGTAGCTCACAGTGAACACATTGGCACCACCCTCACTAGCAGCGGAAATGATTTTAGGCGTGTGGATCTCTACAAAACCTGAAACCGAAAAAAAAGGATTCTAATAAGAAAGGCTAGAGTACCGAGGCTGGAACATACCTTTCTCAGTCAGAATGTCACGGAAAAGTTTACACACGCCAGCCTCCAATCGGAATATAGCCTGATTCGCTGGTGTTCTCAGATCCAATACACGATTGTCCAACCTTGTATCTTGATTCACTCGAATGTTAAGGCCTTCAACGTCCTAAATATTGTTGAAAAAGAAAAAGTAACTCTCAAGATTGAAGGAGAATCTAAATTAAACTCACATCTGGATTCTCTGCTCGGGAGGCATCTTCAATTTGTAGAGGCAATTGTGCCTTTGCTTGTGACACAACAAAGATTTCGGTGATCTGCAATTCAAGGTCCTGTTCTGTGCATGATTCAATTTTCACTGGAACGGAGACTACATTCGCTGCTACATCAATAATGCTCTCCTTGTGGATGCTGAAATGGAGGGAAACCAAAATGTATTATAAACAAAAGAATCCATCGGCCATTTTACTTTGATGCACTTAAGTATATAGAACTCAAGTAGAAGTAGGCAAATAAGCCCGATGATATAGGACAGTGACGCGGTGGACAGAACCGAGTCAAGATTAGTGATCTAAGCATCAGATTTACTTACTTTCCGGAGAACTTCACCATCTGCTTTGACACATGGTCGTTTACGGACACTATGCCCTGCACTGTGCTACTCTCCTGTCGCAGGACCAAGAAACACTGCTTTCCCTTGCTTCGTGTGGTATGCACTCGACCCCGAATCCATACGGTGCCTTTGCCGACGTGGTTTTTCAACTCATGCACGACCACAAAGACTCGTTCCTCCTTCTTGTCTTTTGACTGGATCATGCCTGATGAGCCATATTTACCCACCGAACAGTCTTCTGCTGAGCCTTCGGCCGCATCGCCGGCGTTCTCCTTTCCGGCAGCTGCTTTATATTCAGCTTTCTACAACAAAAAAATATAAATAAACACTGAATGATATAATTTTTTTAAAGTTCCTTACCTTGGCAGCCTTTAGTGCCTCCTTTGCCTGCTTTTTGGCAGCCTTCTTCGATTGTTCCCCCTCGACGGCGTTGGTACAGCCGCCATTCTCTAGAACTTCCTTTTCCGCACCCATATCGCGCTCCGAATTCTATTAGAATACAATTGCCACGATAAGACTTAAAATATATAAACTTTTGCCCCCCTAAAAGTCGACTGATAAGAGCTATCTTGTCCTAAAAAGCAAGAGCGAAGCATTTTCAACAAATGGGCGTCGAATTACATCATAAAATGTTTTTTTTTCATTACGTCACAGATGCAATTGTAATGCATCTTCAAAGAAAGTGCATCTGATCGGAGGAAAAATTTATTTCAAATGCATCTGCGAAAAAATTGAGCAATACGCAAAGGGAGAATCAGTTTGGATCCATGCTGCAGATGATTCATAACCCCTCAATGTGGCAGACAGACAGCCGTTTAAAGGAACTGGAAAAACTCGTTTTATTTGGAACTTACCAATCAAATGTAGATGTTTGGGATGTTAAGTCAAGGTCGCCACTATTCTGATAATCGGTACAATACAATATAAGTTAATAGCTTCGTGGAGAAAAGTTTTAAAACAAAAAGTGCCGCCTACGACCGGGACTAAACGTTGCACTTAGCAGCACATATTTTTGTATGAGCGTGTGACATGGCACCTAGAAATTTTTTGACAGTTCACGTGCAGCTAAAGGTTAGTGTTCACAGATGGATTTTCCAATTGGTATAAAAATGTCGAGTGGGAACGGTCGACAAGGTAGATCAACCTGTTTAAAAAGAAAAATATTTTCGGAAAGAATTGCAAGTGTTGCGGAGGGAAGAGGGTTTTTGGGAACCTTTCTCCTGACAGTATTATCCTTGCATGTTTTAAGAAACGTAAGAGCAGTGGCCGTGAAAAAATGTAATATATTCTTGACGATTAGACAAATATAATCTGGATATGTTCAATACTTGCATCAATTCTCTGATATGTACACGCTTGAAGTTCAAAGATTACAATTTTACTAAAATCTACCTAGTTATGTTTGCAAGGCTTGAAGTTTATTGTTCATGAATTCATCACCTAATATTTGAAGACTAAGCCTCTCACAGCTGTACGTGTTGTGCGTGGTACACATTTCTGCACGTATGGAACTGGCCTATAGTTTAATACAATATCCAAAGGTCAAGGAGAAACTTTCTCATGAGAGTAATATTCTTGGATGTTTGACTCTCAAATTGAAAGCTAGAATCTAATTATACAACTCGCATGGAGTGACAATTTAAAGCCACTTGCTACAGTTCTCTTGTTCGTATTTAATATACAGAATTCCGTGTTAAAGTCTAACTTTTATCGACAGCTATAAGAATTATTTGAAAAACGTCAAATGAAGCTTTTCTGTTTTTACTTTTTGACGTCGAGAGCTGTCATTGGCAGATGTTTTTTATTAGAGAAGCATAATAATACATATCTTGCAATTTTAGCGAATTATAGAAATTTAAGAATTTCAGCACAAGAATCCGAAAAATTGTTTTTATTAAAACTCTTAGCAATAAAATGTTTACTTGACAATAGTGTTCTATTGTATTTAAATTATTAAGATATTTGATATTTGCTCGTGCTAAATTTTTCAAAATTTGCGTCACCCTACCCGTTTGCACTGTATTATCTTGGCATTATTCTAGAAAGAAACCAATCGACCATTTCGATATTTCGAATCTTCGAAACGAGTTTTTTTTTTTCGACTGCAGTTCTCTGAGAGTCTCCCATCTGTCTGTCTGTCATTCATAAAATCGCAGTGCTGCAAGGAAATACGGCGAAAATTTCAAGTGACTTCATTTCGAACCAAATCCAAAAAAAAAGAGAAAAAAACAATTACATTGCAAGGAAAAAAGAAAGCATTTTCCAGCCTCTAATTGAAATTCGGTCGTGGATATCTCCAGAATTTTAGTGAAATTGTGAAATTCGTCGCGAAATCAATATTATTCCTTTCTGTTTTTAAGGTAATTTCAAGTTTTTCCTACTTTTTTTCATATCGATTATCTTAATTAACATCGACGCAATTTTCCCTTTGCAATCCAAAAATGAAAATTAATGACAATTGGAGTGCCGACACACTCGCATACTCGGAATAGGAATGAGTCATTGCAATTTGTATTGGGGATTTTTCAATTTTCCATCGCAATGGTCTGTGGTTTTTCACAACAAAAAAAAATTCCACTTTCTACCTGGAGAAGTCTGAGAAATGCTGAACTGCTAAATTTAGTTTTTCTTCCACTTTCGATTGTTTGTTTACATCTGTATTTCAAATTGATTGAAAACACATTGAATACCAAAATCTATCATTAGTTTGGACTGTCGGACGATTGTCTTATCTTTATCTTGATATATATCAGAACGTTAAATGCTGACAACGGTTTTTTAATCTCATTCCAGGTACTATACTGATCGATTACCAATCGTAGACTATACATAATGGCCGGTAAGTAATTGATTGTGGCTTTTCTAAATGGAGAACCTTTTTTTTGTCTTATATTTCACAGTGATTAGTGTAAAAGTTCTATCTTACGTCTGTCAGCTTTAGAGTTGTACCTCTAGATCCACTTTAGAAAGGAATCTCTGGTATACCCCCACATAAATAAAAAACACAAACCCACAAAAAAAGAAAAGAAAAATGTCCTGGCAAGGGGGCGCTCCGCCGTACTATCAAGGTTCTTAGTCCAAATAGAATATTGTTTGTTTTTTTTTTTTTCTCATTTACACCATTTTGGGAGTTTCTTGTAGAGTCACTAATATTTAGCTAAAGAGCATTCCCATAGCTTGTTGCATGCCACTAACAAGGAATCCTATAAATCTAGATTTAATTTGTAATTTATTTATGTACAGTACTAAAACGGGATGAAGATGTGAATTCTATAAATTAGATTACGTCGTGTATCTAGTTTTAGCATCTTCAATTCTACTATTCACATGATGCACACTACTACTAGATTCTTTATTTGATTTGTTTTAATTATATAATTGTGTAAATACCTATTTGTGTGAGTGTGAAAGAGTCTGTTTGGTTGTTTTTTTTTTTTTTTTACTTTTAGGGAAGCAACTTGTTTTGCAGTGTTGTAGAGATTTATGATTTAATTTGTACGAAAGATAATCAAGAGAACAAGCGATGTGAAAGAGTTACCGCGGATTCATTCTTTTCTTGGCTTTATTGTTCTCATTTAAAAGATTTTGAAATAGAAGTCATGTCAGAAGTTGTAACAAAACAATCTTGTATATATGTACATATATAAACAAATATTTGAACACATTGTTTCAGTGAAGGGCTTTTAAATACGCAAACCTGCTAGGTTGTTTATAAAACTTGTAGTGTAACAGATAGCAATTAAAATAAAATGCATACTAATGTCGGTGTGGCGATTAAGATAATTGGATTCAAGCATAAGTACAGCTCTTGTTGATTGATAAAGTAGAGCAGGTGAATAAAAACACGTTATAAATCTCTGCAATTCTCTTATGAATTATATATTGATTAGCGAAAGAGGATATTCAAATTGAACGCTGTCCAATAAAACCTTTTCATAAGCAGCAGCTTCGTCCATCATTCATACCTATATTTGCACTAGATCTTAAATTAACTTGTGGTTCCCCGTTTTTTATTCTTACTTCTTAACAGTTGTGTGCACTTTTCTATTATTGCATCAGTTCATTGGCTAAGCGTGAATCAGTTGCATGTATAATTATACGTATGTAGGTTTTTATTAAAAGATGTTGTGTAAACATTGTTGTTATCAAAAAGCAAATGATCGAAATTCAAATAATAAGCTGCTCTGCTATACTACTATTCTATTCGAATAGAGTAAAACCATATTCAAAACATAGATGCCAATTGCTTGACCTAATTAAATTGTGATTAGGTATGTTCTTACTTACAGTCGTGAGGATATAGCCTAGTGGTTTTGATGCAGTTTACTAGTCTATTGCAGAGACTTCGTTCATGAGGCAAATATTAGACATGCGTATGAGAGTGTGTTCTATTGTTGTTCATTTCCTGGTCTCGTATTTTTGGCAGAGGACTTTGTTATTTGAGCCGATCTGAATGATGGAGCTACCATTTATTTCCTCGTAAGCCCTCATGTCATGAGACCCAGCAGAGAATTTCATCGTTCTGTGTTCTAGGAACTTAACGTTCTTTAATACAGAATCTCATGAACAGTAAACTAAACAAGATGTAGGCTTTGTATATGAAATTTCCTTAAAAAGATCATTCCTCTAACTATTGTCTTAAAACCAGCCGCTGGCACAACAGATCTCAAGGTCGCAATGTCTCTGATAGTAAGTAAGCTAGTTTTAACCATTTTTGTCGAGCGAGTAAGCATTATTGATATGAACTAGTAAAAAAGCACTAAGAATGAAATGAATGAGTGCCTATGTGTCACACCAATAGAAAAAAAGTCCATGAACTATGATATTTCGCTCAGTGTATTAAAATAATGTGCTTCTACTAAAAACCGGAAGAAAGGGTATTAAGAACTTACTAGGGTTCCCCAGAAACAAACAAATAAACAATTTATAATTCTATGAAGTACTTGTCCTATAGATGTTGTATTTGAATTTTATGTAGGAAGCTGTAGTGGTAACGCACTATTGCAGCCAAGGTCTTATCTCCGATCGTGGCTAAATAATTTCTTAATATAACAACTTTTTTGCACAATCATACATGTGCTTGAGTTTTACAGCTGATAAGAACTTATTTCAGTTGCTTCTTTGCATATCAACAGTTGCAGAGTAGTCGATATCGTGTTAGTTTGAGATTATAAGTACTGAGAAACCATAGATTATTTAATAAAACTGCAGCTTCAAAGATACAGAAAACACTCTCAGAACTACTTAAAGATTGTGATGGCAAATACTTGTTTTTTGTGCAAATATTATATTTTTATTTACTTAAATCTTTTGCCTCAAGCTTTAGGCGGGTTTGTGAATATTGGTATGATATAAATGTTTCCACCACTCGAAAGTCTTTACAAATAGCAATTCATTGATAGTAGAATCAATCTAAATTAGCTGTTCAAATATATGCATAATATTCTATTGTTTGAGCTGAAAAATTGTCTTAGATCTTTCAAGGCAAATGAATGAATTTAACACTCTACTAGCGCCATCATTCAGCAAAGGCAAAGTCCAATGCATAATCATGTGTACTTAAGCCCGTCTGCTTCACATTAGACATTTTGATGACGCGCCTTCGAAAAAGAAAGCACACCCATTAGAATCACATTCGTAGGTGGTGTTTCTTCGTACCATAATGTATTATTCAAAGGCTTTATCGCCATAGTCGTGGTACTGAATATCTTAACTAATGTCACACATGTTTGAAGCTTGAAATTCCAAAAATTTGGACATAAATAAAAACAACAGATTAAACCCAGAATTCAGTGGAGAATCGAAACCAGTTTTGGCTTGTTGTAAACAAAAAAATAATATTAGATATTGGTCATCCAACCGACTGGTATGATCACAATGGACAAATATTCAGAATAAAAGAAAACCTGTTGACAATGCGAATATAAATATGATATCTTATATTTTTGGTAAAAAAGTATGTATGTGTACAAATGGACTCAAAAACGGCATATCTTTTATCTGAATATGTAAACGAAAGCCAACACATTGTAAACTATTTACTCTTGCAAAGGGGACTGTCGTTTGACGAAGGGAAATGCATTTTTTTGCTCACCATTTATGCATTTTTTTTTAATCACAACTGTGATAAAGAACTTGGTTTTGTGTATGATGTAGTTTTTAATTTTTGTCAGCGGAGAAGATTAAGTAATGTAGCATTTGAAGGAATAAACCTTGCGATTTTTGTTATATTGGTACCTTAGTCTCATTGAGAGTTTTGTTGCTTGTAAGTCAGGTAACGTTATTTCTTATAGTGATGGTGTATGTAGGCGGCAATACTCTCAGTCAAAGAAGCTCTGTCATGGTTAATGTGTAGCGTACGATCTGAAAAGGTTAGCCATCAGATTCTTGAAATACTCAACAACCACATCAGATTGTTGTTCATCTCTGATGAAATTTTGCACCAATACAACATTCCCCTATGCTGCGGGCCAAGCCACAGTGATATTCCAGGGAACTGTAATGCGGATGAAAGTGCCAAACCTGGCACAACTCTCTCAATTGAGTCTGATAAGTTGGGGGTTGGCAATGCCACTTGCTACTTGTAAACTAATGCTCAAACCAGTTGCTGTTACGAAGGACGACGTTCCTTGGGAAAATAGTCAATTCTTCAGTATCTCCACATAACTTTAGCCTAACATGACCCAAAAGTTTTCAAAAGAACTAATGGTTCTGAGTCATTCGGACCTGAGCATTATAATCGGTGTCCTTACGGGACACTGTCTGATTCGTCTGCAAGTTAGATGTCTGGGTCTTACTTTAATTCTGCAGGAGCTGTAGGGATGAGGAAGAAGAGGAAAATTCCTTCATTTTCTCTGCAACTGCTCTGCCCTATCCACAAAGAGGAACCTATACCTGTCGTCCTACTTCTTTGATGACCGTGGTAATTTGACGGGTTTACCTATCGGGTATCTACTACACTTTGGTTGTCTCTATATCTCCCTTTCTTTCTGTTTTGTACACTATTTTCCGTCTTTGCTGTAGTGGTGGTCCATACAGGAGAGGCTTAGGTACCACAATGGGCCTTTTAGCTCTAAGTGTTCTAGCACTGAACTGTATCCGAGCGCGGGCAACCACCCCAACCTAAAGCTACGAACAGGCCTTCTGAGGCCTAATAGCTAGGCAGGGGTACCATAACAGTGTGTCTATTCATCTGGTCTAGTCTTCTTCATTATGGTAACTTAGAAGTTGGAATCTTGTCTCATACGATTTGAATGCTCTTCTGAACTGGCCTGCGAAATATACCCAGTGGTTTTTTGAGTACCTAACCTTGGTCACAAATATAACTTTTTATCGTCACTGTTAAATAATACTATAGTGAGGGTTTTATGAGTTTCCCTCTCGACTACACACGAATATGATCGATCAACCACCCACATTTGCGATCATAAGCAAAATTAAATTTTCAGTTACGTCCATATCTAGTAATAAAAATAAACTGCTCGCAACTTAAATTAAGTTAATGATTCACTCAGCTTGTAACCTTATCTCCACATGGCAGCACTAAAGCAGTACATCCAGCAGTTTATCGCAGTCAGGGAAAGCTGTTAGGTTAGGCTTTGGCTAACACATTGATAAGCTTTCTCAATGTCCGTTGAGATTTAAAGTTAGATAATAATTTTAGTTTTTTGGTATCTTGTGTGGCAGCTTGTTTGTGATGGAAGAAGAAAAACTTCTCTACACTTAGTCAGTACACGATATGTAGAAAGCTACTTACTTACATAATTTTGAATCAAAAATTGACGTCAGAGCCACATACATACACTTCTGATAGTTGTTGACATACAATCGCATGAGGGGCTGAACCCGGAGAAACATGTTAAAGTTCCATTAACGAGCGAAGTTAATCACTCACCCTGGACCTAGTGCATCAGATTCGTGTTTGACTGACAATTGTTGATATAATTTAAAGAAAAATGAAACGATCTAGTTATCGTGGTCCAAATTCACGGAGGTATCCGACATAATACCAAATGTGTCACTAAAATAAACGCGAGATTCGAATTCGCCGCAATTTTAGCAGTAAATTGTTGGCAACCCTGAAACAAAGAACGATTTGACAGCTGAGAGTTTCCTTGCGTTAATTTTGGAACACCCTTTACATATGTATGTATGTAAATATATGCATATTACACAGTCAGTAAGGTGACAAAATCAATTGGTTAATTGTGTTTGAATACAATTAACACAATGAGTACAGTACTCCCACAACATTATCGAATCCACTGTTAAGATTATATCCAAACAAATGGCTAACCAAATAAACCCTCCAACAGGCTTTGGAACTTCTGCCTACGATGAGGAAGCACAACGGCAACGGGTAAAGATACTATTCACCGACGAGAAGATTCGACGGGATTTCATCGGTAAGGTCTATACGATATTAATGGTGAGTAGGAACGAGTCAACGAATAAGGTGTATTTGCTTACCAGGGTACAATTTGTAGTGTCAAATTGGTTTGTCAGTTGGATTCATGGTGCTTACAACGTTTCACGAGCCGACACGAATATGGTTGATGAAACACTGGTGGATGATGTTAATTGCATTTATGGGAGTGTTAATTTGTATGTGCGCTTTAATGTGTGGACCTGACTCAATGCGAAAACAGCCCCCAATGAATTACATTCTCCTGTTTATTTTTACCGCCTGTGAAGCACTAATATTAGGTGTGACTACACTATTCTTTCCGTCGAGAATTGTAAGTTGTTTTGGGGTTTTATAGAGCAAGAGCTGCATCTGTTTTGCTCTGAGAGACAATTTGATGCATATGTAGACTTAATTTGCTCTATGAAATCTTTGTATTGGTTTTTAGGCCTAAGATCTAAAGTCTATATGAAAACCCTCCTCCGGAAGACTACAGCGCACATCACACGTTGTTTGAAGGAGTCTTATCTGCTCAATGCTTGAGCATTGTTTACACTGAAGCAACACATACATTGATCTTTCAAAACAATTGATTTTCGACACTCGTTAAGACTCATAAAATGCAGATGCAGCTCAGTGTCAGGCCCCCCTCCACACAAATATGTATAAACACAAATTTTCTGATTTATTTTTCAGATACTATTGGCCATTGGAATCACAGCGATTGTATTCCTTGCATTGACTATATTCGCTTTGGTAGTGCCAGTCGATTTCACCGTCTGCTATGGGTTTCTTACTGTAGTTTTGGTACTCTTTTTTATTTTCGCAATGGTGGCAATGTTTTTTCAATCTAGAACATTGGAAGTTGTTAAGGCTTCCATTGGTGTGGTAATTTTTTCGATGTATATAATTATTGACACACAAATGATGATGGGGGGAAACCATACATACGTTATAAGTCCAGAAGACTACATTATTGCTGCGATTAGTCTCTATATTGATATCGTGAATATGTTTCTTTTTATTTTGACCCTTTTAAGTTCTGATGATTAACCTATAGAATTCTGAATATATTGGTATATTTCATTTATATGTTGGTTTTATCGCAAGCAAAAATAAATAAGCAATTCGCAAGGCATCGCAAGATTCAAAAGTGGAATCTGATGTCATTTTCTACTGGACAAGAAGAAATCGCCTCGATGGGAAACTCCATTTTCCTTCAAAACATACATAATGTATCATTTGTTGAATATTGTTCAAATATAAATTTTTATGGAAATATATGGAGTAATATCCGTAAAATGGCAAATTTTGTAAAATCAGTTAACAAGTAAAAGTTGGCCACGATGTAGTGGTAGTTTATTCGGTCATTTATTCAAAAATTCGCTTGAACAACACTTAGTGTATTTCAACACGAACGTGAAAAAATTACTGTGAATTACAAACGAGTGCAAAAAAAAAAACAAATACAACTCTCCATAGTCAATTTGGACATCACCCATGAAGAATAAATGTAGAAACCTAATATTGCCTGGGTTTGAAATCCCATTACACCAACGCTTTCCTATTCCTTCTTCTCTTCATACCCTCTTCGGTGAGCGCTAATTATATTTTTTTATTCAAAATCGTGTTAAAAAATTGTATATTTAATCAAAATCTTTAGCACCGTTTTCGATAAAATCGTCTTTTTCAAATGGCCTTAAGTAAAGTACCTTTTTTAAAAATAGGGCTCGAACGAAAAATTCCGATTTCACGTCTCATCGTGACCCTACAAAGCTCAAATATGAAATTTGTAAGCAAATCGGTATTGCGTACATCCCGACAAGACAGACAGAATCGGCACACCAAATTTTTCGAGCTTCTCTCTCATTGTAATTTCATAATTAATGGTTACCTCGAATGTTTTTACGGTCCAATATCTTTGATTAAATCCAACAATATTGCAGACAGCCCCCAAACTCTAAAGCCAGTACCTCACTAAATTAAATTATAAACCCTTTTAACTACAACAGTATCGAACTTAGAACAGAATTTCGGAAAATTTTAGTCAAACTAGTTCATAAATTGACAGTTTAGCTGAGTTCCAAAACGTCAACAAAATGTGCATCGTGAACGCATCACTGCCTTTGTGATGCGTTGCTACAAAGTTTTCATTTTGCGATGCATCACGATGCTTTAAAATTCTTAACGTTTTGGAACGGCTTGTGCAAACAATAAAAATGTCTAAGAAATTAGCTGCTAAATAGCAGTTTTAATGAGTAATTTTGGCTCATATAATGGCAGTATATTAAAGAATATTTTCGGCATAAAAAAGAAACAATCTAATTTTTTTGTGGAATAAAAAAATTACTGTCAAATTGCATCGCATCACAATAACTCATGATGCGTTGGGTGCTTTTGTTTGCGCAGCGGTTTCTTTCATGATGCATTTTAGAACGCGATACATCGCATCACTGCTATATATTGGGGATTTGGAACGCTTGACGTTGCAGTACTGCGGGGTAACTGTGTAATGTATCTGCGAAATTAAGTGATTTTGACTGCCTGTTTTTAGGAAAAGCGAAGGGGAATATTTATTTTCCTCCATGTAATTTAAGACAATACGCTCTTGCCTCTGATTTTTGTTTATTTATTAAATTCTTTTTAAAAATAATTGCAAACTATTTTTATTAATTGTATTTTTCAAAATTCATTTCATGGTCGCAGCTAACACGCAAATTTATATCACAAAACAAATGCATGTGTATTCAATTCACATGAAAACAAAAGTAATTCTTAATGCAACACGACAATCTCCATGAACTTGCTGTTGTTATTCCGAGTGGTATTTAGAACACCAAAATATTCCCTTGACGAACATGCAATCAACAATTCATAATTCCCCCTCGGAATGCAAAACACCTAATTGCACTTTTGGTAGTTAAATTCAATAAAATTAGAATGCAGAACATCTGGGTTAGTGGTAATTTTACTTGAAACTAAATAATTTTACTTTAGCAAATAAATACATATGTATGTAGATATAAACTTATTATAGAAATTATGTATGACTACGCCCACTTTTAAGGAGCATTTAAAAAAAATGTGTTTTCGGTTTGAATACGATTATATAAATCTACTACGAAAGAATATATTCTACTAGATTTTCTTTGCGAATGGCCGTGTTTCCAAGACGCTAGTCTATCTGCTAGAACACTTTTGCAACGGGATGACAGATTTGTCGCTAACGAAACTAGCTGCCTCTAGGACAAAAATAGATACTCAAGTATCCATGTAAATCCGATAAACTTCTTTTGTCCTGCCCCGCTTGCAGACATACACTTGCGTCAACTTGAATTAATTTTCGAAAACAGGCGGAGCCTAAGTTCTTCGTGAAAAAATGTAAATTAGCATGTGACCAAGACCTAACTGTTTTTTTTACGAGTTATCTCATTCCCTTTCAACTAAATATTTTCTGCAATGTAGAATAACAAATTTTACGCACAGCCATACAAAATGGCCGGGATCTGTACTGTCAAAGCCAGCCGATGTCTAAACTGGTGTATGTGAGTTCCCATTTGATTTTGCTTGAACGTCAGAAAGAATATCGGTATTCAGTTGATATCGGTTGTTAAGAGTTAAGTATTGGATTCGTGAAAAAACTCGAACTACAGATATTTATCAATTCTGACCTTACAATGATAGAGAAGCTCGAAAAAGAAGAGTTGAGGGATTTACATAGATCTAGGGTCTGTGCGATTATAACAAGAGGGGTTTGAATTGAAAATGACTGGTTAATTTACAGTATAACAGTTTAACTTAAAAAATGTATATAATTGAAGATATAGGTTATTTACTTTTTGTATATAAAACGAATAGATATAAGTGTAAGATTCTAAGACCTCTCGGGTACTTTATTTACTTTTCTTTTACTGATTTTACACGATAAGTCTTGAGTCATGACTCTTTGGAAATCACTCGCTTCTTTTTTGAAGTCTCTCCTTCTCTTGTTCGTTATTTTTCCTATTTCTGTTTATTTCTTTTCGTTTCCCATGAAGGACTTTTGGAAAAAAATTAGTCAAGGGTATGCTTAGGCCAATTCCACACGAGCTTCCAAGTGAGCAGTTTGGTGTTATCACACGAGCAGCATTTTAAAGGTAGCTGAATAAAGTGATTCGCGCGACCACACGGACAACTTTTTCGTCTCTCAACCAAATAAATGGGAGCGTAGAAAAGGAAGCTCGTGTGGCTTTGATTTTGTAGTTTACGCGCTTTTTCCAATTGCACCTTTATGTGTATACAGTAGACTCCCGATATAATGAACTAATAAAAACAAGGTATGTTCTGTTCATATGAGCGAGAATGTTCACATTATCTAGTGAATTCAAATTTTAGGGCATTCTCTATAGTATAGCTGATGAACACAAGTGCGTACGATACTTTTTTTTTTAATTTATAATACATCATATTACCCTAGCTTCACTTTAAATAGAACCGAGCACGTTGCGAACTCGACCGAGCGCCCATGACCGTCGATATGGAATGAATGAATCCCTCAATCCACCAACTTCACTCAGTCGAGCTGCATATGCAGGACTAAACTATTCTACCTGACAGATCCTCAAATGAGTGGCTGGGATTTTACCTCTCATTACAGTAGCGATAATAAGTACAGCCTACTGTTGGTTAACAGTTCGGCCATCCGACGATTCACTGTCCTCAGTGAATTTTCCTACATCTTTTGTCAAGCTACATATTCCCTGATTTACTAAATTATTATTTTTATGTTTTTCTTTCGACAGAATAACAGCCTAACTTTCACGTACCAGCATGTTCACAACTATTGCAGTTCTATTACAATAGCATGGTCATAGCTAATATCTCTTTTTCGGCATGATCACAGCCTTATTCTCTTATCATCGGCACGATCACGGCCTTACTCTCTGACAATAGCATGATCACAGCTATTTTCCGGCATGATCACAGCCTTACTATTTTACCATCGGCACGATCACGGCCTTACTCTCTAACAATAGCATGATCACAGCTATTTTCCGGCATGATCACAGCCTTACTATTTTACCATCGGCACGATCACGGCCTTACTCTCTAACAATAGCATGATCACAGCTATTTTCCGGCATGATCACAGCCTTACTACTTTACCATCGGCACGATCACGGCCTTACTCTCTAACAATAGCATGATCACAGCTATTTTCCGGCATGATCACAGCCTTACTATTTTACCATCGGCACGATCACGGCCTGTTCCTGTTTATTAAGCCCAAACAGCAACCTCACGGAACAACCTGTGGCCATTTGATACTCACCCTGGACATCAACATGCAAAACTCTATGGAATCTGTTAAATTATTTACCCTTTCTCAATGAAAGAAAATGTTTAACACACTAACGAAATAGTTTTTAATTCATGTAATTAACATACTTCATTACTTAAATATATATATTAACAAGAGACACTCGTAGAAAATATAGTTAATTCAAGAATTCAGCTGCTCTATATCTTGTTCAGAATCGTCTGTTTCGTCCAAATCATCAATAGAGAAATCGTCTAATGAGCACCACGGTTTTAAACGATCTGCTGAGTGTACAGCTTCATACTGTCTCGATGACACTTGGGTTGATGAGGAGTCGCCAATGAGATACCGATCATTTGGCAGTACACACTTTACCTCATATGGCCCTTTATACCGTGGCAAGAGCTTTCTTGACTGACCCGTAGCTGAATAAGCGGCACGAACTAAAACCATGTCTCCAGCTTGATATTTTCGAGGTTGAAGATGCGCAGCGTTAAACTTTCCAGCTTGCCTTACTTGCAGCATATCGATTCTTTGCTTAACTTTTTCCCGTAACACAGCCAGTGGAATATTCTCTTCGTCTTCATCAGAATCGTCTTCTTGCAACACTACATTCAGGATATTACTTAGCGAGTTCTTAGGTTTGAAAGCGAACAGGATTTCTTGCGGCGTTTGATTGGTGATGCGATGTTTCAGGCAGTTTAGCCCCCATTGTATTGCGGGAAGGTGGATATCCCAATCTCGTCCATCAGGTCTCGTTGTCATTGTTGATATCGCTGTCCCTACGGTCCGGAAGTACCTCTCAATTTGCCCATTAGCACGTGGTGTACAAACCGCTGTAGTAGTATGCTTAATTCCATTATCATTGCAATAGTCGTTGAATAAACGTGATGTATACGCGGTCCCTTTGTCCGAAATAATACGAGATGGTGTTCCAAAAAATTGTGTTGAGTCTACTAGAGTACGAACCACTGCTTTTGATGTAGTATTCCTTACAGCCCTTAGGATAATAAATTTACTAAACGAATCGATAATGCCTAATACATACTGATTTCCCTTTAAACTTTTTACGTACGGTCCAAGATGATCAACATGTATTGTAAAGAATGGGACTGGATGTTTTTCAATCGGATGTATGTGGTATCTGGTTTCATCTTTGGAACGCTGATTGTATAAACAAGGAACGCAACTACTAAGATATTTGCCAACAATGTTACGCATTCTAGGAAACCAGTATTGTTTCTTGATATGCTCCATGGTGCGATCTATACCACAATGTCCTATGTCATCGTGGGAAGTTCTAATTACTCTCCAGCGGACACCGTGCGGCACAACAAAGCGAAGTCCATCAGGTGTGATTTTGAAAAGACGACCAGTTTTCAAACTGTATTCTTTCTCTAGCGATTTTCGTTTTGGATCCCTTTTGTCGTTATTGGTTAATACTTCCTTAATGTCGTTGAGCTGTTTATCTTTGAACTGCAATGTGGCGACCCAATCCATATTCTGCATTCCAACGATATTGATGTTCAATCCGACTTCGTCCATTTCCGCTGCATTTCCTGTCGGGTTACGACTCAAAGCGTCTGCATGTTGCATTTGGTTTGCTGTACGATACTGCAGATCAAAATCAAATTCTTGAATTTTGAGCCACCAGCGGGCTATTCTGGGTACGAGATCTTTCTTGCTCTGGGTCATTCTCAAGGAGTTGCAGTCAGTGAAAATAGTAAATCTCTTTCCAATCAAGTAGTACCGAAAACGTTGTAGGCTTTCTACCACAGCTAGCGCCTCCAACTCATAGCTATGGTATTTCTTTTCTAAGTCTGTGGTCGATCGACTGTAAAAGGAAACCGCCCGCTTTACGCCGGAATCATCAACCTGCAGCAAAACTCCAGCAAGCCCCAAGGAACAGGCATCGGTATGAAGTTCATGGTTAAGATTTGGGTTGTACATTACTAGGATGGGAGATTCGCATAGTTTTGATTTTAAACCATCAAAGGCTTGTTGTTCTATCGGTGACCAATTAAATTTCGTATCTTTTCTTAACAACTTATGTAACGGAGCGGCGATTTTGGCATAATTAGCAACGAAACGTCTGAAATATCCCGATAGGCCTAGAAATTGTCTGACTTGCTTAACTTCGGTGGGGATGGGGAATGAGCTTACGGCGTCTATCTTGTATCTCCCAGGGCTTATGCCATCACTACTGATTTCATGGCCTAAATAGGACATTTGCTTTAGAAAGAATTTACACTTGGACAAATTTAGAGTAAGATTGAAGTCTTTTAGTACACTTAATAGTTTTTCAAGGGTGACAAGGATTGTTTCAACATCTTCACCAAATAACACAATATCGTCCATGTAGACTAATATCTTCTCAGATTTAACGCGACGCATTACTAAATCTAAAAGTCTCATAAACGTCGCAGGGGCATTGGTCAAACCAAAGGGTACGCGCTTGAACTGGTAATGACCATGTGGAGTGACGAACGCTGTTAAATATCTGCAGTCTTCATTAACCGGTATTTGATAGTATCCACTCATCATATCAAGCACAACAAAAATTTTACTATCAGACATAAGATTAATTTGCTCTTCAATATTAGGGGTGGGGAAATTCTCGCGCACAGTTATATCGTTCAAACGTCTATAGTCTACGCACATTCTGTAAGTGTTGTTTTTCTTTCTTACTAACAACGCCGGGCTGGCATATTCAGAATAGGAATCTTCTATGATATCGTTCGCAAGTAATTCATTTATTATTTTTTTGAGCTCGACAGATTCGGTACACGCGACGCGATAGGGCTTATACCTAATGATGGTGTTTTCTTTTAACTTTATTTTCATTTCGATTGAGTCAGTTTTTCCGAGTTCACTTAACGTAGTCGCGAAACAGTCCCGATATTTATTCAAAAGATTTAAAAGTGTATCTGTTATTTCCGTATCCATATTATTATCTATTTCTAAGTCTGTACAGCTTATTGGAAGTTTCTGTACAAGCGCGAGTGTGCCCGAGTCTAGTCAAAGAGAAGAATCTATGTTTTTTATTTCAAGCGAACCGAATTCTTTGATAACTCTAACCCGGGGAGAATCAAGGAAGTTCCTTCCCAAAATCATTGGAACGTCCTGTGTATCATTATCCACAACATATATATCAATAGGCATGGTGACCTCACCTGCTGTTACAATTTGATTGGTTTTTGCCATTGAGTGAGCATGTCCTCCTCCAAATCCATTAAGCGTTACATTGCAATATTCCTGACGACAGCGATTTTGTTTTGCTTCATCTAACCTAATAGTGGAACAGTCAGCTCCGAGATCTAAAAATGCGGTGACGTTGAAATCACCTACTTTCACCTGCTTCATCAACCCGCCTTCATCGCCTTGATGCATCAATCGCCGTATCTTACTTGGTGGTCCGGACGGCGGTTTAAAAGAATGTGCCTTTTGCTTTTGACAGTTTCGCGCGAAATGCCCAGGTTCTTTGCAGTTAAAACAGAATACTTGAGGTACAAGATGGTTAGAGTTGGATGTAGATTTCATCAGTTGATTGCGATTTTTGCAGTCACGTGCAAAATGACCGGGGGCCTTACAGTTGTAACAGTTAATCTGTCTATCCCTAAGATGTTCCCGTGAAGTTCTATTGGGCACTACATACGGTTTTATGTTTGACTTGAGCTGCGATCTTTGAGACACAAATTTTTCCCGATGTACTGCCTGTGCTCTTATTTTCGTTAAAGATTTGAGCAGCTCAAGTAGTTCGCCAATGGATTCACACTTAGCCATAGTGACGTTGTCGATGAATGTTTGATCTCCCAACCCAGATATTATAAAATTTAATATTGCTTTCACACCGAACTTACCCCGTCTACCCAAAGCTAACATTGCGTAAACATAGTTCTCGTAGCTTTCACTTGGGTCTTTTTTTCTTCTCATCAAACTTATTAAAGCGTCCGACTCATCCGACAATGAGGGGAAATCCGCCATTAAGTCAGTTTTAAATTGAGTCCAACTGTTTATTAAACCTCCTTGAGCCGTCAACCATTGAGCTGCTGCTTCTTCTAATCGCAAGGATGCATAAAATAGAGTCGACCGATCATCCCATTCATATAACCGACTTATATTGTCCACCATATTCACCCACTCACTCGCACTTAACCCGTCACTTGATGAAGGGTTAAAGCTAGGCACTATTTTTTTTATTTCCTCTATACCGAATCGAATCGATGAGGCATTTGAATGCCCGATTGATAATGTGCTCGATGATTGTTCCGCACTTTGACCACGACGACAAGCAACAACCTCCTTTTCCAGAGCCACATTACGCTGTTTTAGCTCTTTTAATTCCTTTCTTAATTGATTCATATTAATGTTTTTTTTTTTAAATGAACTAATCTTGAACTCTTTTCCCAGTTTTTTTTTTTTTTTTTTTTTTTTTTTTTTTTTACAACAAGCAAACAATCAACTTTTTTCAAACACAATGAGGTACCGAGTATCTAAACGATCATAACCAAAGTGATGCGCACAAAACCACCACTATTGACAAGTACCGCTGTAGTGAATCTTTTTTTTCACTTTTTTTTTGTTTTCGATAACGAAGTACAAATTTCTTAAACAGACACGAATATGATAGCGAGTATTCACACAGCGTTGGGTACAATTATCACAAATCATACAATCTGCGCACAACACCACTACATACACATTTCGACGAAATAATCCTGCGAAGATCAACAAGTACCGCTTTATGATTTTGACCTGCGCACGCAAATTTATCTTCTTTTTTTTTTATCTTTTCTTTTTCAAGTGTCCGACCGAATATCCTTTTTTTTTTTGTTTCCTTTTTTTTTTTTATTACCTACTTCCTGCCTACTACTAATGGCGTATTTTGGATTTATAATCCCACTTCTGATTTTATTACCCTAGCTTCACTTTAAATAGAACCGAGCACGTTGCGAACTCGACCGAGCGCCCATGACCGTCGATATGGAATGAATGAATCCCTCAATCCACCAACTTCACTCAGTCGAGCTGCATATGCAGGACTAAACTATTCTACCTGACAGATCCTCAAATGAGTGGCTGGGATTTTACCTCTCATTACAGTAGCGATAATAAGTACAGCCTACTGTTGGTTAACAATCATGAAAGAAAATCAATGCTTTCGATTTATTTTTACCAACAACCCCAAAAAAAAAAAAAACGAACATTGCAACAAAATACATACCCAACCTAGAATACAAAACTTAGAAATAGCAAATATACTTACAAAGAATGAGAAACAAAGATAAATTTGATCGAAAGATGCACTGCAGCCGGTTTTTTCGTGTTCACTCAAAATAGGTTAATTTGTTCACTCCGTAGAATAGAATTTTGTATATTTGCCCAACCGATGTTCACTCTACTACGAGTGTACTGTAATTCGACCGACGTCAATTATTCAGTAGGGTAAAAAGAAAATTGTGCACTTTTCGATAACTAAAAATATGAATTAAAAATGTTCGTGTACAAAGCTCTAAGCACTTGACAAACGAAAGAAAAAGTAAAAGAGAGCTGTCAAAATAGAGGCACGGAAAAGAGTCAACGTGTACAATAACACGAGCCTCACAATGAATCTTCAAAATAGAATAGAGAAAAGAGAGTTATGAATTAAGAGTGACTGTGTAAAACCAGTCTTTGGCCGCTCATTTTTTCTGTTTGCACCCTTATTTTCCAAATTTCCTAATAATATTCCACGCAGAGTAAGTTCTTGTAAGAGAAAGAAACAGAGACTATCTATAGAGTGATTTATATTGTGATGCTAATTGCATTAAATGTCACTGATAATGTCGCAAACAAGGGAAATGATTCACTTGTTGGTTTGGTGAAACCCCTAGCAATCGTCAGCAGTGAGCAGTTTGTGCTCGGAGCAACAGAACGCTTATGTAAAAGTTCAGTTTTAAATTAACCCTTGTACAGATAGTAGATAAGATTATACGCGTTTTTTTGAAATTCCATTGCTCACAACTTTTTTCAATTGCCAGGTGGCAAGTAGTCTTCGATTTTAACTTATTTTTTTTTGATATTTAGTAGAATAAAGCACTGCTTTGTTTTTTGGTTTTTTTTTTATAATCTGAGCGATAACTCTTTTGACATTTATATTATTTAGACGTAGTGCGAATCTATTTTGTTTCGTTCAGTTTGAGTAGTTTTGTTGTGTGTGTTGATCGAATCGTGTGGAAGAAATTTTAATCCATTAATTTGTGTGAATCAAATTTGTTGTTAAGGAATAGAAATAAAATAAAGTGATGTATCAATCTATGAATTCGGAATCCACAGATCCTAATCAACAGTACTATGGCGGCGGTCAGGGTGGATACCCACCACCAGGAGGTTATCCACCACCACCACAGGGCGGTGGTTATCCCCCTCAAGGAGGGTATCCACCACAAGGAGGTTATCCGCCGCAAGGTGGGTATTATCCACCACCACCAGCTGGTGGATATGCACCACAACCAGGTTTTATTCAACCACCTCCTGCAGGTGGCGGCTATGGTGGCTTTGAGGATCCCGAGTCACAAGATGTCAAGAATTTCTCATTCGATGACCAGAGCATACGAAAGGGATTCATACGAAAGGTTTACCTGATATTGATGGTGAGTTGTCTTATTGGCTTTTATTATAATGGAACTTGTTTTAATTTTGCTTACATTAATGTAGGGACAATTGCTTGTTACATTTGGAATTGTTACGCTGTTCGTATACCACAAACCGACACAAGTTTGGGCCCACAACAACACTTGGTTATTCTGGGTGGCGTTGGGTATGCTCTTGGTTACTATGATCTGTATGGCTTGTTGTGAGGGAGTACGCAGACAGACTCCTACAAATTTCATATTCTTGGGTTTGTTTACGCTAGCGGAGTCATTCCTTATGGGTGTGACTTCATCTCGCTATAAGTCCGACGGGGTAAGTTACTGGAGAATTGTTACAATTTTTTTTTATCTTTCATTTGTTCCCTTATCCTTACATTTGGTTTACGTTTATCACTTAAATGTGCTTTCTACTCAATGCTTATATACAAAAGACCATTTGTTTACAATGAAATCAATTTCTAAAAAAAAAACTGGCGATGAACAAAAGAAATAAGAATCAAGGTGCACAAATCGGACCTATCATTATAGGCGATAGACATACATATGTTCACATAACTGCTGCAGCTGGCATGGAACCGAAGAGATAGAAATTATCAAGCAGTTTATATATGAAGGACCCAATATCCACATTTTGCGTCTTTCCGACAGGCAAATATACTTAAAACTAAAGACTCGGACTCAAGTTCCCCATTGTAACATAATATTTCAATTCCCAAAGGCTACAGGATATACGAGTAGTATGAAGAATAACAAAACAAAATACCATGCAAAATATTGACAAGCTAATCATTCCAATGAAATGTGAAACTACGCCAATAGATGATGAGCTAATGCAGGAACTTCTAGCAGTTATTATATATAATAGTGTATTCCCGCAAGAAATAACGATAGTTACCATGCACTTTTAGGAATAAAGTTGCAAATCAATAAAAGCAATAGCATTTGTATAGAGTTACTGAGAGCAATTGGCGATATAAAGCTTTGAAATTTATCTCGAGAAGCCCATAGCTTGAATTAGCACAGTGCAGTTCAATTATTTAGGTTTAAATAATGGAATTTGTAGTACTGTAGACGACGAGACACATCCAACAAATGAAGCCTAAAGAATTCAAATTAAATCGGCGTTTGTTTATTTGCACATTGAGTAGCAAAGGCCGCAAACAGAGCCACTTATGGAATCATATGCACACCGAGTGCAGGCTGAAAGTAACGAGAAGATGAGTGAATTAAAGTTGAAAAAAGTTTCACCCCATTCTCAAATTTCCATTCGCTTTTATTTTTTTCTTATTATAACAAACTTACCCGATCCTTGATTATGCATTTTTTCCAGGTAATGATGGCTATAGGGATAACAGCTGCTGTTTGCTTAGCATTATCTATATTCGCTATGCAAACTAAATACGACTTTACCATGTGTGGTGGAGTGCTGTTGGTCGCCTTGGTTATCTTTATGATTTTCGGAATCGTAGCTATTTTCGTTACCGGCAAAATTATGACAATGGTGTACTCCTCAATTGGTGCATTACTCTTCTCTGTCTATCTAATCTACGACACCCAACTGATGATGGGCGGAAAACACAAGTACTCGATCAGCCCCGAGGAATACATCTTTGCCGCCCTCAATCTTTACTTGGACATCATCAACATTTTCCTATACATCTTGGCGATTGTTGGTTCGAGGGATTAATCGAATACCACACAAGCGAATTCCTCAGTGTAATGATTTTTATTTTTTGCCGCTTTAATAATTTATTGTTTTGTTTTTAGTTTTAATGGTTAATATATATGTATCTTAATATTTTTTTCGAACTGAAGTCTTATTTAATTTAAAGATTTTTTTTTTTCTAATTGGGGAGTTTGTTTGATGGATATTCATACAAATATGTTTTTTTCTATTGTAGCGAGTAAGGTAAAACACACGTGTTTTTTTTTATTCTTATTAAACTTAAAGTTATGAATGATATTTAGATTTAATACACACACTAATTTGACTAATAATTGTTGTAATTGCAAAAAGAAAACACTTTGTTATAATAAGTAATCATTGGTCCTTTTCCGTATAAAGATAATGATTGCTTGCAATTTGTTCTCGTTGTTCCATCCCCTTATATAAATATATGTAAACACACTTTATTCAATTACAAATCAAAAAAAAAAATGAAAAGAGAATAAAACACTGGTGAAAAGATATTCATAGTTTGTATGATCCCAAAGAAGGAGAACAAGCAGCTCTCAGCTGAGTGCGAAAACCAATACAATAAGTAAAAATATAAAAACAAAATATGTATAAATATATTTATCTATTTTACAACAGTGTAGTAATCTATACAAAAGAAAAATAATAATTTAATTTAAGACTAAAAGTTAATGTCCTTGAAGAGTTTTAAAAAAAATAAACTATTAATCGATGCAAACAAAAAAATTTAATGTATACAAATTATTATTAAATGTATTACCTTTTGTTTCAATTATTTAAAACACGATATGATAAAAAAAAATAATAATAATGAAACAACAAATTTATTGTTTTGTAAACTGAAAGATACAAATAAAATTATTTTTCTTTATCCTAAAAAAGGCAAAAAGATGACGACTAATCAATTGATGTTTTTATTTTTTACTGCTATATACATTAATGTCTAATACATATAATACATTAATGTATAATAATGTCTACTTATCCATCATCCTCGAAGGACTTGTAAAAAGTCAAGGAGGATAACCAGTTGCTCAAAGCACCGAGCTGGATTCTTACTGGCACCTCATGTTCGAGACCAGGTAACCATTCAAAATCATCACAACTCACTGGATGTTCAATTGCGACAATTTTGGGAATTAGAGGAGGACTTCGATTATAGGAAAATCACATCAGATGGGTAGAAATGTCAACAGCACTACCAACAACATGTCAAGCGACGAAGTGATGGCAGATATGAAGTCCGAATTCCCTTCAAAGACAACATCCATCCAACTCTCTGAGACTTAAAGCGGTTAGCAATGACAAGATTTTTTCGAATTGAGAGACGACTCACCTCCGACAACACCTTAAGAGAAGCTTACACCAACTGCATCAACAAGTACCTCAAGTTGAGTCATATGCGAGAAGTTTTCATTACCTTACGTCTGGAGATCACTACTTCCCTCCGCGCCACGCTGTACTTAAGGAATCAAGCACGACGACAAAACTACGTGTTGTGTTTGATGCATCATGCAAGACATCTAACGGAAAATCGCTCAACGACCATTTATTAATAGGATCACGCTTACAACTCGACATCATCGATCTTGTCGGGAAGTGGAGAAAATTTAAAATAGCATTCTCAGCAGACATCAGCATGTCCTATAGGCAAATTTGGATGGCAGAAGAAGACACCCGAAACATTGATTTTCCATAAGATGTCATGAAGCGATTGATGTGGTGGCGAAGGGGTGTTCCCAAGAAAAGTTCTTGTGAACATCAAATCATAAGGACCTCTTGAGAATACCTTGCCACATCGTTTGCTTCGGGACATCTAACCCCGAAACACTTGCTTCCTTTACATATTCGTAAAAATTTAAGTTAAAAACGTCAGCGAACGTCATTAAATCTCTGTTTTCGAAAACGTCTATTTGATCGTCATTGCCGCATGTAATCAAACTGCAAACGATATTGCTATCTTCCGCATGATTTAATATTTATTCCATGATTTAATTTGTAAATTTATTTAGCTCGTTTGTCGTTTGTGCTGTTGGGTTTTGTTTGCGAATATGATTCATTGGGCACGTTCCGTACTCTAGGGACTAGTTAGTCAAGTGTTTCTGATTGGTTGAGAGATTCCGTTTTGACTAAAAAGTAAGGTATTATTTTGTTGGAGGTAGTAGACTGGATTTGAAGGTAAGAAAATACTCCATACCTTTCAAGTCAATGTGCAAACTGTCAGAAATCGTTGACAGTTGAAAAATGAATTTTGACTTTAGCGGTAGGGCCAACGCATCTTTGAGCTCTTTGCTTTACTAATGCCGCAGCTCTGCATTTTTTAATTGGGCCATTTTTGAGAATATTTCAAAATGTTGGTATTTGGTTGGCTATGACATATGTATGTACATACATACTCGTATTCATACGATTTGTTTTATACAAAATCAGATAGAATTTGAAGTCTTTCCTTATTTTATCGCTTTTTCCATAAAAATCCACCGAAATAGCCAGTTCCACTGCACCCCTTCAAAATTTCACCCGCAATACGTGTCATGCTTCGAAAGCACATCAGTTCACCCTCCAGCCCAACTTCGGATGTACCGTTAAATGTAGAGATTCGTTCATAAGTCGAACGACACGTACGTGGTATAATCTTTCCGGCTCCGTATTCCCTCACCACTACAGCCTTCAAGCATTCAAAGCAAACGTGCACAGGTACCTCCTCTGTTCCTCTTCCCCCTTTTCACAAACGCCCGTGCCTAAATATTCAGTATAAGGGTATTCAAACCCCTTTTGTAGTAACAAATTCAAATAAAAACAACAACTTTGAGATTAAAAAAAACATGAAATATTCTTATTTTTTCCCACCCAAAATCTGAACACTGACACGCCTACTTTTTATTGAAAAAATACATTTTCCAAGTAATTTTATTGAATTAAAATCGAAAAAAAGCAAAAGTTAAATGTGTAGATATTTGCTTCCACTACAATTCATTCATACATTAAGTATAGCCTCGCCCACTTTTTAGTGATTTGTTTTCTGTGTTCAATCAATAAACAATTTGTTACAGGTTTAATATTTCAACACGATGTCCTTTAGTTCAGAACGTTTCTTGTTGGTGACACTTATTGATTAAGGAAAGGTCAGAACGCTGCCGGGTAAGCTAGTAGACTATATAATGACAACAGCCATTAGGAAAATACCAACTTTTTGAACGTATTAGGTAGGTCACAGTAGTTTTTCTAAAAGTTTCAGTAATGAGCTTATATACGAAGTGATGTTGTTGTGGTGTCCAGCATAGAACAAAGTTCTCCACCTGAATCTCCTGAGTAAAGTAAAGAGAGCTGCCTGTATATATGTATGGTAGACTGGAAGTCAGTAGTAATCTGCACAAAATGTAATTACTAAAGCTTATTTTACCTTATCACTAGCTAATCTTAAGTCCCTTGTACGATTGCACATAAGTACTTAACGAGTATCAGATATTGTGCATTTACTTTGCGATATCTGTATGTGACTGTACGATTGCACTTTTCCCAAATACTATCTGGACTTTTTTTGACGAACAGACTTATGTACATTTGTATAAAGATAGGTAATCACTTAAATTAATCGATCTGAAATATAAAAATGCACTTTACATTTATAATTCAATAACAAAAGACTGCAAAATGGATTCAGTTTTAAAAGTTAAAATAAAACCAGGTACTGTTGTTGGTGGCAGAAGTGTCCTTCCAAATGGAAGTCCTTACCATTATTTTAAAGGAATTCCATATGCAGTACCCCCCTTGGGAGAGTTGAGATTTCAAGTGAGTTTTCATACAGTGAATAAATTAAATTTTGCAAATGCTTCTTTTACGTTGTAGGCTCCAGTTGCACTTGAAAAATTCCCAACACCAGAAATAGACTGCAGAAAGGAAGGCGATGTATCCTTTCAAAGAGATCCGTTAACAAACACTGTAGTTGGCTCGGAAAATTGTCTCTACCTTAATGTCTATACACCGGAAATCATGTCTGATGATTCCTTACCAGTGATGGTATTCATACATGGTGGTGGATACTTATTTGGGAGCGGTAATAGTGATTTGTAAGTTTTATTTCGTCCAAAAGAAGCTGTGAAATTATTTTTTTTCTTTCAAGATATACACCACTGTATCTAATGCAAGAAGGTGTAATAGTTGTCACTTTGAACTATCGTCTGGGCGCTTTGGGTTTCCTTTCTCTGCCAGAAGCCAATATACCTGGAAATGCTGGTCTCAAAGACCAGGTAATTAAATGCTGATTCATAAAAAAAACAAACAGTTTGATAATAGAATGTATTTTAGCGTCTAGCACTGCGATGGCTAAAAGAAAATATCTCTCAATTCAATGGAGATCCAAACAACATCACACTGTTCGGTGAAAGTGCTGGAGCTGCATGCGTACACATGCACGTACTCTCCAACAATTCTAAGGAACTCTTTCACAAGGCAATTCTACAGAGTGGTGCAGCTAATACGCCACGGGCCATAGATAAAAATGCTTCCCACAAAACCATTAAACTGGCCAAACTTATGGGGTGTCTCTCCGAGGATCCATTTGAAATTGCTAGATTTCTGAAAGGTTATCCAAACTTGAACGATTTTTTAAAGAAAATCCTTGACACAATTCCGTCTGAAGAGGTTAAGTTTGGGATTCCAATGCCTGTAAGACCAGTAATCGAAAGGGAGAGTGAAGAGGCTGTAATCACAGAAGAACCCTTAAAAACCATGAGTGAAACGAACTCCATAGCAATACCTCTGATGATGGGTTACAATTCAGCTGAGGGTATCATATTACTTGTAAATGCTATCAGAAAACTAAAAGATTTCGATCGTAATTTGGGAAGATTTATACCAAGTGACATCCAGTTAGATCCTGATGACCCCAAACGTCTCGAGCTAGCTGAGAAGATAAGAGAATTTTATTTTAAAGGAAAGAGCTTAGACAATACAATGTTGAACAGTTTCGTAGATCTTTACACTGAGAACACTTTCACTATTGATGGCTATAAAGCAGCACAGGTTCACTCAATGAATCAGCACAAATCTCCAATGTTCTTCTATCGTTTTGATTATGTCGGCGAATTGAATATGTACAAGAAACTTTATCAAATGGATCGTTTAAACGGTGCGTGCCATGGTGATGAACTTTTCTACATTTTCCAGTCCATGTTGACTGAGGAGCCTTGGACAGATCGTGATAAGAAAATGGTGCTAACGATGTGCAAGTTGTGGGCCAATTTCGCCAAATATGGTAATCCAACTCCTGAAGGAGCTGAAGCATTGGTTAATTGTCCATGGAAGCCAGTACAAAAGATAAGTGCAAATGATATATTCAATTTGAATGCATTTATTATCGATGAGAAGCAGAAAATGCTGGAAAATCCTGATGTAGAACGAGTAAATTTTTGGCGAAATATCTATCGAACCTATAATGGAACAGTGACGACTTCTAAATTGTGAGATTGTAAGATAAAATAGATAAAGTTATTGGACTAAAAATTGGTAGATTACGTGTTTTTCACTTTACTTCGATACCTACACGATGTAATAGTATCCATTCACTTCAGTGGGTTAATGTTTCCAAATGCATGCATCATTTTTATTACAATTAACTAGAAACACTTTTATTTACTATCTTCCTGAATTCTTTATTTCATTTTTGCACAAACTACAGACAATTTTTCTAGACTTCTCCGACTCCTTTCTCCGAGGCTTTGGCTGTGTCTTAGACGAACCACAACAGCATCCACAAAGGTTTGTAAGCGGCACTTTTTCGCCTTCTTCTAATGTTTGTGGAAGATTTTTTCCTCTGGTCTCTGGCAAAAGTAGAGTAGCAAATCCTCCAACCACCAGCAGGGCACCCATTACAATCAATGGCAGCACAAGCATGCGTTCGCCCTAAGAAATAATAATATAAGACATGTTCTATATGGTTTTTGTATAGATCCTTACCATATGGTTTATAATTGGAATTATTATCGGTCCAATCATGGCAATGACTGCACTAAAACTCATACCCAATCCTCGAACCACTGTTGGATATAACTCTGAAGCCAATAGGGGAAGCACAACATAGGACGATGATATTCCCATTTTTCCAATGCAATACAAAATAATCATTATCAAGTGATCCTTTGCATAAAGGAATGTTATAATGCATGCAGTACCACCCATAAGCATGGAAATGCATAGAACCCATCGTCTGCCGAAGAAATGAAGTCCTGGCCAAAGGAACAAATATGTAGGCAGTTCTACAGCTCCGGCAAGGAAAAAGTTCCAAATTTCATCGCCACCCAGTGCTGGGGCATAGTAACTGAGACCCACGTACACACTTGTGTTGGTAAACCATATAAAGGTAATAATAATAGTCTTCTTCCTGATGTTCGATGAACGAAACAAATCCATGATCCCATGTGAAGCTCCATTTTTCTGACCAACTACCGTGGGCTGAGTAAGCTTTTGTTCCAATTCTGCTGTATAATCTGATGGTATTTCCTTACCATTGACCCTGGCAATGGATTTGAGTATTTTTGCAGCCTGTTTGGTCTTTCCGAAAGCTGTTAGCCATCTTGGCGACTCTGGAAGTACAAAGAAACAGGAAAACAAAAGCAATAATGGCAAGGAGACGGCCAAGCTAAGAAATCTCCAATCGCGTACTAAATAAACTACTCCCGCTAAAAATATTAGACCAAATGAGTAGGCAATATTTGATACAATCGTGCAAAAGACCCTCTTATCAGGACCGACTAGTTCAATGGCTGTAAAAGAGAATTTAAAAGAAAGAATAAATAAATAAATATACATAAGCCGTGTTTTATTGGAAAGTGTATAGCCAGCTCAGTAAATTTTTGCACACAAAGCAATAACAAAACGAAAAGTGAAGATAATTTAGTCAGTAATCTAAAGTGAACATAAAGTGTGCAAAAAGTCGAATCATAGATGGCCTGGACTCCAATTGTAGACATTAACCATTAATTGTTTTGCACTAATAGCATTATTTGTTCGTAACTGGTTGTTGCCTACAATCCCATTCAGCGCCATCTGAGTTTCGAATGTAATTTTTAAAGTAAAAGTGAGTAGGGACGTTTTATTGAGAACTGGCTATACACTTCCCAGTAAAACACGTCTGTAGTCAAAGTTTGATAGTTATGCATTGGAAGCAAAGATACTTTAGAAATTAATTTTCTATGAGCCTTAATAAATATTTAACAACATCTAAAACCTTTCTAAGCCGACTGTGTGTTTTCCGGGAGGCACTACTTTTCACAACTGCTGGGACACATGGAAAAAATTTGGCACAAGTTTTTCGCAACCAAATAGGTTATTAACTATACGAAATCTTGGGTAGTAATACCACTACTAATAACTATAACTTTGATTTGTTTTCTAAACCTAATCTCCCAAATGACAACTTTGTGGAGTTACTAGGAAGAATAATTTGGAGCCTGTACCAAAAGACCATTGGTTGGATATACGACAAAGAAGATATAGGCTGAAGTTTAAGAAGAAAAGTAGTCTTCAAACTGTAGTATTGTGAAGAAGGATTCGGTTTGGCAAAATAACTCCTAGCTCGAAGGGTCAAATTAATACTTCATAGAAATAGAACGCTCATCTTTCCAGTTCTGCTTTATGGAGCTGAGGGCGAAAAATACTTCGTCAGATGTTAGGTGCCTTATGCGAAGAGTGCGAATGAAGGAGAACTCTATGAGCTGTACCAAAACGTGGATTTAGTTCAAAAAGCCCAGATATGCCGACTACATTGGATCGGCCTAATGGAGCAAATGGAAAACAATACCAAGAGGATCTTCGAATCACATCCTCGTGGTACAAAACGGCGAAGAAAACCGAACCTTAGGTATAAAGCACAAGCAGTCGCGAAGGAAAAACACAGATGATGGAAGGCAGCCCTGTTTTAGGTGGAGAGTCTACAAGGGCCGGGATAAGGGGTAAGTTATAGGAACAATTGAATTTTTGTGCACTTCAATTATTTATATTTTATGCTGCTGGTAAAAAACCAAAATTATTTTCACAGCTTTAAGTAATGCGCTATTTTAGTAAGGCCGAAACTTTATCGTTAATTTTTTTATTTCACAGAGAACGAAACAGATTAAGTTCAAATAAACATGTCTATTGTAACACATGTCAAATCGAAACGGTTAAAGCCTTAAATATTTATTATATAGCACTTTATCACCGACAAATTAAATAATTTGTTCACTATCTTAATCTTCCAAAGTAATTGTTTTCAAAAAGTTTTTTTTTTGTTTGTTTTAGATTCGCTTTCCTGATCTTACCTAACACATACGGACTAGACAGAATAGCTGGTACTGTTAATCCCACAATGAATCTCATTCCAAGCCACGAATAGTAATCCCAAGCAAATGCACTTCCAGCACATGCCAATATCTCAATCATCAAGTACAGATAAAATGAAGGTCTCCTGCCCCATATGTCTTGCAGATAACCAAAAATATAATTCCCTAAAAGTCCAGCAATTCCAAAAACCACTAATCCCAATGTCACGTATAAGTTCCTGTCGCACACAAGATCCCACTAGGAACGGAAATTTGGATAACTTTCAGTTTTTGTGAAAAACGATTGACGGGTTTACCTGTGACACCACAGTGTTAGGATACATGGCAGTATCATAATGCCATCCATTTTGACATTGTACAATATTTTCTCCTCGTGGATCACCAATGTCCCATACTTTGTCCAAAGCCAAGTCATATGGCGTCCTATATTCCAAATATCTAACAATATCCGTGTAGTTGCGAGCATACATTTTGCATTCCGAATATTTGAGTGTGTTGCCCACCATTTCGATGGGAATGCTTAGATTTTTCACCAATTCGCCGTAATCTTTTGTCCATGGTTCAAGCTCTGGAATTCTACACCAGTGTTCTGGTGTGGCAGCTATAAAAAGCTGGCTGTAGATAAAAACGTATTTTTATTTTTTGTTTTCTTAGAAACGCGAAAGTAATTTTTATTTTCCGCACCTGTAAGCATGGAACGCGCACGGTAACGCCGCTGGTAGAAGCACAGCACAGATTATAAGCTTCTGATAAAGCCCAAAGGAACCGACCTCGTTAAGTACGTCGTCAAAATCCATATTTTAGACTATGGAAGAACAGCAAAGTAAACTATAACGAATGTATATCGAGTATTTGAACGATCATTTCCGATAGCAGTGTCCGAATCGATTCACTTCCTGTCAAAGTTTGAACTTAAAATTCTATTCCGTTGGAGCTTTCGATTTTACCATTTGAACCGTTAGACGTCTAGCACGATACTGACTGCTGTTAGATGTGCGACTGCTTCGGCACAAGGGTGCCCTTAATAAAAGCTAATTTAAGTGTAATAGTGGATGCGCCAAGTAAATGAGATCAGCGCTACAACTTTTCACAATAGGTGGTAGAACCCGCGCTAACCTATTGTTGAAATTGGCCACTCTAGCTACTATCTAGATGAATGCAACACAGGTCAGGCGACACTAGCACAGCTGCGCATTTGCTGGCTGAACTTCACATTGAGATTCGGAGGAAATCAGAGGGGCTGGACCTAAATAAATCACTGCCTGTCGCAAATGGGACATAATTTCATTATGAGTGTCTAATTAAGCACACTAACCGTTGTCGTCGTCGTCGTGGCAATGCTGGCAAAGATGCACCCTCTTAATGAATATTTGCAACAGTATGTGAACTATTCTTCGGTTGCAAATATGTTTGCTTGCCATTGAATGGAATTGTCTATTTAATTACCAGCGGGGAGGCTTAAGTTGCGACCAACGTTCAACTACTGTAGGTTCTTTGTCATCACGGTTTACAATTATGATGCTATATTTGAGTCAATGTTAAACTGAGCATTTTTTTCAGTTTCACTTCTATTAATCGTGTGCAGTTTCATTTCTACAAAGGATGCAAATTGTGATTTCAAGACTGTTCAATCATAGAGTTTTTCTTTTTTTTATTGAAATGATTTGAAGTACATAAAGCCTTCACCAACAACTTAAGAAACATTTCTTCAATTCGTTCTACAATAAGATTAAACTAGATTGAGGGTTTTGGACAGAAATAAAAAAGCATTAGAAGCTTTTTTGAATGAGACACTATGGATAAGATGCTAGGTTGTTGTTATACTAACTGATAGATCAGTACATAATCTACGGGTGTAATTTGAATAAAGAAATGTACTTAACTTTGATTCATAGCTTTCATCATTATAATTTGCAGTGACCAGGTGAATTCCTCTCGATCTTCCACCAATAATTCATTAACCAAGATTTATTCTTACTATAAATACTAACCTACACTGTAACTACAAATATATTATAATTTTTAAAAAATAAATCATCAACCTGTGACTACAGACAACAATGTTACGTACAGGTTAAATTTTTCTGTACGTTAGCTTTTGCTGCCAAGCGAGTAACTGCCTTTAAATCGATTATTTTCATATTAAATTAAACTATAATTCTACACAGAGTGAGTATCATCGTATCATCGTCGCCTAAATCTTTTTACTTGAATATAAATTAATTTGAATCTTTAATTCAAAATCTAGTTATACTTGCTGCAAAGTCTTACAAACAAATTAATTTCTCAATAAAATATTCTTGGAAAAATGCTATTGAGTGTAGATAAATTTGTTTGTGTTCCTTTTTTAATTAAAATTGATTTTGCCGAATTATGTACATATATGTATGTTCAATTGAAGAGGAATTTGTTATTGATTTGAATTGTTGCTTTTAAGTATTTACTGACCTTACCAAACATATGTATTTATGTATGTATGTATTTATTTCCAAGAGCAGCAACCATTAACAACGAATAATTTATTTAAGAATGGAAATGTATGCCTTTCGCAGAAGGTACATATGTAATAAGTATGTATATCAAGTTTGAATTCAAGAGAACCACCTTTGATTTATGAAAATCACCTGCAATTGAAAGATAAAATTAAAAGAAAAATAAGGTAATGTGGTATAGTTCTTAAGGTTAAATGAATTTATTCCTTTTCATAATGCTGAGTTCTCTTTGGTTGTTTTTGTAATAACAATAGTCTTTTCTTATAAGCGATAATAATTTGACATGAAAATTGCGAAGGCCATTGACAGTTCCAGTGAAACGACCATAAGACAATACTCATACTGTATACCTGTACGCGAAGAAATTACCTGTTATGGTATTAGAAAAGAGAGCTACATGGGCCATCCCAATATATCAAGCTTCTCTCGTCTGGACCCCATCATAGACAACCTCCAGCCTACACTGTATTGTACAACGGTGAGCCTTGCAAAAGGTCTTAATCTTCACGTAAAATAAGAAGAAGAAAAATAGTCGGGAATCTACTCACCATAACATGAAATCACAGCGAAAGTCTTAGCAATAGCAGGACATAGTTTAAACCCTAGTTTTATCTGTAAAGCTAATAAAAACCTACAGCTAAGAAGCCAAACCGTGTTCCGGAAGCCATGAAGTAAAAGTTAGTGTCTCAAGACACAATATAAAGATAAATTGGAAAGAAAGTGATTCATACAAGATCTATTTATGTCGCAAGGTTCCTTTCCAGCTGTTATACAATTGGTTAGGTCCAGAAAAGCACATGACTTCAAGCGTTTAATATTTGCAGAGGCCGAAAATGTTTTTCTAACCCTAATGCTGTAAAACTATATATTAACGTTAATTCCGAACTATGTATTTATAAGTTTGAAATCCATATTTGACAAAAATTTAGTTTTTAAAGAAACATAGCATCCTGATTTTTTATTATAACGTTTCGCTTTGTCTGCAGCACGATCTTTAAAATTAAAATAAAACCACTGACTCTGCAACTGTTTTAAATGAAAACTTTGCTGAATGCTACCACACTGCTCTCGCTTCTCTATCGATAATACCCAAACTTCTCCCATTTGACATCTGTCACTTTACTCGTGGCCGTCCGGGCCAATATTTTCCTCAATTGTAATATTTTCCATAAATAAAAAATGTTCGAAAACGGTGATTTCATCGATGACATCGAAGATTTGATCTCGCCAGAGGATATTAAACCCAAAGAGCGGTACCAAAATAAGAAAAACGTCACAGTTCGGGCAAAAAAGCGCATCACCATCACATCCACAGAACCAGTAGCCGAGAAGAAAATCCATGAGAGCGTAATCCCCGGCACCCAAACGGTCTATGTCAAGACATGGGGCTGTGCGCACAACAACTCGGATTCGGAGTATATGGCCGGCCAGTTGGCTGCCTACGGGTATAATCTCACAAGCAATAAAGATGCCGCCGATTTGTGGCTCTTGAACAGCTGTACAGTGAAAAACCCGTCAGAGGATACGTTTCGTAATGAAATTGAATCTGGTATGCATAATGGCAAGCATGTAGTAGTTGCTGGTTGCGTACCTCAGGGAGCTCCGAAGGCGGATTACCTGAAGGGAATGTCTGTCATTGGCGTCCAGCAAATTGATCGAGTCGTCGAAGTTGTTGAGGAGACACTTAAGGGGCACAGTGTGCGTCTGTTGCAGAACAAAAAGGAGAATGGCAAACGGGTGGCGGGAGCCAAACTGGCATTGCCAAAAGTGCGCAAGAATCCCCTCATCGAGATCATCCCCATAAACTCTGGGTGTTTGAACCAGTGCACCTATTGCAAAACGAAACATGCTAGAGGTGAGTTTAAGTTTCTATGAGCAGCAGGCTAATCAAAATTCAAAGCATTTTTCTTTCTTGTGTCTTAAAATCTTGATTTATATTACAGGTGACCTGGCTAGCTATTCACCCGAGGAAATTGTAGAACGCGCTAAGCAAGCGTTCGAAGAGGGTTGCTGTGAGATATGGTTAACATCAGAAGACACTGGTGCTTATGGTAGGGATATAGGTTCATCGTTGCCAGAATTGTTGTGGAAACTGGTCGAAGTGATCCCAGAGTCATGCATGATGCGTGTCGGTATGACCAACCCTCCATACATCCTTGAACATCTCGAGGAAGTATCTAAGATCTTGAACCACCCTCGGGTGTATGCTTTTCTCCATGTACCCGTTCAAACTGGCAGCGATAGCGTTCTCGGAGAAATGAAGCGTGAATATTGCCGCAAAGACTTCGAGCATGTCGTTGATTTTCTAAGAGAACGTGTTCCTGGTCTCACTATCGCTACAGACATCATATGTGGCTTCCCCACCGAATCAGAAGCCGACTTTGAGGAGACAATGACCCTCTGCGCCAAATATAAATTCCCAAGCCTATTTATCAACCAGTTCTTCCCCCGACCTGGAACTCCAGCAGCACGAATGCCTCGAATCCCACCAAATTTAGTTAAAAAACGTACCAAACGTTTGACAGAGCTATTCAACAGCTACGAACCCTATGAGGGTAGAGTGGGACAAGTCTATACTGTCCTAGTCTCAGAAATCTCTCACGACAAAAAGCACTATGTTGGCCACAACAAATTCTACGAACAAGTGCTTCTTCCTATGAGAGAAAACCTCCTCGGCACAGCAGTTCGAGTGAAAGTCACATCTATCAGCAAATTCAGCATGAATGCCGAGATTCTTGACGAAGAATTGGATTGGACTAAGTGCAGTAAAAAGCAGCCACAATCTAATGGACAAACAAGCAACGGGGATATCAGGACCGTAACAGAAGATGATAAAACCAAGTGGCTTGGTTATGCTTTAGTATTCTTTTTATTTGCTTTTATCATCGAATTTGTGCGGAAGTTTTTATAGAAAATACAAACTTGCAAAAGTAAAGTTATAGCTTTTTTTTAAATAGCTTTAGAGATTACACACGAGATTACATTTTGGCGAGGAATTTTAAATGCAACATTTGTAGATTGTCTAGATTGCGATAAGACATTGAAAAAAACAAGCGTGCGGTGATAAAGTAAATGATTTCATTCAATCTATTCAGGGAAATTAAAGGGGATTCCTTTATATCATTTCATTCGTTAAAATATGTATTTCGTCAGTTTCTATTTCAGACTATCCACACACGTTGTGGGAATGTTAATAATGTTATTTAGTAAATGCTCTTGAGTATTGTGAAATCATTTACGTTCTAGCATTATGCGACCGACTGAAGGGAGGGTGTCAACCTATAACTGGTTCTTGATAGATACTTTAGCAGTAGACTTAAGGTGTTGTTAATCAGTTCAGTCACCAGCACGACCTTCGTATGAATACGTCACCATCGTACGTGTTCCAGAGCAATTTATGCGCGCGACCTTGAGGGTTTCCAATACGTACATTCGATTTTGTAGTACATTTTGCGGAAGGGAAATGTAATTCCAATGTGAATCACACCATAGGTGTATCATAAAAAGTTTTACATCGTTACTTCACATGAGAGCATTTAGTTTAATCACATGACCTTGGTAGATGAAAATCATTGTCACCTCTGTTAAGCTATCCCAATAAAGTTGATTTTGTTTGGTATAGCGGCTGATTGGTTTATTCTAATATTTGTAGCCGTCCTTTATTACTTACTTACTTAAAGAGCTCCCGACCCTTAGACCCGTAGAGTCCCTGCCTGAAACATCGTTGCCTTCCATCCAATGAGGTCCCGAGCACGCTGCTTCCAGCTGTGAAGACCAAGTTTTCTGGCATCCGCGACATCTTGGTCTTTGTACCGGAGGTTCGGTCTTCTTCGCCGTCTCGAGCCTGGGTGCTGGGATTCGAAGATCCTCTTAGCTGGAGCATTGTAATCTATTCGCTCGATGTGGCCGAGCCAATGTAATCTGCGTATCTTGGCTTTTTGAACTGCATTCACATTTTGGTACAGCTCATAAAGTTCGCGGTTGTATCTTCTCCTCCATTCGCCCTCCTCGCATAATGGACCTAATATCCGACGGAGTATTTTTCGCTCGAAGGTGCCCAATATTTGCTCAGCTTTCTTACTTATCGTCCAGCACTCGGCTCCATACAGCAGGACTGGTAAGATGAGCGTTCTGTAGAGCATTAATTTGGTCCGTCGAGTTAGGAGTTTTGAACCCAGTTGTTTCGCCAAACCGAAGTAGCAGCGGTTTGCTAGGGTTATCCGTCGTCGGATCTCTACAATAATATTTGTTCCGAGGTAGGTGAACTCCTTAACTACCTCGAAATTATAGCTATCAACAGTGACGTTCTGCCCAATGTTTTGGACAGATAATTTTTTGTTTGTTGATACCAACCAACTCGTTTCGCCTGCTCATCAATAGCCGTAAATGCCTCTACGGCGGCTTCTCGGGATCTTCGTCTGCGTATCCCAGCAGTTGGACGGATTTGTGAAAGATAGTGCCTTCCATGTTGACACCTGCCCTGCGCACAATCTGCTCCAACACGATATTGAAGAAATCGCATGACACCGCATCTCCTTACCTGAATCCGGTGTACGTTTTGAAGAGCTCCGAAGAGTTGTTTCCAAATTGCACAGAGCATCGCGTGTTTTCCAGCGTTACGCGACACATCTGGATAAGTTTTGTCGGTATCCCGAATTGGGCCATCGCCTGGTAGAGCTCAAGACGATGAATGTTGTCATAGGCGGCTTTTAAGTCGATGAAAAGTGCTAAAGTTCAGATGTGCATGTGTAGCTGAACACCTGCGTAGACCGATTTGGCACACGCTCATCGTTAGTTCACTACCATGTAGCTATCCAGAGGGCACCACGAGGAGGATATGATACAATTTTTTGCCGCCGTCCTTTATTAGATAGAATAAAAGGCTTTGTTTTTAAACACATACTCTTTCCCTCCTCCGAAAGCATCTCTCGATTACCGCTCCCTTTCAAACAAATATAAGAACAACCACAGGTATATTCAATTTTACTTTTCTTTGTTAAGATTTATTTTTTAAAATTACATTTTCAAAACTAAATGTTAAATTAAATAAAACAATTGTTTTTAAATTAACATACACATTACAATTAAAAAAATATAATCCATTAAGTATATCATGCCGAAGAAAGAAAGTAAGAATAATCCACTGAAGAGATTAGGTAAAAACAAAAGACCAGACTCAACTGTGCGCAAGTATCTCAAACATTTCATAAAAACAAAATCACCAGAGATGATAGGTTTCCAAGCATATTAGCATTTAAAGAAAAAAAAAATCATGCGCTACTAGAAACCATATCATTTTCATCGATGCAGTTACTGATGGTGGTGGTAAAGGAATTAGTTTGAATTAGCTTTTGGCCGATACGAGGAGCGTTATAAGCTAAAAAAACGATAGGTTATGTGCTTTAATAGACGACTTCTAAACGACTACACATAATCATCAGAGGGTTCAGTTCCGAAGTAACGATCGCCAAAGTTTCCAATTCCAGGAATGACGTAGAATTTATCGTTTATCTCTGGATCAAGAGCCGATGTGACTATCTTTACCTATGAGCAAACAAATATTTAACACTATTTGATGTTTAATTTGAAAAAAAATAAAGAACTTACCCTTGGAAAAGCATAAGCAATCGAATGTACACCGATTTCAGCCATTAAAAGTGACGCTAGAATAATGTTATCCTCTGGCACGTCATGATCGAGTAGAACTCGAATGGCCATCATTGCAGCCGCCCCAGTTGCAACTGTTGCATCCATTAGGATGACTTTGTAGTCCTTAATGTCCTTTGGTAGTCTCAGATAATACAGTTCTGGCTCGCCAGTACTCTGATTTGTCTGAATGAGAATTTTTCCAATGCGTATGTCCTTGCACACGTCACACACAGCCTGCTCCATCGTCTCACCGGCACGCAATATAGACACACCACAAATTTTCTTACTGGCCATACGCTGACCCTCGTAATGTACTCCCTGTGGCGTTTCAACGATTGACGCTTTAAAGGGGAATAAGCTTAATGCGTATTCTATCACTAAGCGGATAAGTCTTTTCGAGTAAAATATGAACTCGTCTCTGGAAGTGTTCTTGCACCGTATGAATGTATGCAAACCCTTTATTTGGGGTGTTGGTGGCAGCAAGTGTAGCGAATCTGGCATTGGTTGATCAATATACGAATGTGCGAGTGTTTCACGCAATTTGAAACCTCTCTACAAAAAGAAAAAATATAAAATTTACTGCAAAAAGAAGACTACCACTACTTACCAATTGCAATTGTGTGTGGACGTGTTGTACAATTAAATGAATGGCAACTTTATTCTCTCCACCACGAGGAACTATTATATCGGCATGCGCCATTGTCGGGGCAATGTAATTGGCATACGAAGGCTTAACCATGGTCGAATACTGCTTGAGAACACCTTCCAAGTCACGGCCACGTTGAGATATATCACTGCATTCCAAACAAAAAACAAATGAATATACATTTGCTAATTGAATAGAAATCGGGGGGAGGAAACCTTACCGCTTTAGACGCCTAGCTAGACGAATATCGGCATCGGTATCGACAAAGACTTTCATATCCAACAGTTTTAGTACCTCTGGACTGTGAAATACTAATATACCCTCGAATATGATTACATTTGCACCGTACATTGTCTTTGTTTGTGTCTCTCTGCCGTGTGTTATGAAATTGTAGACTGGCACCTCGACCTTTCGGCCCTCTTTTAACTTCTTCAGAACATCAACGAGTAGATCGATATCAAATGCATCCGGATGATCGAAATTGTATTCATTTAATATGGCCTGTTCATGTTGCTTTTCGTTGAGAATCTGAAATGTGTAGGTTAAACGAAGAATGCATTGTTATTATGAACTTATTTTTAGTAAGGTTCTACGAAGTTTCTATGATCTCAAATGAGTTTTACTATTCATTTACTACTAAAAAAAATATATATAAAATATTCTATGTTATGCAGGCTAACAAGGAATTGAATATCTTTCTTAGAAAATAATAATTTGGCCTCGTAGGTACATGTAAGGAGCACCTCCGTGTAGCACAACCTATGCAGCGCACATTACGCCTGTCCTTAAGGGAATTCAGTGGTGACAGAAGTATATAACTTGTCTAAGACACCGTCGACTTGTACAACTCTTTGGCGGTTTCAGCGGAAATCTTACCTATGCCATGGTCTCGTTTAAATTATCGCAATCATTATCATATAATCGCGGATCGCCCTTCCCTTTACACACTGTAATAAGATAATTTTCTCTCGATTGGTAAGGTATATTTTCTATCTTCTTCGAGAGCTCAGACCATTCGAATTCTTTCCCAATTCCTTCGACTATAGAAAGGGTCTTCTTTTGGAAAGTTTTATTGACAAAATTGGCCATTCTCCATTACCAACATTTCAAGTCCATCTCATGAAGATCTTAATACTGTTTTGGCTTTTTAAAGTAATTTACATTTCACTGAAACTTTCCCATGATACTGTTATATAGAAGGCATTTACTTCTACATGTAATTATCTGACCCAGTTCAAAACACTTAAACTCCATCCACGTCAGTGGTTGAGTATTAAATAATGAATAAGTTCTAGAACAACCAGCATACATAATTGGTTTTGTCCAGACCAATTAAAGTCTGACAATGAAGGGGTGTGTTCCCTATCTATTAATAAAAACCCTCCACTTCACATTTTGTTTGTGTCCCATCGCTTTAATTAATCTTTTTTCATACAATCATCCGGCAAAATCAATAACCTCATATTAATAAGGAATCCCAATCATTAATATTTGTTATGCTGTGACACAGCAACAAGCTGACCTTGTGTTTACAATATTGTCGTTCAATTATTCGGCTACTTTAAGCCGAAAATGGTTTAAACTGCGCAGCTTCTGCTAACCGGCAAAAACATGTCGGTAAGCCAATAAATTAACATCTTCAAAAGTAACAACAATAACAACAACTACATGATAATCAACAAGTAATAAATAGCCTGCCAAAAAATATAGGGTAAATAAAACAATTACCACATATCAAACCCCGAGAGGAAACGATTTCGAAGCCGGATAAAATTAATTGTAGACGGTAAATTTTATTTCAAGAGGCAATACCCGAATGAGTATTTAAGTCATGTACATATGTTTGTACATGTACACAATTATTGCAATTAACAACTACAATAATAATATGGAGCAAAAAAGAAAGAAAACAAAGAGTTATTTACAGTTGTTTTGATTAAAAGATGTAAACAATTGTTGGGGGTGTTTGTGCTTCGCTTTACTCAGATAGATACATATATATGTAGGTAGCGGTTCACCTACGCATGTGACAATTTGATTTAGCTGAGGAGCCTCACGTGCACCAGACGGGGTTAAATGCGTCATCCTTATATTTTAGCATTAATTTTTCACGACATGTATTTTGTATTCAATTGTATACGTCGATAACATCACGTGCCTTAGAACAAGTCTGTGATTTGAGAGACCAAAGAGTTGTTAGTCATTGAGGTAGCTAACAATACAAGCAAACAAATTTGAGGTTAATGAGGATTTTGGATTTTGTAGTTGTTAATTGATGACAAATTGCCATTTAAACTTTTAAAATGAAAAACTTCGGCCGTAAATAATTATTTGGTTGCATCCGGAGTGGGGTTTTAATCTATGTGACACATTGCATTGTGCGAGTGATGTACAAATGAATTGCATCTAGCTTTTTCCATATATTGCTATAGGGCTTAATAGAAATCGTTTATTTAAATTTTAAGAGGCAAAGTCGTTTGACATTGCACAAAACCGAGACATAAATAAGCAATTTTTATTTAATTGATAAACCGGCTGTGTAATAAACATTTCTTTTGAATGCATTCAGTGTTTTATAATCCATTACTGGTGTTGGTGTACAAAGCAGGGGTGTTAAAGGGCTTGACAATACTTAAAAACAACTTTTACGAGAAAGCCAAGCAAACAATTAAACAGTATGATATGATGAAATTAATTGCTTATGAGTCATGATGTATGAAAATTGAGGTAAAAACCAAAAGCCCGTTGTTGTAGCTCTTATTAAAAGTATTTTCTTCAGAAATTCATTACCTTTTAAAATGAAAACAGAACTGAATTTAACTAATTTTCTACTGTCATGAGAAAGCTTCTGAAAAAATCCCTATGCTCTTCGGAAACGGCATAAAGCGATAAAGCTGAGGGCTCCTGTACATGCAAAACATGTCCATATAACGCGCACGACTGCAGCGCTTGCAATTACCTATTAAATCAACTTGAGGATTGTAGCATAAGCCTATACCGGCCATTCTGCTTACTGACACTATCCATCCGCTAGAAAATATGCTTATTAGATCTTAGTGGATACATTAAGCCTTATCCTGAATAAAAGTTCCCCCGGAATGCTCCTAAGCAAGGACAAAATACATGGAGAAGAAAATTCCCTTGAAATTGCCGATAAACCTGGTTAGCTAATACTGCTAACCTCGCAGAACCGAAAACGTTACATTAATTTTCCTTCAAAAATAAGTTTGGATATTTAAATTGATTTGAGCTCTGTTTAATAAACTTAGAAACATGCTCTGAGCTCGCTGAAAAAAAGCCGTGCTGCAGATAATGCAAACGTGATTTGCATATAAAGACTATCCTAACAACAAAGTAATAACTTTGCCAACTCTAATACCTTGTAAAAGCAATCCATTGACAATAGCGTCACCCAAGGTACATCCAAACTTTCAATGATTTTTTGTGCTACTGTAGTTTTCCCTGATGCACTGCCACCACAAATTCCTGTAGAAAACAAAAAAACAAACAAGTACTCAATGAGATCATACATTCTACACCATCGCCACCACCTTTTTACTTACCAATAACAAATGGTTCCACTTGCTGACCAGCACAATTATACCACGGTGGACGACCGGCTGTATATATTGTCCGATTATTCGCTCGGATAATACATTCCGATGGATTTGTTGTTGAATTCTGATTCATCGATGTTGTACGTTGACGTGGTGGTCTAATCGGTCGATGTAAACCTTTTGCCGGCGAATCGGATAAACTAGAACGTTTTGCCTTTGTTTTTGCCGGTACTGTTGTCGGTGATGCCGGACAACATATGTATTCACTGCCACCGCCATTTGGTTTATCAAAATCTATTGTGGCCGCATCCAAATATAGTGGCTCTGTTACATCAGGACGATCATCACTGAAAGAACGAGCGGCTTTTTTAAATAACATAAATCTGATTCTAAACAAAAACAACGAAAGTTTAAAGCACACCAAACAGAAACAGTACGCAGAGGCGAAAGTGGGTGAACAGGTTTAAACGAATTCTACTTTGAAACTGTCCCTGACCCAAGCGCAGTATAAATATTTCACAAAACAACTGAGAGACTTGCTTTTTTTTCATGAAATCACTTTATATACCTGCGTATCGCGCTGATAGTATAACCGACTGCGCACTACCATTGTTGTCGCCTGCATTATCACACTTTAGGCAGCAGCAGTGTTTACTTGATTTGCTTTTTTCTTTCTCTCTATCTTTTCGTTTTAATCGCTTTAAGAATGTTACATATAAAGAGAGGTATTATAAAGTTCGAGGGCGCTAGATGGATGAAATTCTAAAGGCGTCTGAGAATGGGCATAAAAGCCAAGCCGATACAGTCGGTGCAAAAAACTTACTTAAAGGTTGGCTACTCATTTTGAATTCTATTAGAATGAAGCGATGCAATGGGGCAAGAGCATAAGCACTTGTGAATAAATAAATATAGAGGGCCAAGACCTAGCTTCTGACAACTGTGTGTGCTGTGTGTTGAATACATTTCTGCACGAGCGGAAGGGGACTACAGCTTTAAACCGTATCCGAAGGGAACACTTATTTGAGAAGCTTTCTTATGACAGTAGTACTCTTAGATTTTTGTCTGTCAGATGCTTGCAAGAGGTGGACCCGTGGAAAAACTTTTGGTGGTATTTTCCTGGGCCCCATACACAGTAGTCCAACGCACAGTAACACCTTGTTATGTTAGATTTAAGTACTGGATTTCATCTCATTCACCACCGAGAAAGAGAATCACCGCGAGTAAATTCGGAGCGATCGATTCTTTGGAGCCAATTTCCCGCTCCTATCCCACACATTTATAAGTTAATGTACTAATTCGAATTTGCCAATAAAGGGCACACAGCTTGTCTGGTGGGACGATTATTATGACCGAAAATTGGGCGCTCTTAAAGCAGTGTCTTAGAATTTGGATAGTGATCTTTAATAATTTGCAAACGTTGCTCGTTCGTGAGTTTCACCAAGCCACGGTGCCTAATGAAAGTAGTTGTAATCATTCGTTTCGTTTAACTTTCTCTTTTATCAGTTATTGCCTACAACTCTGCGACTCATGGCAAGTAGATCGATACGAATAAAGGTTGCCGCTGTTATTCACGTGTCGTCTAGCAATATGTGTGCCAAAAATATGCATCGCATTAGTGCACCATTGGTGCCAATGAATTGCAGCCATCAGAAAACGCAAAAGTGGAGATCGTTCGCGCTAAATAGCCAATGGCGATGAATACTCAGATGTACCATATCCCCTGTGGCAACTGAGCGAATCTACAACGCACAAAGAGGAAATTCTTTTACAATTGCAAGAATAGCATCAATAGAATCGGTTGAAAGCTGATTTTGCTTACAAGTGCCACTATTGGTGAATAACGTCGTGGAAATTACCGGACTTAATTAAGTATAAGTTGTACCTAGTCTAATAAAAAGACAGAAGACAGAATTACCACTTTTCTCTATAATGATGATGTCAAATCTATCAAATCCTTTAGGTCAAAGATTTTGTTTGTTTTTGTTTTGTTGGTTTTCCTTCCCCCTTTTTTTACAAAGAATTTTGTATGTCCAGATGTATGGTTGAGTTTAAAATAAATTATCAACACGCGATAAGAGTTTGCAATATGTACTTGAAAAGAATGGGCCTTAACTTGCAAATAAATTAGATTAATCTTATCAAAGATAAAAAAGAAACACGTTTTAATTTTTAATGTTGATTATTAAGTGCATATTTCAAAGCTAGACACAATTCTTAGGTAAGAATTTGTTCGCTTTTTTGCAATCTTCTTTTTGTCGATTTTCTTGCTTTCATTGTTCTTACACCAAAGATAGTATACATATGTATGTACGTCACAATGTCTGCAGCGAAAATGTTCCTTGTGTTTTATTGAAAAGTGAACTTTTCTCTTCTGAAGGCAATTCTCTGTATTTTCGCAGTGATGAATATAAAAATGCGTTGCTCTCTGTTTTATAGTACATTTTATATTAAGGAAAGCCAATTAAAGTAGTCTAATTTGTCCTCCTCCTGCGACCGTCTGACAAACATAAAGAATATTGCATTCATCAAGGTGCTTGCTCTTCTGTTATTTATTAATAATGTGATGGATGCGAGAAATTGGGCTCCAGATCTTAACAACTCATAGAGAAGTTTCCTTCACAACAGTTGTCGAGTAATTTCATCGATTTCCCGATTTTGCAGTGTAATGTATGCTGGTGGTACGTTAGGAGAAGAAAAGCCACCTATCAAACCTTATACATTGTTGCTACTCTGTCACGTCGAGACTGAGAATAGTTTTAAATAGTCCATGTCATGTGTTATCGCCTGCCTACTTTAGATGACATTTTCAGTCTCAACGACAAGCAGCTTTGTTAACAAATTTGACACGACGTGTGGTACAAACGTGGCCATTTGAATAAAAGAATATGACGTAAGTAAATTTTGTCTAATGACCTCAGAGATTACGTACACGAATATCAGTTTTTATGACCGCAGTACGTAGGCAATATGATATCGGCAGACGAGCCTTCTGATAGGAAAAAAGTTGTAAGCAAAAAAAGCCCTAGACAATAGACTTTGATATTTCTACTACGCCACATCGCCTACAAAATGTTCCACTTCAACGTGTTGATGAAAAATCTACGAAAATCCAGTAAATTTCGCACTCATTAATCTATACATAAACATTTCTATTTTTCTTTGTTTTTGTTTTTTTTTTTTCGGCCGATTGTTGTGTCGCACGTGGTTTACTTATTGGGGATTGGTTTAGAATGAATACCTCACCCAGTTAAACATAGCCCAATGATGATAACAGCGTAGATATGTCTATACCTTGAAGTGTAAGACAGATAGACATATCTACAAACATACGATTAAAAAACAAATAAAATATTTCTATATACGGCTACCGGTTAGCTGAAATGCCAATGCGTCATACGAATTATACTTGTTTAGCTGGCTTTCTATGATACAAATCTCTTTTGCTTCGTATAAACTTTCATCATCTCTCGCATACGAACATATATGCAACTTATGTACGTACACAAAAATTGATTTTAAATTCGAATTTATATTTTTAGTCATGTCGAATTGCTTGTAAAAATACAATCAGTGACATAAACTGGGACAAGTACAAATGCTTGATGCAAACCGATTATTGTTCTCTTTGGGGGCAAAGCAAAAATGCATCATTAAATTTGGGTATATTTATAGATTTAAAGGAAATTCACTTGTGAATGATGCTCCAATTTCAATCGTCATGACTAAAGCCACGTTTCAATTTGCAAAATAAAGAAGGTGGGTCATAGAAGAATGAATGGGGTTATACTCATGGCGTGGGAAACGATGCACTATTTAGTTTTTTTTTCTTCTTCGCTAAGACAGACGCCCACGTAGCACATGTCGCCGGTCTCGTTGCCGTTTATACAATACTGTCGCCGACCGACAGTGCGGAGCCTGGTCAATAACCTAGCAAATTTTCGACTAATTAGATATAGAACTCATTTCATTCAAGCTTAATACTTAAGTCAATAGCAGGAATAAGATAGGAGAGTTACAAAAAAGAAATTTATTCATGCCAAGGAAATTGTAAGAACAAAAAAGAAGAAAAGAGAGAAAATTATTACATGTGACCAGCACTCTTGGTTCCAGCACCGAGTGCAAACGAAGGCATCGCGTCGTTTAGTGGACAGCAGTCTTTAATTAAATCTTTGATTTACTATCACCAGACTGAAACGCACTTGATTCACTTTGATTTCAATTAACTTTAATACAAAATATGCTTCACTTTGGGAAACGATACGCGTGCGATGTGTTAGTTTTTTTGTTCCTGTTTTTATTCCTTTGGACCAATCAATTCCGAGTTACTTTCGAGAACGATATGCGTGCGATGAATTACTTTTTTATTCTGTGGGATTTTTTTCTTTGGACCAATCAATTCCGAGTCACGTTCGCCGTCGAACTGTTTTGGTTCGTTTCTTTTTTTTACTTATTTTGGGGTGACGAGATGTGTGTGGTGGAGTGAGAATGATAAAAAGATGGTGAGATCGAGATGATGATGATGATGTACTGGGTGTTTGGGCTGAATTACCTGTCAGAACTGGCTGAACTGCACGGATAGTATTTAACTTGTTTTGGTATCTGCTTTTGAGAAGACATTTTACTGTGTTGAGGAGAAGGAAAAAATGTGAGGGTTTCTTGTGGATGGGATTTATAACCTGTAATACGAATTTGTGGATTTGGTAGCACTGCTCGGAAGTTATTTGACATTTAAGGTCAGGATGGGGAAATGCGCACCAGATGAAAAAGTATGTTCAGTGAGGTGCTGCAGAGAATTTAAGCTAATGCTGCATTCACATGACATGCTTTTATTATTTTTCGCAACAGGACGTTAGTTAAAAGCAGAAACACAGAGATTGAAATACAACTATGATGTGTTACAACAGTGACTTCAGCAACAATTTGGACATCTAAAGTTAAAACAAAATAATTGTTCCATATGACTCTATGTAGAAATACATAAATACATATTTCGTGTTCTCAAACCATTCGTATTCTTAGCCATTTTTTTCGGAAATGAACCACTTCTGGCCACATGGACTAATTCTTTTCCGGTTATGGAGGTCTTTGATTGTTATTAACTGTCAACTGTAAAATAAAAACAAAAATAAAAAATATTTTCATTATATAATAGGAATAGAATTTCCTTTCTTTTTTTGATGAACTTCTCCTCCATGGCGACATACTACGTTTATAAGTCGAGTCGAGGGATTGACTTGGGGTAGAGTTGAAATTTCGGTACGAGTATTTCTGCACACCGAGTCGAAACATCGAACGTGGTTGAGCGGCTACGAACGCATTTAAATTCATGCGAATGTACAAGGAAAAAACCCACACAGACCCAGCATGTCATTTCAACTCTTCAACCTAGATACATCCATTTTTTTATTTGCTGTGTAAGCTGTGTAAGTTGAGCTTATATGAATTTCAAACTGGGTTGAACCTGACTTCAACTATGCATTAGTCGTAGTAGGAACCAACGAATAGAAACAAAAAAAATTGACTATTGAGGTGACATTTGAATGTTTGTAATGTTGCGAGGACTGATAACTTCGGCGCACGGTTGATTGCATTTGAAAAGCTTTCACGTTGCTGTTACTGTAGTCTATGTGTCCTTCCATTGAAAGGTAAAATTGGATCTCAAATTCTCGGTGTGGTTGCTGTTAGTATGTCAATGTGTTTCTGCTAGTAGAATCGATGTTTTCTAAAAATACATAACAGCCCATTTTGCGCAGTATTTTGAATATAATCCATTTGTTTGAGTTGAGTCTTGAGTTTTACGTTTCTTAAAATTGCATATCTTTTCAGGAGTTATGACTAATTGGTTTGAACAAAAATATGCAACTGAATAATTTTTGTTCAAAACCGAAACGAAAAGAAAAACCTCTTATTTTTTGAATTTCATATAACCAAAAAGCAACACCTGAAATAAAATATTGTTCATCCTTTTTCTTTCGAACAAACGGAATTTTGTTAAAATTTTGAAAAAAATTAGTGTTTCCTAGCTTTGGGTCCACCCGTTAGTAAAAGAATCTCACCCGGGCAAATGACATTCGTGTCATCCCACCCACAAACATCTGTCAGAGGTTAGCTTACGTTACGTTATTCCCAAATGACTCAAGTGTTGCGTTACACCAGAGGAAAACATTTTCTGCTGTGGAATTTGTGATCTTTTCTTTTTTTCGTTTTCTAGTGAAAATAGTTAAATATGCAGACTAACTCAAGCAAAACAATCAATAAGAAAATGTGAACACCAGCTCCAAGTCTCAAGTTCACCACCCAAACGGCAAACGGCGCTAAAAAACAACCCAGATCCAAACAATGGCTTACATAAATGTCGCAGAATGGACGCCCGACCAAGTGACCGACTGGTTAAAGGGTAAGAAAAGGCTCAAATTTCACTTGAAGCTCACAATTTATTTGTGCTTAAAATATTTCAAAAATTTCGATAGAACTACAAATAGATTTTGTCCCGGATTTGGTGGTTTGCTCACATCCCGCCGCATTATTTTTACTATTTCCGTGGGGATTGTCTTTCCGAAGTTCGCAATGACTCCATTCATGTGTCCCATTCCGACAATGCCCACGATATTGCAATAGTCGGTTCCCGTCAACTTGGTCGCCAGCAGTAGGTTGTGTGCTAATATTTGGTCACGTTCAGTTACAAATGCCCGATAAACGGATGGAAAATGGACACGAAGGTTCTTGAGGTAGTCAGCGTCACGATCCTTGTAAGCCTCCACGTCGTCAGCCGTTATCGCGGTCGCTGTGGGTGCACTAAAGATTTTCGTCAGCTTCAGTTTCTCTGCCAAACTGAGCGGATGCAAAGCACGCTGCATTGTAATGTCTATGGGTCGGTCGCCCAGAATTACTTTGCAATTTTTAAGTTTCAAGCATTCGGCCAGTGCACGACGGCATTCGCCGCCAGGTGCCACTCCCAATTGGCGAGTGATGTGCGCATTTGTTCGCAGGAAAGACACATAAAACATTCCATTAACTAAGCCCCGTTGGGCAACAATTTCTTTGATTTTTTCCGAATCTAAAGTTGATGCTTCTTTCAGGAGGGTATCTTCATCCACCTCGAGCATGTATTTTCGTTGCGGACATAACTCGAGCATCACCACCGCTGGTTTGGTATTGCGTATCACAAGAGAAACATCGTCTTGAGACTTTAAACTGAAGTGAACTGTGCCAATTAAAAAAACCTTGTGACCCTCTTTGCTTTTCAGCACCTCGACCGTCGGGGGAAGGTTCTTCTCAAAGTCTGCCTGATTTATGTAGATAGGAATAGGGGGCGAGGGAGGTTTCTTTTTTCCATTTTTCATTAAAAATTTTGAGCGAAAGGAAAAAAAATAATCGCCTTAATATGCTAAATAAATTTTGACTGATAGACGAACTACTTTGGTGTGTTTTTATTTACAGGTCTTGACGATTCTATGTACAACTATGTCTACTCGTTCACAAACAACGAAGTGGGTGGCCAACAACTGCTCAATATTCGGCCTTATGAGTTGGAGCAACTGGGCATGAAATCAATTGGACATCAGGAGATTGTCCTCGAGGCCGTTGAGAATCTTAGGAACTTTGTAAGTTCTTTATAAAATTTGTAACCATATCATAAAAGAAAGATACCTATTGGTAAGATGAGAAATACATAACTACATATGCCTCAATCTCCTATCACAAAAGGCAAGGTATTTTATAAAGTAGAGATCGAATACAGAATAAACGCGTTTAAAGCGCAAGTCAATAAGAAAAATCAATTATGGACCATCTTATCTTATGTCTACCAACTTCTGTTATATACAAATTAGAGCTATGTACATAACTGTACTTGTTGCAGGGTTATTTTCGGCACTTTTCTAGATTATTCAAAGTGACAACAGCAGTTACATTCAAAGTTGGTTAATATTTCTAATAGTTAAGGAAAAATACTATATTGTGCGCAGTTTAGTCCGCTATTAAGTAATTCGACGGTAATAATTGCTCAGCTAAAGCTATAGCATAAGAGTTGGTAGTTCGGTAGAATTATTTTCCTGTAACTTCTTAAGAAATGAAACTAGAATGATAAATTAGTTCGTGTTTCTAAGAGCACCCGCTTTGCTAGCTTAAATTGCATAAACAATTACTTTTTTGCGCATTTTATAATATAATAAAGCTACCACCAGTTACGCCTACGCGGAGTTTGTCTATATACATAGGTAGTAGAGCGGAAAACTTTGTTTGATGAATTCTTCATCGCTTATACGAATAGAAGAGTCCCGAACAGACCAACTAATGGAAGGGGAATCTGTAAGTAGAAAAACAAGATGTTGTGTAAATATTCGTGCATATTTGTCGTCTAAAATTTCCTGATTGTATGTTTGAAATATGTACATGAATAATCACACAATCTTTTTCGGGTTCACCCCAGTAAATGGCGATTCCATAAGAGAAGCAAGATGGGTGGATTCTGCAAATGAGATTGCTTGAGCTTTGGATGTTTTTATAACTTCGATTGCAGTCTCTTATTGTCACTAAATAGAAGGTAATCTTCTTAAGAATATTTAAAAATATACCCAAAACTTTGATGATCGTGTAGGGTAACCTAAATTTTTTGTAGTACGATCGATAAATCAGCTTGTACTCAAACTATTGGTCGCGTTCCCTGCTCAAGGATTGCTCAAATCCACTAGAAGATGGAACAGTTCGCCAGAATTAAATGACTTGTCCGTAAAAGTTGAAAAATTTGATGAACTGATTTGTTTTCATTTGCAAAGTTAAATAGGCTTTGAAACAAACTCCTAAACTCCTACCTTAGGTAGGTTTCATCAGGATTATTGTCTTATGAGAGCCTTGGGCTTTATGACTTCTCCTAGGAGTCTGTCTTACTCCAAAGCATATATTGTAATAATATTATCCTTTAATAAACTCCTGTTAATGATTTTGTCATACTCATTGTCTTTCTCTTTTTACTTTTGCTTTTTTTGTAGCATTATAACTTAGATAAAGAAAATTTGCAATTTTTGGCGCTGCATATGGCAACAGCGGCGCGCAATCTTTACCGGCAATTGGCAACACACTGTGATAGCGAAACGATAGAGACTCAAATTCTAAATGATATTGCGAGGACAATAGCTACGATTAAGCCAATAATTAGTTGGCTTGATCGAGCGCCCTTTCACGGGCAATTGCAATTTAACGAAATCCGCAAGAATATGCTTAAGCTGGGTGGAGAAATGGCAACAATGGGTCAACGTGATCGTTTCGTTGAAAATCCAGCAGAACAAATGAAAACAACAGCAGAGACACTGGCTAAACTGGGCGATTACATAATTCAAGATATCACCGATCCAATGCTTCTGCAACCGGCCTCTTTAAGTTTGGTTACATTAAAGAAACGAGAATCTGAATTGGGATTCAATATCGAACCAAGCTACCATGGGATACATAAGGTTACGGAAATAAAATACAATTCGCCAGCTCACAATTCGGGAAAGATCGAGGATGGTGACGAGATAGTTCAGATTAACTATCAAACTGTGGTGGGATGGCAATATAAAACGGTTATTATGCAATTAAGAGAGTCCCTGCCAGATGTGCTGCTAACACTGAAGAAACGGCCAAAGCACACAAAAATCTACGGACAAATTTATATGCAACCATACCGGCTGCCAAGTAAGAAACGTTCAATGGGTACTCGTTGGGGTGAAAATTTGCCGAGTCCACGAGCTGGTTTCCTGGCTGTGCCTGACTTCAATCTGCCATTGAAGATCAGCGAGAAAGCTGCATCTTCAGATACAGACTCAAGTTGTAGTGATATTCTAACACCGACTGATCCTAAGTCTGCGGAGAAGGAGATTCGCCTGTATTATCCAAAGCCGCGGGCGGTACTACAGCGTAGAAATACAATTTGCGGCGGTGAGCTATATTCGCAGAGGAATGTGAGTGGTGCTCCTCTATGGCATGAGCGGAAGAATAGCACACAGAACGGTGATCCTTCGTCGCCTAGTTTAAGGGATAAATCGGTTTCATTTGGTTTCGGCTTAGAAATTGCCCCACGACCGACAACTTGCCTGGGTATCTCTGGAAATGGAAAGCTTATCGGAATGAATAACAGTTTCTCACAGGAAATCAAACTGGGCGATTCAAAGAGAACAGCCGGGGAGGAGAAATCAAAGCCCGGCGTGAGTAAAGTCGTACGATTCGATGCAAATATGAAATACGAAGACTATCCTGTCGATCAGAAGTACACGTGCAATGTAGACAACACTATATTGGAAACATTTGAGCCGATACTGTTTGCTGATGAGGAAGAAGTGCCAGTGACTGTTATAGAAATAACGAGTGAGAAAGAAGTCAGCTCCAGTGAGAGTAAAGAAGAATTGACACCAGTTCCAACACCTACGCTACCGCCTTTAGCTATGAAGGAACCTTTAATACAAGCGTTAAATCATGTCACAATCGCGAGAAGAGGAAGACTAGATAAAAGCCACAGCACTCCGGCATATGATAATTCTGGCGAAGAATCAGACACGCCACCAGCAATAGAGCCGAGGAAAGAGTTTATTTTAACCACGCCTCCAGCTCCGCCACCACGTCCTAAGAAGCCGAGTGAAATAGCGCCTCTAATAGTTCCACCTCCTCCGCCAAAGCCTGTAAGCCTCATGCCTCCAGAGAAGGTGCAAGCGAAGTTAGCCGAAGCAACAACTTTGCCTGTAAATGTACCTAATCCAACGACAGTGGTTGAGGAATCAGAACTCCATACGCCAACAAAGACGAAGACGCTGACTTTGAAGAAGAAAAACAGTCTGATTGCCAAGCGTCGCAAGATAACGTTAAAAATCCTCGGCACTGGTGACATCCAGGGTCATTTGTATCGCCGGACGAAGGACAAGCACGGAGTTACATTCTGGGCGAAACTATATTTTGTCCTAATGGATACGAATCTGTATGGGTTTCGGACCAAGGAGGCATTGAAGGCGAATTGTTTCGTTTATCTTCCGGGCTTCACTGTTTCTCTTGCTAAGGTGGGTTTTTACTAATACTTGTAGTTTAGTTTTATTGACCTTTGTTCTTTACAGGAAGTCCATTCGAAGCCATTTGCCTTCAAAGTGTACCACCCCTCGAAGACGTTCTACTTCGCCGCCGAGTCCTTGGAGGCTCTCAATCAATGGATGGACTTTATCCGTCAGGCGACTTTGCAGCAAAAGATCGGCATAGCATCAAACTCAGATTCGGAGGTTCAATCAAAAGAGTTATTCTCAGAGACAGAGAGTTCAGGTGACGAAAGCGATACGATGAGTAAAAGTCTGTGTACACCTTCTCCAAGTGGCAATAAGGATTTTTTAGGATCAAAAAACTTCCAGCACCAGACACCAACGTCAAGCGTAAAGCACGATAAGAAATACCTGGGATCGTTAAGAAAATTCACAAAGAGTACGCTGCCTTTCAAGAGCAGTAGTGGCGATAAGAAACCCTCTAGTGACATTCCAGTACCAACAGAGCAGTATCGAAGCTATCGCAAGGTGCCTGGTGGAAGTTTTGGGATTCAAATTGGCGCCAATACACCAGGCTATACAGATCCGAACCTGCATCCCTTTCAAGCAAATTCGCCTGAGTATAATGCGAATGCCCCACCTCCCCTAACACCTAAAGTCACGCTATCGGCAAGTCGCAGTTCGGTGAGTGAGAGCAGTGTTCGACCACCACCCCCAGTGGCAATGAATAATCCTCCGCAAACCCCAACAGACTATGGCACCGCGCCTAGCGTCCTCTCAAAGAGCTACTCAACTGAGAGTAATAAAAAAGTGAAAAAGACAGTTCCCTACAACTTTATCCACGCATCGAACCCGAATTTGGTCGAATTTGATTATAAAACTTCGCAGAGCTTAGACTACTCACTTCCGAAAATCAATCCGGGAAACTCGTGGGACGCTCCACACAATTTGCACGTTCTAGTGACCCTGAAGGACCTCATGCTTCAAAAGCAACGAGAAGAGGCCCAGGAAATGTACAACAACCGAGTTGTGGTGGGCGTGGAGAAAAAAGATGAACGCAGTGAACGAAATGCCCAGCAAAAGGGTAAACCAGTTGCTGACAATCAACAGCCGGGTGAGACCGGTAAACTATCGAAAATACAAAGTCGTAGCCTGCCTAAGACGCCAGACTATGAGATGAGTTTTAAACCAGACGACGAAGATATTAAAAGGACACGCACAAAAGAGGGTCTGAAATTGAGAGACTTTGGCTACGAACTGATTTCTGGCGATGAACCCATCTCTGCCGATAGTAGGGCAAACAAAAATCCAACAGAACTGATGCGTTTACAGAAGATACGCCTGCAAAAACTCCAACTCATGCAACAAGCGGCAATGAAGACGACAAAAAAACACTCAAGTGGTAGTGAAAGCGATAAGACAAATCAACGTGGCGGTAGTTTTAAGAAGACCAAAGGCAAACTAGAAGCATTCAAGACGTCTAGTGAGCGTTTGTTTCAATTTAAACACTCGAGCAATGAATCAAAGAGTTTGACTTCGATGACATTGCCACTAAATAAAAAGTCATCACAAATGTACAACAGTCAGGGTAAAGTTGATCAGGGTTCAGGATCTTCAAGTGGCGGCGGTATAAAGAAAAGTCATACGTATAATAATGAGTTTAAAGACAAAAAGTACGAGGCACATCGAAAAAACTCAGCACCAATGCCGATACTATCGAAATTAAGCTTCACGTCGAGCAAGACGGCGAAAGAGAAGAAACTGCTGGGCTCGCCACGACTACATCGGGCAATCTTTGGAGGTAGGAATGCCGTCGGCAGTGCTGGTTCGTCGCAGGACTATGAACATGAAATTTTCTCGCCTGTGGAGTTCAGCAATAAGGTATGTTAAAAGCGGTTGCTTTAGAAGGTTAATGGTTTTGCTAAAGGCTTGCTGTAGGTAAACTATAAAAACAAAGGGGATATTCCCGACCTGAAATAGACTGGGAATGTTAAATGTTTTTGTCGGCGGCGTGTAGAGTGCCTCCGACAAGTGGCTTTTTTAAGACTTTCCTGATGTTCAGTATAGCTTAAAAGGATCTTGTTCATCATAATAAAAGTAATATTTTTCCTTCTCTTTACAGCCATATCCGGGGCCATCGACATCGGTTGATCATGCTGTTGTAATGCCATTGCCGCCTTTAATATTACCAGACAAGCCGACAACATCTAGTTCAGCCGTATTGGTTTCACCTGAATACCCCAATATGGAATGTCCACCAGTATTTGAACCAGAAACATATTCACTTAGTGATCCCAATGCAAGCTTAACACTTCTACGAAGACGCAACAACATTGAGGAGTCCTAGATTTATTAGAGATAAATTCTCCTGGTCACCAACCACCACCGTCAAGGCAATACTCAACTAACTACCAATACTCGGTATTTTCACCCATTATCAAATCAAAAAAAAAAAAAAAAAAACCCTCCACAATGGTAGAGCGTACTTGTGTCTACTGTGAGGTGCCTTATTAATTTAAAACATCACTCTTTTTCCCTGTATGATGGAGTATATGCCCAAAATATGACCACGACGACGACGACAACAACAATGATGACCGTTGCCAATGCTACATAATCCTTAGATAAAAAAAACACCATATTTGAACAATCGAATTTTTTATTCTAGATAAAACGAACCAGAAGAAGCATATATATCTAAATTTTTTTATTCCTTAGTTATTAAGCAAGACAAAGAGGATGCGAATTGGAAAATTTCGAAACTACTGTGATCATTAGAGTTGTTCATTGAAAATTAACTTTATTACTATTAACTTTGTGTTCTTATTTTGTCGTTGGTGTCTAATATTTTCTGTCTTCTCTTTTTTGGAGTATTTTTTTCCCCCGCCCCCCTGAACGTCTCGAGTATGATGCTTTCGAATGAGAATAAAAAAATGATTTGTATCTATTATTTATCACATATTTTTTTGTCAGTAGTGCCTTTTATTTTCCTAAAAACAAAAAACTAATAAACGAAAGCGCACATACCGAGCCGATAGCGATAGCGATAGCACGCACATGTAACGCACACCACTTTGTATTAGTAGTGATTTTGTTAGACTTATGCTGAAAATTATATATTAAAAATAAAAAAACAAGTAAAACAAAATATTGTTAACATGTAATCTGTTAAAAACAAAGTATTTAACGAATTATTAAAATTTATATTATATAAAGAAATTGTAATATTTTTAAGGTCTTCCGTAATACACCAAATTTAAAATTAAACAAAAAAAGTATATACATATATTATATGAATGAAATATTCCTTTTTCTAGTAGCAATGGTCGGCACGGTCAGTTAAAGTATGAGATTGAAAGATTAAGTCTTAATTGAGCTAGAATTTTGAGTTTGAGAATGGGCTTAAAGATTGAGTTCAGATTGAATCGAAAAGTGCTGACATGAGAAGTAAAATAAGTATTTATTGGTTGTATTTTCAAACATCAAATAAGCACATAAGCCATTGAAACTTGATAGCCACGTTATAACATACTCAATTGAGAAATTAGTTACAAAATTTGTAATCCTTTAGACGAAAATAACGTAAAAAGAATTATTCTTGAATAAAAAACCAGAAGGCTTATTTTGCTAAGCGAAGCAAGAAGTATTTGTTGGAAGCAAGAATTTGTTTCAATTGAGGAAAAACTTGTTAAATTCTTACGATATCAGTCTGATTGATTTTGGTGTCTGTCATTTTTCTCAAGAGCAGTCTAGGCCTACAGAATCCGTCGTGATAGGAATTTTTCTATCTATCACAGAACCCGTCGGAGAAGACACTTTTACTATGAAGTTCAAAGTACAGATTCTTTGACAACCTTTTTTCGGATTCGTAACGTAGAAGAATTTTCGTACATTTGTTGCGACGAATTCTGTAATAGGGGTATTTGCATTTGTGTTTAGGTCCGCTTTTCTTTGAGCGATTCTGCAGGAACCTTACTAGTGCTCGAAGGTCTGCCAAGTTTGCGCCTACAAACCCTTTTTAGTTTAACCGCTGCTTTACTAGTTCCCCAGTTTTTAATTGGGCCCAATTACTTCATAGTTTGGAGACATGAGCATCGTCCGTTAACTCCTTAGCAGTTAGTAAAATTAGGTTTTGCTTTTGGTATTGAGCAAAAGAATAAAACAGCAATAACCAATAATTAAAATTCTTGAACTCGAATACGACAGTCGAATCCGACTAAAGTCGCATCTTATCCGACCAAAGTCGTATCTTACGAACAAATATACGATTTTGTAATAACTAAATGCGACTATGGTAGGATTCGACTGTCATATTCATTTGTATTTCTCGTTAGTCAGACGATTTGTCAACCTGGGGAATTGCTCTGTATTGGTAACTCCGTTTTAGAATCTACATCATTTCTGGTACTAATTCTGTTAGGTTGGTCAGACAGTTGAACATCATGTGGGCCGTCGCTGCAGTGCGGCCATTGGAAATAATAATGCGCATCATGTGCCTTTAAATTCAAGGAATTCCTGTTAACTGAAGCTTTCTACACACTAATGTGCATGGAAGTTCGAATCGCAGAAAATATATACTAAAAAAGCTTTACGCGGCGAGCATTTGACCAACATTCATTGGTGTTACTACTCTGCTCTTCGGATACCGCATAAAATCATATGCCGCTTCTATATTTGCAGAAATCTGTACTATCACCCAACTAACATTAGAAAGACAGCATAATAAATTGAATATTTTTATTTATTTTGTTTACAAAAAAATACCACAAGCAGCGAATCAGTGTTATAATTTTTTTCCAGTAAAAAAACAAAACAATGACCTCAGCAAAAACCCCTTAAAGATGAGATGACGTGTTCTGAATTGTGGATCTTAGACCAGCTTCGTGATCACCTGCTCCACCTCCTCCTTCTTGTACATACGGAAGAGTGCATCAGGTGTCATGGTCATCACCTCGACGTTCGTTGAGTTTAGTTTCTCCTCCATTACCTGCTTGAGTGTGTTTAACGAGAGCTCTATAGCCTCATTCAGAGTCATCTCTGCGGTGTAGTTGTCCTGAAGATTTTGCTGTGCACCTTCACTGCCAGAACCAATTGCTTTAGCGCCATATCTGATGTACGTACCGGATGGATCCATGTGCCAGAGTTGAGGTTTGCCATCCTCGATGCCGGCGAAGAGAATAGCCACTCCAAATGGACGACTCATGGCCGAGCCACCGTCTCCACTGTCACCGAATTGAATGGCCAGAGTGGATACCGCTTGGGCACATGATTCAATCGTCATTCTTTCGTTATATACAAACCAGTGGTTCTGGCATTCGACACGAGCCCGATCGATGAGAGTACGTGCATCGGCCATCAGACCAGAAGTGGCGCAACCAATGTGCTTGTCAACTTCGGAGATCTTCTCCACGGTACCTGGTTCCATTAGGGGCGAGGTAATACGTTTCTCCACAGCCAAAACGACTCCTAAAGGGAGAGAGGTGTTAAAGAGTATCAGATTGAGTTTGTTTTTTTTTTGTTGGCTTACCCTCGGGAGTACAAATTCCAATGGCGGTCGAACCCAATTTAATCGCTTCGATGGCATATTCAACTTGGAAAAGACGACCTTCTGGCGAAAAGGTATTCACTCCTCTATCGTATTCAGACCGGGTAAGGAACATCTTTTACTGCGGGAACAAAAGAAGCAATTTTTGAGGTTAGTTCATGATACAGCAAAATGTTTGTATGATTTTCAGAAGTTTTATCGTATTTAAAAGGTTTTCTAATAAAATAAAAAGAATAAAGGAAGACTCACATTGGTTTAAATAAATAGAACTTGTGGTAAAAATGCAAATTGTAATGAAATTCACGGGAGGAAAATGACAAAACACTTTTTTGATTGCTTGTTGGTGTCGCCGTCGGCTGTCAAATTTTGGCAGCAGCTAGTCATGAGCAGGCATACCAAATGTGAAATGAGGAAACTCAAGCTTGCATATGGTTTGAGCATACGCTGAGATTTGGTGGATGTATGGAAGTCCACTTGACGGTTATTTTTAAACAAGAAATAGGTACTTGAAACAAAAGCTTGTTTTCTTCGTATTGTGTGAAATTATTTGGCCTTAGAACAGAGAATTTTTATCTTTTAAAATGTAGTTTACTAATAATTAGTAATTCTGAGGTGCTTCAGTTTGTGGATAACAAGTAGGTGAAGTTAGTTCGAATACTTTTAATCATTTATTGAAGTTTTTAATAATTTGTTAGCAAGATAGTTAAATATTCATTTAATTCTAAGTCTTTGTTTAAGATTTTAGTTCTTAGCGCATATATGGCTTAGTTTTGGGCCGTATACTTTGATTGCATTTTTTTTTTTACAGTCAATACTTGAAGAACGGAACAGAGTGGAAAAACATCCTCGCATCCGTTGAGGTTGTATACACCATATATCATTGGGAGTTTTGGTAGGCTAGATTCACGGAAGTTGATAAAAGTCCTCATTTGATTTCTATGATTGCCTTATAGATCCCTGGCTTCTATTTAGATGTCCTCTTTTAGTATCACTAGAGTTTTTGGCTTGTTCTTTTAGGCCCGTGACTTAAATAAACATAAAGAAAGAAGTTTATAATTAGTTGATAGTTGTACCAATACTTAGGTTATATTAGCGTGGCAGCTAGCGCACAGATACAGATGGGCACCAGCTCACTTAGGCCTAAAAGGCCCATTGTGATACCACCGAATCTGCAATAACCACAGCCAATTACTATAAACCACGACACTACAATGACAGACCAGTACAAATAGATTACCAGACACAATTACACTTAGGAGAGGTTCTGCCACTGAATCAGGAGAACCAACCGGAGTTTTTAATAAAGCGTAGAAGGTGCTTGATGGGTACACCCAGTCAGGTCACAGAGGTCGTCAAAGAAGAAGGACCCCAGGTGGAGGTTTCTTCTTGACGTTAAGCCAGGGCAGTTGCAGAGAAGATAAGGAATCCTTTCTTCTTCCTCCTTGTCCTTACAACTCCGTCAGAAATCGTTAGATGGGAGGCCCAGACGTTTAGCGTGCAGGCCTATTAGGCAGTGTCCCGTGAGGACTGGTTAAGGTTAGACCAGAGCTCACTCGAGAGCAAGGGGTATTGAGCCCAGCGAGCATTGGCCTTCCTTAAAGCATCAAGTTTGAGCAGGTGATTACAGGTAGCAATTGGCATGCCAATTCCAGTCCTTACGGATTCAGTTGGGAGGGTAGTTCCATTTTTCATCAGCTTTACAGTTCCCTGGGATATCCCTATGGCCTGGCACCCAGCATAGGTGAATCTTTTACGACCGTTGATGTGGTTGTGGGTGATTCCAGAGGTTTAATGGCTGCCTGACTGTCTGTGAAAATGCCAATATCCGTGGCAGATAGTACATTACACTTCAGCCATGACAGGGCTTCTTTAATTGCCATAATTTCCGCCTGAAAAAGCTACAATGATCAGGGAGGCGGAAGGAGATGCTTAAGTTAAGCATAGAGGAGTATACACCACCACCAACTCCGTCTGAGGTCTTAGATTTTGAATCGTTCCGACATTCACCTGCTCCACATCAGACCACGTTTCACGAGTAGGGATTGATGTACGGAAGTTCCGACCAAAGCTGAGTTTAGCGGGGGTGTAGTCAGTGGTTACCACAATGAGGTTAAATTCATTAAGAACGGAGGAGTGGCCGCAGTTGAGAGACAGCCACTGGAAAGAGGCCCACAAACGAGTTGCGGTTGTCTAGGGGCAGTAGGTGAAGAATGGTACCTAGAGCTGCAGAAGGACCAGTTCTTAGGGCTCCACATATGCAAATACATACAGCTCTTTGAACCAATACTTACTTTTTTTACTTCTATCACACTCCTCGCGAGTCTGCCTTTAAGTATCATTTTGTGAGTTTTGTTAGAAAATCGCCCTATGATTCTTACGTCAACTGATTTCGAATAGTGAATTGCAATATGCAAACAATCTGCATTTCTTTTTTGAAGTTTTTCAAGTGCTCAAATAGAAATGTAAATGAAAAAATATGTCTGAGGACAAAGTGTATTACAGTTGCTTCTTTTGAGCTTTACTTGCGCAGAGCATAAGTTGTATTACGCAGATGATCAACAAGCCCACTTGTCAGTCACAGCGTCCGTGGACTCTGGCATGCACTGAAGCTAATGATGACTTAAACGATTTCTTTACTTTTTTTGAGTGTCCTGTGAGTTTTCAATATATCCACATCACTAGATACCATCTATGTACACATTAAGATATCGAAAGACTTTTATAGAAAATCGGATATGATGTAAGTCTGGGACTGAGTATATAGCAACTGCTACCCTCTCTATAGTTGCGCAATATCCTACAAGTAAATTGATAGCTGGGATTAAATATATTAAACAAAGCAATCAAATTATCCCCAGGTGACGGAAAAGCTGCAAAGCCAATCCAATTCCAGCATGCGCCACTTCAATTCCATATTAGTTAGTTTTGAGTAGTAAAACCGGTAAGGTAGTCAATACAGGAGTTTTATTTTTACATTTTGCGGCTACGCTAGGTACACAAAACTTGTTTCACCATCTATCTAAGACATGAGGTTAATCTATCTTTGTTTTTTTTTTGCACAAAATTATCAAAGAGATAATGTAAGCACATCTTAAGAGTACTGTCGTTACTATGAATACAAATATGGCAAGATAAATATTCATTTGAAATATGGTAGGTACTTTATCTATCTATCTTGTATTTTGCTGCGACAACAAGCATACAGAATGAATGATGTGAAAGCGTGGGTAGTTAAAACCATTATCATAAAATAATATTCATTGGGAATAGGTCAGAAGTTAGTTCCTTGCGGTAGGTTCATTTGCAATTGTAATTATTTATTCATGGCGGGGCTGTGGTGCGAATTCGCGAGTTTCTTTCACACTTCAGACTAATTTGGGTGCATTTTTGGCGATTTGGTGAATACTCGGCTTAGGTTAGGTTAGGTAGATGGGTGCCTTGTGACCAGAACGTCACTGCTCACTTAGACCCACAATTCGGGTCCATTGTGCCCAATCATTTAACACTGGGTACGCTGTAATAAGGTCCGCTGTTAGAACCACCCAGATAGTAATACATATAAATGTCAGGAGGTCCACCAGCTCCACATTGCCTAAGTTCTCCAGCTCCAAGAAGAAATGACTGCCAAGAATTCTCTTTTTTCTAACAAATAGGGCAGGACAGTCACACAGCAGGTGACAAATAGATTCAATTTCTTCTTCGTCTCTGTAGCTTCTACAATATGACACAATGACCGGTAATTACGCCAGAAATGACGCCGTGCGTTATGACGACTGAGTTTAACCAGAGTTGATGATCTCATCTTGTTAAAAGCCGGCCATAGAGCTCTAGCCGTTACGCATGTATCCAGATGAATCCAGCATCTGTTTGCACGATCGATAGCTTTTAGTGAAGAGAACAATCTCCGTCTTTGAGGGGGTCACTCCCAATCCTCTGCTTTCGACCCAGTTATACACTAGCTGTAGTGAGAAAGAATACTCGGCTTAGAGCTGAAGTAAAATTCTCCTTCCATCTCTTCAGTTGATCCGCATCCGATATTAGTAACGAACTACAACCTCTTTGGTGATTCTGCAAACGGTTCTGCTGTCGCACCTCACTGTTGCTTCTTCTGCTTACGCGGCCAGCGCATTGATGTAATTGCACTTGTCATGTCTCAGGCTGCGCTAGGGATTCTAGCTCGATCCTCCCTGTTGCTGGAGCTGCTGCAATACGAGCTCTTAGCTGTTTTCGTTCGCTGATCCTTCTCTAGATATCCTCGGAAAGTCAAGCCCTATGGTTTCCCTGCGATCGACCGACAATCTTTTCAGCACCTGATGTGAAAACAGTTTTCACAGAACACCAATGGTCTTGGCAATGAGCTGCTGATTGTTTCCACTCCATGTGGTGTGAGATGGTCTCTTAGTTCTTGGCGCACTGTGGGAATTCTCAGTCGGGCTACATTGAGCCTAGGTATTCTTGTGTCGTTAGATCCTCTAACGGCAGCAGTGCGTAATTGGACAGTAGCTGATCTCGTACCAACCCCATGTCCGCTGCTCGTCTTTTTCGGACGTTAGGAAACTACTTCTAAAACAGCGACTGACGGCAAAATTCTCAATTTGGTTGGAGGTTGCTTGCCTGTCAGTTGACACCCAACTGATTTTTGTATGGCCTTGTGTTGAAAATGGTATTATTTTTTAAGCAGTAAACTTCAATTTATCTTTCAATTTATCTAAGTTTTTCTGCAATAAATATCTCTCTGTCATTCCGACGATAGATGTGTGAAATTTCACCTAAAACCTAATTATATGAACATGTTCGTTTGATTTCTTTTTAAATTTAATCATTAATCAATATTTTGCAAAAAAAAAAAAAAAACAAACAATTATTTTAAGGTTGCGCAATCCTCTAAATTCGGCGAGCATATACTCGCTATGTTCCACTTACCACCACGGATCCAAACAATGAAGGCTAACGAACCACCAGCAATCTAGCCACATCCACTCAGACCTTGAAAATCCTATCCCCAGAGAACTCAACCTCATGCCAAAAAACAATAACCATCGATAATTCACTTTTGTTTCCATTAATCAACGCTTTCATTAGACGATGATTAGCAAATATCGTGGCTACGGAGCGGTGCGGCGGCGCTACGAAGGTCATTGCTGCAATCAGGCCCTAATGCACAGATATCTTTTGATCATCTAACAGGTGCCTAAAATCAAATCCAAGATTGTAATTATAAACACTATGCAGTGCCCTCTGTGTTGGCTGCGCACAACCCATTTGGAAATGCAGATTATGTCAGCGCAGCCGCGGCGGCAGTGTCTACCAAACAACCAGCGAACGGATTATGAAACCGAACTGAATCAGAAATAGACCATAGGCGCATGAGTGCGCTCATTACTGCGCTCTAGCGATCGTCGCAATTGTCGGTATACGAGTAAAAAAACCTTTCGCTTCGTATGGAGGAAAGTATACCTATTGGATGCTATTGCTATATTCATATATAGATCAAATTCTCATCAGACAGGTGAGAGGACACAAACCAGGTTGAATTGCTGGCTACGGATACACACACTGCCTGTTACCTGTCATCGTTTGACCGAAAACAACGGTTTAACGATATTTTGCATGGCGGATTCGGATTCAGTTGATGCTTGGTCAAGATATGTGGTAATAGACATACGTGCGATGCATGCTTAAAGAAAGTAACGTCGGGAAATTGGCCAAAGTAGTATAAATAGACTTTGCGGTGGCAGCGGAGCGATTCTTATCGTCAATGGTCGGGTCTTAGCGCGGTTTCATATGAGAAAACGCAAAAAAAAAAAACACACACAACCAAGCTGTAGACAATTATTTTGTGTTATGCGAGCCAAATTTAAGCTTGTTATTGCAGAAAGAAGGTAGTACACGCGAGCGATGCTGTAAGAGGAAAGGTGTTGGTTATGTGCGAATAAGAGATAAACAAAGAAATAGGTCTTGGTTGAAGATGACTTGGCAGAGTTGGCACATTTGGCTGGAGATGCATTATTAATCATGCAATGGCTGGCAGGCAAATGGAATATGTTGTTATCTAAGCTCAGTGGATGGATGCCCATATTTTGGAATAGCCATAAATTTTGTATGGCGCCATAAATTAAATTTTATTACAACAATTGAGTTCTAAAAAAGTTGAAAATTACTAGTAAATCGTTTACAGTGCCAAAGCAATCTGTTGTGCAATAAGCTTCGGTCGATAAGGCAGTGTAGAGTGTTGCTGTATAAGTAGTTTTTATCGACCGATTTTGCCTATCCACTTGACGTTTACATTGTACATAGGCAAGTGATGTTTGTTGTCAATATATGTCGGTTCTGTTTTGCTCATAAATGACTTTGAATGTAGGTGTTGGGAAAGAGATGATTTTGAGCGACACTTATTTAACGACTCAAATCTCATGGAAATGCCATTAGATGTCATCACAGCAGAACTCTAGCTGCGGCGTAATACTGCAGTCAACTTTCCCCCTTCTAGGACTGAATTAGGCCAGAATCAGAGCCAGGGAGGAAGTCGTACTTTAATAGATAATTCCAAATACTAATAAATGGTTGGCAATAGAGTCTTCCTTACACTTGAAGCAACCGTAAATGTATTTCCTAAACAGAAACCTACGCTGTCCTAATGGCCATGAATTATATTGCAGGAAGGGTGTAAAGTTAAAAACAGTCAAGCTGTACTTAAGGCAGTGGTTAATAGTTTAAGTTAAGAATACAACAATTATTTGAACTCTGTTGCAGGACTAAACTCTCTGACTCTAGGTCATACTTGGAGTTCGAAAAAAGCTTCACAAAATTTAGAGAAACCCTTCCCAAGACCTAAAGCTGGAAAGTGATTCTTATGTCAGTGAAACTAACTTTTCTTCCAGGATCATGGATAGAGAGTTTGTGCCAGCCAACAAACATTGATTCCTTTTGATTTACCTCAATATCACAATCATAAGATAACAAAGTTCACTTACAATTTTGTAATTTTATGCCAGTCTTTTATTCTTATGTCACTTGGTAGTCAAATGCCTTTGACAGCATGGCACGTGATGCAATTTTTCACTTTTAATTTTATACAACCCAAGTAGTAATTAACATGTACAAGATGTATTTCCTGATATCACTTCTTTGGAGGTGAATGTTGTATGGAGCAACTATCTGTTAAAGATAAACTAGTCCTCAATTTTTTACGAATGAAAGACTTTATAATTGAAAGACACCAAGTTTTGCTAGAATGGAATGCAGGCATGTTTCTACAGATTTTATAATGAATGACCTTTTTGGATGTAACTTTTGGATACATTTGATTTTAGAAGTTAGAATTGTGCATGAACCCTATTCATTGATCTAGTTTACGCCAGAGAATTCGGTAAAGACCCTCAATACAATTAAACTTAATTCCTTTACGTTTGGATGTTTTGGGCGCTGTAATTGGTGAACTATAAATAGATCTGCTGTTGAGCCAATCTGCTACTTCTGCTTTATATGAGGTCTTTTGTTTTCAGTGTGTTCATTTTGAGCCCAACTTACGAGTATTTCGCCTCAGTTTCTAGATTGTGGGGCATCAGATGAAGGTCCATTACCTGATGTGAAAGAAGGAGCTTGTGTTTACGGACGATACCATTGTCCAACGAATTCCATAGTTGCCTTTCTTCAAAGTTGCACGGAGTACATAATAACAAACCACCAAACAGTGAGAGTATGAACCCTTGATGTAGTCGACCTTGAACTTCGGAGTCCTCCGATACCTTACCCTTATGTAAAACGTGACATTTACCACCCTCTTTTGAAGGCCTCTTGGGATGCCTGTTCTGCGCAAGACCAACCAGATACGATTCATTGCGGCGAAAGCCTACACTCAACGCACTACTCTATTATGATCCTTAAGGTGTTTATGTGGTCGTGTAGGAGAATTCAGAGGGCTACAACGAACGTCTGCCTTTTCGACGTCAAGAGTTTAAGTCTATGAATGAAAGAACTCGATTTCCCGCAATCCATCAAATTAGTCTTTTTTGAAAGCAACTAATGTGCCGATATATTTGGAGCCGCATCTGCTTCTTTACATGATATTGAGCTTCTGGTTCAGTTCTCTTTGTTGCTGAGGCCATGCCAGCAATATGGCTGACTGGAGCTGTCAGTAGTAATCCCAATCAATCACCAAGTAAATCCTCAAATCTGAAGAAGTCAGTCTTATCCTCTTATTGTTGGTACAATCCTTCGAGTAGCTTCATAGTCGATATTATATGCTCGAAAAGATTCCTAGCATTGACCTAGATACATAACAAATCTTCTCAGATTTCTTAATAAAACCCAAATCTAACATATAACAAAATTTAGTCGCAGTGGTGACATGACTTTAAAATAAGTTTGGCGAACTATAAAAATTTGCTGAGATAGTTTAGAAAAACAGTGCTAAACACTTGGTTTTGGCCTTTCCTTCTGAATCCAAAATTCAAAGCTCATATACGTATATGTATATGCAAATGTTTGTAAAGCCACTAGACAGTAACAATATCTAAACACTCACTTTACAATCTTAGACAACTTTCAAAATCATCGTTGCATGATGATGCTTCAACTAAATATTCCTGAAATTCAGCTGCAATTACGGAAGGAAAAGATAAGTAATTAAAGAAATAAATTTTATAAATTTAAAAGAAATATAACAACTTCCCAAATCTCTTCCAATTAAACTGCCATAAAATACTTATGTATACTTTCTCACTTTCCATCCGATTCCTCAACTGACGGATGCATGAAAATCTCCATTACTCAAAGCGGATACGACAGCTGTACCAAGCCTACCACAAAACCTATTAAACCGCTATTTATAAGAGCAAACTGTCGCCACCCCAGATCACTGCCACCAACTTCAGGTCATTGCAACTCCTGGCGCGACGGAAGCGAAATAAATACCAACCCAACACCCAAACAACAATGCCAAGTCCTCAAACCTATCTATCTATCGTAACTCTGAATCTCCTCGGGGACAGGTGTCTCTCTCTCATGTGCGAACCATGGTTGCACTAGTAGCGTCGATCACTCTTTGTTTCAAATATGGAGAAAGTATTGCGCAACGGTCTTTGTTATTGTACTAGCGTTGCTGTTGTAGCGTTTTAAATGAATTCAACTTATGCATGCTCTCGTTACTGCACACCAAACTCTGCTGTGGCGTAGGTAGGTATATATAAATTGTAGCTGGAATTTGGTTCATGCAAAAGCGTGCGTCCCTCGATCCACTGTACCACCGGATCGGTACCACCGCCACCACACCATCAGCCATTATTACCTACCACTTGCTACACAACACAATTTTTCGCAACACTCTCAGTGTCTTGCGCGAATGCAGTCCAAGAGCAACCATATTTCTTGTACCAGTGCACATAGGGGTACCCGTCATCATCTTCCTCTAAGTTTTAGTAGCTGCTTGTCCACTATAACTACAGCTGGACTTGGGTCTATCTATCTATCTATCCATCTATCTGGTGGATTACATTCGGTTGTAAGCTACACACACGGAACCGATAAAATCGAAATTTCATAACAATGCACAACGTTTGCTCCAAATAATTACTTAGATGGATGGGAAACTTCGCGCGCGCCGTTCAACTGGAAGACAATGTTATCGAGTGGACTCCACTGTTATTTTAGCAGAGATCGAGAGACTAGGCTTCTGTGATCTAAATGCGGTGACTCTGGCAGACTAAATGTTAGCGCATATGTGACAACGTCATCGAAAAGTCGTGATGCAGGAAAAAACCCGATCGATGTCTTGTCCATACCGAATGGACAGCCTCGAGACAGCTCCCTGAGGGGAGTGAAGAAGTGAAGAAGTGAAAAGTGATTGCGATTGCGCTTGCGCGCCTGCAACAGTGCACTACTTCCTAACAAATTACTGAACCATAGACGTTGGACTTTTTGGCCAGTTGATGGCCAGACTTCGTGTTCGAGGTTTTTAGTATTGATTTTCTGAAATCTCTCGAGCATGAGATTACATGAGTGCAGATATGATCACACGTCAGCAACTGGTATGTGATTAGGCTACTTCCGCAGCTCATACTTTTATGTGATCTCTTCAGTTGAATGTTGGTCAACGTCAATTAGCCAATTGAAAGTGTATTTAACGGAGTTACGAATGCGATAAATTTGAAATATTTTTAAAAAGATGCAACAAGGGTTTCATGGGCCATTAACATTATGCCATAATATCGAAAATGATTTAGTAAAGCAAGTGGTCAAAGAGATTGTGAAAGATACGTCATCTTTCTTTCTCCAAGCCGAAGTCGTGCTTGAGGAAGCCTACTTTGGGTGAACACGTGCAGAAAGCAGTACAGATCATCATGACTGAGGAGCTCCGCAGAAACAGAAAGAAAAACTTTAATGAAATCGACTACAAAGTTGCGACTAGTCAGACCCGTAGTCATGCAATAGATACTATCTATAGCAATAGTTTAACTGAAACAAGTTTGGCAGGATAGTTGGGTGATTAATCCAATCAATATGGTTTATTTCTTGATGCCCAATGTGTGTATTTCTATTTAATTAGATACTAATTTCCTTGATCTGAACTTGCATAGGTTTTGTAGGTTTCGTTGATTCAAGGACATGTCCTAATAATTTTGTTTTGAACTGACGCATACAATTTGGCGGGGGAATATAAGGTGGTGGTCAGATAAATGGAACATGTACTTCTAATAATAATCTGCAACTTTTTTTGACAGTTTATCTTTAGTTGGTTGTCAAGTTGTAGTGAGGTATAAGTGTTTGCTACTGTCGTCACTGTAAGTGGTCACAGTGGAGAGTATAGATAGATGTAAATCAAACCGGCCTGAAGCTTACGGCATTAGTGTTGCTATATTTTTCGATTGGGCAATATCAGGATATAAATTTTCAAGATAAATCTTGAGTAAACTAGTGGATTCTGCCCCTGGTTTAGTTATGAGAAAATGATGTTCGGCTGGATTATCGATGTTAGGTAGGGTGCCTTGTGACAAAAAAGTCACTAATCACGTAGACCAACAAAATGGGTCCATTTTCATGTTAAAATTTCAACTTGTGCTTGTAAAGTGGTCCTTTGTGCAGGTTAGTCAAAGAACAGGACTATACCGCGTCGCTTGTATCAGTACTACTCGAAGTTTATTACTTTCGCAATAATTGAGACAATGGTTCCAAAATGTCGAATATCTGATAAGTTCGGTCGTAGACTGATCATTTTTATTCGGCGGCGACGTCCCCTTGCTTATTCCTTAAACGAGGGGTCTGGACTTAAAACTAATTCATTCGAATGCGTGTTTAACAGGCCACGAGACGTGTTCAATTATCTCGTAAAAAAAAATTAAAAATTTCTCCGCACTCAACCATAGACAAACTTGCGTGATTATACCGCAGGTATAGTCATCATCACCTACTGTGAATTTTTTCCAAACACTATTGCCGATTAAACTATTCATTCCATCCATCGTCTATCGGAATCTTCTTCCTGCATCGGCGGCGCCGTCACGCAACCAGGACTTGATTGCACTCGTATTAATTTCAATACAAATCCAAAAGCATAACACTCACATTATTGGCTAATTGTAATCCAAATACGAGTGCGCGAACACACAAACTTTTATTTTCACTTTTGTGCTTTCCTTGTTCTTCATCGATATACCACAGGTGATTAATTTCACTTCGATATTATTTACTCAAATGTTAGTTCACCGCGCACCACTCATATGGGCTTCCTCCTGCTGCATTATAGTCTGGAAATTGCATGCAAGATTGGTACAGACCTGCTGCAGTGTGCTGCATACCACAACGATGTAGTTATGCAAGCCTCTGCTTTAAACTACAATAAACGATTACACTATGATGTATTCGTTGGATCTATGATTTTATAGCCTTTGATTGGGGAGGCTTGCTACTGGTTCGCTCTACGATCGACTAGCAAGTGCTCGAACAAAGGTTTTTAGGTGCACAATCGTGCCGTCGTCGTGTTTAACAAGAAAAGAAGTAGTACTCGTACATACCTGCCATGTTGACCGTTTCGATGCGACAGTTCTCGATCGCAATTAAAATTGATTGAAATCGAAACACGAGGATCGCGTGTTGGTAGAGCAAACTATCACACCATGTCGGCGGTGGTGGTGCGCATTCGATTAGGTAATCCGGTGCAATTCAATCCGAGTCGAGTAATTTAATCGTTCGATGGTGCAAGAGCAGTAGTGAGTGCACTAAAAGTCAAAGAGGCTTTGGGGACGAGATTCTAATGAATTGTCACAGACATCTTTGTCTTGTGTACAAACAATCGACACGGGGTACGACGTCACATAATGCACTCCCATTAGCATAATTATTTGTACAGCATTTGTTATAATAATATTTATGGATCGATGCGCAATAGTTCCATTTATAACTCAAGGTTAGCATTTGATTTGAAACAGACTAACTGATGGCAGTTGTAGAGGGCTTTGTTTGTTTCGGAGCCATTGCAACCCAAATGCATATGCATGGAGACAAACTTGTAATAACGGGAATTTTACAATTAATTAGTCATGCTATAATACCAAGTAGATAATAAAAAAAAAAAAAAAAAAGAGATTAAGTCATTTGGGCTGTCAAACGACGGCAAAAGATTGTCTAAGTATGGCACCGTATGTATGGGAATGTAATTGAGTAGAATGACCAAATGCAGTCTGTGGATATCGATGTGGATAGGTAGGTTCCCACGCAGTATTACTGGCGACAAATCAAGCTGCAGACTCAGCTTGTGCCATCAATATGAGTTATTGAATATATTAAGGGCTTACTAAAAAAATAAGACACAAGCTTAACCATAATAATTGGAGGACGGAGAGACCACCAGCATGTCATGGTTATCGATTAATGTACATTGACAATGTGATATCAGTTTCGAGAGACACACATTTCGATACACCGATAGATGACATTCAGTGGAGCCATCGAAGCTTCTGTCAATTATATCTTCATTCGATTGAAAGAAATGTAAAAATTATTGGAGTGTTGAATGTGAGGCATATCAAATTAGTACCTATTTGCATTCTTATTGCTATTAAGTTAGAACAAGTGACATTTAGACAAATAATAAAAAACAATTAGCAAGCACTGATTATTATTTTTATTTTAAATTGAATGGAGGAACTGAGCTCAAGGAAGGGTACTTAAGTACCAATTGTAAAACTGCGCGTAAATTTGAGTTGATGTGAAAATTGAGAAATCCTGTGCTTTGAAAGAGTAATAAAAAGGAAAATTTAAGTCTAAATAAATGGTGCTATAAATTATGAAACTTCATGTAGTGCACTAATGGTCTATGGAAATTATGTCGCTTTAACGTCAAATGTCGTTCTCCTCATGTTCCAGCAAACCGTAAACATTAATAGCTCATCGAAATGCGAATACGAACGAGTAAATATTCTCAAAATGTGACATTTCATTTACAGCAATTTTTTTTTAATTAGTCGCAATAATTTGTAAATCAAACTTGTCATTTACCAAAGAGAAAAAAAGAATTGTGAGGTTAAACTCTTTTGAATGTTTTGGTCGCCCACATCTGTGAAAAAGTTTTTAGTTGTTCATACGAAAGTAAACGACATTTAGCAAGGATATGCCTCGGTAGTTCTTATAAGACAAAGAACCAGCTCTTGAAGATGGGACATAGAGAGAACCGAAACTTCTGGAAATTTACTCCTCCCTTCGGATAGGGCATAGGTTATGTTAGGTTTGTGTATCTGTAACAAATTCCCATGGTTGTACTTACTCGTTATCCTTGTATACAAACCATCCTGATGTTCTGATGAAGTTCAGTAACATGTCAATATTGACGTTGGAGAGTTCTCCTAGATCCTGAAAGAAGTGCTTGCCGAAGAATTTGTACCTGGAATGTGTGTAGTGTCCTCTATAACCTCCTCATCGATGCATCCTCTACAGAGTTCTTCTTCCGTCCGACGTAGTTTCTTTAGGTGGTACCGCAGTATCCCCACGAGTATGGACAGTGAACGTCTGTCCTTGCGGATAATCCTCTCGGTCCTTGCTTTGTCAAAAGTTGGCCATAGTTGTTTTGCAGTTTTGCAAGTGTCTATGGACTTCCATCTCAAGTTCGCCTCTCTCATAGCCAGTTTCTCTGCTTCAAGCCTGAGAGCGCAGGGTGGGGTGCTTATGGAGAGGTCGGTCAGTTCAAGTGGGTGCGATGAAGCTTTCCTTGTTAATTCATCTGTTCTTTCATTTCCCGGGACGCCCTCGTGCCCAAGGACCAAGCAGAGTAGAACCTTGTGCTGTGTTCCAAGAACCTTAAGCTATTCGCGACAGAATTTCACACGCTTGGATTTTATTTCTATGGCAGTAATTGCTTTGATAGCTGCCTGGCTGTCGATAAAGAAAGTGATACCTTCTGGCGGTATTGTTCTTACGGCAGACTCCCGCGCCGCTGTTGTCACTGACAGGACCACCGCTTGGAAAACACTGCTGTGGTTTGGGAGTGGTATAGATCTGGATATACTCAGTGATTCGGAGAAGATTCCGGATCTTACACCGTTGTCCATTTTTGATCCATCAGTGTAAATAGCTATGGATTCGGCATTTGGTATGCGGCTGTCTTTCCATTCATCTCTGCTAGGGTAAGAAATGGTATTTGAAGTTATCCTTAAGGCACTGATGGCTGCTGTTGATCTCGTGTAGATGTCTAGCGGAGGCAGGTTGAGAATAGCCTCAAGACCCGCAGTTGGAGTGGTTCTCATCGCAAGGATGATAGGATAATAGGCATAAGACAGCAGCACTCTTATTTCTTCTGAAATTATCGTTTTTTACACATTGAAAAAATTTTGTGAGTTGTGAAATCAGAAGATAACCTTTTGTCACTTTACTGACAACATAGTAAATTAACATAATATTCTGCTCAAATTTAAGTCGTCTGCAAATAGTAGAATTCCAACAACATTGCATCCGATGACAACAATTTCCTTTGAAGAAATCCATGTTTATGATGAAACTTTTAAACACCAGAGTGATATATAGACAAACTCCAATGCTAATATAAAAATTTTGCACAATAAACAATTCATAATGAGCTCAGATGATGCATTAAGACAATATAATTACTATAACAAAGTTAAAAGAGAAAAAATAGAATAGACACGGAAGAAACCTATGATTTAAAAAATACATAATAAATGACTCCTATCTGTTCAATATGTTCCTAATTTGTCATCTTAGAATATGTTTTTGGCACTTCAAATTAAAGCAGTGTAACACCAAACAGGGTGTCTCTTGAATTTATGCGAAACAGTCTGTGAATGCAAATTTGAATCGGTAAAACATATATGTATATATACTTACTCATTTATTTATTATTATAGTTAACCTTAAGAAAAAGTATTTATAACCAAAAAATTTAATATTTATCTTGATCAATATGTAAAGTGACACCTTATCAGTGGGTTCATCAGTAAGTTCCTAAAATAGGAACAGGAAATCTACACTCTTTAGCGTGTCACTTATCAACACCTACCTCAAGCCTTATCTGAACATCTTCACAGCAAAAACAATTCGGTCACCCTGTGAAAAAGACCTTGCCGATGGGCGAAAGATACCATTATGCATCCATATGATATTTCATTTTTGACACTCTGATAGCATTTTTTTCTTTTAATTGCTGCGAACTACTTATTTTATGGGAAAAAAAGACAAAAGGAAATAAATTGAAACAAAAGCAGACAAAATGTCGAACAGATATGCAAACTAAACGTGACTCCAATAAAAGACACCACCAGTAGCGTAGACATTGTTATGCTAAACGTTTGTGCTAAAAAAAAAAGAAAATAAAGTTCGTGACTAGGTCGCACGTAGCAGCTATTTATGGTTGTTCATTTGCAAATTACACTTGTTTTGAAAAGTCCGTTAAAAGGCGAGGAGCTAGACTAAAAGGTGTGTACAACATGATATAAATCAAATGCTAGGTGTTTTTTGGGAAACGTCATTTGCATCAAGACACTTTTGCAATATGTTCGAAAATAAATAAAATATATTTTATTTTTTTAAAATTTGAAAGGGAATACTCCTAAGACACCTGAGGGCTGCAATTCTTCTGATCCACAATTGGCCCACATTTTTTCTGACGTGAAATTCCCAAGAAACCCATACTTACCCTTTATTTTTGGCCCGCAAATAATAACCATATATGAAAATCCTCACGTCGGTCGCCATTAACATTTATCCATAATTCGCTTCAAACAAATATTTGCAAAAAAAAAAAACATCATGCAAGAAAGACAATAAAAAAGGGAAGTAACTAATCAATCGAAACGAATTACCACGGAGGCTACAAATGACTTGGGAGGCTAGTGCTAAATTAACATAAATTATCAATACTGCGGCGGCGTGGCGCTTTCAATTTTGGCAGAACGAGCCATCATAGTCATCTTCATGGACAATTTGTAAAAAAAAAAAATGCTTTGTTAATAGACACAGAAGAATGTGCATAATAGATATTAAGACTATTAACGAGCCATTTTGTATTAATTTGATTTGTACAGATTAACATGAAAAGTAGTTGGCATATAACCAAGGCATACGAGATCTTATCAGTTTTTCTTTTATGAAATAAGATGGTTGTTAGGTCTTTGTTGGGAGCAACTTATGTATGTAATATTGTAATATTATGACATCAATCAAATTACAATAGAAATACTTTATAACATTTTGAAACGGAGGTCTTAATTTGAAGTTTGCTCATTTTTTAAAATTTAAAGCACTGCTCAAAATGCTTCCGTTCCGCCCTGGTCCGAGGCTTAAATTTGACAGGTCATTTGATTTGCAAAGAGCTTGGTGCCCACTATGATGGAATAGGAGCCTTTAATTTAAAACATAACTCTTTTATTATTATGCTTTTACTAAGCAAATATTTTCCGGTAAATAGCTGCTCATGAGCTTTTTACTCTATTAATGTACACAGAGTCAACCATGTTGTACAAAATCGGATGCATTTTCTAGGAACAACTCTAAGGTATAATTTATATTTATGTATGTCCGTTTATATATGATTTTTCCGTCATTTCTACTTCTATGCTCTTCAGGCAACGAATTGAAAAATAAAGGTTTGTTCTCGCACTGGCTAAAACTTATAGGTCCGTTCGCGAACCTTCCTTAAACAGCGAAATTTTTACAAAAAGCTGCTCGTGTACGGAAAATTTTCGTAGTTTTTCGCAGAAGAGAGCGCTCACGAGAGAGTAAGAAATTTCCCCTTGCTACGAATTTTATTGCAAGAGATTTCTGTGGGCTGGTTTATGAAAACTGTCAAAGCTGTCAAACCAGTGTATTTTCAACATTTTCTATCTTGAGTTCCTGTTTTCGTACGTCAAAATTTCGTAGGCTTTCACAGAAGAGAGCACACACGAGAGAACAAGAAATTTTCCCATGCTGCGAATTTAAGTGCAAGAAATTTCTTTGATTAAATTCATAAGTACTGCCAAATCATTGTGTTGGTGGGCAAAATAATTTGAAGCAAAACAATACAAAAAAATGTGCACGACTGGGTCGTACGTACTTGCACCTATGTGCTGTTAGTTAAAACTGAACAAGATTTTTATAAAAAAAAAAAATATTAGATATAAAAAAAATATTTTTAAAAATTTTGCATAAATTTAAATGCCACTTTTTATTAAAGATTACATTTTGCCCAAATTTCGATTTTCATGAAAATCCATTGAGTTTTAGCCGAGAAATAGCCATATTTCTAAAATCAGTTAATAAGAAAAATACCGTTATATGTATTTTTAGCCAAAAACGTGGTACGCCATCTTATAGCATTTGTCTAGACAAACTCGAATATAAAATTTAATCAAAATCGTTAGAGCCGTTTTCGAGAAAATCGTCTTTTTGTGAAATTGGCCCTAAGTAAAGTACCGTTAATAACGGGGCTAGAACAAAAATTCCGATTTCGCCTCGAATTGCGACCCTACAGAGCTCAGATATGAAGTTTGAAGCAAATCGGTCCAGCCGTTTAGGCTGCAGTCCAGCGTACATACACACAGACAGACAGACAGACAGACAGACAGACAGACCGACAGACAGACAGACAGACAGACAGAATTGGCAGACCCACTTTTTCGAGCTTCTCTATCATCGTAATGTCAGAATTCATTGTTATCTCGAGGTCGAATTTTTTCACGAATCCAAAACTTGCCCTATACTACGTATCGGTGCAAGTAAAAAATTGAAGTTTCAACACGTTCTCGTTTGTGGACATTTGTGGCCATTTCTCTGAGATAATTTTACTCCCACTCTTAGAAATTTTACAAGCTGCGAATTACGGCGTAGAAAAAAATTTGGGAACAGACCCAAAGAAAATAGACAAACAAAGTAAAATTACAAACAAGGAGAATAAGAAGTCAAAGCTGTGATTTGCGGTTTAAAACTTAGTTGAAATATGGTGACTAGCAAGGGGCTCCCCCTCGCGCCATAACTCTACTCATTACCACAAATAACCAATTATTACATAGTCCGCTTCGAGGGATCTTCTCCTTAACCTAACAATTTTACACTGGTGAGCGAGAATGTGTCAGTGATTTTCCCTGTTCTTGATTTTCACAGATAGTGCTTTTCACTAACACATTCTCGCTCATCAGTGTAAAAGCTTTTAGATCTTCTCCCTAACCTCCGAAGTAGACTATCTAATATAGGTTATTTGTGTTCCATTACACTAAACTTTAATTTCCTCCGCTTATAAAAAGAAAAAAGTGATTTCCAATTGTGATCTGCCAACATCTGATATATGACAGTTCAATAATTTGTTAGATATGATCCCAAAATATCTAACAAATTTGGATTTTTTTCTAATGGTCTAAGCTTTTTAATTTATAAATTTTAAGGGAGAAGAAGAAAAAAAGTTTAGGAAGCTAAAGCACCACCTGCATACGGCAGACTTTATGTATGCCTCTGCCTCTGCTCTGCCAGATTGATTATATTATATGAAAATGGGTACCTTCATATTCACCATTTCGGTGAAAGAGGCGAACGTTAAAAGTAACTTTAAGCGTCAGAGACAAGTACAGTCGTAATCCTAGTCGTCTGTTGTAAGTGGTAACAATTTGCTAGTGAGCAGAACAATTACGAGCCCAAACGATTACGAATATGGCGGAGTGAATGGTGTTGCTAGGGTTGTATTATCAATTTACCTGTGCTTTACTTTTACCAAATTATAGTAGGGAAATGAAGCAGAATCCATAGATATAATTTTCACTTTATTTGAAACGATTTAGAGCTTTATCTTTACCTTCAGTTTGTTACACTTGCTTGAAAGAAAACGTAATGTAGAAGTAAATTATACCCAGTAACAAAAGTAAAGCCAACTGACAGAATTTACAAAAATAGAAATTAGGGAAATTGTTTTCTCACTTTTGATGAGAATAATGAAATATGTAAATAGCTACATGAAAAATTTGATATATGTATGCAAGAACATATATATGAAAAAGGCGTTTTTGTAGAGGTTAGGTTCTTAAACTGGCAACAATATTTCTACAGATTGTCAATTTGACAGTTGAAATTTTATTTGTGGTAACTATGTTTTGCCATTTTACGATTGGTAGATTTACGCGTACAAATTGTGCAGAATTATTTTGACAACATGGTTCATGGACATAATTGTCTTTCTGAGCAGGTTATTCGAAACACGATGAATCGTTTTCGCACCATAGTGTACATATGAAAGAAACCATTTTTAGCAAGCAATTTGCCAACGACTATACCGTCAAAAGTGGGGTTTGAAGTCAGCACAATTGTCAGAACAAAGATTATATACGGTTCTGTAGGTAAACTGGCTCCCTGTATCACCAGAGCAATGAAATCATGCCCGACGACGCGACGGCACTATGAACATTGTTTAGCCCAACACCATTAAACGTTACATTACAAAAAAACTGAAGATTATTTACAGACACAACAAAATGAAATTGACAAATTCATAGCCCTAAAAATTTGGTAGCTGCGCTCAGGAGGTTTTTATCATCTTCAGGAAATTTTGACCTCAAGGAAGAAGAGAGGAGAAACTCCATACTCCAAATCTGGTGAAAAGGTAGCTGCTAATTGAACAGATGGTTGTACTGAAGCAAGGGTATACGGGCTCAAGTTTCTACCCTCTTCTACGCCGAAGTTTATTTTGAACTATACGGACAAAAGCCTGCTGAAGAATACTAACTGACTGTTTGTTGGCGTGGTACCCAGCTTCGGAGTACTATATAAAGTGTAACACAAGGAGAAACCAAAGGCCAACCATGTGGCTAAAGACAAGTGAACTTAAAAGCGCTTCATAACCTCTCAAGCACCAAAAATAAAGTTCTGAAAGGCTCCAGAAATATTCGGCGTTCCTTAGATATAGTGGGGAACCAGGTTCATGCCAAGTATTGCTTACACCTTTCGCATGGTTTGGAATTAGACTTGTAGATGTCTTCGCTAAGACCAATTGGATCTTTCTGATCCCTGGTCTTCGATGTGATTTGCAAGATTTGTCCGATCTCAGTCAATCACTTGTAATCTTTATTGACAGCAATTGCTGTTAAAATAATTTAATTCCATTAATGAAGAACTGTCTCTAGACGCCACTTTAAGCCATCATAACAATCAACTCCAACAATCCACGGATTGTTAATATCAAAAATAAAAACTTTGTAACAAAAGAACAAAATCACCATCAAAAGCTGAGTGACTTTCACATGAAATTCCTTAATTTTCTTAACGTCAACTTGATTATCTTTAGCACTTTCTCCCAAACAAAGACTCTAATTTGCATAATCTCATAATTCTACACTTGTGCTACTTACATTTCTTCTATCAAAGTCTATATATTTTCCAATAGCAATCCAATCATTATTGAAAGCAATTTTCTACGAATTGCTCAAGAGGTAATTAATTTATCAACTCAAGCATGTTCTACTGGCTGAAGATTTTTTTTTTTTTTAACAAGGAGCTAGGTGTTGTGTAAATAATTTAAGTGATGTCAAAAACCTTTTTGTAAACTTATACTTTGCATCTGATTCAGGTACAGCAAATGTGCAAGAGTCATAGGATAAAAACCTAAATGAGTACCACTTAACCTTAACATACCACAAAGTACTGCCGCCTTAATCCCTCTGCTCGAAATCCATAATAAATTGGATCAATTTCATAATTTCCGATATTCAAATAGGGTTTATAGGATGACTTAAGCAACTGTCTGTCATTGTTATTATTATTTTTAGTATTTTTTCAAAAGCAAGGTCGAATATTGTCTGCAAGTCTGGATGCATTTTTTTTTTCTTCTCCGAACTGACCTTGACCGCCTATGATTAGTTTTCTATCAGATTTTCCACATTAAGGTCTCCATATTTCTAACTGTATCCGATCTCAATTATTATTTCAATACATTGCATAACAAAGAAAAATAGATCCATTATATGTTTGAGGTTTTTTTTTGTTGTTTTTTTTTTTTTTTTTGTTAAGGTACTAACAACCCACTTGGCCCAAATCGTGACGAATCTCAATCATCAAATCAAAACAAAATCGGCTTTTCTTTTGCAGATACCTTGGACCATATTTGTGTGACAATAGATTTTGGTTTATGGATTCAGTAGTTGATGGCACCCTAGGGAACAAAATAGGGAATAGGTGTATATTCAAATCTATACCACAACCGATTTGAATTTCGATATTCTTCAACGCCAAACGAATGGATGGATTTTCCCACCATCTAACCATCATCATCAACCACCACCACTAACCACGACCATCGGCAGCAGAAACAACAACAAACCAACAACACAAGCCAGCCAGCTGATCAACATGGTAGGAGAATGGTAAAAGCTATCTGTATATATACCAGGTTGCACTTGGAAATTGAATCAGTACCAACTTGGATCTCATTTTGGGTTAAACAGTTTCTTTTAGAATAATATTCCTCTCGTTGCCAAAACAAAAGTGAAACAGCTCAACATGCGAATGGTAATAACAACAAAAAAAAAAAAAGGCTCAGCTTTACTCCTTAAAGTGTGCTTAAAGTGTAAAAATTTAAAAAAGAAGATAAAGAAAAAAAAAATATACATAGTTCCCCATTTTTGCTAATACGGATTACAATTTGAGTGTTTGGTTACCGAAGACCTCCTGCCGACTATGTAATACCCACCTGGAGATGCAGTGCATGCAATGAATCGAAAGTGAAATGAATTGGATTACCGCATCGTCTCACTCTCAACCGGTTTACGGTTTCATAACAACAGCAGCAAAAAGGATATAACTCTCTTCTCGGCGCGCTCTAAATGTTTTCCGTGTTTATTGTGCATAATTAATAGTCTCTAATGCATTTCTTTTCTTTCTATTTTTTTCTTCCTTGTAGTTCATTATACCTTGTCTCGCATTGTGCGTGGCATTGGCCAGCGGTTCGGCCGAAAATGCAGCAGCAGCAGCTGGCGCCCCTGAAGCCGAAGATAAGTCATCATCGGTGGCCGCTGATGCCGCACCCAATGAGGAATCAAAGAATCTAGAAAAACGTGGATTATACCTTGGAGACTATGGTCATTCGCATCATCATCATGAGCATATTAAGACCATCACCATCGAGAAGAAAGTCCCAGTACCATACACTGTAACCAAGCATGTTCCTTATACCGTGGAAAAGAAAGTGCCCTACGAGGTTAAAGTTTCAGTTCCACAGCCCTACTACGTTGAGAAGAAGGTGCCAGTACATGTTAAGGAATACGTTAAGGTTCCAGTGCATGTCCCAAAACCATACATTGTCGAAAAGAAAGTACCATATGAAGTCAAATACCCCGTAGACAAGCCATACGAAGTCAAGGTGCACGTTCCCCAACCCTACGAAGTGATCAAGAAGATCCCATATGAAGTTAAGGTACCAGTGCCACAACCCTACGAAGTCATCAAGAAGGTCCCATATGAGGTGAAAGTTGAGGTACCAGTACCAAAACCATACGAAGTCATCAAGAAGGTCCCATACGAAGTCAAGGTCCCAGTTGAGAGGCCATACCCAGTTGAAGTACCAAAACCATACCCAGTTGAGGTTGAGAAACCATATCCCGTCGTTGTCGAAAAGAAGGTCCCATATGAGGTGAAAGTTCCAGTCGACAAACCATACAAGGTCTACGTTGAGAAACCATACCCAGTCCATGTTAAGGTACCAGTACCACAACCCTACCCAGTAGAGAAGAAGGTACCATATACCGTTGAGAAGCCAGTCCCCTATGAGGTTAAGGTACCAATCGACAAACCATACCCAGTGTACTCTGAAGTTAAGGTACCCGTACACAAGGAGATCCCAGTCGCTGAGAAGTACCCAGTCGAAGTGCCAATCTTCCAAAAGGAGGAACACCATTCCTACTCCTCCCATGGACACCATGAATAGTGAGTTTGCAAGAAGGGCCTTAACCTGAAGAACACCTCCCTAGAAAACTTTTCCTTTTGTTTATTTTATCCCAATTTTTCAAATAGCCCTTCTTATTCGTCTTATTCTTCTTATCATCATTAAATGAAACGAAAAAAAATGCCTAAAAAAAAAAAATACAAAAAAAAACTTAAAAAAAAAAAAAATGATGAAAATTCTGTCCCGGAAGTGGGGCACTTGATGTGCAGTACTTCCTAAAGACGTTGAGCTGACTTAAAGCGGTATTTGTTCTAAACCCCCCTCAAAAGAACACCGCTCTTTGTATTATAAACCAAATGTGTTATACTTTTATATTGTATTGTACGAGATGAAACTATTTTAATTTTGTTTTTATAGATAAAAGAAAATTAAGTAAAAAAATTATAAAAAAAAATCCAATCGTTCTTTTTATTACTTTCTTGCATTACAGTCAACTAGAAACCTGAACGGGCTATGTTCTTTATGTCAAATAGAAATCAAGTAGTACAAAAGAGTGCATTCAAAGATTTGATAATCGCTTCGAATTCGAATTTGAAAAAGAAGTCGAAATTCGATATGCAAAACCAAATTCGTGCTTCTTTGTTCAAAATTTACTGATAAAAAACATTCAATCGTTCAGTTTTTTTGTAAAGATTATCTAAATTTTGGTGAAGAAAAAAAAAATATCAAAATTTATATCTAAATCGTTTCATCGCTGGCCTACATCAACTTTCAAGTTGCTGCAATAGTAGCATCAAAATAAAAACCAGTCCATATGCAGGAAGCAACTAACTACAAGTCTGACTTAAGATAAGTCAGTATTTCTGCATCAAAGTCTGGTTTAAGATGGTGAAAGTGATGATAATGATTGTGTGTTGGAAGGGCGCCCCCCCATGGAGGAAGTGGAATCAAAGCGCAAGCTCTCGCTCAACACTGCAATTAATTGTGGCAAAAGTCCGGTCTATCGCTCGCTGCGCGATTATTCTCATTTTCGATTATGCAACTGTCAGTGGGTTGCGTCATATGGTTTTATTGTGTTTTATAGGCGAAAAAAAACTAAACAAGAAACAACCCGTAAAGAAGATGGTCAAACAAAAAAAAAAGGAGAAGAGAAGAAACCGAGGAAGACTAATATGAGGAACAGATGGTTGGGTTTTTTTTTTTCCTTTTGATTCGTTCATAATAATGGGAGTCGTCGGTTGAGTCTATCGCGCGCGGTTTTTAATGAGCGATGATTTGTCGGTGCATGACAGGTTGATAATAATTCTTGTTACATCAGACATTGTGGTGAATACAGCGTCTCTCTTTGCTATAAGTGACAGGTTTGTTGATTGTGTTTTGTTTGGCACTTGAAGTTATTTGTCTCGATTTTGGAGACCAGTTAGTTGATGAGGTGTAGAGAAACGTAATTAATACATCATTGCATTGACTAAATTGAGTTGTAGGGGGTCTTTGTTAGTCGTTTTATTATTATTTTTATTTTTTATTTTTTTTTGTGCAAAAATTGATCAAAAGAAGTGGGTCGGGGGTACTTGCATAAGAGTATACAACTTAATGAAATGTTTTTGAACGAATATTTGTAAAAAAATAACATTTGGACCATGGCGACGTGCTGTTGTTGTGCAAGGTTGAGGAGTTTTCCCAATTGGTAGGAGTGGAAACACTTGAGAAAAAGTGTAATCTGCGGTTAATAAGTGCGGAACGACCTTAATGAAGAAAACGTTGGCTTTAGAGATTCAAAATTTGAAATTCCTCGCCAATTTGAGATGAGCAGCTGTGTGCAATGTACCGTAAACATTTGGTTCAATAAAATTAAAGCTCATCAAGCGTTAAGATAAGGTCTTTGAGCTTAGATATTTGGTAATTGGGAAATGGCCGAAAACGAAGCTTCGAATCAAGTGGCGTATCAAAACGAGGTTTATTTTGTGGTAACGAAGTTTAAAGAAAGAAATTTGCGGTTATCTGGATTATTTAGTTTAGCCAAGCTTGAGTGGGCTTGACGCTTAATTGGATCGTTGGTACATACTACTAAAATAGTTAAAACGAAGAAATGATGTGCAATAAGTCACAAGCAGTCTATTAAGGGCTAAAGCTCAGTTTCTCTCAACTATTCATGTCAAGAACGGTGAACATTTTCGTACAAACCACATGGAATTAATTTATATATACCTGGACAGATACTTATATACTAATAGATAGCTTTACATATGTATGTACATATATGCAAGAGGGAGCTCAAATTTTGCTCGCACTATAACAAATTAGTAGGTTATAAAATCGTGCAGTAAAGAAACGATAGGAAGAGGTTTACTGAACGTTAAATAAGTTCAAGAGACTATCGGAAGAAGGTTTCAGGAGTGAATAATAGCATGACCTAGTAATATTTAGCTCAAAACGAAGTCGAAATGCTATTTTATGAACGTTGAACGGAATGCAAGACTTGGCTATCTACGGTGATCTTTTTTTCTTTCTGGGTCTAGTAAGTGAAGGACCTTCCTTGATAATTTGAGGTAAAATTATGATGGAACTTACTTGTCACAATATGAAGTTCGAAAGGTTTGTACCTTTTTTGAAATATGTTAGATTCCTTGTGTATGTGGATAATGATAGGATATTGCCTACTGATATGTTAAAAGTGTGGATGGGCTGCTGTAATGAAATCAACGAACTGAAGGACATGGCCATATAATATGTAGGTACATAATAAACTACCATAGCATCAAAGTGTTCCTTAAAAGCACAGCTTACATATTCATTTCACCTAAACTACCCATAAAAACGATTCTGTTCTGTGATTATGTAGTACAGGGGTGGAATCAGCTAAGGTGATTTGTGATAATTAAAAATTATCAGAACATTTTTTAGCTCTGTGTATTGTGATCACCAAAAAATTTGAAGGAGCAGGCAGCACTTGACTGCAGAACATCAAAATACTGTTACTAAGTTTCAAAACATCGAAAAACTGCCATTAAATTTTGATTTCATTTATTCGACTGTATAAAAGAAGAATAAAATGTTGAATAGTATGTAAATATATTATTAAGTATTAATGTGTACACATCTTTAGGACTCAAGTGAATAAAACGCAAATAGCGTTATCGTTAGCGCTTCTGTACGGAGTTAGCAAGAATGGTTCTGAAGGGTAGCCAGTATCACCTACAATTAAGAAGAAAATTGGTTAGATAAGAATTAGAATAAATACCCTTTTACCGAGTAGCCATGAAGAGTTTCTGGCAATAACATAAACGGCTTCCAATTCCGCTCTCTCGTTATTTTATCCCCGAAAACTATCGTGATCATTTCCACCATATCTCGCGTTTATTATTCTTGAATTTTTATCAGAAATCTAAGATAGAAATTGTAGGAGGTTTTCTTATGTGTGCAAAAAGGTAACTTACAACCATGGCATTAAAAAAAAAAGAGATTCAGCGAAATGCTTGTTGTTTTATGCAAATTATAAAATATTACATATATTACACACTTACATTGCATTTGGTAGCGCAAGGGATATCTGATTTGTTTCTTAGCTGAGTCCTTAGCAAACGCACACTTCTATGGTTTTCTTTGTCCTCGTCATCACTGCTTGAACTTAAAAATAATTCCATTGAGGTAAACATTTTCTGTGGTCTCTAAACCCAAATGGAATCGCAAATTGTATGAAAGTGACTCCTCTTCAGCTGTCACAAGGAATTGATCACTAAAATGTGATTATCACAGTATCTATCACCTTACATGGAGCAAAAACAAAAAATGTGACTTATCACAAATCACCTTAGCCGATTCCACCCCAGAGTCAGTGAACAATGCTACTGTGAGCGAAATTTTGGTTTCAAATTTCAAATTTAAATTCAAAATTAGACAACTTAGGGCCGATTTTTCAATCGCCGGATGAGTAATCAGATAACACAAAAATACATTTTTCAATAGGCGTATAGCACTTATTCTAGGTATATATATATCAGTTATCTGCCGAAGAAAATTATCTGGTCATCAGTTAGCTGGATAAACTTTAACTGACTGTTTATGAACTGTCAAAAGTGAGAATTTTAAATTTTTTGTCTGCTATAGCTCTAACATATACGATTGTCACTGTAACTATCTCTTTTTCATTTCAGTTTCGTGAAGTTAGACACAATTGAGCTTGACAACATCGTTTAATTACAATCTAGGAGTTATTCGATGATTGAAAAACCAACATCTACTTATCTGGTAGATAAAGACTGTTTAACTGACGATTGAAAAATTGGCTCTTAGTTTACTCAACAGTTTGATCGTATTCCAAAATAATGACAAAATGATTGCATACTCCAAGGAGTTCATTTAACCAACAATTCGATGCCCCTAGGTGTATACTGCAATATAAGTGATTTAAACAAGAATCGCAGTTTGAGAGCCTTAAGATCATTTGGTACATATGTTGACTCTAGATCTAGAAGAAATTTGAAACTGAAGCTATTTGATTCTGTATTTCTTTGGTATTCACTTATCAACTGAAATCCAACTTAAATTGAAGATCAAAGTAGCAGAGACACATTGACACAGCAACAACTACTACAACAGAGGAGATATAAATAGACAGATGTTACAATGTGAAACACATTGGCACTTCGACAGGAAATGACAAACGCAGCCAGTGCTGCCATTTCTACTGTCCTTACAGGAGACTACTTTTTTTTTATCCAATCTACTGCTCCTGTTTCCCTAAATTCTCCTGTTTTTTGGTCTATTTGTTTGGCTTTTCAACTTTTAACATATCTACAATTGAAGATTGAGGAAGATCTTTAAGTCTGAGTCCTGAGACCTTTTAAGATCCTATGTATATCACCCTCTCAGTCAATTTTGGATTGTATTTTGGCTTACATTTCGTTACCAACTAGGAATTGCTCAGAGATAAAGGTCGTGAATGCTATTTAAGTTTTTCCAGTACGCAGACCACAAATAACCCATTAATAAATAGTCCACTCCCCCCACTCTTCCCTAAAACACCAAAAATTGAGCGTAAGAATATCCTCTCTTTATTTCGTATCGGTGAATACGTGTGATGAAAGATTTGAAGTTTAATCAACTCATCTACAGGTCCAAAAAACGGATTATGTAGCTGGGGTGTTAACATCGAACTCTTGACGAGGTGAAGATCTATTTTTATTTGTATACATTTCCGATTAAAATTTAATTTCTCTAGCAAGGCAATTTGCTGCAAAAGAAAATAATTACAATTTTGCCCCATTTTTGTCACTAAAAAAAAGGGAATTGGAGATGTAAATTTCCTATCTGCCCACACTAAACAAAGGTGGTGAGCCGTGGGGGCTGTGTTTGGAAAGTGCGGTGGTGAATTTAGGATGTAAAAAAATATTTTTCGTATAATAATTTATAAATGTGTCGAGAAATAAAAATATTTGTATTATGGAACTATAGAATTGTTGCAAGTGCATGCGTATTTCTTTCTTATTTTATTTATGTAATAATTATTTGTTGTTTGATTATTTTACTTGTGATATATATTTACTTGTGAAATAGTTTTATTTATCGTATGCTTTAGCTTTTTTTCCCATTAATTTGTTTATTGTTCAAAGTATATATACTTACAAGATTATGTTTGCGTTGGAATTATATGTGCTCGAAAAACCAAAAGAATTAAAATAAACTTCAGTTCGATTATTTTCATAAAAAAAATCGTATTATATATTTAGAGAGTTAAAAACAGATCATAGATTAATATTGTAAGTTTATGATAAATTTTACAGACGACTAGTGGTCAACAATAGAATCGTTTGATTCGAACATGTTCAAAGTCTTGGTTTTGAAATTGTATAGTACTTAAATGAAGAAATAAGTCTAATTCTTCTGTTTGGATTTAGTTTATTGCTAATACATTTTATTAGGTTAAATATGTGCTTTTCAAAACCCAACACCTACTTGAGTAAAGTTGGGTTATTGACGATTCCGTCAGGATTTTAAATGTTATATGATTTTGTTTAAAATATTTAGTTATATAATTTTATAATAGTTTTGTCCAATCTGTCTGAATATCATGATAAAAAATAAAAAGAGTTTCGCTGTACTCGAATTAGTGAGTTTTTTATACTTTTTTTAACCAGAAATATCAAACCTTACACAATCGCCACTTTTTAACATTCTGTTTATACACAAGATAAGTTTTACCTATCACACATACATTTCCTGTTATTAAACATTTTTTTGTTTTTATTCGAACTAAAATATATGATAAACGTACTTGATATTTGTTCAAAGTACAAAACGGAAGCAATTAAATTATTTTTGGGTATGTTGTGATACATAAATATGTTTTTATTTAGTTTCCAATTTAAAAACTAGCATAAACGTTTGAAAAAAGACGTTAAATTTTAAATTTTATATTTTTAACAGATTCACCACGAAACGAAAAATATTTCCCGTAGTTGTTTATTGAACATAGCATCCTCTCCCCAATTTCTTAATTTCTCTCAATTTTCCGATTTTTTTTCTTTAAAATTCCTCTCCCATGTGACAGATATCCTAAACCCTAGTTTTTCTAGTGTGCGTTTTTCTGCCTGCAATACCAATAAAACCAGGGTTCACTTTATCTGTCACATGGGAGAGGATTTTCGAAGTGGACTATCTAATAGTAGGTTATTTGTGACGCAGACTAAACAGCACTGTATTATTACTCTCATGTGGAGCATTAGATCTAAAACCAATCATAGAAAAACTAATATAGACGGTCGTCTTTACGTTCCCCACCCGAAAATTTTGTAAAGTATGCCGAGTTTATATTTCCTATCTGTGAATACATGTGAATGAACGTGCGAACAAGACGTAACTATAAAAACAATAGTGGCGTCCCTTTCTTTCCTTTTGAACACCACATTTTCAGCCAACTGCCATTCAGTTAACTACAACAAAATGTAAAGGAAAATGGCTGCGCCCATGAAATGTACCGCGGATTGAGAATGTGTGCGTGAGCTCCGATTTGATTTTGACGGAAATGTCAGAATACATTCAAAATCCGTGTTACTTTTGCTCTTGTGGAACCAACGGTCAAATCGGTCGAAGACGACCGACTATATTAGTTTGTCTATGAAACCAATGTTGGAGCTATGTTGAGAGCTCCACTGATACATGTGCCTGCAGAACCTTGCACACGAGAACGTAATGACGTAAGGAATTATAAGCCCCAGCCTTCCGCCTATGAATGGCTCATTTGAGACTATGAGACTCTCTCTTTTCATTGAAATTTGGAATCAACTGTTATTTTGCCAAGAAGGAACATCTCCTTTTTTCACAACATTTAAAAACCAATACTTTTGAATGCGACTGAATACGTTTACAATCAAACAAAACATAAAGGAGTTCGCCACATTAAATACTTGAATCGGTGATTGTTAAAACAAAAAAATACTACATACATATGTATGATACTCCACCTTAATGTATCAATTTAGGACAATGAAAGTCATCTAAATACATTTAAGCTTCTTTTTTAAGTCACTCATATTCTTTTTTAGTACAAACTCCTTGATGAAACATTGTTATAATCATTTCCCTGCTTCACATTAGAGGTCGTTTGGCTTATCCTGTTTTTTTTTTTCCAAATTATCTCAAACCTTCTTCATGTTATTAATCCATTAAAGGCTACTTACCAAAATTTGTACTTAAAATTAATAAACATTACGCAAGTAAATATATTTTTAAGTACGTCTCACTTACTTAAAATCCCGTCCAATTATGTCATGCCCATCGATGTTTATCTTCTGCACCATCCTCGATAATCGCCGATTGAGACTAAATAAATTGCCTAACATAATCCTGGTTGGCAAAAAGCCATAATTATCCTTCGATTCATTGTTCTTGCACACATTACGCAATGTGTTAGTGCAAGGGCAGCTGTGATTATCCTTTTTTTTTTTTGTTAAAATCCCCAAATTTCAGTAGGCTTGCTGCAAACTGCCATTTAAAGATGAGATGCCCAAACGTGTGTCTGCGCATCGTCCGTCGCGTCATCACGAAGCACAACAAAATGAACACAAAAATGAAATGCAACTCTGAAAGGGTAATTGTTGATTTATCAGCTCCTTACAAATGCGGCGAACAAATTGCAATTCCGTTTAAGTAATTCGCCGTCATCGTCATTGAAAACGATCGATCGCACTGCGCTGCGCTGCTTGTGCCTGCTTCTGGATGTGGGTATCTTGTGATTGTTGCAATGAAGAACGCCTGGCGGATGTATGCTGCGACTGGATGGAGTGTGGATCATGTGCCGATCATAATCAATGCAATCGAGATGTCTAATTAAAACACGAGTCTGGCGTGCGATTTGATTTACCATGGAAGAGAGAAGCGATCGCTCCAAGTTCCGATGATGGTGGAGAAGAGTGCTTCTGCTTTGGGGGAGCCCCCAGACAGAGTGGTTTGTTTTTTATTTTTGGGTTTTTGTGTGGAGAACCATGATGCAATTAGGGATCAACACCGCCCCAGGGCGCCGTGGTGCATGTTTATTGTTTGTTGATGTTACTTTGTTTAAGAGTGGGGTGTGCTGCATTTGTGGGTACACTTGTATGTGGTTATTTGCCGCCACACTAATTTGGGATCAAAGTGCTGAAGTATTTTTTCGGGCAGCCTTAATGTAGCAGGAAAGAAGATGGTGGGTCTTGTGATTTGAGATGTTGCGTAAATAATTTTTAATTTTTGCCTTAACAGTGTAGAATTAATCTCATTAAGGAAACGATCAGTGAAAAGTATTCGTGTTTCTGGGTGATCTGGCTCTTTGAAGAGATGCGTGGCTTGGAAACAACGACAACGAGTGTGAGATATCACATAGTAAAGAAGTAAAAGTGGAAGTTTGAATCTAAGCTATCTTAGTACAGGATCTTTTGGCGTTACCCAGTTCTAGAGACCGTTTGTAGAAACGAACTCTTTCACAAGCATCAGTGAATTGACAGTGCTAACTTTTAACTTACTTCGGTCTTCACTTTTAATCAATTTAGATTGGAAAAAGAGCCTCTCAAGAGGTGCCATTACTATGTGGAAGGCACAGTAAGGCCCCTATAAAGTCTTTCAAATGAAAATACATAATTTACTTCAAAGCATTTTCGAAACAAAAGACAGAATGCAATGGGAGGGAGGAGGCAGTTTGACAGATTCGCTCCCCAAAATCCACCCAAAAACGCATCTAAGTTTTGACGTTTCAGCAGTTTTGGGTATTTAGGTTGGCAGCATAAGGGTGCGGCCATTTTGTAGATGCCGTACGTACATACCTATAATTTGTTGTTCTTAAAGGCATTAGGTATAACCTAAAAAAATTTTTTTTGGTTAAAAGGAAAGAAGTTTGCAGCACGATAAATTCATAGTCAGGTGTTGGTCACACGCAAGCTCACATGTATTCACAGATGAAACGATTTAGCTAGTTGCGAGTTGACTGTCTAATTTAGTTTGTCTATGCTCAAGACTCAACAGTAATGATGCAGTAATGATCATAGACAAACTAATATAGACGGTCGTCTTCGGCCGATTTGACCGTTGGTTCCCACAAGAGCAAAAGTACCACGGATTTTGAATGTATTCTGACGTTTCCGTCAAAAAGTGTGACAATCAAAAGACGACTGTCTATATTAGTTTGTCTATGGTAATGATAGGAAAAAGAAGAAAAGGAACAGAAAGGGGTAAAATGTCATAAAATGAATAAAGGTACGCGAGCGATATGGATGATGAAATTACCGGGGGTCTGTTCGTATGTAGTTATATTCTGAGCGCAATGCCAAATGAAGGTGTTTGGTTGTACTGAAGCAGTATCACTCCAGATGTCAATGTCTGGATAATCAGTGAATTTTCCAGAGCGATGAAGAGTCTGACATCCGTCATTTATTTACGTCATACGGATCTAGGCTCATGTGCACTTATGCAGGTTCCTCGTTGCCTTAGCGCCATCCATATCAGTACCTTTTGGTTGTCTATCAAAGGCATTTTGAAAATCAAACAACACCATATGCAAAACCTTTAAGGAATCACAGTGTTTTTCTATCAAATGTTGACTTATTCGCAATGGTCATCAGAAAACCGCTGTCGACCATCTAATAACCTCTCAACGTTCTTCATAGTGTGACAGAAGGGTAATTATGCAGTTTCGCATATCGTCCTTTCCTTTGTGTAAGGAAAGAAGATAACTCCACTGATTAGGCATTAGATCATCTATCATGAGTAAGGAGGTGGGAATTATGAGCCATCTGGACCCGATGTCTCCCATCTTTTTACCAAAACTAAAAGAGTTCCAGTAGTTTGCTTTCAATACAAGCAAAGATGATTCATGTCAGCCAAGACTTGACAAAAGAAACTGTTATCATGTTTCGCTCGCCAAAACAATTGTACTCTTTTCCCTAAAGGGCTTAGTCGCTTTTCTTTCTTCCAAGTTTATATTAAAAGGTATCAGCAAATCGATTGAGAGTGAAAAGAGAGGAAGTGGTGTGACCAAACGTAAGACTAAAGCGTGTGATAGCTTGCATTAAATTAATAAAATTTACCTTAAATATCACATAAAGCCAAGAACTATTGTATTTTAGACATCAGTGCCTGTCAGTGATCAGATCGCTTAGTATTCCGAGAAGTCCTGATCAGACTCCTCTGTCTCTACTCATATAAAAGAGTGCGTTTCTAAAATTCATAAAAATCCTTATCTACATATACTTAAAAACACCACACTCACTGCCAAAAACATTCTCACTTACAGCAATTACAACCCATTTATTCCGATTTGAATCTTTACCCTCCCGTTGTCATCGACTTTTCGAAAAGGGTCGCCAATTTTTTTTTTTGTTTCCTCGCACTTTATTGAATCTCCTCAACAATAATAAATTTATTTTTAATAATGTTATCACAAGCAAACGGATACATTTCAACAAAGACACCTCATTCAACTTCTGTGTGTGGCACTGTAAGGGTCCAGAAGGTAATGTTGCGTAACACCAAAACAAATCCCAAGACCGGTTCAACCATATCCAACCCTTATTACCTCGAACAATGAATCGTGAGGACACAGGAGGACGCCGGGATTGCTATTTACTGGTTGGTATCCTGCTGAGCTTGTCACCACTTCACAATAACAGATAATAATTTATCTGCGAACGTAATTACTGTAACATATGTGGCAGTACTGGTCACGGTCTATGATCCTGGCAAAATGTATCCATCCATGAAGCCGCAAAATGTTTTCCACTCCAATCGAACGAATAGAATTACTATAAAACAACTCTTTACAACTGTCAACAAACTTCAAACATATAATTAAATCATAAAAGATGGACAGCACTGGATTTGGCGCCAGCTACTAATATATTAATGGAGTCTTTTACTTTGACATGTTCTCAAGGTTTGATGATTATATTGACTTTTCTTGGTATACGCAACTTAATTTTATCACTTTTATGGAAATATTGCTCCCAAAATTAAAACCCACCACAAAAACAGATAACTAATTAACTTCCCATTAATGATAAAAGAATCAATAGACAAGACACTGACGTTTTCAATGATGGGGCCCCCATTGAAAAAGGATGACATTTCGTAGAGTATTTTATTTATTTATTAATCCGAACGTGAAGATTATATTTTCGGAACCATGGTGGTCGTTTTAGTGATCCATCAATGTTTTGGATTCGAATTTCACGGTTTAATGCTGATTTTAAACAAACAAAATAAAAGAATACAAGAAAACTTAAACAAAATGACATTAAGTGTGACAAGTGCTTACGAAAACTATGAAATTTTGAGATTACAGCCGATCGAGAGACTGGAGACTAATAACTTTGAAGTGTTTCCAATAAAACATCCCGATTTCAGGTTTCTTTTCTTTTGGTGTGTATAGCACTTGAACCTGTCTTCCAAATGTTGTTGTTTGTTTAATTGCACGGCTAATACTCGTAAAGAACCAAAATTAAAGGTGTAATGTGATACTTTTCCGGTTAATGCGGGTTAATGCGTGCCCGGTTCTCCGGAGTCCTTTAATTTGTGTGTAAACAGTTCGAAGGGGTTTGATGGACTAGTGTTAGATTGATAACTGTATTAAAAGAATGGGTAAGAAATTGTGATGGTTCATAAAAATCAAATCAATTTTTTAGTTTTAGAAGATTTCAGGGTCTCACGTCATGAAGTGAAAACGAGACGATCGATGGTGATATTTTTTATTTAGGCACACATGGTTTATGTCGTTTCAAATGAGTGGGATGGTCTAAACATTAACAAAATTTAAAAAATGTAACCGTTTTTCGTAGAATCGAATTGGAAAAAAAACTAAAAAATAAATAAGACAATAAGTCTCTAAGAATTGGGAGTTTTAATCGTACGCCATTGCTACCCTGGTGCAACATTGGGTCAATAATATTTGGTAGCTGTTGTAAGGAATCATGGGCATTTAGAAAAGGTATACGAAACTTTCCGAAAGATCGTATAGAAAAGAATGCGAGGTGCTATTAGTGTGTGGCCTAAATATTTTCATCCAACTCATATATGGATTGCTGGACAAACGGTTGAGGGAGTAAAAAGTTTCCAATACCTTGGGAGTATTGTCTCAAACGTTCCAACGTTGAATCCGTGCTGCTATATGGATGTGGTAGCTGGAGAGTGACCGTCACTATCACGAGGAAGCTGCAAACGTTTGTCAATAGGTGCCTGCGCTAGATCTTAAGGATATGCTGGACAAACCGTATGTCTAACATACAGCTTTATCAGAGAACGGGCCATGAACCTATAGGCACAACCATACGACGACGAAAGTGGCAGTAGATCGGTCACATTATCCGAAAGGGTGACAGATTCAAAGCTAACCAAGCGATGCAATGGAACCCACTTACCCAGAATAGCAGGATACGTGGCGGTCCTAGGAGTGGCGCAGAACAGTGGAGAAGGAAGCACGGCAGCTGGGAAAGAATCGGGGGAGCTGCGGCACATTTCCAGAAATCGCACACAATGGCGCGTAGGCGTTGTAGAGGCCCTAGGACCCACAAGGGGATACACGATATAAGTAAGTAAGTTAATATTTTCATTCATTACCCTACAGAACTCTCCAAAGAGTTCCCAATTAAAATCAGTGTACACCACGGAAACGTTCGAAGTCCTAGCTTGAAGGAAAAATGGCGGACACTAAAGGATGAGTTGCTGATGACCCAAAAAGTGAAGATCAAATGACTCTGCAACGAGCACTTGATTTACGAGGTGACGTTTCTGAGGCAACCTGGGTATAGAATTATTTAAAAAAAGACAGAGTACCTGTGCTTCTGAATTGTATCCAACCATCTTTATCGAAAGCGGAAGAAGGATGCGAATCATAGGCTGGTGTTAACATTGGACTGACGGGCGTGACGTTTTCGTGTTCAGAGTCTTAGTTCTGTCTGAGCACTACCGCGGATTCATTTTGACATACGAATTTTAAAAATATGTAAGAATCTGGATTGACGTTTGCCTTAACTTTAGACGTCAAAAAGTCTAGCACGTCAAAAAATGTTGGCTGGAGAGGTAAAAGAGGCTCGTGTACATTTGCTCAATATTTCCTGGATAAGTTTGAAAAAGGAGAGTCAAGCTGCTTCAATAAGATCCTTAAAGGTTATGAATATTGGTTTTAAAAGTACTTCCTGGAAACCAAGCAGCAGTCCATGGTATGAAGCCCGGAAGTTGCAAATCCACCAGTAAAGGCCAAACAACAGAAGTTAGCGACAAAAGTAAAGTATGCTGTCAACCCGCTTAAAACTCGTCAGACCCTTACTGCTAGTTGGTATGCATGAAACTCGATTTCCACATTTTACTAGAACACCGACAAAAAGAGCTGTTGTCCGCTTGTCCTGCGCCTTGCGCTGAAAAACCCAAAACAACTTTCTTGCGCTCTTGGGCAAGTCAGAGCTTTTAAAATGTCCTTCTCCTTTCTCATACCAATAACTGAAAGCAAACACACGTACAAAATATTTCTTTTTTAATAAATGATCCTCATCACATCCTCATCGTTAAAATTCCCACTCGAATGTCATTCAAAAAAAAAAAAAAATAAAAGAGAAAAAATCCCAACCCAAGAGGAAGGATCCACGCTTTAATTTGACAGCAGACAATCAATTCCCAGCAAAATATTGATTGGCTGTGTCGAATCAGACGAAATTCTGGCACTATAAGCATTTCGTTCCACGATTCGCACCTGCAACAGCGGCGGCGTGATCATCATCGAAAGTATAAAACCACTCGCGGACATCCGAATCATTAAGCGTCAGCATAAAATGATTAAGAGCTCCCGACATCAATTAAGATGGCCAAGATCCAACCACCCCAGTGTATCACCGCACACTCCTGCTCACTGCTGTCTCACATCTCTCATTTTCTGCTGACAGAAATGGACTTAAGTGTCCCTAAAGACTCGACTAATTAATGTTTACATTGCTGCTCGCAAAAGTGACGTTCATCGCGCTACAAATTACTTTGTGATTACGGACGCGTGCCGTTGTGTTTTTCGCTGCTCCGTTTTGGCTCCTGAGTCATCCTCCTTCAGATGCATGCACATGTAGGTACATCTTGTAAGCTTACACGAGTGGTGGGCAATTTCCCTTTCGCGAAGAGATAATTGCACATGCCCACATGTGCTCAACTGAAAAAGGGTTGGTGTGCCGTAATGACCACCTTTGAATTCTTATCCGTGCCGGCCGGCGTTCTTCAACGTTTTGCTTGGCTGTCTGTCATCTTCTTTTGGCCAAAAAATCTGTAGTTTGTGAGACGTCAGAGCAGATGATTCGGAGGTTAGTTTTTATTTTTGGACGTTTCGCACACACATCAAGTGCAAATACCCGGCACGTATCTGTCATTCTGCTTTGATTGGGCTTGAAGTGTTAGCTTAATCCATCTCTAAGATCGCGCTGATAAACAGAAGCAAATATTAATCCATTTCATTGTTATGCGTCCCTGCGTTGGTGCATCGGATGCACCTGTCGGCTAGAACATTAGCGAAATCGACTGTAGAGAATTGGAATTGCAGCCCTCAGGATGCGTGTGTACCTCAACCCCCGAAATCTTTTGTTTTCTTTTTTTCCTTGCCTTTTGTGATGTCTTTGCACCTTTCGCCGGTACTCTTGCGGACGGATATCCTTCAAGAGAGCACTGATGCACTTTTAATTATATGGATTTTAATGGATTCGACGTGTGTCCTGTGCGCGCGCTTTCGGTTGGAGGATAATTTAAATTTTATCAGCAATTTGTTAATTTTGATGAAAAACTTGTTCATGTTCGTGCTCTTATCAGAGATGGTGTAAGTGTTGTATCTGCGTCGGGGATGCACCACTTTGTTGGCGTTTAAATTTTCGCCTTATTAACTAAATTGACGACACCGACATGAGGCGCGCGCTCTGATTTGAGGCTCCAAAAACCTGATGATGACAAATAATTACAGTGCTATGCAAATAGCCTAGCGCTGTAAAGTACTTCATACGCATTTTGTTGGCTAATATGCTCCCCGATGGGCCATTTTCGTAAACGACTTCCAATTAGAATTCAATTTTATAGCTTAATACAGATAAGTAACTACACTGGCTTTTGTTGGAAGGATGAGGATGCATATTATAATGGCACGAGTATGTACGTCGTAAAAGCTGGAAACAACATTTTTACATGTGCAAGGCACGGGCACACCTCCAAATTTTCGGGTGGAAGTACTTGTTATGAACAATGTGGGGCAAAAGTAACCGGACCGAGGTTTGAAAGGGAATTTTCCATTTAAAAATGGACAAATAGTGCATGAAGGATGCGGTTCCGATGAAAGTGATTTATTCTAAGCCGAAAAGCCATCGCTTGGCTGTAAACCGCATCAAACTTAAGCCTGGTATGTATCCAGGACAAATTGTACGACCTCCTGAACGACTAGGGTTACGAAGTCTGTCCGGAGTATAACGTTAAACTTTTACCCGGGGATTTGAATGCATAAATCGATAAGAAAACATTTTTGGTGGTTTAGTCGGTAAACACAACCTACGCGGGGATCTTTCGAGGACTCTGCCAATTTTTTGTTTAAGCTATATTATCAACGATAAGAAGCTACGAGCGGCCCTAAAAAAGGAGCCTTTGGCTACCAACTATCACCAAAAATGGTACGATAAGTGCGTTACCTATAACAGTGTACCAGAAGATGCACAGAATGAAGCGCTGTAGCTTATGTATGACAAGAGCACCGAGGGAAGAGTAGTGGAGCAGGAACAAAGAATTCTACAAAGAAAAGAATTCTACGTAGAAAAAATGTACCACGCAACATTTATATTATTTATCGGAAAGCTGACTGACTGGCAAATAGTGAAGGCAACCTAGTCACCGAAGAATTGTTGATGTCTTTAAACAACACTTCCAGTAGTTATTCTAATATGTAATAGAGAAAGCAATAAGCCAAGAAGAGAACCTACCTCCAGTCAATGCAGAACCAACAACTTTTAAATACAGAGGTGATGTTCTGGTAGGCGCAAAGACATCAATCGAGAATGGAGAGAAACAATATCAGCTCTGTATGCCCCATCTTTAAAAGAGGATATCTTATGTCTTGTAAGAACTGTCAAGAAATATCCCTGTTAAATGTCGAACCTTGGCGATTGGCAGTGACCCTATACCTATACCAAGAGGTGGATGTAGTCCAAGAAGCCAAAAATCGTCGACTACATTGCATTGGTTCGGTCATATCGAGCAACAACACTACGGTTAAGAGGATCTTCGAATTACAACCCCCATGTTCGAGAGGGCAAAGAATGCCGAACCTCCGGCGCAAAGAGCAAGTTGTTAACTTGTTAACTTTTTGAAAATTGTGGGTCTGTCTCTAAGTATAGACATAATTGGCCCCTGCGTTTAAGCTGATTGCATAACTTCGCCAAACTTTGGCCAGCATAACAGTCATAGAGTCTGCTTAGTTCTGTTCATTTCCCTCACTTATATGAGACTCTATTGTATTGAGTATTGTCTCCACTACTGTGGAACCTAGTGCTCAACGAAGCACTGCTACAAATAGAAAACACCTGTGGCCTTTCAGTCAATCCGACGAAGACCGAGCTAGTCTCCCCGACTTTAATCTCCCAAAGCTAAGAGGCACCCCCCTCACCCTCTCAAATAGTGCAAAATACCTGGGCCTGCAGTTTGACCGCAAGCTCCTTTGGAGAGATAATATAGTCGAACGCGCTAGGAAATCTCTAGCTGCCCTATGTACTTGCAAAAAGGCAGTAGGCCCCACCTGGGGGATGCAACCAAAAATCATGCACTGGTTGTACACATCGGTAATAAAACCGATACTCATGTATGGAGCACTGGTCTGGTGGCCTGCCCTGGAGAAGACCTCCAACCTAATCATAATGGAAAAAACTCAACGAGTTGCTTGTCTCAGTATTACTGGGGCAATGAGAACCTCTCCCACTGCATCGCTCCAAACCATTCTCCACCTATTTCCAACTGACATCGTCAGCAAACAACTGGCTGCCTGCTCAGCAATAAGACTGAGAAGTTCCAAACAATGGAAACAACAATATACTGGGCTGGAATCGGCTAAGGTGATAGTTGATTGTCGATTTTTTGATTGTCGTTTTTGATTATCAACTATTCTTTGCTCTGCGTAAAGCGATCAATAAAAAAATATATTTTATTGGCAGCACTTAGAGTTTTAAACGCCACTTCCTTGCCGACGCTGTCATTCCTAGCTGCTGATACATTAAAATCTAAGTTTTTTTTTTCAATTTGAAAAATGTAAGGTAGGAAATACGCGATACAATTGTTGTACCGATTTAGGTTGTGTCGATATCGGCCCAAATGTTGTATGCAGCTCATACATATATACCCTCGGTATGGGTATTTACTCTCAGATGGCATTTTCACTGTGTTTGTCCATCACTAGCCATACTATAGGTATTTCCATACAATTTGTCGCATGCGACAGGTCATACCCTCAAGAGCATGCGAACAAATGATATCGGTACAAGGGTCGGTTGTGTGGAAACACACGATACAAATTGTCGTATGCAACAGTAAATCTGTCCAACTGTTGGTTGGTACAACAATTTTGTCGTGTATTAAAAACAATTTGTTTCTTTTCTTAAGTATTGGATGCATTTTTTTAATGACTACAGCAGTAATTTCAAATTTAAGAACTAAAGTTGCATCCAATTGAAGGATGGGTGGAACGTGCGTTGACCTTATTTCAGTTGGTAAATCAACCAGTCCCGGAACAGACACAAAAGTAGAAAGTTTTTCAAAAATCTAAAATACACAATAATTAATGCTATATATAAATATTCCTTCTAACATCGGGCTTGGAAGTAAATGAACAATGAAGTAAATATTGCACTTCACGAATTTCAAAATTTGACGTTAAATTTTTAATTCTAATTTATTTTTTTATAACACAAATGTATGAAAGCGACACCTAAATAGCTATCACATGAAATGACAGCAAAAAAGCGATTGTCGATTTGATAATCACCTTACGTGGACGTAAAGCGATGATTTTGATTGTCAACTATCAACTATCACCTTAGCCGATTCCTGCCCTGGACACGCCAGAATACTTCTTATGCAACGCCATCTTCCAAAGGTCACCGACCACTTGCCCACTGAACACAACTTCAACATGGGCTACAAATGCATAATACCCGACAGAACAGCCTGGACACAACGGGAGGTCCTTCACCTTCACATCGCTGACAATCTTCACGGACGGCTCCAAAACCGAAGAAGGAGTCGGTGCTGGCATCTTTTCAAAAGATCTGGACATTCTACTCTACTCATCGAGGGCCGGTTTCAATCAACCAACCAACCTATATGAGACTCTATCCGGAACTCTCTACTTTCTTGAGCGTTTTATTCTTTTCTGCCAAGAATTTTCAGCTCGACGATGTCTGTCGTCTACTATACCTCCCTCTCCTCATTAGCTGTCATTCGGAACGACCATCCATTATTCTGTGAGAGAGTTGAACTGCAGTGTATTCCGGGTGTAAAAGTGCATCGAATTGCTACATCTTCCGTCGACAAAACAGAACTAATCATTCTAGTCACCAATGAAGATAGAACAACAGCACGAGAGATATTTCGAGAGTACGTATTCAAAAAGCTTACGACCTGCAATTGTTTCAGCACTTGGTGAACTAAAAGAAACTGATTGTACAATATAATTAGCTAGGTCGTTCGAAGGCAATTTCAAAACGAATACTGAAAGTCTCCCCGTGTAAATACAAACTTATCATCCGCATCGTCGTGTAAACGCATAACGCATACCTTGATACGGTGTGCCGAAGTTGTTTCCCTGCCGGACAACCAAGTATAATGGTTCTTTGTAGACAGTCAATTGTGTTCGGAATGCCAAATCAAATCATCTTAAGGCATTTGGCAATTGGCTCAGATGAATGTTGTGGCATTGTTAATCTATAAACCTAAAGACCCATACTGGTAAATGAAACGTGTAAAAGCATCCAGGAAGGCCTGTGACGAGAGGTCTACCATGTACTTGAAACCATATGAGACCTCTTCGTACTTATGCACAGTGTAAACGGTCCAGGTCTGATGACAGATAAGGTAGAACCACATTGAACTTCTGCTTTTGAATTAGCCTTCATGATGTCGCCGAAATCTGCTCAGGTTTTCAAGCTTTTAATATTTAAATCGGCTGCGAAGTTTATTGATTTGTGTAAATCTGTAAGGAAAGTAGTACCCTTCAATTGGAAGTGGACGCTTTTCTTTAAAGACCAAGAGTTAAAAGAGTTCTTACCCTTTTAAGAAGACAAAAATCCACTCAGCACACAATGATTAAAATGGATTCTACATCTACACAAAAATTTTTATTTAAAAATGTGGTTCGATGATTTTCCGACCAGAACGTCCTCGGCATTAGTAATTTTGGGCAATTTGTTGGCAAGCGTATCTCTTCTGATGGTCACCTCGTTAAATTATAGTCCTGCGTGCGTTGTGCTTCACCAAAAATCGGTGAAGGATCAGTATGCATTCATGTCGGTGCTTAATAACTATTATTAGTGGACATTTTTTGTTCCCCTTGCACACTCCTTTGGGGTGGAAAAGACAATCCATGCAACAATCAAAAGCCAAGGCATTTTTGGGTTGTGTTGTTAAGTTTGGTGTAATCCTGCGCCTTATTTCACATCCATCGCAGCGGTGTCTCAGTTAATTGTTATTGGTCCAAATGGAGCCTGTAGCGTAGCCGGCTGTATTTACCTTGTCCGCTTGCTGATCATTTATTCACTCACTAATTAGCTGATGAACTTTAATGGCGACAATCGATCTCATTTGCATGATAAATGAGTATCTTTTCGTTTTTTTTCTTTTTGTGGTTGCTGGAGATGGAGATGGATGGTTGCTTCCTTTCAGCGCCCCACACAAACACACAGAAATAAAATCTCCGACCTCTAGTGATGCTGCGGTTGCGCTCAAGACTCTTTGTTTTTTTTTTTTTTATCGAAGAAGAGGAAAGACTTAATTTGGGAATTTTATGAATTAGCTGACATTAAAAATGCCGCTGGAACGGAAGGCTGTTCTAAATGTCTGTTTGATTTGAATAAATTTCGGGTTCGGGTTTGGTCGTCTTTTTATATGACAGGTTTTTAAATGATTGCTCACAATCATACAGTAGCAGTTTCCTTCATAAATTTCTTTATTTATACGGCAGTTCGATTGTTCTTTTTTTTTTTTTCCTTCTTTTGATGGAGGTATGTTTATTTGGATTGTTATTGGAGTTTTAGCTCATAAAGTCCATGTAGGTTTTACGCTGATTGTGTGTTCTCTGCTCGTTTTTGTTTTAGTAATTTATATTTTTTGAATGTTCTTTGTTCGATAAATGGAATTAAAAATGAGATGAGTTGATTAATTTTCTAAGTTACAAGGTTACTGGATTATATTTTTATGATTTACAGGGTTTTGGGTGTTCCTGATAAGCACATCCAACTTATGACGAAACCAATCTGTTATACACTTGTTTAATTGTCGATAGGAATAATTATGTACATCAGACGAGTATGAGGTTGTTGTAGAGAGTTGAAGTGATTCGTCGAACTTAATTGACATAAGGTGGCACATATTAAATGGACGTAAAGACCAGCTACGTTGGTAGTTCCAAAAAGTTGTCATTGAAGCCATGTTTAGTATATTTTGAACTTAAGTCCTGCATCTCTTTCTTGATTCTAGGGCTTCTATATTGCCTGGGATTAGGGTGTTTAATGTGTTTCGGCTCTCCCCAACACTTCACCAGTTGATGTGCTTTCCTCTTGACTATTTTATGCCATGTAGTTCATGGAGCGCCTTGTATTCTGCCATCCGAAGTAAGCGGGTTACACTGCATCACGTGGTTAGTCATGGACTTATCACCTTTTCGGAAAGTGACATAACAAAGGCACCTATTCTATTATAAACTATGTATTACAATCGTTACGTAATGTAAATGACAAGGGAGTTAGAAACAGAAATATGTATAACATATTGAACTCTAGCATAGAAAAAGTTGCACGTCTGGATCGTACGAACTTGCACCTGCAGAGCATAGACAAACTAATATAGACGGTCATCTTCGGACGACTTGACCGTTGGCTCCCACAAGAACAAAACTACCACCGATTTTGAATGTATTCTGACGTTTCCGTCAAAATCAAATCGGAGCTCACGCACACATTCTCAATCCGCGGTACATTTCATGGGCGCAGCCATTTTTTTGTACATTTTGTTGTAGTTAATTGAATGGCAGTTGGCTGAAAATGTGGTGTGCAAAAAGAAAGAAAGGGACGCCACTATTGTTTTTATAGTTTCACACGTTCATTCAAATGTATTCACAGATAGGAAATATAAACTCGGCGTACTTTACAAAATTTTCGGGTGGGGGACGTAAAGACGACCGTCTATATTAGTTTGTCTATGCTGCAGTGACAGTTTTTATACCCTATCCAAAGGGTATATTAAGTTTGATACATAGTTTGTAACATAGAGAAATATTGAAGATAGACCACATAAAGTATATATATAAATGATCAGCATCACTAGCCGAGTCGATTGAGCTATGTCCGTCCGTCCGTCTGTCACCTGTTTTTGGGCCTTAAATTTTGAGCTAGGACAATGAAATTTTGTATACGAAGTCCTTGTATATCGGGACAGAACAAGTGTAAAAATTTTTAAAATCCGCCCACTGTCACGCCCACTTTTCAAAAAAATCACCTTTTTTCACTATTTTCATATGAAACTCGAAAAAACTTACTTGATCAAATATGTAGATATCCACTAAATCTACAAATCGTCTATACATTGTATATGGACACGCCCACTTTTTAGGGGCGTTTACTTCAAAAATTAATTTTCGAGTAAAAATATAAGTTTATAGGGTAAAATAGAAAATTTTGTGAATACATTTTCCACCGCCCACTGAAACGACCAAATAAGATAGGGATAGGGTATCATATGATCCGCTCCAGGCGGATTGTAGCATTTTTCACTGGTTATAAATGACATTTGTATAAACTACAAGCTTAATACTCCACCGAGTGTCTGACAAACATTCAAGAGTATTTACTGTCATGAGAAAGCTTCTCAAAACCCCTCTGCCCTTCGGATACGGCATAAAATTGTAGGTCCCTTCTGTACATGCAGAAATATATACTACGCACAACATGTACAGTTGTGAGAAGCTAGGTCTTGGCCCTCTATGGGCTGCTTACAGCCTGATATTTATTTTATTTATTTATTTATTTTTTAATACTCCACTGACAGGTCGACGACCTACTAATAGGAACGAGCGAATATTCGAAAATTTTGACATTTTTATCTAAGAATTTCAGTTGTAAGGTCGGGCGCTTGTAAATTGCTCTTTGTGGATGTTGACAGTTTGTAGGAAGTATTCGCTTATTCGCCGAAAAAAAATCTTTACAGGAACTAATTCAAATTAAATTTTTTTTTATATTAATTAAGTATGTGCCCTTAAATGGTTTGTTTACAGTTTGCCCATTCGCTAAGCTGTGAATGGAGCTTATTGTATCTTATTCCAATTCAATACATATTTATACCACACGCCTAAAAAGAATCTTCAAAAATTGCACCTGAAACAAAAATTAAACATATGAATGCAACACTGTTTGTCAGTTAGGAAAGGGTGACCAATTTTAAGTAATTTTATTCGAAAGTAAGACATTTTAGCCGATATTCATTATTATCAAACAAAATAAAGATTATTTCTTTCAAAAGTCGGCCATGACATGATTCATTCTGAAGTCGCAATTTTCGATGACACGTCCGAGCATTTCGAGTGGTGTTTGGCTTCCAATTCTTCTATCGCACCCGGCTTATCCATGTAGACTTTGGACTTTACATAGCCCTAAAGAAAACAGTCCAGAGGTTGGATATCACACGATCTTAGCAGCCAATTCACCGGTCCAAAATAACTTGTTTACCGTATTGTTCTAGCTAAAAAATCATGGTTTCATGGGCTGTCTGGCAAAATGTCCTAGAGTTCACGGACTTCAAATTAAGTGCTGGATATAATGACTACTCTGCAATATCTTTTGGGTTGCTCTTCAGACCAAATACAGCAATTTTTCTTATTGATGTATCCATTAAGCCAGAAATGTTCCTCATCATTGACTTTCGTAATAAACAACTGAATAATTTACAGACCCTGTGGCGGGCTAAGTCTTTCAATGATGAAATGTCAAGCAATGCTGAACAAAAATACCTTGACAGATTAACACGTCTCACGGGTCCTTTACATAAGTACACATCCTACTATATGTATGTAGTTTTTATTCACATTTACTCTGCTTTCTTACATATCGTCCAATATTCGGTTCCATAAAGCACGACTGATAAAACAAGTGTTTAATAGACCATTACTCTGGTCCATCAAACTATACATTTGTATCATTGCAAGTCCTTGCTGAAATCTGGCTCAAGAGCTGGTTCTATGTTGCCCATAACATCAAGTTTTTCCAGATTGTAAACTAGTTTCTGGCAGTTTGGCAGAGTTTGAATATCTGTCGAGCTTTAAAACTTAAAAACGTATTATTTTCTACGTTCATTGGAAATGATAGCATTGTAACTTACCGACGGCTTACGTACATAGTAAGTCTACTCTCCTCTAAGGACACCCTTTTTATCCCTTTTCCAGAAAAAAATGAAGTGTCACCCATAACAATAAACCACCCTCTTTGATAGAAAATAGTACATAAATAGCCATCGCTTGTAAAATGTTATTTAATTAAAGCGACAATTTTGCAATCAAAAACAAACAAAAAGTAGGTATTCCATTTCCCTCTCAAGCACTTAACCACTATTGACCTCACCCTCCCCCAGACGAACTGTGTTATTGATTACGCACGAAATGCGTTCCATAAATTTTTCATGTCAAACTATTACAATTTTATCATACTCTGGATCCGCTGGTCATTTCAAACTCACTGCGCGAATCCTTCGCATACACCTGTACCCTGCAACGTTTCTCCTTCGTCCTTCTTCTGGTAATTTTTTTTTTCCTGCTTAATTGGTCACCCGATTCACTTCAGTGTCTTAGATGGAAGCGCACAGATACCACCGGGGTAATTACGACATTAAAGAACTTCTCACATCGGACTCTCCTACACAGAAAAAAAGGATATCAAGCGCACGACATCACCATCACCAAAATGTGATACAATCTGTAAATAGGGATCTCATTTAATTTCCCAACAACAATGTGGCAACACCAAGGATTGCTTTTTTTCCTTCCTGCAAACAACAAACTACAAACTGTAGCCCAACGGCTCTCGTGACCTTTTACTGCCTTGTGACAATAAAAAAGTTTGCGTGTTGCCTGTGTCTGTTCTCATCCTTGTGTGACCCCGGGCGGAATTGTTCGTCCTATCGTCGTGTCGTCTCCTTTGCCAGCGATAAATTAAGTGACTGACATAATTATTAAACGAGAGCGTCGTCGTTGGAGTGATCATCGAATAGGCTAACGTAGAGAGACCCATCAGAGCATCAAATCGCCAACTCGGTGTCATATAAACTTCATTATTTGAACAAACAAACATAAACGGAGCCGACGGTGAGGACGGGACTCGTGCAAAAAAAAGGAGAAGAGAGGAAGAAAAAAAACCTCTAACCAAACACAGGACGACCGAGCTTGATGGTGCGCTTGCGCGCAACCAGTCATTTACTCTGAGTGGCTCTGGTGGCTGGCCTTTCATCATCCACGTCCTCATCATTAGCCGTGGTACTACAGTGTAGCGCATGGTGTTGACGGCCGCATGTCACTTTTGGCAGCAGCATATCGGATGGCTTTTACAAAGAATCCTTTTTCTTTTTTGGCAAATTCATCGCACGACTGCGTGCGACCTTAATTGCAGCCACACGACAGTGGGCTGACAGTAATTTCGGGGGGCTGCCCATTCGGGCCATCGGAATAAGGGTCTAATTGAAGGCAATTGCGCTTAATTAATCAGTGAATGACGTGAGGTGCAGCCGCACTCCAATTTGTGTAATAACAATGTTCGCCTTTTTTTTTTGGGGCCTTCGAGGGACCATTGTGCCCGCCAGCAGTTTTTGGGGAAGCAATAGCTTTGCAATCCGTCCCAAGCATACATATATGTATTCCCTTGGTGGTAGGTACAGATTCGATGCAGTCCATTGGCCTCGCTTAAGCGTCAATCAGCGCGTTCAATCGATTTCACGAGTGTCAATCACTAGCTGGCTCACTAAGCCTTCCATCATCGTTGTTGGTCGTTGGTGCGCTGCACTCTTGCTGTTGTGCTACTGCTGCAAAGGAGGAAATATGCCTAAATGGTGATTTAAATGGAAAATTGCTCAACAGTAGCAGCATATTTAATTGCTGGCTGTAAATCGCTTGTAAAATAGCAAAAATTAATTTTACTGGAACTCTTCGAGGCATCGTAAAGTTAATGGTCTTTGGCTGCCTTCCCTAGCTGGGGAATGTTGTGGCCAACCTAATAGGTACATGTGTTGTGTATATCTCTGTTGTCTGCGCTGGTGGCTGGAGTTAGAATTCACATGAATGGAATGGATTCGCGGCAGAATGTGTGGCATGCTTCTAAGAGGGAGACGAGAACTTTTTTATGATGTGCCACTTGAAGAATGATTTAGAGGGGTCCACCTTTCTTATTTCCATTTTGCTCAACGAGCACAAAACAAAAATGAAGAGAGACAGAAATGGAAGCACATTAGCCAACAATTAGTGCTACTTCAGAAGCAACTAGCTATCGAGGCTTTCGTCATCATCATCTTGCAAACTGCAACTACCTCTTGCTCTTGCTGGTCACTGGTGGAGGAGAAAATCTATTGGATTCGAGAATCACATGGTGAGCTGGTGTTTTGAGTTAAAGATCATAGGCGCCTGACCTATGGTATTTTACTGTGTCTCATGGTTTCACCAATTTCAGAGAGGAAATTATTTTTTTTTTTTTCCAAACTCTAGTCCATCTAGGTTTAGGTTGAACTTTTGAATCTTTTCTCCTTTATGTCTATTATGATTTCACTGACAGTAAAGTTATGTCAAGACTTATGTCAAGAAATCATTGGCCTTATGTTGGTAAGCCTGCTATGTTTGTACACCCAAATACTCAATAATCGCCATATCTGCACAGAAAGTATTAGAATTTGCAAAAGTTTTGAAATATGCATCAGATTAAGTGACAGGTGACAGTGACATCATTTCATATTCTCATTTCTATAAGTTCAACTCATGAGCAAACGTTTGCGAATCTATTATTACATCTGAAAACATCTAAAAGCGTTTGCGTACTTAGAGATTCAACGAAACTGAGAGAGTGAGTGAGTGGGAAACGATGCAACAAAAAATGGAAACTGACAAACGAGTGATAAACTTCAGATTTGACAGAAAAGTAGTTTATTTGAATTTACAAAACAGAAACAAATTAACAAACTGGCAAGTGGTTGATGAACCAGTCGTGGTAGCATTAGCTTACTTACTTAAAGGGCTCCCGACCCTTGTAGAATCCCTGCCTGAGACATCGTTGCCTTCCATCCACTGCGGTCCAGTTGTGAAGACACAGTTTTCTGGCATCCGCGACAGCTTGGTCCTTGTACCGGAGGTTCGGTCTTCTTCGCCGTTTAGAAACCTGGGGGCTGGGATTCGAAGATCCTCTTGGCTGGAATGGACAACAATTTGCTCGATGTGGCCGAGCCAATGTAGTCTGCGTATCTTGGCTTTTTGGACTACATCCACATCCTGGTACAGCGAATAGAGTTCGCGGTTCGCGGTTGCATCTTCTCCTCCATTCGCCCTCCTCGTATAAGGGACCTAATATCCGACGGAGTATTTTTCGCTCGAAGGTGCCCAAAATTTGCTCAGCTTTCTTACTTATCGTCCAGCACTCGGCTCCATACAGCAGGACTGGTAAACAACTGGTAGTTAGGAGTTTTGAACCCAGTTGTTTCGCCAAACCGAAGTAGCAGCGGTTTGCTAGGGTTATTCTTCGTCGGATCTCTACAAAGGTGTCATTTGTAGGATTAATATTTATTCCGAGGTAGGTGAACTCCTTAACTACCTCGAAATTGTAGTTATCAACAGTGACGTTCTGCCCAATGTTTTGGATAGATAAATGTTTGTTTGTTGATAATATATACTTCGTCTTGTCCTCATTCACTTCGAGACTAACTCGTTTCGCCTGCTCATCAATACCCGTTAACGCCTATAGGACGGCTTCCCGGTATCTTCCGATGATGTCAATATCGTCTGCGTATCCCAGCAGTTGGACGGATTTGCGAAAGATAGTGCCTTTCGTGTTAACACCTCCCCTACGCACTACCTGTTCCAACACGAGCAATTGAAGAAATCACATGGCAGCGCATCTCCGTGCCTGAATCCGGAGCTTGTTTGGAAGAGCTCCGAAGAGTTGTTTCCAAATTGCACAGAGCATCGCGTGTTTTCCAGCGTTACGCGACACATCTGGATAAGTTTTGTCGGTATCCCGAATTGGGCCATCGCCTGGTAGAGCTCGAGACGATGAATGTTGTCATAGGCGGCTTTAAAGTCGATGAAAAGGTGGTGGGTTTCGCCTTGAAATTCGTTGGTCTTTTCCAGGATTTGTCTGAGTGTGAAAATTTGGTCTATTGTCGATCTGCCGGGCCGGAAGCCACACTGATTAGTGTGTTGCAGAAAGGTTTTAGACGTTCACACAATACGTTGGATAGGATCTTATATGCGACATTTAACAGTTGCTTAAACACATCAACAATTCCCTGTGCGTCGGTGACTAGGTTGTCTTCGCTATTTCGAAGAGCCTGCGTTCCGGGCTTGTAGTCAGCTGCCAGCTGCTTGGCTTTTCGATAAAATTGCCGGATATTGTTGCGCTCGCGATATTCCTCGATATCCTTGAGCAGAGCAACTGCGTGGTCTCTTTTATTTTTACGCAGGATTCTCTTTTCTTCCCTTCTTCTGGTCCGATACTCCCCTCTTGCTGCTCTTGTTTTGCGCTGCAGTTTCAATAGAAACAAGTCAACTCTTAATTTGTTTCTCTCATGTCCGCTTATGTTAGCAAAACTGGACGAACATTTAACGAATTGACACTGGGCTTATTCTTGTTGGATATTGGCTAGTATAAGATTCTGAATATTCGTAAATTTACATATGCGGTCAAATGTTGTTTCTCTCATTAAAGGCGTCGTTAAAAAATGCAAATAAGACGCACGGGCTTTATTTCCACGGGCCTTTTAACGCTGCACTCATAAGAAAGTTCGTCAAAAGTCCTCTGAAACTTAAGCATAATTACAAGCACCATTGCTGAACAATTCTACCTAAAATTGTGATTTATTTCAAGAACCTATTCACATGTGTCACTTTCATGACACGACCAAATCGCTCACTTCGGCCATGTTAACAAATCCTTACCAAATCGCACGCACAACCCATAACCAAAGGACATATGCAAAGGTTGACATGTCACGCGTTTTTCCTTCTAAATCTACCAAAAAAATCATCATTCACCAAAAGGCCACAGTAAAAGGAAAAAACCAATAACACATTCCTAACATATTCTACATCAACCGAAAACATTTGCATATTCCGTGAATTGTTTATTTGAAAACACAACGAAATTCTCACACCTCTTCGTCATCCTCGCCCGGCACGAGATCACGCCTTGGTTCGGTTTGGTAAAAATGAAAATTCCACTCCATGGTCCCGAGGAATCCCTGCAAAGTTAAGATAAAACTGTCGACAATAGGACTTTCGCATCAGTATAAGGACTTTTCCCATCCATCGAAGCGTCAAATAAGATCACATTATGTCCCTGCGCCCGTTGCCAACCGACCGCCTCCTTGTCAGAAATGAAGCTTCTGCCTGTCAAAAGTCCATCCACCACCACCAGCACACAGACACACATATCCTATGAATTGAATGGCCCCGAAGCACAACCAAAGCAACCAAACTCGGAACTTTGCCAGTTGACAATGGGATTATATTTTGACTTCTTTAAGCACCCTTTATCGGATAAGGAAACAATTACCCACTCTCCTTCTCGGAGTTCATCATCATCACAGCGCAGTAGTGTTGCAACCCTCTTCCTTTTGCAGCCCTTAGCAAGAGTGAAAAGTACGGGTAATCCCTGGTGTAATCGTTACATAATGGTCGTGTTGGCAAAACACTTTATAAGTGGATTACAATAACTGAGCACATTTGCAGCCACACAGCAGAGCAGTGCGTCGGTCGGGCTAATCAGACGAGGAGGGTGACACTGACACAGCACTGTTTGGGCGTTGATTCAATTTAATTTCACAATTGAATCGGTTTGGTATCAGTTCCAGAGAAGAGGTGGTTATGATTTTCTGATGACTTGGTGACATTTTTTGTCATCCCTCTTAGTGTGGGGGGGGGTCGGGAGATCAAAACCTTTGTATGAATTCGCAAGTTTTAGTCATGAGATTAAAATTATTCCCACACGTATTAATATTGAATACAAATATGAATATGGTCTTATGTTTCTGTTGAAGTTAGTAATTTATCTTACAGTAAGGCTTTAGTTAGTTATCTGATGTTACTTTTTGTAATGAGGCTTAATTCATGAACTTATTTGGAGTCAGTAGGCAATACAAACTACAGCACCTATGGAAATAGGACAAAAGATCTTAGAAGTCTTGAAGTGGTTATTGGAGCTGTTCACCTGTATCCTATAAAAGGCTTAAAAGACCACGACGACTTTTACTGGGCTCAATTAGAAAAACTTAAAAATTATATTAAAACTCGCTTAATTTAAGAACATGTTTGGAATACTGACAGGTCTGTAGGCTTAAGAATTATAGATTAGATTAGATTAGACCTTATGTGGTCATCATAGAAACGTCAAGCACTGTAGGCCTGCTAACCTCAGCTCACCATCATTTTTGAAATCTACATATGTACATAGTTCCGGACACAAGGCCTTAGACATCCTATCCCGTTGCAAATCTTGGGTTCTCCATGTAACCCTTTTACTAACACCCTGCGTTAGCTTTGACGTTTGTACTCCTTAGTAGAAGTTGTGAATCTACTTTGGTCAGTTTGTGCCTAGTGGGTGCATTCTAGATTCATTCAGATCTAGTGCCTTAAGCTCTGCCTGCCTGTCACTATTCAAAATCCTTAATCTTCTGATGATATGGCAGCATATTAACATTTTTTTTCCGAAACAGGAAACCCTTCACTAAAGCATTCAGATACATTACGCAGCTAGTCCATTGTACAGGCAGATAGCGCCACCTCAAAATCTTGTCTTTCGAGGAACCCAAGTAGTATGCAGTCTGATGAAAGCAAAGGCTTCAACGAACGATAGAGTTCCGCAGTATCGTTCCCTTGTTAAAGCGGCACCAATGCTTCGCTTAAGTCTATCTAGTTCAGACACGTTCATCAACAAGAAAGGATGAATCTCGTGATCACAGAGTCAGTGAATTAAATCTTGCGGCGCAGTAAGTTTCACAGAAATCGTGCATTCGCATATAATTCGGAAATATGTACTTATACCTAGTTAATGGATTGAGCAATGTAGGTCCCTTCTGTACGTGTAGAAACATATATCACGTACAATACGATCAGTTGTGAGAAGTTAGGCCTTGACCCTCTATGGGATGCTTATGGCCTGATGGGCTTTCCAATAAGGACTTGACAACTTTTTTTTTTTTAAATAAAACCATTTGAGATATTTCAAAAACGTTATTATCGGCTTCAAGTACAATTAAAACATTTATGAATGGAACTCGACTTCGTTGATATGACCACCGCGGGTACGTTTGCAGCGGTTGATTCGTTGAACCCAATTTTCAACCACTCGGCCACACATTTCGACAGAAACGTCCTCTATTTCGCGTTCAATGTTGGCTCTGAGCTCTTACAACGTCGTCGGCTTGTTGGCATAAACCAATGACTGAACATAGACCCACAGAAAATAGTCAATCGGCGTTAAATCGCTAATCGACTGGCCCGTTTCTTGAGATAACACGCTCACCATGCTTACTTCAATAAATCGATTGTAACGTGTGCTGTGCGGCTTGTGGCATCATCCTGTTAAAACCTCATGTCGTCCATATCTTCCAATTCGGGCCAACAATAATCGGTAATCATGGCGCGATAACAGTAACGTTACGATCGTTATCGTCCACGAAAAAATATGGCCCAATAACGCCGCCAGCATGCAAATCGCACCAAACTGTTATTTTAAGTGGATGAAGTGGTGATTCATGATCATGAAGGACATGTGGATTTTCACCCAACCAATAACGCGTATTTTGCTTATTGACGAACCCATTGAGACAAAAATGAGCTTCGTCACTGAACATGGTTTTGCGATGAAAAACATCATCTTGGCGCATCTTCTCCAGAACCCAATCGGAGAACGTACGTCGCTTCAAATGGTCCATCGGCTTCAATTCTTGAGTCAGCTTGATCTTGTATGGGTGTAAACCAGGATCAGGCAATTGACTTGGCGCCTAAGCGGCAGCGATATTTTCGACACTTTGACCAACCCGTTGTCTCACTGATACGGCAACATTACACAACGAATATCTAGACTCAAATTTTTGCACTAAACTTGTTATTGCCTGTCTACTAGGACGAGAACTACGACCGAAATTGGAGTTGGAGAAAGTTGTGATCACCGACTCCGAATTTCGGTAGAAAATTTTTATGATTTGTAGACGTTGCTCGTTGGAGTGCTATACCATGAAAAACCACTTATTTTAATTTTATGTCATAGGATAAGTGTCGGGCGAAATCATCAAGGCACTGTGCGGTTTAACTCAAAACTCATCGAAGCCACAGCATTAATGAAGATGATATGATTTTCCAGTAAATCTTGAAGAAATGTCAACCCATCTTCCGCCGGTATGTAAAGCAGTGATTCACATAACAGGAACTACTCCTATCAGAGAGTGATCTCTACTTGGATCTAATCAATACCCCTTTGCAGTTCGAAAGCAATTGTCTACTTTCTACCTATATGCAGCAACCGGAAAGGCACTTGAGTGTTAATAACATAACAATTTCGTTTGGCCCCCGAATACAAACTTAGACTCTTAGGGGACTCACTGTCATCAAAGTGGTTATCCTTCAAAGTATGTATAGGCATAATGTGAAGTTTGCAACCTCCTCTTAAATTTGCACCCTAGCCATAGCTTGAAAAAAAGGAACTGTCCTTCTCACTAAATATTTCCTGCGATTCAAAAGAAACTATATAGGTATTAAATCTTTATTCGTAGAAGAACAATTCCCTTTGACAAATATATCCTCCAATTTTATTTACGATCAACCAAGCAATTCAATAAATTTTATAAACATTCCCTCGAAATAAAACTTCGCAATAAATCCATTTGGACATCATTTCGAGCAATAAAACCCAAGATAACCTTACAAAACAGACAACAATCTCGTAATTGTTTTCGACATCCCTATACATGACACACGACACACATAATTCCGGTGTTGAACCGACAAACGAATCCCCGTGTTTAACGATTGTAACTCGCATGTTCTCGCAAAAGGTGCAAAAGGACACCTGAGCCCAATATAAGAGCCCGAAAATATAGCCAAGTCTTTTAAAAGAGGGAGCAATCCTCATTAGAAACGTGACCCCTAATCGCATCTAATCAACCTACCTGTTCGTGTGCCAAAAATTGATGCGTCCTTTGTCAAGGAAATCTCTAAACTCTCTATATATTTCTAATTGTATCTGTATCTTGCAATCAGGTAAAGAAGCAACGGCGGCGCTTCGTTGTTGTCAATTTGATGATGATCACCCTAAACATCACACACACCTGCTCGTGTGTCCTTTGGACACGGGACATTAGATTCCTATTCACAAACAAACCATCCTACTCTGGCTCTGATAAATTATAGTGTTGGCCACATCCCAATAGTCTCAAGAGAAATTAGCGGAAATAATAGATGCAATGTCCAAAACGAAGATGGAAAGGTTCAATGCACCGCCAAGGGTAGCCAATTTAAATTCCCTCTCGATTAGGATGTGGCTAATAAGAAGAAGAGGAAAAATCCCCAGTCGTGTGCCTGAGGGCAGTTGCAATCATTCCACCCACTTGCGCACTGCAAATCCATATAATGACCATGAAATTTTTAACCATTCCACCAAAGTTCTCTCTTTTGATAGGCATGCATCCCTAAATTAAGCAACAAATTTTTGATTCAGTCAAAAATCCGCATCTAATGCATTTCTGATGCAGTAGCCCCCAATGGCTACACACGCGTAAGGACCACGCTAAGGAGATGGGATCCTCTGGCGATAGAAGGAGCTCGACGGCTAATTGCATCAAATCACGCACGCGCACATAAGCGTGTTCTAGGTAGCTGCCAGCGTGGTATTAGGATTCGGGGCATTCTTGCCACTATCCTTCCTTTTTTTTTTTGTCTTTTGGCGATTCTCCTGCATATGTGTATGCAAATTAGGGAGATAATAGGACTCGGGGTTCGTTGCGATCGTTAACCTGTGATTACCGAGCAAATCACAGGGTCGGGTGTGTGGTTGGACCCTCAAAGCTTTGTGCAGATACGAGTTGTTATTTGGTAAAAGAATGACGCTATACAATCCACTCGCATCAATATACCGATTAATTACCAAATGCGCACTGAAGTCACCACCACAAGAAGACCAAAAAGGGGTTCGTTCGAAACGAATTCGCAACTAGTTTGCCGCTGTCACAAAAACCAGCTCGGATAGGACACCCGGATTAAGTCCCATTCGCAATTTTCACGCTTCGTCAAACAGAAGTCAATTTTATGCGCACATTCAACTGTGACTGTTGATCGCACATGTCAACAATCTCATTCGATACTCTGTCGTCGCCGATTAAGACAGGTGGCGGCGCGGTGTTTCGAATCACTGCTTTGATGAATATTGTAATATGCTAATCAATAAAGCGTTATTCTATGACATAAAACCACAAATATATGCATCTTTGTCTTTGCTTCTTATTTTTAGGTTCTTTTTTTATTCCTTTTGGGTGGGAAAAACCGACTTCATTAAGCGTTTTTTGAGAACTCTCTTGTTTTGGGTATAAATGTCGATTTCCGGCAGTTAAAATCGAAATTAAAGCATAAAATCAAATTTGATTGACTGCACATTTTTATCGTATTGTAAAGCTTTTTATAATTTTGTAAGTTTTTTTCTTTAAGACAAATACATATGACATTTAGTTTTAATTGATGATTTTCGATAAACAACTGTCGGATGTCAGTCACATGTATGTACATTTAAGATAAGAGCAATGAAATCATTTTTTAAACGTCCAGAACATTATATTGGAAATAGTTGAATTTAAAAGAGAAAGTACCCAAAAAAAAAAACGAATATAAAATTAAATTCTTGTTTAAGGACTTGTAGCAATTGTCAAGGCTACAGAAGTGAACCGGATATAGCCAGCCAAAGCAGCAAATCAATGTCTGCGTATAGAATGGGTGGTCGCGAAAAGGAACCGCAGTAAGTGGGAAGATTTGGGCACAGCGAAAGTACCTTTCCAGAAACCAATAACTCTGTATAAGCCATGATGCTATCGAACCGCAAATTTCCAAGTCATATCATCTCTTGTACTGTACGATCCAATCTACTTGAATTTATTCATCTGGGATTTATAACTAAATAAAGGCTCATTCACAGCTCAACCACTTGCGAATACGAACGAACGTATATTTGCAAATTTTAACTCAGCAACCTTTTCCACAGCAATCTGCGGACTTCACTTGTCATTTACCAAAGGAAAAAGAACTGTGAGGTCAAACTCTCGTGAATGTTTTGGACGAACCAGTGTAGATTGCATTCCACATCCGTGGAATGTGAATAAACTTTGACAGTTCACGAGTAGCAGTTGCTTTTTCTCAGAAACTAATTACAATTTTACTTTTTTTTTATATTAGTCTACAGATAAATTAAGCTCTCTTCTTTAAGAATAGTAAAATTAACAATAGTGAGTTGTACTTACTTAAAATGGTTTGTTTGCAGCGATTTTCTAAATGACTTTCCCTTTTTCCCCTTTTCATTCGTCTATTTTCCCCGCAATATTCCCCTTTTTAAACAAAAAACATATGAAAATATTACCTATCCCTTTCCTATACACATAGCTTCTTCTTCCACTGTATATTGGTACTTGAGCAACTTTTTTCAAATATCTTATAAAATTACCCCAAAATACGAATTTTCGCAATGAGTGGGCAGATTTTTTTTCAACATTTACCTACTGTATTTTGTTCCTAAAAGGCGCTATTGTTTTGATTAAACTGTCAAAAATCAGTTTTTGGACAAAAACGCCCCTAAAACGTAGGCGTGGCCGTATACTATCTATGGAATATATGTCGGGTACCAAAATATCTACCTATCTGCTTAGGTAAGTTTTTTCGAGTTTCATATAACAATACTAAAGAAAAAGTGATTTTTTTGAAAAGTGGGCGGATTTTAAAATTTTTTACACTTGTATTGTTACTTCTGCGAGGACCTTGAGTACAAAATTTCATCGACTCAAAATTTAAGGCCCAAAAACTGGTGACACACAGACGGACGGACGAACGGATTGACATAGCTCAATCGACTCGGCTAGTGATGCTGATCATTTATATATATATATACGTTATTGGGCCAATCTCTAATATTTCTCTATGTTACAAACTATGTATCAAAAGTGGCGCTTTTCCTCGCAATCTGGAAGCACTGGTTCGCAGCTCGCTCTTTCGACGGTCGCTGAGCTGTGAACGGACGTTAAATATGATCCACCCTGAGACGACTTATCGACTTAAAGAATAAAGAAATCGGACATACATTCGTGAGGTGTATTCGAGTCATATACAATGATAGTGTGTAGAAATTTTAAGCTCATGATGCACTAACTGGCAGGACTGGCACAGTGTCACTTGTGTATCAGAGTTGCCGTTTTCGTCCATTTTACAAAATCATCCAATCATGGATATTTTGATCCAAGCTTAACACAAACATTTTTACCATAATAAACACAACTTCTTACTTATGTATACTCGTTATAACTTTTATTTCGGCACTTGCAAGCAGTTTTTCTATATTGAATCATAAAAACGAAAAACTATTACTTTGGGTAGGTATAACGTATGAGTGGTTGTATAAGCATACCATGCAAAGACTTACACCTCGTTACTAATCGCAGCACACCATCTGTAACTTTTGATAGAAAGAAACCCATCTCTTATTCTATAGAATATAGGCACGGTTGCCACTTGGGCAAAAATTTGGTACCAAAATCAGAACAAAAGGGACCAAACTCTGTAAAAATATACCAAAAACTTAATTTTGGACACTTTAGTTTTTAAACATTGAACATTATTGCACTCAGCTAAGAAAAAAGACGAATAGAATAGGTCTACATTTGTACTTACACTTGTATGATGTTAGTGAAAAATATATTAGTTTTCAAATCCAAATTGTCCTAAAACGTGTTTTGAATTTCAATGCAGTTTAAAAAGTGCAATAAAGTCCAAAATTAAGTTTTGGATCTTATTGCATTAGACTTTATTTCATAGCACCTCAGATTTCACACATGGCTTACATGATGCGATTGAAATAACATTTAATATAATTTCATTTTCTATACAAATATTTTTTGTGTTCGATTTGAAGCATAAGAGCGCAAAAATTGAATCTCATGTTTTTCTTCTTTTTTATTTCTGCAAAAAAGGGACCAAATACAGAAAGAAGGTACCAAGTAACCAAACACCATATTGGACCCAAAGTACCATAGCGGCAACCGTGAATATAGGATGGGCTTATTGATAGATTTCAGTCATGCAAATGTTAAAGAAGAATGGCTACTCGCATTAAACGTGGAATGGAATTACCTATAGTTCAAAAAATACATACAGAGTATCTGTTCTATCCTTTGTCTGACCCAGATCGCCCTGTTCCAAACATTTCCTTGAATGAAAAGTACTTTCAACCTTAGGTGTGAAAAGTTTAAATATCTTCGATCTATGATCAATTGGCAATTAACTTGTCATCGTGCAATCTTAGCATGGATGAAGTGGTGAGGAAACTCCACTATATTTTGTGAATAAAAATGCTCCCTAAGCTGTAAAGAAGGCTATACATACCATTTGGACGTTCAGTATTCTAATACGTTTTACAGTGTTGAACAACGCATTAAGAGTATGAGAGTCAATTAACGGCAGCTGAGATGAACGTGGACATGCTTCCAATGACAGTAGAAGTAACAAAGCTTGATAGAATAAGAAGTTAGAAAATTGGAGGAAGCCTTTACGTAGAAGAACACATCACAAGGAAGATAAAAGACTCCGACTCAGTTGGTATTTCCATATTCAAAGGATTCGAAAGCCCCGTCAAAAAGGATATAAAAAAGGCAGATGAAAATATAACAAATGCAACATTACCAGCAATTTATTCGCCTCAGTGACGAAGTGCTCCTAAACTGGGAATCCTGGCGGTACTTAATGGGGTACTTAATGAGGGCAAACCCCACAAGCGGACTAGTAGAATTGCAGTAAAGAGTTTTGACCTTCTTTCTTTGAATTATAACCTTGCTTAAAAAAGAAGAATATCCCTACCTAGAACTGGATAACTTAAAAGTGGTAAGTTATTTTTGCCTCCTTAGGAATATTACAGCTTGGACGTCTCGCTAGACCATGAGGTCACTCGAGGTCATGAATCTTGACACCACAACACAATCGATGAGCAAACGAGACGTGGTCCGCAAAGCTTTAAGAATGTCGTGGACATGTTAACGGTCTGGGGATCAATGCGGAAGGATGGCTATGGTGTTTTGAGAAAGAATCCAGTAGTGGGTGGTGTAACCTTGAAGTCAGAGAAATTCATCACTTCTATTTTGCTGTCCATATTTGAAACAACGGTGAATATTGAATACGGCCGGTTGATTGGGGTCCTATTGACTTTTGTGTAATTGATTTCTTACTCAACATGGGCCAAGCTTATATGTCAGCAATTTAATGTAGTTCTGCCAGCTAAAATAACTAGCAATGTGCACATAACCAAATTGACAGGAACCATAGGTAGGTACATATCTATTATGGATAAAAAGCAAAGGCGAAAAATATAGACCGACATTTCACAAATATATAGATCCTTTACTAAAACGTAAAAGAATTACTTACTGATCCAAAGCACAGGCCAGCCACACAGTCCAAATCGAAAGTATGTAGGTATCTACTTAATTTAATAGCAAAATTTGGCAACACCTAACTACGTAGAATGGAATTCTTCTAACATCCGGCAGCCATTTTGCGTAATCTAGAGCGCGATTGTCGTTCACTGAAGCTGTGCTGTCAAATTTCTATTAATAAAAGGACCAGTAGGTACTAAAAAATAACTGATTCTATAAATAAATTATTTTTAATTGGAATCGAACTTATCTCGCAGAAGAGTTCATTCACCCGTGTTACCCAGACTTACTCTATTAACTTTCGAAATTCACACTATTCGCAATTTAATCTCTACATTCGCTGTAATTAAAACAAGAACGAATGTATTTTTATACATACCCACCAAAGGTAGTAATTGAATTTTAACCCCCGGCGACATTTACATAGCCTGTCACCCGTCCTCACGCGATTATTATTATTTGTGTTTTGCTTCCAAAATTAGATTCCATTTCCATCCATAACTGCGCCAATTGTCATTTCATCAACAACACCCGATAAGGGAGGTTTTTACCGCATTTTGGGCTCCGATCATTAAGCGTTCTTATCGCGATTGTCACATTTTGGCGTTTTCAATTTATTTCCCATTGAATTTGCCTCCACACACAACCGAAATCCGTTTGATAAATCCATAGCACATTCGAAGGCGAAGTTTGGAATTACAATTCAACCCCTCCACCCACGTCAGCAGCAGCCTTTTGAAAGTGTATCTAACCAATGCCACCTTTGCTCTCATCCTCTTTTTAATTAAACGTACACCGATGTGGTTCTTGATTGCATTCGCGTGCCGTTGCCATTGCGATTGGCCGGAAACCGAGAATGTGTCTGTGACGGTTACGCCACGTCGTTCACTGTGGCAGAATGAACTGGAAAACGTATCGCTATTCCACTTCGTCACACACAGTCTTCTTCGAGCAGCACAGCAGCCTTCTGTATTTTGCAGCATGCGTAGCAAAGGAGCGAATCGTGCCGACATTTTTCTGCTGCCAACCACCACACCACCAAACGGCAAAATGGTTAACGCCTCCAAGAGTTCACCGCAACTGTAAAACGAAATGAACACCGAGAATGAATGGATGAATAGTTTGTGCCGTTCAGCCTATGGGATGACTCCGTTTGTCCGTTGCCGTCATGCTCAATGCTCGTTTCTGGTTGGTTCTGCCGATGGTAGTGGTGAAACTCAATGTATTCTAGATGGCGCTGTATTGATGTATGGGGAACAGCTGCTGGTGGCCAGTGTATCGTATTCGTATTCGTATCGTATCTATCATCCGTGGAAGAAGGTGTGTTATTCCTTCCCACTCCGTTGTGGGCCTGTGTGACGGCGATGGGTTTCGCTTTTGAAATGGTTATTTCACAGACTATGAGCCAGAGTGAGATGGAGACGGTGAATAGAAGAAAAAAAGCGCGACCGACCGACGACGTGGTGGAACGTTTCTATACGGCCCGACGATTCAGTTGTTAGTTTGTTTTTGGTAGTGGTCAAGCGATAGCACGCGCGTTCTCTTCGTTTTAAATAAAAAAGAACAGCAACTTTTTAAACGTAGATTCTCGGTTTACCGCTACTTACTTTGATAAGTGATTTGGATTATAACGATCGTTTTTTGTTCTGTGTTATAAGTGAGTGCAGCAATTGCTTCGAAATAAACAGGTGTTTTTTTTTTTTCAAAAGTTATCATCAGCTTGGGTGAAGAATATTTTAAAATTTTTCGGATATACTAAAACTGTGATGCCTTTTTTGTGAGGTGAGCAATAAATTATTTATGTGACGTTTTTTTTTTTCTCCTAAAAAGACTGCTGTCATATCACGGCTACACTTTAATTAGCGGGTCTAAACTCAAAATATGAACTTAAGTGGAAAATATTAAAATAAAAATTTTATTCTAATGGACTCAGTGGCGATTGTATTGCGTAATATTTTAATGGTTTGATGTTTTCGCAATGTGTTAGAAGTGGGAGGCACCAAGCTGTTGCGATGGCGTGGAGAAGTGAAATTCGTGTTTTCAAATAACTTGCTTGAAAATATTTTTTTATTGGAATTGCCATCATCTTAAGACGAGTCTATTGTAAACTTAAGAGAATGTGAAAATAGTATTTTAAACGAATCCAAGGATTCTTTGATTGTAATTAAACTTGGCAGCACCTTTTTACTGCTTGTTATCAACGTTCGTTCTGAGGTCGGTGCAATACTTACCTATTATGATTATTGTGCAAATCACAATGGTTACTGTTCTTAAATTAAAATAGATGCTTCCCTTTAGGAAGTATAAATGCACTAATGAAGTACGGAACCAAGTTATAGACCCCGTCGGACATTGAAGAAGTCACATGTTGTATTTCTAAGTACCTACATATCATTAAATCTTATATAAGTGTTGAGCTTGCATCTTTAGGACCTTTATTTGCAGCTTGTGCGAAGTCACCAAGTGAGTCCGATAGTTTTAAATTTTTTCGAAAGATTGTCTAAATCGAATGAACTGTTGTAGTAGAAGCCATGGAATATAAGCAAATCGGATGCACTATTTTCTTCCCTAACCATATGTAGAATAGCATAGCACATTTCACAATTCTACTATTCCCAAAGAAGAAAGCTTAATTATCGATTTACATATGTAAAAAAAAAGTTAAATTGTAATTAGTTTCTGCGAAAATATCAACAATTCGCTGATTTTTATGCGAACACGCGAATGCTTCTTGCGAACTGTCAAATTTTATTTACCTTCCACAAATGTGGAACTCCACACTTGCACGATCAAAACATTCGCCAGAACTTAACCTCATAGTTATTGCTACTTTGTTAAATGACAAATGAAATTCGAAGACTGATGCGACTTTATAAACAAGTTGATGTGAATTAAATGTCAAAGTTTGCGAATATTCATTGGTGCTTATTTAAGTTTTTTTTTTCTGATAGAGAGCGCTATGTGGTACAACAAAGTCTCGAATTTTATTTTGAAACGTTACGAATAAGTGAAGTCTTTAAGGAATAAGTATAGATAAAATGTAAATACCTACATGTTGGTTTTAAAAAACTTGAAAAAGCCTCAGGAATTATCTTATTTATTCATGCATTTCATTAATCAAACTTTGAAAAGTTTACAAAAGTCCAAAAGAATGTTAGGTACCTACTGATGAAATGCAAATTAAAAGATGGCCGGGATCTTGATTCTGACAGAGTTTGCTTGCAAATTTTATCGTTAATATTTTTCATGATTCATTTCCTTTAAGCACGCCGATTTATAATGATCCTCACATCTTATATCTTTTGTTATAAATAGTTCAGCTCAACATTTGCCTTTTTGTGGCAAAACTTGCATTTTCTCTCAAAATATATAGCACAGCAGGCCAGGTCTTTGATATCTTCTTTCAGGTTAGTTTTTAGACTTGAATTATACTTTTGTCAATCTTTAGACAATCATTTCGCTCTATAGATTTGAAGACTTAAGTGAGAAACTTAATTTAAACCAAGCATGTGAAAACCTTCGAATACTTATAATCTTATTACCTATCCCACATAATAAGACCAGCGTCGATATGTTTGTACATTTTTGCAAACATGAACGAACATAAAAGATAAATCGCTGTTTGCATGCCTAGGTAAATTTGACAGATGACTGATGACGGACTATGAATTTTTGATTTGACAGATAGGTATACAGCAAAAGTACCCTCCCAAAATAGAGAATTTTTACGAAATTTTACGAATTTTTACGCAAAGCTGTTCACGTACTGAGAATTTTCGTAGTTTTTTAGAATTTTAATGCAAGAAATTTCTTTCTTTGGCTGGTTTGTGAAAACTGTCAAATCTGTGAAATTAGTGTATTTTCAACTTTTTCTTGTTCAACTCATTCGTTTACTTTCTCGTAATTTTAGTTATCTCTGAGAGAATTTCACCCCCACTCTTTGGAATTGGATAATCTACTAATTTTAGTGCAAAAAGTACGCGAATGGACCTACGGAATGATGTCGTTTAGTTATGACATAAGCTTATGCTTCCCAGTGTTGATTATGTTTGAACCTTAATTCGATGTCCGAATTTCGTTGATGCGAATGTGATTTGAAATTACACACCGCCCGCAACAGTCAACGAAAATAGTCCTTCTAGATAAAAGCCAGTTTTTGGATGCAATAGTCTTAAGGAACACGATATTCTGGATTCTTCTTGAACATTGATTTTAACAGACCACTTAATTGAAGAGTGGATACAATCAGCTGCCTATTTTCCCAAAAACGCTTTACAACCAAAAAAAATAGTGCTTTTGAATATCAACTGCAAATATGTAAGCTCAACTACAGAGTAAGTTTGTGAAGATTGAATCTTATAGAAATGTTACGGGAAAAAACGCTTGTAAATTACAATTTATAAGTGCCACTGATTAATGTTGCAAGGCCAGACCCTCTTTCTAAAAAATCTTGGGAGGATTGATACATGAGACGGTTTTGGAATCTTTAAAAAACCTTACTAGGGGTAGAGCTAATATGATTGTAGGACTTGTCAATATCATTCATCTTAAAGACTTCAAGACTAAAATTAGTTAGCCGAGAGTTTCTAATACTTACTTGTAGCTAACCAACTTAACTTTTATCTGAATTAAAACCACACCAAGAAAACCTTTAATCGTCTGAGAAACCCTGGTTGCTTATGGCTTACCTATAAACCTTTATTTTGAAATTCTTTTAACATTTACTTATCGCATTTGAGAGAAATCACTCAGGACACCCAAAGCAGAATGGGATAGGGATAAGTGGTGAAGAGTGGTTTTGACAAGCTTTCTCAGGACATTAAATACTCTTGGATGTTTGTCAAATGCTCAAAAGAAGTGGAGCCACGAAAAAAACGTTGATGGCATTTTCCTGGATTCGAACTTGGACCCCACTACTAACCACTGAGCCACGGCACCCAGTTCTGTCATTAGATTTATCCTCTGCATAAGGATTCAGTTCAGAATCAGTTTTGTACTCTTGCTATGCTTATGCTCAGCTAGAGAAAGTGAGAAAGTGACTTGGCTTACATCAAATCATCACTTGATCAGGAGTACCTAGTTCCCTTAGGTGCTACTTATGGCTCCATTGCTTCTTTAGGAAGGTCTTTGGGCTCCTTCCTAGTAATAAATGCCTAGAAGTTTCTTATCCTTTCTATTTTAATTACTTGTCCACCGAACAACAAGTAATGAAAAAACTTAAAGTCAGTTTCTCAAGGAAGTCACTCAGGACTGCTCCTTTTCATTATTTGGGTTCACCTTAACTTCATTCTTCTTGACTCTAAGAGGATGTTATGGCTTTTCTTTACATTACATTACACGTGCTCTAGAAGCGACAATTTAGTTTTGTTCAGTATTCGCATAGTGAACTTGAGCCGTACATTTGATTGCTTCAAGCACTTTCTGACTTAAGTCCTTCACCAACAATCTCTGTAAAAACTGTCTATCATATGGTTGATGTTTGAGGGATATCTGCAGTCACAAAAGTGAAATTCTGTTACTCGTATTATTTCTGTAATTCAAATAAGCAACTCACTAATTTTTGGTTGAGTTTTTTAAATTCTTAGATAAACTGTGAACACAACTGGCTTCCAATCTAAGATCGAATCGAACAGCAAACAGCTGAAAGTCAACACGAGTAGTAGTTTCTCTGGGGTTCAATTAACCTGAAGAAAATGCAAATCGTGGGTGATTCCATCACTCGTTATCGCTCTATTAATTTCTAATTCGCCTTGCAAATATAAGCACTCCTAAATTAGTTTAATTACCCACCCGGGCTGCTGTTTTTTATACTAAAAGTTGCAACTTATGTTGACTCGTCTGCGTAATTAAATGCGATAACTGATTTCAGTATGCAAAATTGATTGATATCTCACTAATAAATATTCCCCGATCACAAATCACAATTAAACAAATAAATAATATCAATTCAGTTGCAGAAATTGCTAATTAAAAGCCAGAAATAAAATTCCCCTCTAAAAACCAGAAAAAAAGTCTAAAAACTCCGCCAAATTAAGAAAAATATTAACGATTGACTAAATCAGGGCGCCGCAAAGGGGGCCACTTGATTCGCCTCTCCTCAATTAGACAAAACAACAACAAAACAAAACTGGTTATGATTGTTTATGTATAATAAAGTTTTTCGTCGTTTTGTTATTTTTAATTGATCCGGGCACATTTGCATGGCCCAATTCGCAGGCGCGACCAGCAGCGATGAGATGTCACACAGATCACACGATGTTCCCACGGTATCGCGCAGCGGACTTACCCGTGCTGGCTGGCCATATTCCCAAGTCAAATTTATGCTGATATGATTGAGAAGCTACCTTTGGTAGCTGCTCACACACAGCATCTAGATTTGACAGATGAACCAGAGATTGGCGATAGATTGTAGCAGCGGCTGAGAGCCCAAATCTCGAGACAATCCCATTCACTCGTCACAGTTGATCTTTAACTCTAAATTAATTCTTCTTTGGCGTTTTGTCTTTGCCGGTTTTTTTTTTTTTGTTGTCTCCAAACAGAACAAATACTGTAAAGAATCAAGCGTTACCGATGAATATTAGTGTGTAGATTTAGAAAAGTTGGGAGCCACCGGTGATAGACCGCCGACAGATTCCCACTACCAAACCGGAAAATACGTATCACCACACGATTTGCATAAATGCTCCATTCGAAAACGGTCTTTTACTTCTTCTCGCTGATAGAGTAGAGAGTGGAATCAATTTGTTGGATGCGAGCTGGCGAGCGAGCGACCACTGGTTCAAAAGGTCGCATCGACAAGTGGCTGCTGGACGGTGGAAATCTCGGTTCGACTTCCGCTGATCGTAATTTATTGGTTTTTTGACTCGACGACAACACAGCAGGGAACGAGAGAGAGACAGCTTCTGGAAAAATGAATATTGAAAGGCGAGCTAATTGGATGCGAAAATTTTGTATAAGAAACAATGTTTTACATCGAATCGCTGGGTGTATGGTGGGAGCCAGGCATTAAGACGGTATTGTTCTCACGGAAAACCGGACGTTAAACGATTTGTTTTGACAGATCCGAAAGTATTTCCTGTGGGTTAGTACATATTCTTGTAGAAGACAAATTAAGATTGATAGGCATTAGCCTAATGGGAATGGCATAGGCAATGAGGTTATTGATTTTATTTAAAATTTTCGACGCAGATTTGGCAGCACTTAGTCTGCTTTTGCCGGTTTCTTTCTCAAAAGATAACTTGAAAATGAATTAAAAGGAATAAACAGCAAACAATTAGGTTTTCTCCGAAATTAAAATACCTTCCTACTCAATTTGATTGAATCATCGAATAGAGCATAAAAAAGTGCTGTTTCAACTCTTCCAGGTCCTGGGTTTTTATCGTCTGTTGGTACGGTTTAACTATACTTATCTCAAACATTTGCTAGATTTGGTAGCACTTGATGTACTTTTACCAGAGATTACAACAAACAATGATAGGCTTCAGGTAAATTTCCATTCTTATTTTTTTTTTTTTTTTATAATCTGCACATGCCACAGGGGATATGAATACCCTTTTACTCTATAACAGGGCACGGGCGTTAGTTAATTTTGGAAGAGAGAAGAAGGGATAGGAAAGAGTTGGTGTAGTGGTATTTGAAACTCAGGTGATATTAGGTTTCAATGTTTATTCTCCATGGGTGGTATCCAATTCGATTGGGCAGAGAGTTGTGTGTGATTTTTACATTCGTTTGAATTCACAGTATTTTTTTCGCGTTCATGTTGAAATACACGAAGTGCTTTCTGAGGGAATTATTTAATTTTTAATACTGTGAAAATTGAATGGACTTGGTCGGGAATTGATCACCAAACCTCTCATTCAATGACCGAATACACTACCACTACGCCGTGGCCACCCAAGGAACCCTTATGGAACATAACGTCGTTCAACTCTACAATTTTCCAAGACCTTATTGATGGTTTCGGGCTGTAGCTCACGGATTGCTTGGATAATATTGGCCTTAGTGCTAGTTTCCGAATTGTTGGCATAATATCGGCCAGTCACGGTTCCCCACAAAAAAGTACAAAGGAGTTAAATCGCAGCTCCGAGGCGACCAATTGACATCCCTAAATGATAGATTGTGGCATGGCGGGCCATCCTGGATGAACCATAGTTCGTCGTCGTCACCGTTGACCGAAACGTTGTTCTTAGCCTCATTTTCGAAAAAAAAAAATGGTCCAATAATGCCACGTCTCGTCTGTGCGCATCGTACAACGACGGGAACCATGCGTGTTGTCCACTAGCATAACAGTCTCACTTCTTTTTGCACAAATTTGTGTACAGCAGGCTCGGTGGGTGCTTCATTTCAGCCAAGACTTATTTTCAAAAAACGCACTGTTTGGCCTACAGAACATTTCATTTAGGGAATATTTCCTTACGTTGTTCAGCCGCATAAATGTCAATCACTTGACGTTTATTGTAGAATGTCAGAGTTGATTGGTGGCTGTCAATTGGATCTGAAGTAGGACTTTTCGACTGTCAGTTTGTCTTTAACGACCTTATACGACTTATTTCCGTAATTCGAGCAAATCCTCCATTCTTTAAAGCGGGTCGCAAATATTAGCCTTTCATTGGTCAAACACTTAAGCCGTCGTCCTTACATAAGTCAATACTATCTCCCATCAACACATTCTTGAATTTTTTTCTTTCTTTTTTTCAGACCGAAAATATACATAATAGCACTCGTACTTTCGGTCGCATTAGTAGGCAGATGACAGATAAAAGGACCAAGAAAGTGGTCTCTCTGCTTCTGAACAAAACTATTAAAAGTTAATTCAAAACTTATTTGCATATTTTTTTCGATTAATTTGTTTCTGTTCTCAGTTCTTGTCCGTTCCGGCGACGCTTTATCAGCTGCTGTTGATCTAAAAGTTCGAAAAAATTGGTTTTATGTGGAAAGACAACAAGTCTTTGTACCTACATTCAAAAGAGGTTAAAGGCATTCTATTATTTTCGAAATGGTTCAATGTGTCAGTTTAGAAACTGCCACTCCAAATGCAAATATGCTTCGTTTATAGGTCTTATTACATAATCCTCCCACACAATGGCAGACCCAAATTTGTTGACAAATTCCTAACCCATTACCAAAAGGCAACAAACCACATCATCGCATTACTCGGCACCTGATGTCAGACGTCATTTGGCCCAGCACTTTCCCAGTGTCACATCGAACGTGATTTTATTTTCGCGCACATTAGCCACAACACTAATGTCCGTTTCCCAAAACGAAGCCAAAAAAAAAAAAAAACCCAATTCTAAGTAATTATACGGTTCTTCTGGATTTATTGATCCTTAAACCATGCTACAAAGTGTATAGTAGTCGTATCCCTCGTTTTTTTTTCAAAACCAGAAATAGCAAATCATAAAAATTCACTCATCCACCCTCGCCTCGGCAATGGTCATTCTCTATGCCACTTTAAGTTGCCCTGTAGAGGAACTGAAATAAAATACCAGCTTATTATGGAAATCACTTTCTGTGGGCACCCAAAACGATGACGATGAAACAAAAAAAAAACTTGGGAAAAACTATGAATACTAAGCAGGGACATAATTAATCCTTATCTCTGCCTTAATTGGCTTAAAGCTATTTTCTTTGATTTATAAACTGAAACTGAAAAGAAATTTCGCAGGAATGTGCTCCACAAACCGGCAGCAAAAAAAAAAAAAAAGTCCTTCTACAACTTAATTTTCAGTTCAACCACAAACAATAGGACCACTTTCATCAGGTTGTAAATTTTGGGCCCACTTTGCATTTCACAACCGAAATGAAACAGGAAAAGGCTAACCTCGAACTCATGTACACTGTCAACAGAGTGAGAGGGTTTAGTTTAGTACAAACGTCAAACGTCAAAAAAAAAAGAAGAAATTTGCATAAAACTTACGTGAAAAAATCTTAAGCGTGTGCTCATGGAACCATTGCGCTTTATGCGGTGGTCACAGCCGATAAATATCACCCATGGGCTTGAATTAATTTTATGGTCTGCCATACCATATATGTATGAAGCCGGGGACGACTTTCCCCGAAAAAAAAAAAAAACTCTCCAAAAGTCATTTTGACGTTTAATTCTTGTTTTATTGACAGTCAACATGCGATTGACCAGAAACCGAATAGCAACCACCCTTACGCTGAAATTTAAATTGATTTTTTTTTTTTTTGTTTTACTCCTTTCAGAGAAGCGGACCTAAAGATCAATTCGAAATTTCGGGGAAATCGTAGGCCAGACCACAAACCAGATCTCAAAAATAGTCAATAACAATAAATCGGATCGCATTAAATACACAAATACACGAATTTTTATTGCGCGGCTGATTGAAGTGGAGAGATAATTACTAGGCCATCATCATCAGTGATCGAGCAAGCGAGCGAGCGGGCATAGATCACCACCGCCGCCCTAAAAACCATGCCACATACAGGTGAGTGAAGTGTTTCGGCTTTTAACAGCATTTTAATTTGTATTTTATGTTTTGTTACAAATTTTGTTGTTGTTGCTTACGAGGACCATATTGGGGACACCATCAGATTTTTGAGTCATTTCTCGACACCTCGAAATGGGAAGATCTGTTATCTCACACGAAGGGTCTCTTTCTCTTTAAGGGTACCACAAACTGTATCTCCTATCTGTACTAGGAAATGCCATAACTCGAACGCTCATTACCTAATGGTCGGATCGGATCGGATCGGATCGGGCTTTCATCATTTCTCTTCATATCGGCGTGGATCGGTTCTTTATTTTTTGGTTTTATGATCAAAGAATGCTGAGGGAAAAAAACAGAAGAAGGAAACGGTCTTATGCCCCGAAACCGCCTTCGTTTTTGTTTTCCTTTTAATTTAAATGAGCTTTATGACTCTTCCCACTTCTAACACCTTGAATTGCATACTATAGCACACAAGCATATAAATGGAAACAAAAAAAAAACACATGCATCCTGATGTGGAGAAGGAGACGTGAACTAAAGAAGGAAACGGTTCGCCTTTGTGTTTAAATGAGCTTTCGTCTTTATGACTGTTACCACTTCTGACACCTTGGCTTGAAAATCGCAAAAACAGATGTGTCTTTTCCGGAGAGGATGCCAATGCCACCCTATTAATTGCGTTTTAATGGTGGAACACTGTAATTCACACACCATAACCATTACTTGAGCGAATTGCGGCTGGGCGCGCACTCGATGCGCAGGACGAGAGTGAGAGCCAACAATTATCCCCCAAATTATCAGATGCCCTGAATGCAACCTTTCACGGTTATTATTTTTATTGGCCCCGGCTCGTCGTCGGACGTCGCAATAAAATTGAACGTGGCTGTTGCAGTGCAGATGCTACTGCAAGAGTCAGCAGTTGCTTGACGGGACTTTGATGGAGGTTACGTTGCGTATGCCAATAAAAATTTACGAAATCTCACAATTAGCGAGCAAAAAAGTGCCAAAAACACTTAACACCATACGATGTAGAGAACCCGTATACCGTATGTATTCCATCCAGACCAAACCCGACATATTTCCGGAACACAAAAACATCGATTCACGATCGATGGGATCGATCGATCGCGTAGCATTCGATACATCGATCCTTGACTGGTTACGTCTGTGCGCAGTGATTCTTGTTGTTTTTTTTTTTTCCTGAATAACGTCTGGAGGCCGGTCATTAATATTTTGAGCGCGACCGTGTAGAAATATTCTGTTTTGAGATCTGTCGTCCCTTCTGGCTTTTGCTCATCATGATGCTGATGATGATGATGGAAATCTTCGGGGGCTGCTTCAAGATCTTGCGCGAGAGATATTCTGGCGATGGTGTAAGATAGTTACATTCCAGTCGTCACCAGTGTTTTTCTTGACATTTTGCTTCGTTTTCTTCTTGCTTCTTGCTTCTTGCTTTTTGTGTTTTGTTTTATTGTTTTTCCGTTTTCTCTGTTGTACTACTTGGTTTGGTTGGGTTTGGGATGCCATTACAAAGATGGAAATTGCTGAATTAATGACTTCGTTGTGAGGTGTGTGCGTCGAGGGAAACTTTATGTGCTCCAATGATGGTCCAGTATTGGCTTGGCGTGGAAATACTTATTTTTTTTTTTACCTCCGAGTTGTCTGCGTAATAAATCTTTAGATGCACAATGGATGTGTTTAATTTGAAATTGATGTCATTTGCATATGGGTGGGATTTAGTTTTTTCAAATTAAATTTAAGTAATTGGAGTGTTAAATCCATTTTAAGTCATACTTTGGAGATTTGGTGGAGCCTATCAGAGGTTCGGATCAAGTGTGGGCATTTTGTTGAAATTTTGACGGTCTTTAGTTGGGGATGAATGAAGTAGGCGTCAAATTTAAAGTGGCGTTGGAAGATCCGCTATTAATCTATATGATGGATTTAGCTGGCATTTGGCATTAGATAATTTTGACGTCTGTAAATATCACAAACTAGTTTCGGAAATAGAGTAAGTAGGTAGTGTCCACTTAGAGCATGTTTCCATGGTACACTGAACTAGAAAAGTCTGGCCATTTCATCGCCGCCGACTTGAATTTGTTTGGTCAAGTTTTGTAGACTATCGAAGCAGAATCAAACTGATTTTGTCATCTAATCAAGTGGGAACTCAGTGCTTGAGCGCCGCTTGACTGACATGAGACATATGGCAACTAGCACATGAAATCGCTATGTCCAAAATATGTAAATTGAACCTGCTTTACAGCTTACTGCTTCCAGTGAACAGATCACGATAAAATCTATTCTTTTTATCAAATAATATTATATTTCTTCCAAAGAATTTTTCTTCCAAATGTTGGCTATAACTGTGAATAGCAGGGGCCATTCTGCAGCTCCAACTTTTTATTACGCTTCTGAGCTTTTCGTGTGGTATTTGGCGAATAACTCTAGTACTGTTGGCCTTTGGCCTTTAAGCAGCTCCAAAGAAGTCTAGAGGTCCGAAATCACACAATTTAAGTGACCGTTCTGAAGCCCGATTTTAATCGTTCTCGCGATAAAGTGAGGGTTTAAGGGGCTGTGTCGTGTGTGTGTTAAACATCATGAAGACTGTTCACAGACTCTAATTTGAGGGAGCAAATAGTCCATTATCATGGCGATAACGGGCGCCATTGACATTTATGTTAAGACCAGCCTTGTTCTTGAAGATTTTGGACCAAAAACTCCACCAGGCACAGCCGTTGTTTTGTCTGGCAGCTCTTTAATCCTTTTGGATTGCTCATCAGCCCACATATGACAGTTTTGCTTATTGACGTACCAGGAATGTGATTTTCATAACAGAGCTGAGTAATTTGTAGACATTTTGCCAACCCAAGATAAAATGTCTAAAAATTCTGAGTAAAAATACTTGGACAAGTTAACTCGAATCACTCATCATTTGTCAAAAAGATGCATAGACAAAACAGTACCTCTAAATGAATACCCATTAAGTACTCATACAACGTACACTGACGAATTGAAATGCAGTGAAATATCTCAGTTTACTTAATATTTTAAAAATTAAAAAGGAAATAGGTAAAAGTATTAAAAACTGACAATCAAACTAGCAACTAGCAAAGTATTTAGTAATTTTCCCACCTAAGTCAAAATGGCGAACCAAATGTCTGGAGTTTAGTCTGACAGTTACGAGTATGACATTACGTGTGTGTTTCACAATGTTGGTTGGCTCTTTGGTCAAGTGTCACAACCCATGAGAGGCGTTGCTAGTTTGATTGTCATTTTTAATACATTTACTTTCCGTTTTTTTAGTTTTTGAAATATTAAGTGAACTAAGATTACCATTTAGTATGGTCTAAAAATGTTTATACGCTTATTTTATAATAGTAATTCGTTTTACTGTGGATTGAGTACATTCAGATATTTTGTTGGCCTAATGACATATGGTCACTTAATAAAGTGACTCACCTAAAATGTCAGCTTTCAAAGCCGTGACAGACAGACAAATACTGTATTACATCTTTCCTGCTTATGGTCAGGAACAAAAAAAGTGAATCAATTCACTGGAGTAGACATTGTATTGTCTTGGCTATGTTTATGTTGGAAAACTTTAATTTGAAGAAAGTAAGTACAGATGCTTTGTCCGTAAGAAGTCAGATGTAAATCACAGCCAGACAGCTCGCATAAAACTCAGCAATCATGGCTAATTAGTGAGTTTATATAGAGCATACTTCTTAACATACGAACGCTGCAATTAGTAATGTTGTCAACGCTTCTTAATTTATTGCTCACACTTGAACCCAATGACCTAGTAAAATAGCTCTTCTTAAACTGAAATCCTAAAATAAACATTTTTATACCTACTCCTCACCTATTCGCTTCTGTGTCGATGTATTCACCTGATATCATGAACCGTTCAGGCACTTAGAGGTACTAGTACAAAAGGAGTACTTAATAGATTCTGTTGCGTATTTCTTGCAAATTTGTAGATTGGAAATTTTCAAGGCAAATTCTCTTAAACAAAGACAGTAATTTGGGATTTGACAGATTTGAGAGTCAGGATGGGTAAATTTTTTACTCTCTTCTTTTCTGTGTTGAACTCCGAAAATTGTCTGTAATCGAGCAGGTTTTTGTAAAAAAAGAGGGTACAGGAACGGACCTTGTATTTCTCGTTTGGATGCTATGTTTATTAAACTTAAACTGGCAATGCTCTATTATTTTCAGAATATGCTAGTGAAATGTTTATTTTTATCTATTTATCCCTTAATATCATTATACAACTCAATTTGCTCCAACTTGCTGGACATGGACTAGTTTTGTAGCTCCATTCAGATGGCCTAAATATTTCCTTTCCCACACCTCCGCAACATTGATTTCGTTGATCGAAAATTCATCCCTTTTATCTGAATTACCCCCAACGACATAATACCATTTAGATACTCAAAATTTGGCTACTGTAACTCCAATTTATATTCCACTCCAATAAAACCACAAAGAAATACAACAAAATGCACTTCTTTTCCCCCAAAAACCCACACACAAGCCAAAAGAATTAACATACCAATTAGTCTAACCTAAAACACATCGCTTATTGGATTTTTCTCTCATTCATTTCAGGACAAGCTGGTGTGAATCAATTGGGCGGCGTTTTTGTCAATGGACGCCCACTGCCGGACTGCGTTCGTCGACGGATCGTTGAATTAGCTTTAATGGGCGTCCGACCATGTGATATATCACGGCAATTACTTGTTTCGCACGGTGAGTCTATTGAATTTGTAATTTAAATTTAAAAACAAAGAAGAACGCCTTTCTATACTTCAATTAAGATGTTAATACGAAACGTAACCCTCTTTACAGGTTGTGTGTCAAAGATTTTGACACGTTTCTATGAAACCGGTTCCATTAGGCCCGGATCGATTGGTGGCAGTAAAACAAAGGTAAGTTCATTTATCATCCGTTTTGACCCATTGTCGTCCTTTGATCGTTGTCAATTGATAATGTGTCACGAAACGACAAAATGATTTCAGCACGACGACTGTCACCGCCCGTTGCCGTTGGTTGTGTTCATAAAATGATTTGTAAAATTTTAATTGAGTTGAGAGTTATGTTGGTAACGATGTGTCAGCGACGACGAGGGTGAGAGATTCAAATTCAAATTCAATTTGTTATCTCATGTCAGAGGGGCCACACACCTGTCACCTGATGGGTGCGTTCACACGATGTGACTGTGTAATCTGTGCCATAAAACACCTAATTACAACATTATACCAATAAATATGCGCGCATGAATCTCCCCTAGTACCTACACCTTATCTCTTCGGTGTCCCGTCGTCGCTGCTACTAGTGGATCTGTCAAACTGAGTCCTAGATAGTAGGTGATTTTTTTTTTTTTTTTTGCCGATATAATCAATCACTTCACATGAAACATGAAATTACCCTGTGGCGCTGATTAGGGTGCACAGAACACAGAGATAGTGTGTAAAGTGTGGGCAACCAACATTATTTAGTCCGGGACAGGGGCTGTTATGCATTTTTAATGAATTGCCTCGTCACACGTCACAGTGAAGTGGTGGTAGTGGTCTCGTACAAAAGGGTAAACACTAAACACCAGCTAAACACAGTCTTTTCAAAGATAACACAGCTCTGATTGTTTTTTTTTTTTTTCTCTTGTATTCTGCGTCCCTCTTGTGACGTTTTTACCTGTCAAGTGCAAATAAAAGTGAAGTGGCCTCGGTTGCTACTGTTTATGGGGGCTTAAGGCTTACATAGGGGTGACTAGAGCGGGTTGCGTGCGTGCAAAATATTTGCAAGAATGTGAAATTTCACGGTATTTAATTTGACATTTGTTCTCCTTTTGTGTCATTACAGCAAGTGGCAACGCCGACCGTGGTTAAGAAGATCTTGCGATTCAAGCAGGAGAATCCGGGAATGTTTGCATGGGAAATCCGTGACCAGCTGTTGCAGCAAAGGATATGTGATCCGAGTTCAATTCCCTCGGTTAGTTCGGTGAATAGAATTTTACGAAATGGTGGCCTCTGGACTGATGAGATGACATCAAATGAGCAGAACGCCATCATGCACGAGAGTTACTTAAAACAACACATCTACAATGGCAATTCCGTTCCTACTGACCCGACGGCAGCGGCAACAGCAGCAGTTGCTGCAGCTGTCGCAACAACCACTTCGCTAACACACCCGCCACCGCAATTCCGTTATGGTGTTACCACCCGCTCTGAACTTCCAATCAAACCATCACCAACGCTGCCTGTTACTAGCGCGAGTAGCGCCTCCGCACAAGTTTCAGCGCAGGATCTTAGTTATGTGCAACAACAACAAAATCAAATCGCAGCCTTTCCCAAACACTGGCTGTGGAATCCTTCACTTCTATACTCGACTCAAAGGATGCATGAAGCTGGTTTCTTCCCCTACGCGCATGCTCAGTTCCCTGGCTATTTCCATGGCGGCGGTGGAGTAACGAAATCTGAGAGCTCCATCGATTTGACAACCGGCGGCGGAAGTGATCCACTGAGTGATTGTGATTCGGGAAAATCCTCACCATCGACATCTACCGTGGGAACACCGGCGTCATTGACACCTGTCATGAATGGCAGTACGAAATTGAATTCGAGGAAACGAAATCCATATTCGATAGAGGAACTGTTAAAGAAACCCGAAAAGAGGCTTAAGTTGATGGAATCATCGTCGGCGGAAGTGAAACGGGAAGAGTTCCTAGTGGCGGTCGATGATGCGGATGACGATCCAGTGAAAATAGAGGAAAATGTAGAGGTGGTCAACTAAGAGGTGATTCATCAGTACGATTGAAGTAGTAAACTTAAGTTTTTATTATTTATTTATACGTAGAGCGTAGTATGAATTCTTTTTTTTTGTAAATAAATGCATAGCTTAGTTAGTAAGTTCTTGTTCGAAAAGAAATAAAATTTAAAGAAAATAGAAGAAGCGAATGTGATTTATAATTGTGTTGTGGGCTTATTGCTTTTAAGGTGGACACAGAGTTTCACTCTCTTCATGGGTAAGCAATGCATCGAAGTGAAGTTATATATTCGAAGGAAATCAGTCTTCAGTCTATCAAAGGGTTGTGTTCAACAATAGGAGGAGAAAAAGAATTACAAAAAATAGGTCCGTTCGCGTACTTTTTACATTAAAATTCGTAGATTATAAAATTTCGAAGAGTGGAAGAAAATTCTTTCAGAGAGAGAAAAAGTAAACGAACAGGTTGGACAAGAAAAAGTTGAAAATACACTGGTTTGACAGCTTTGACAGTTTTCATAAACCAACCCACAGAAATTTATTGCACTAAAATTCGTAGAATGGGGGAATTTTTTACTCTCTCATGAGCGTACTCTTTTGGAAACGGACCTAATATGTCGCAATAGAAGAACAACAAGCTACATATATCGATTTTTACGAATGCAATTGTCAGGCAAGCTGTCAGTTTTTTTATTTATTTATGAACTCACCCGGAATATATTTGTACCATAATGCACCGATGATGGTTAAGATATCACAATCATTTTAAGGTTAACGTTTTCGAAATTTTAGCATTTCAAAGTTTTCCGACTAAAAGGGTCCATCGTGTTTCCTTGGAGTTGAAACTTCTAGCTGAAGGAAATGCAGGCAAAACCAGGCGACCACGTAATTAGACACTTTGAGGTTCGACTTTATGTACGTGGCTTCCTCAAAACGAATTTCAGGATTGTAATTTGCGGCTTTTTAGACAGGTCTGTATTCTCCAAGAGTCGTAGGTATTTCTATGCCGGTCTAGGTGGACTACTTCAGCGATTTTTTTATTGTAAAAAACAAAAAAGAGTATGGCGGCTCACCAACTCATAAGCAGTGAGGCGAAAGACAATTGCATTGCAATCGATTGGAGTCTAGAAGAAGATAATTCTTGAGTGAAACTTATGGAAATCGACTTAAGTCTCATGTTTCCAGGTTTTCCGGAAGGAAAAATGGATGAACCAACAGTCTCAGAGTATCGGGTCCTGATGATTCATTATTATTTCGTAAAGGATTCCTTTTATGGGTAGCTTTGACAAGACAGTCAACACACAATTCCCCTGGTGGCTCATTTCCGATAACAGGCGGAGCCTTTATTTGTGAATAAATGGATACTAGCATATCACCATAACTTAACAATACATATGAATGTCGGGTTACCTTTATCTCTTTCATTCCTTTTGAGCAGAATATTTTCTGCAGGTTGTTATACCTTTAACAACAACAAATTGTACGCACAGCATATACAAAATGGCCACACCAAACAGTGTCAAAGCAATCCGCTAAAATTTAAACTGGTATCTGTAATCTCCCATTGGATTTTGTTGGAATGTCATGAGTCAGAGTGACCCGATGTTGGCTGTCTCGTTTACTTCGTTCATGCTCTCCAGTTATCTCGTTGAGACCTACCCTGTTGACTTTTTCTGGCCTAGATTTTATAGTGCTGGGTGCGAGGCATTTAATGGATGCCTAGCTCTTGATACCGTCGTAGAGGCATTTACGGCTATTTATGAGCAGGCGAAACGAATTGGTCTTGAAGTGAATGAGGACAAGACAAAGTATATGTTATAAACAAACAAAAATCTATCTGTCCAAAACATTGGGCAGAACGTCACTGTTGATAGCTATAATGTCGAGGTAGTTAAGGAGTTCACCTACCTCGGAATAAATATTAATCCTACAAATGACACCTTTGTAGAGATCCGACGAAGAATAACCCAGCAAACCGCTGCTACTTCGGTTTGGCGAAACAACTGGGTTCAAAACTCCTAACTCGACGGACCAAATTAATGCTCTAGAGAATGCTCATCTTACCAGTCCTGCTATATGGAGCCGAGTGCTGGACGATAAGTAAGAAAGATGAGCAAATATTGGGCGGAAAATACTCCGTCGGATATTAGGTCCCTTATGCGAGGAGGAGAAGATACAACCGCGAACTCTATGAGCTGTACCAGGTTGTGGATGTAGTCCAAAAAGCCAAGATACACAGACTACATTGGCTCGGCCACATCGAGCGAATAGATTACAATGCTCCAGCTAAGAGGATCTTCGAATCCCAGCCCCCAGATTCGAGACGGCGAAGAAGACCGAACCTCCGGTACAAAGACCAAGATGTCGCGGATGCGAGAAAACTTGGTCTTCACAACTGGAAGCAGCGTGCTCGTTACCGCAGAGGATGGAAGGCAACGATGTCTCAGGCAGGGACTCTACAAGGGTCGGGAGCCGTTTAAGTAAGTAAGTAGCTCTCGATATCTATATACTTTATCGAGGGGAAGGTGAACATCTTGCCGACGTCATACCGATTTGGAATCTTGGAGTAAATTCACAGAGATTCGTTCAAGTGCATCGTTTCATTCGCTTTAAAGCATTTAGGAAGATGATACATAATATGTTAATAACTTAGCGTTCCCTTGTGGCTTTCTAGCCACTGATTGAAGCTTCTTAGTCCTGTTACCAAGGTGGTAGCCAACTTGTGCATGGTAGTAGGTGGAGAACGGTTTGGAAAGCTTTTAAGCGCACCAGTGATGCTGAGACATGTAACTGGTTACGTGTTTTTCTAGTCGAATGACATGACACGATAGAATTCTTTTGCCAGCACATTAGTACTCCAAACTTGCCGGACTATATGTGACGTGTATAGCCAGTGTTAGTTTGGGGCTCCGCCCTAGTTAAATCTAAGGACTTCCTGGCGCATAATATATTGTCTTTCTAATACCTAGTGCTTCCTAAGTAGCTGGAGAGCCTAAAAGGAAATCCTCTGAGTGTAGGCGAACTTAGGCCAAAGAATTTATGTCCTTCCAAGTGATATTGGTTTTTCTGACAGCGATTTTGTTTAGACAGAGCTTTTTTTCATATTTTGTCAGTCCTGCTTTCCAGAATGTCCTTGTGGCTAGGTACCAAATGCATGTGGCTGGTAAAGTGGTTCTAGTTTATATAATCGCATACAACAGCTCCTGGCTTATTTTTCCAAAGCAACATTGACGTCTGCTTTAATAATTCTCTCACTTTCATGAAATGGCTGGCGATATTTATGAGTTCCATCTACCATTCTCCTAGGCGGAACATACAACATACTAAAGCCAATCTGATTCTACCATACGCCAAGTCCAGGGCGAACCAGGGATACATTGTGTCCAAGAAAAATGCTGGAAATGTAGTTCTGCACCAATTTAATTATGTCCGGCGTGACTGGCGACTGTGCTTCACTTGGAACTGCATTCTGATGAAGATTCCTTCTGCATCTCCGTTTACTTTCCAATCAAATGCTTATTATATTGAATCGAAATCAGGTCGCCAACAACTCCGGACGTGTTTCAAATAAAATCATAGATTCATTCCGAGAGATTGATAACCAACCAAACCAACTGCTCTCATAGATTGAGAGAAATATTTCATCATCCCTCGTATGTTGAGGATGTCAAAACGACGCGTACTGCTAATCGCGTAAAACATAACACCATTACCGCCATAAAATAAATTTTCTGCCATGATATGTCGTTCCGAGAAAGGACATCTGCGCTTGGGCAAAAACCACCCATTCTACCCGCCATCCTCCGGTCGCATTTCATCCATCGAAATGTGTGCGATTTGATTTACAGTGCCCGCAAAGAGCATCGAAATCCAGAAATCCATGTGTCCATGGTTGCTCGTTGCTGCTCATTGATATTTCGATCGCGACCGTATAAAAATATTCTGTCGGTCATCCACGTTCAGATATTTTTCTGCTGCAGCATCAGCAGCAGCAGCAGCATCAGAGAAACTGCCCAAAAACTCATCATCGGTCGATCATCGCAGCATTTGCCGCCGCGCGTTTCTCTCGTTGTGTGCCCATAGAGAGATGGTGTAAGATTTCAGATACCAATCGCGCGCTCTCCTTTGAGGGCGACACTTTTTGTCCAAGCGCAACCATGCCATACCACACCACAGCCATTGCATGGAGGAGCACCATCAGCAGCAGCAGCAGCGTCGTCACTGCTGTCATGTGGAATTTCATTCGTAACGCGCGCACCACAATTGACTGGTGCTTCAATTTTTATGAACTCGCGGGAGAGAGGCCCATTTCATCAGCCCCCAGAAGCCTGTGCTGCTGCAACCAAGACCGTGCATGTGATACAATTATAGCGGCTTTTTGTTAATTTGAAATCTTTAGAGAATCGCTTTAAGACCGCTGGATTGCTGAACAGAAGCAAAAAAGACGAATGCATTTTATATCTCGCCCGAACGTTGATGGAATATTTAACCAAAGTTCGTTTTTATCTGAACGACTCTGGCCACACTACGCCGAATCGAAATCGGATCCAAGGAATTTAAACAAAAATGCAAATCAATTCAAATCGATCGACTGGAGCAGACCAATTGGAAATTCTCACGATGCAATTATGCGGTGGAATTGGAACTGGAATCCATTGTCAGGAGGTCTCCCCAGCAGACCTCCCGAGTCCAATCAGTGCGCGGAAAACTAACCAATCCACCAGCAACGCTGTAGGTAACCATTAATATCCATTTAAGTCCGACCACTGATTCCGAGGTGCAAATTGACTTCAACGCCCCATAAATTCTTCTTCCTTGTCGTCTCTGCTGTGCAGTGGTTCCCCTTTGGTGTGACTCAAACAAGCCAGAAGCTTGTCCGTACTCCATATCCGTCGTAGAAATGGAAACAGAGTGACAAAAACTCCACCTGGTTAACCAGGTATCTACCAGTGATCGTGGCCCCTTCGTCCGTTGTATAAAAGAAACGTGTTCAACAAGGGACGTAGAAACAACAAAGAAACACAGCACAAAACAACTAAAAACACACAATCATCGCGAATCGATCGCCTGGGAAAATTAAGTTTTTACTCGCATGCATAAGCCCCACTGTGTAGGTACGCTACACTTAGCACCTTGCTCGACTCTGGTGCTGGGTTCCAAAAATGGCCACAAATCCATCTCTATGCTCGATCGCAAGTACATAGATGCTCGTAGTGCATCGCATCGCTTAGCTACGTGCGAATTCGATGCACGTATTTTGATCGCACCACAGCCAAATTGGTAAAGATTGGTTGGTTAGTGGTTTCGTTTGTATACTAGTGTAGTATCCGTAGCAGTTAATTAAAACGCACTTGAGGTGTGTATCTGTATCTATACCACCAACGACGACCGAAAATCAATTGGAGTCGCATTGGTGTCTGGACAATAAAAATAATAAAAACCGATGCAAGGTTATGCCCACTATAAACACATTCACGTAACACATTTGTTTTTTTGGCGACTTGTTTGCTTAGAAAAGTGTCCACTTCTCAGTTTTCATGCAAGAGAATGTAATTCACTTACGGTTTTATGTTCAACTCTTTCAGTTGTCAAAAAGTCTGCAAGATGACGTTATTAATTGGAAACATTAAAACGCGGGCTTTTAATATCCTTTGCGATCTCAGTAACCAAGGATACTGATTTACGAGTGTAGGGTACTTAAAAAATACACTGATTGACAGAACAGAACCGAACAACTTGATTCATGGTTCCAATAAAAAACATGGAATCTGGATTTACGTCCACCAAACAGGGTACATATTTAGCGGAGTTTATTCCGGAATAATCAATCGATCAGTGTGTTTTATTATACAAGCTAAAAGGATGAAGTAAGTAACAGAAGTTAGGTTACAATTTGTCGAATATTTTGAGTTCATTGGTAAACGTTAATGACATGCGTTTCAAGCAACAGAATTTTATTACGTTCCAGGTGGATTGTAGCAATTCCAAAATGTCGCCGCGGGTTTGCGCAATAGTGGAACGCAATCCACATTCACACGATCAAAACATTCGCAAATGTCAATTGGTATTCACAGATTGATGCAACTATTATACGTCCGTTCGCGTACTTTTCGCACTAATATTCGTAGATTATCAAATTTCGAAGATTGGGGGTGAAATTCTCTCAGAGAAAGGGAAAATTACGAAAAAGTAAATGAACGGGTTGAACAAGAAAAAGTTGAAAAGTTTGACAGTTTTCATAAACCAGCCCACAGAAATTTCTTGCACTAAAATTCGCCGAATGGGGAAATTTCTAACTCTCTCGTGAGCGCTCTCTTCTGCGAAAAACTACGAAAATTCTCCGTACGCGAACAGCTTTTCGTAAAAATTCTTATTTTCGTAAAAATTCGCTGTTTTAGGAGGGTACGCGAACTGACCTTATATAAAAATTGCTGTGAATTCAATGTCCGAATTTTGAAACTTACAAATAGTAATAAAAATAAATAATAGGCCTGTGCATATCCCTTAAAAGGTTTAGCTTCTTACAACTGTAAGTTTTGTGCGTGACATACATTTCTGCACATCCAGAAGGGCAGATCGATTTTTGGAAAAGCTTTCTCATGGCAATAACAAGAGATGCAAGAGGTGGGGCCGTAAAAACAAAAATGATGGTATTTTCGAGCTTGGAACCCCATAGGTTAAATAAAGTAGAGGGGCGCCTTGTGACAAGGACGTCATTGCAAATTCAGATCAAAAATGCGGGGCCATTGTGTCAAGGTCTATAAAAATCTCAAGAGGTCCATCAGCCCAACGTGTATTTATTATTTATTATTTATTTATTTATTCATTTATTTATTAATTCTAACTAAGTCTAATTTCTTATTTATTTATTTATTTATTAATTTTTTATTTATTTTCTATTATTATTATCATTTAATAAACTAAAAGCTAACTTATGGCTAACAGATTAGTTTTAAGGGGGGAGGTCAGGAGGAAGAGAGTGAATTTCTAAGGGAGGATATGCTGTAATGGAAGTCGAGGAGGTTCTGGGCATTCTAGGCTAATCGCTTCATTCTGGAGACTGGTTCAAAAATCCCGTAATTAGTGCGATGGAGAGCGAGACGAAAGAGAGGAAGAGACTTGAGAGTGGGTTTGTTTGGTTATAATTGTCGACCCATGGGAGACCTCGTAAGGCAAAACGTAAAATCTGCGCTGCACAGCTTCAATTCTAAGGGAATGGGTGACATGAAATGGAGACCAAACTTGGCTTGCGTACTCAAGGAGGGATCTGACAAAGGTGATGTAAAGCGACTTTGTAACATAAGGGTTAGAGAAATCTTTAGACCAGCGTTTTATGAAACCAAGAGAAGAATTGGCTTAAAGTATAATGTGGTCAATGTGGGAGCGAAAGTTAAGTTCCCTATCACAGATAATACCCAAATCGCGTATAAAGGAGACTGAGGGAATGGAATCATGAAGTAAAAAATAGGATCTACGAGGTGGGGGCAGGCGTTTACGGGAGAAGGTTATGGATTGACATTTACTGACGTTAAGTTCTAAGAAGTTATTGACGCACCAAGTGTAGAAAGAGTTCAGGTCTTTTGGAAAAGATAGAGAGTCCGTCGGGGTGGATATAAACTTAACTATTTTCATGCCGTCCGCGTAAATAAACAGATCAGAGTTTTTAATAATTTGCCCAACATCGTTTGTAGTTAGGACGTAAATCAATGGACCAAGATGACTTCCTTGTGGGACGCCTGAGGTTACGATAATGGGATCGGAGACTGAAAATCTAAATAGAACTCTCTACTGGCGATTCTCAAGGTAAGATTTCAGCCATGAGACAAAAGATGGTGGAAAGCCAAGAGCTTTAAGTTTGAAGTAAATAGTAGGGTGACATATTTTGTCAAACGCTTCACTGAAGTCGGTGGTAATGACGTCAACTTCCTAACCTACCTCCAGTGTCTGTAGTGTTTTTGACACACGTTCAGTTAGGTTAGTCGTAGTGGATCTACCTTTTAAGAAACCGTGTTGATGGGGAGAAAAAATAGATTTGCAGTGAAAATATAATGCTTTCGAAGAGTTTAGGGATCGGTAGTTAGATATATCATTTTTGCACCCCTTTTTTATGAATAAGGAAAATTAATGAGTCCTTCCATAAGTTTGGAAAAAACGGCTTGTATGAGCGAGACACGAAATTAGCACATTTCTTAAGAAATATGGCGGGCAAACCATCGGGACCGGGAGAACCCCTGCAACGGAACCCGATACACAGTTGTAGTCCAATGAACTAGCCATTAGGTCACGGTACCCACAAAATTTTAAATAACGAAAAATCTAAATTGCAAATTCATACAAAAACAATGACGACTAAATTTTGACAATCTGTCAGAAAAGAATAATAGAATGAAATTATTTCTCAAACATAAGCCACATATACGATACTGACATTTGCTGACATTTATTGACGTAAATTCTGTAAGTCCATTAAAAGTTTTAGGTCTGTCATTTACGTAGGCAATCGAAAAGCTGTTGCTGTTGTTGTCAATATTAATTATGGCAATCAGGTTTGCTGTCTATAAAACTGATTGACAATAAAAATTTTGAATAGTACAATAAGGTGGTAAATTCGATGTGTTAAAACCTGTAAAATGCACAGCATATTATGTATGTACATCCAAATTTATTACTACATACTACGATCTATTAAAATCATTCACTGTAGCTGCTAAAGATGGTAATGGATATGTCCTGTCGTTGAGGAAAGATGTTGCGGATACATACGAGTACTTTATTACCCAATGATGAATCGACAACTCGCTCTTGTAAGCTGTCATCTGCCATCGGTCAAATTTTGTTCTTTGTGCTACTGAAAGTTTGCAAATGTCGACAAACTCAAATGAACAATAGCCGTTGGGAGACAGTTTGCCACATTTAATAAATTCAATGAATCAATCGATTCTTTAAGAGTAAAAGGTCCGACATATGTATTTGAAAGGTGTGCAATTTTTCAGAAAGGCTAAGTTTAAGAATGCAAAAATATTTTAAAAACAATGAGGCCTTCTAAAAACGTGAATAGAGAATTAAATAATTGTGTTTAACCTAGGAGCCGAGGCCAAAATGTTGTACAGAGTTCAAATTAGCCGCAGATATTATTTAATTAATCCAAAGTACCTTTTACATATAACCACTGAATTTCAAAAATTATATCCTTCGTGCTTTTAATCTTTTATACTTAGTCAACACAGCAAAAAGTCAATCAAATCATATGTCTATATTTTTGTACGATTATCAGAGACATACCTGACACCAAGTATTTGACTAATCTTCAAAAAAACAACATTAATAATTTTTAGTTGAATATAGAGTATACTAAATATATTATGGCACCAATTAATAATCATCTCCAATCAATGGGCTATTATCTGTCAACAACCGTGTACATCAGATCAAATAAAGACGCTCTCGCGAAACATCCAATCCATCTATCGGATCTCGAGAAACAACCCAATAAGCCGCATTCCTAATTCGTACATTATTGATGTTTCTCCACGCATTGATTGATAATTAAATCGACGATGACAATAACCGTTTAGACAACTTCTAAAGAAGCCCACCGACCGTAACAAATTCTCGTCGACGGCAGCGGCAACGCAACAAACGCACTCAACTCAAGCCCACACGATGGTGGAACGGTGCTGGTGTAGAAGCACCTTTTGTCGCCGAGACACGCATACAAATTGCCCAAAATTAATTTCTCTCCAAAATCGAACTCTATATACAGATCCAATTACCCCCACGAAACTAGTATCCGCCGTCCACGTTCACACATACAGTAGCGACCTGTCTTATCCGTCTCTAATCTAAACGATCCATAGGATCAGCCTAATTGAAGGTTGGCACCCAGATCTGCACTCGAGATCCGTCGCTCTTATGGAATCGAATCCACTCGATTCAATGGCGCGATAATCTTTTGATATTCAAATTAGCAAAATTGTTAGACAAATGTCCAAACGTTTGTTCCAATTAACATTTCAAAAAATCTCTCAATACGTCTGTCGTCGGCTACTGACATTGCTACTGCTGTGCTGGTGCGGCTTCCTCCAACGATTATGCTAATCGCTGGTCATCTCAGTAGCTGGCCAGGGAATAAAATTATCCACCGTTCGGACATGTGTTTGCGTGGCGGTGGCGGCGCAAAGTGGTTCTTCTTTCTCTCTCAACAAAAAAAAAAAAAAAAAAAGAATAAAAGAAAGGGAACCGAACATTGTTCTCCACTTTAGATGCCCCCTCGCCCAAGTCCCCAAAAAACATTTCTATTTGTCGTTTTATTTTTTTTTCCTGAAATTGGTACATCTCTCATAACAGAGTGGCAGCAGTGGCGGTGGCACTAAGAAATCCAAGACCGTCTCTCGAGCAGTGTGTGGCTTCTTTGACCGACGACGAGAGATTACAACAATTAAAATGGTCCATAAAAAATCTGGTTTATGACGAGATGAGGACGAGTCTTTGACGGGTTCATTGGTGGTAGTGGTAGTGGTAGTGGTAGATGGATGGATGGAAGCCAAATTCGCGTGTGAAGTCGTATGGAAGGAGGATTCATGGTGGTTACGGTATAAGCGCGCTGGCATTGTTCCAGGAAACTATTCGGCCCGGTAATGAGGTACTAATTGAGTGTCATTTCTAGGCTATGACCGCAACAAAGTCGTAATAGTTGAGTGTATCTTTATTTGTGTGGTGCTGTGCTGCTGGCCGTGTGGTAAATTGTACGGAGATTAATTCAGACGGAGATGATGGCTGATGATGACTTTTATGACGAGTTGCGGGTTTATTTTTGCAACGAAAATCTGATGAATTTCAAAGCACCTTATAGTGATTTACTGGAATGAGATAACCGTCATACAGTTCAAAGCGAATGAATGGAGATCAGTAAAGATTTCGAGGGCAAACACCCCTGCACCATTAGGTGCGGACTCTAAGTTGACTTTTGGACCGAATTTTGACTTCTCAACAGCGTTGTACAACTTCTGTTAAGAGTCTTTGTTTAGGATCTTGAAGCCCAATGAGAGGTCTGTTCTTCAAGCCACTACTAAGTTGTCGTTAGGCTTATAATTTGTATTGCTCACATGATTCATGGTTGCCACATTAGACTGTTGGTATATTGTGTATCTCAGGTGAACCAATGTAAGACAATATCCAATGGTTCTACAGCAGTCAAACTGCACAAAGGATTTGCAATATTGTGAGGAATACTATCGTTCGTATGGAAACAGAACAGCAGATAAGGAAGATGAAAATGACATGACATGAATAATGACGAACAACCGCATGACCATGACCAACAAAAGGAGATCGCAGCGTTCTACAGGATGCTTAGACTTGATAAACTCCAGTTACCCTCTTAAGCCATGAAAAGTGGATGGCGAAACTCTTGTCCTATTACCATAAAGAATGAAAAAACTAACTAAGATGACAAAAAGTTGCCTTTCGTCAAACCATGAGAAAACAGAAAGGAAGATATAAGTCTAGCCAAGTGCTACTAACTGATCAGCCTAACATAAATTCTTCTTCGATGGATAAAGCATGGATAAAACTCCCCTTTTTGAGGGAGAATGAAGCAAGAATATAGCATCTTCATCACTTTGCTAGAGAGCAGGCAGATCTCCTATCCTCAGAGACTGTTTTGTACCAACTGACGAGGAGTGTTCAAAGCGCTATTGAAGCGAAATAGACAGTATTGGGCGCTACTATTGTCACATGAAGCATTGTATGATACTCATAAAAGGAGGAAAGCTATAAGACGGCAAAACCAATAGTAACTCACACGTAATAGGGAAATCTGACATCTGACAATTGCATCAGTCAAAGTAGTTAAATATCTGGAACTACATGTAGATAATAAAAAAGAAAAGCCATGCGAACGATATTTTCGAAACAACTGCACAAATGATGTTGCTGATAAGGTACTAACCAGGGATTCTTCTGAGGGGTTGATGTGTGGTAAGCGGTATGATTATACTCAGGGGTATCTTTGGAGAGATTTCATCCTATCAAAGTTTATTCGCATCTAATTAGGAGTATTGAGGTAAACCTCTGCTGGATTATATAGTTAGTTAGGAAAGAATTATTTGTGGCTTTGCCGTCGATAGTAATTCACTACTTACTTAAATCCTATATCACCTTATGGGTCCTAGGGCCTCTACAACGCCTACGCGCCATCGTGTGCGATTCCTGGAAATATGCCTCAGCTCACCTCAACTCTTTCCCAGTTGCCGTGCTTCCTTCTCCACTGTTCTGCGCCACGTACACCTAGGACCGCCGCGTATCCTACCATCCTGTGTAAGTAGGTTCCATTGCGTCGCTTGGCTAGCTATGGATCTGTCATCCTCTCGGAGAGTGTGACCAATCCACTGCCACTTTCGTCGTCGTATGGTTGTTTCAGAAATGCTTCACTCGGTCTGGATGCACCTTTAGAGATATGGTTTGGCCAGAATGTCCTTAAGATGTAGCGCAGGCACCTATTGACAAACGTTTGCAGCTTCCTAGTGATAGTGACGGTCACTCTCCAGGTACCACATCCATATAGCAGTACGGATTCAACATTTCAACGGAACAGTCGTAGCTTGGTTTTTAAACTAATTGCATTCCTTCGCCAAACTGTGGATAGCATTCCAAACGCAGATTTTGCTTTACCTATTCGGCTGGCTATATCCAGTTCGGTTTCGCCATCGGTTCAGACAATACTCCCAAGGTATTGGAAACTCTCTACTCTCTCAACTATTTGTCCAGCAATGCATACATGAGTTGATGAGTTCGGTCCCAGGCTGATGATTTTTGTTTTTACCGAGTTGGTTTTCCAGCCCAACGACGTCTTCCCTCTCCACATTGGCTGTCATTTGGTGAAGGTCCATTATTCTGTGCGACAGAAGGCATACATCATCAGCGTAGTCCAGGTGCTTGAGTTCAGATGTAAGAGTCCATCGAATTCCTCCATTTCCTGTTGATAAGGCTGCATTCAGCACATCGCTAATCACCAATAAGAACAGTATTGGTGAAAGTATGCAGCCTTGTCGAACCCCACTTTGGACTTCGAATTCCTCAGACAGCCTTGCTCTGTGCAAGATGTGACATGTGGACCCATCATATGTAGCCTTAATAATTGCTATTAATTTATCCGGAATGCCTCTCTTGCGCAAATAAATTCCCGATTGACACTATCAAACGCCTTTTCAAAATCGATAAACAGCAGGTGCAGTGGTAATCGATATTCAACACACTGCTCGATAATAATCCGCAAGGTGTTGAATGTGGTCGACACAGGAGGATCCAGATCGGAAACTGCGTCGAGTGTGTCTTCAAGCTGGTCTTTGATTCGCTCCAAGATTATTTTAGCTATTATCTAGTTTGTAATTCACGGTACCTAAATACATATTTTGTATAGAATTCATAATGGATGAATGGATAATGCATATGATTAGGACTTGATCATCTAACCTTGGAGTCAATGACTGAAAACCGTGCCCACCCACTTAAAATACTTAAAATAGATTAGTTCTTTAGATCCAGCTTTGTGTAGGAACAATGTACATCCCTGGTAAATTTAATGACAGTGACATTTCATTCACCCAAAAAGAATATGCCTTTTGAGAAATATCATAAGAATGATAAATATTCCTTTACAAAAATATGAGACAGTTGACGTTTCTGCATCAGTCCTCTTTGACACCAGCGCCACTCAATTATCGATCGGAAATTTCCCCGTCGCCGATAATAATTATCAATTAAGAGGCAAAAATTTTACATTTAATGTCTCAATTTACACGTCAACTCTGTCAATGATGCAATTTTAACGAGGCTCACAACAAAATTCCACCGAAAGTGTTATTCACCCTTAAAAATGAATTAAATTCCATTGACATGCACTCGCTTGTTTCACAGAAAAAAAAGAACATTTTTCACTTGCAGGTGAAAAGTAATTTTCTAACAAATATCGGCCGGCGGCCGGTTGAAAACTTAACCTGATGTTAATAACCTCATTACAGCGAATGCGTAAGCATCTCAGCGCAAGCAACAACCGGTCAGCATCTAAACACTGAACCCCATCGCGAGGGCCAACAAGCTGAGTGAAGCTATCGATGCTCGGTCATAAACCCAGGGATGACATGCAGACCGAACACAGTTTTGCAATTAATCTCGACAATCATAACATAAATTTTCCGTCTTTATGTTCGGTCTTTAAGGCACTAACTGTCTGATGTCGGGTGAATCTCTCTCGTTTGAGTTGGTATCTACGCAACAGTAAGTAAGTGAGTGAGTAGGTTGGTTTGTAGTTTGTCAATATCTGCTGCGCTGCCAATTTGAGAGGAACAGCAGCGCACTTAAAAAAGAAGGCCCATTGATTGATGCAAAAACAAAAGAAAAGACGAAAAACATTGGACAGTGTCTGACAAGTTAGCCACCAACCAGTAGGGAACACAGAAGCATCATCAGCAGCCATAGGGAACCATGCTGGTGCCGACGTTGCCGCTGCCACGACTTTGACGTATCTCAACAGCATATATATACGTACTGGGTAAAAGAGTTAATTAAATCATTGCATCTGACCATTAGTTTCGCGTTGCGCTCCCAAAATCGTTAAATCGATACTAAAAATGTGAGGAATCCAATAAATGTGTGTGTGCGCCGAGATGCACTCGTATATAACTCTCTTTAATTAACGCTTAATGGTTTATAGGGCACATCTTGATATTTGCGTCGGATTTTGTGTGCCTACGAATACGAAACTCATCTGACAGGTCAGATACTCGTAGATAGATGGATGGATGGACTTCTTCGAACTAGCAGCAGCATTAAAGACGAAATCCGTTCCAGGTTTTTAACCGAACTTTATGGCGTTCGACCGGAGTATAGAGTCACCCATGCGCAGTGTATCTATGTATCCATCAGAATGGAGGAGAGTCCCAGAAGTTTTATGGCGGCAATAAGATAAGAATGTCATAACACAAAAGAGCAATTACTATGAGAAATTAATTTAGCTCACCGCGCGTTAAATAGATTCACCACTTTAGTTGGATGCTCAGATACTCTGCATTTCGTGCTTCTAGATAACATTTTTTTTTTTCTTCCATTTTTATGGTCTCCATAGAAAGTCCGAAGAGAAAAGCACGAGATCAGTGCACTCTGCACCCTGGTCACCATTACTTATGTTGAAATGGAGCGACGTAATTTTTGTATCTTTGAACTGAGCAGGGAGAGTTGGTAGGTAGTTCTCATCCAGTGAAGAGTAAAAGATGTGACACGCGTACAATGAAGCTGTGCAGTGAATCTCTCTCTGTATCTAAGAGGGTGAGGTGTGAAAAGTATCGCATGGCACAAGTAGTACGCCCCATTTTTGTTGAAATTGAGAGGCGTGCTCTCAATTGAAGCACTCGTCATCGTCATCGTCATGCTCATGGATGGGGCCCACAAACGTATAAGGCAATTGTGGGCGGAACTCAATTGTGAATGTGCAGTACATCATTTTGTAACGTGGGTAGCAGAGATGAATTGAAATGGTGGAAGTTGTAAGCTTACAGATTGTTCTCTCAATCGTGTGGGTGGTGTTAGAAGTGGAAAAAGAAAATGACTGTCTGAAGTGGGTTTCATTAATAATTTCGTTGAGGTCGCAGAGGGTGGTAAACTGATTGGAAAAATTAAATAGACATCGATTCTATGGCAATTTTATTTTACTTCGCGATTCTAGGTATCCAATTGTAAGTTGGATCTGTTGAGATGCTTCTGGCAGTGAATGAATAACTTACTTGGAATGCCTACTTATAGGTTTAAGAGCGTACGGTCCATAGAATATATCCCCCAGAATGACATGGAGTATTCCCCCAAAATTAAATTGAATCAAGTTAATGAGAGACATTGTGACTTAGAGAGAACTACTCGTATGTGCCAGATGGAATTTCTAGAGCAGTAGTTCCTGCAAATGAATAAATTACCTATAAAGTTATAGGTGAGTTTCTTTTGTTTGTTGTTGAAGAAAGAAAAATGCTTATTTTACATTACACAGACCTATAAGCTCTGCAGTTTCCTTCTTTATTGAATTGACAGTGACAGTGACCGGAAAGGAGCTTACTTCTATCGTCTCTGCTGTATTTGAGGCTACCATTTGTATACCGATTTGTGAGCAAGTTTAGTAAGTTCCTCAGTTTGTCTAAGTTCTTATTACAGTGGGAAATATGTAGATTCCGCAAGAGTATTCCGATGGAACTCAGAAGGTCCTCCCTAATGACCAGTGGTGCAGTTTCGCTATGGTCAAAGTAAGGACAGTCTGCCATTAATAAAAAATCACGGCGTACTATTTTAATCTCAATCTCAGTGCCATGATCTAGGTATACAATAGGACACCGCTCTGAGGATATCCAACCTGTGAGTTCACCAAACCTGCTTAAAGCTTAAAAAACAGTGCAACCGGAGTGTCTTCACAAAGTGACCGAGTCGGAGTCGAAATGGGACACTAAATCCTCTTGACGTTGTCTCTTATTATGAGAATGTAGAGGGATTGGCAATGCCATAAAGTAAAGTATTTTCAGGTGTAGGTACCACATGGCCACAAGATTGTACTTATATTTCAATATCATATCTTGCAGCCGTATTTTTTGTAAATATTTGAAGGGGAATTAGCTAATGATAGCCTAATGTAGCCTTATGGAAGGTGTGCTTGGTTCCTGTTGTACAGTGATTTTGTTGGGCTTGGCTACTATTGTCTGTAGGTACTAGACTTTGGCAATAGGATGATACGTGGTAATAGGGCTGACCATTGTTATATACATCGACAGTTAAGTCCAATTTCATTCCTGCGAGGGTCTGACATACATAAATATCAAATTCTGTAAGAAGCTATGCCTTTGCTCACTCTATGGGCTTCTCATAGCCCTGTATTAGAGGTCACTAGCGTAGAATATTAGGCTCCATATCGATGTTTTGCTCCTGCAGTAAAACCGTAGACAAATATCGGCCGTAACTTTGGTTATTAAACCAAATTTTTCGTCAAAAACAGTGGATTTTGTTCAAGCTTTTCAAGAGTACAAGGACTTCAATTCGGTAGGTTGGCCTGTTTAAATTCTTGCACCGAATCAATTCATCGCGGTCACTGCATACATTTTCGGCTATCGCTCTAATATCTTTCCCACTACCTGCTAGATGTGGCTTAATAGGTAGCGTATTGTCCAATTATTTGGGTTTAACATTTTAGACAATAAGCTGTTTTTGTGCGCGAAACACATTCCTCCTAGAACGCTCATTTCGTCATACAGCTGAATAATTTGTAGACGTTGTCCTAGACTATTATAAAATGTCAAACAATACTAAAGAAAATTATTATGACAGGTTAAGATGAATCACGCGGCATCTGTCAAAAAACTCATAGACAAAAAATACCTCTGAATGAATCAACCTTTATTTAAACTTATTAACATAATCGATGTACATAAGTAATCTCTGTGTTACATTTTCACTGCCCAAGCACTGATAATTTTGTATGGAGATAACGAGAACCCTGGGGAAGGACATTGTCTTCTTTTTCTAAATCAGCCCTTTCCGTTTCTATTAGTTTTCAAATCGATCCGAATTATGTATCAAATCATGATGTCTATGAGACGATACTAGTTCCAACGCAAACATTTAAAAGTGAAGGGTCAACTTTATGCGGTTAGAATTCATATTTCTGCCGACAAACATGAAAAGTCTACACTTTGCACTTTAATACTACTAATCCACTACCGTACTGAGATTCCATTGATTTGCATAATTTCCACAAACGAACAAGAGTTGACTTTGCTTTCCTTTTGTATTTTTCATTACACTTTACAATTATGCAATAAGTAAGTATAGCAAGCACCCTCGAAGCAATAGCGAGCATTTAAATTATTCAAAAGTGTTAAGGGAAATTCTTTTACACCTACCCTCACCGTGTGGGTGTGTCCGATGCAATCTAAATGGTCGACACTGGATCTTGATTGAGTCACGTCAGCCAGGTCGAGGGGACAATCGAAGCGCATTGTTTTATAACCGACAAACATTTCACTGCGAGAAAGAGAGTCCAGCGAAATTATGAAATTCTGACATCCGGACAGTGCATACAAAAGTGATTCTGCAAATTTGCATAAAAATGCAAACAACTTCCTGTGGAGTTGCGATTCGTAAGGAGAAACTTGTGAGTTGTAAGTCAATTGGGGTTGGCATGAGATTATTTAGGTTAGAGGAAATATGAAAAAAAATCCATTTTAAAAGGATATTTAGGAATTTCCTTAGTCGATTCAAAATATGTACCCAGATGGTTCATGTCTTTACTTAGAAATAAATTATCTTCGACCAACAAATTATACCATTCACATTTATCAAAAACACAAACCTGATATACAAAGGGGAAATTTAAATACCCTATTACAGAACTCAACCAAAGCGAGAGCATTGCTTAGACACAAAGCTATCCGTTTTATCCGGGCGTTCCCAGAGTTGGGATATTTTCATCTACCGGGTGGATGAATCATGTTTCCGTTTATTTGGGAGGCAATCATACACTATGTACAAATTCAAAGTGACTATGGGTGACGTTTGCGTGTACAGGCATTGTCGTTAACCAATTTAGACTCAAGGATATGAGTTCTTTGCGAGCCGTTGTGTATCTGAATTCTCCGCTGCTGTTTAGTCGTCACAATAAAAGGGTCATCCACCTCTAGGATAACTACAGCAGAATAACTATTTCAGAAACTTCAGCGACAAGAAAAAAAAAAACTGTGTAACAAACTTGTCCTTTCCGTCTGAAGAAATTGGATTCTTGGTAATTACTTTTTATTGGAACTGAAGGATTTAAATATGGACCTAGTTGTCACCCACAAGAAATACGTTGTAGTTCCTGTCTTCGTTGCTCCGTCATGATAGTACCCACAGTTTTGCTGACTGCCTTAAAAGCTTCTTGCGCGCATCAATCTGATTATGTTCTCTGGAGTTAGGTCCACACCCAGTCTGTTCGCCAACAGTGGAATATTATGTGTTCCATGTGTTCCACGGCTTCTTCAGATACTAAAATCTGTGGAGGTATGTTCTGAAATATCGATAAGCAGTAAAAGTCAGGTAGAAGTTCATCTCTCCATGCTTCCTACTGATCCAAAGGTCTATATTGGGGAACAATCTCTGCGTTCATTTACCATGGTCAGAAGAGTTCCATCTATATTGCCATTCTTCCGAGTTTCTCTTCCTGGTACTGTACTATTACTTCGATTCGTTGCCGTTGGCACTGTTGTCCTACTGGCACGATATTCCACTTAGCTTCTTTAACGAGAGGTCTTTTGGTAGCATATTAGCCACTACGCATGCCGCGTCGTATGAGGTTGTTTGAAAGGTGCTGCATACTCTTAATGCATTGATTCTGTAAACTGCATCCTAGAGCATCATCAACGTCGCCGCTCTTGCCAAGAATTGTCCTTTTTTTCTGTTAAGGGCCTGATCCTTGCCAGGGTAGCCATTATTCCTTCTCCGCTGCTTGTGGCAGATGTTGCTTCTGGTTTGGAAACTATAAAGCCCCACTGTCATTCTTACAGTATCCATAACCCGCCTGGTACGGATAAGTAGTTCCTGCGTCTCTTCCTCTAATAGTAGTAGATCCATGCTTACTAGTCAGTCCTGTAATATCTCGATGATTTTGTTATAGTCATGCTCTAACTTTCGGCTCTATATTTAGTGAGTACAACTATTCATATATCGTCGGCGAAGCCAATTATTTTCGACGACCTCAGGACTAAAAGTTGAGAACATCGTCGCACATAAGGTTCCACAGTAGCGGACCTAGTACGGAGCCCTATGAACACCAGCTGCAACTTTATACTGCCTTAACCAATCGTCAGTGTCGTAGTGCAGTATATTCTATTTCTAAGGTCCATCACTGCTTGGAAAAGACTCTTTCCTTGAGGCAAGCGTTGTTGTAAACATCTGCGTGGTTGCCTATTATCTGCTAATTTTAATGCAGTCTTTAGGGACTCCATCGATTGCTAGTGCTGGCTCACAATCTGCGACCATAGGTGCTCCACTGTTAACCTCCACTAATAAGTCATTTTCTTTAACTCCAACCAGTCGATACATGAATCTTCAATCTTGCAGTGTGTCTGCACGGACATACATAGGTCCTACGAGAGGAAAAAGAAAAATCTGGCTCCTCGGCACACTTGATTAGTCACAAGCACTCTTTATTCGGCTCTCCTATTGACTCAGTTCTGATTATCTCTTCTACAACAAAACTACTAACGGTTCCCTAGGCCATGCTGAAAAGCAGACTTACAATGCCGTACAATCTGAAAAGATAAGCCTTTGAAATTCCTTCAAGAAAACGCTAATATCTATTTTTTTATTAATTAATATTTATTTTATATAAAAATCGATTTTTTTTTCTTTTAAAATATTACATTGCTATATAAATATGTGAAAACAATTTAAAAACAGTGTATACAATTTCTATAAATCATTATTACAACTCTACTTAAAAATTACAAAAAACTACAATATTTATCATATAAAATATATTTTTTAACTTTTTGTTTGTTTTGCATTTTGTTATTCTCCATCATGCTTAAATATTTAAGAAAAAGTTTAATTTACAATTCTATTTTTAATAATTTTATTTTTGTTTACAACATTTTCTTTTTATTTCTACACCAAAAAATAAGTAATAACAATCTTCCTTTTGTTGTTTGTTTTACGGTAGTTTTTTTTTATTATTAAAAAATATTTTGATTTTGTGCCAATAAATAAATTTTTTAATTTTTAATTTTTATTAAATTAAAATTTGAAGGCAAAAATGGCACACAGTACATAACTAAGTATATTTATAAAAAAAAAATCTGATTCGTAGATATGTATGGCTCTGGGGGAGAGGAAGGCGTCTGGTGACAGGTGACAAAAGTTCAAACAATCGTTAAGAATATTCACTTCAAATCAATCGCAAGACTTAAAATTGAATAGTTTATGATGCCATATGTTACATTGTCTTTCTGACAGCTGTCAAGCTTTTGCATGTGTTATTTTTCAAGAGCAACAAGTTTGAAGTGACATTTTTGACACAAATCACAATTCACAAAAGAATGACTGTCAACTGGTGACAGAAGTTTTTCAATCGGAGAATGTCACTTTTGACAGATATACATATTAAAACGAAGAAGCTGAACAACGTTCTACAATGCAAAGACAACTAATATCGACAACTGTCACTCTTCCTCTCCTCACGCCAGAATTCCATTCGATTACAAGAACAAACATTACACAAGCGGATTGTCGATTATGGGAGCGGCAGACGATTCAAATTTTATTTCAAAAATAAAACAGAAACGTCTTGTTCCCACAACTGTTTTTTTTTTGATTAAACTAAAACTTTTACATTTCATACGCATATTCTGGGTTCATTTAGTTGGCTCTCTATTTACTTATAAATATAATGATTTGTTGTTGTTTTGTTTTGTTTAAACTTAACATATAATTATCACAGATTATCTTATGCAACTAAAGGGAGGGGGTTTTTAAGCTTAAGAACAAAATTATTATTTTAAATTTTCTTTTTAGTTGAAACATTTTACAATAATCTATCTAGTTAGCGGTAGTATTTTGTTATAACTGTGCATAGTTCGAGTAGTGAGACTTGACAATTTTTATTTTACAATTTTAAACTTATAAGTACTAATTTTACAATTCTATTACTCAGTTTTTGTTTTTAATGTACAATGACAGACATAAAGGCACTTTCGATAAAAAATATTTGTTCCTAACCTAACGGTCTATACATTCCTTAAAGTCTATAAAATTTTACAAAAAAAGAAAATATATAAATAGCCTAGAAGGTTTCTATAGAAATGTACACAAAGCCCTATTCGGATGACAACAACAGCTCTGGCAAGTATAAATATTTCGAGAGAGAGATTCTGGTCTGACCTCGAAGTTATCACACTCTTGTCTCGCTACGATGCAGAGGTTGCAGCTCCCTCTGTGTGTCATTGTAGTACTCGTGGTCAGAGCTGGTTTGTTCGCCTTCAATGATGCCACCATTACTTGTACCATTTGGCATATGAACCACTGGGATGCCGATGGTTTGTGTTGGAATGGGCGCATCGCCACTACTTAGTGTTTGACCATTCATTAGGTACTCGGGGTTATCCACGCTAGGTGGGACACCAATTAGGTCCATATAGCCCCCGGGGCCGGTACCATTCGCTGTGGTTGTCTGACACGTTGGCATCAGATAGTCATCCTCATCGACTGGCAAGTCAAGGCGTAGGTTACCCACACCGACTTCACGGGCATTGGAGTCGGTTTCATCGTCGCCACCAGAGGAGCTCTTATTCATTGGATCCTTGCAGTAGCGATTCAGTTTGGTTGGCAGTTCATCGGATGTTTCATTACTGGGACCAGGTCTGGCTGCTTTTGGTTGAAGGTAGTCTTCAGCTTCGACGATGGGCTCGGGGCCTTCGAAAGTTGGCGCCAGCTTGCGTATGAGATCTTTTTCATCTTGACTTGTGTACGACGGCAGGCGGGTGAATTTGTCGCCTTGGATAACCAGATACCGGCCTGGATCACGGGCGAATTCAGCAAAGACATTTACCAATTGCTTGAATGAGGGTCGCATCTCCGCGTCTAGGTGCCAGCACGAGAGCAGAGTGCAATAGATATCCAGTGAACATATTTCTGGTTGTTCTAATTTTAGACCGACTTCAATCAAGTCAGGAATGTCCTTGGCAGGGATGTTCTCATGTGGCCTTTGGCCAAAGGTGAGCAGTTCCCAGATGGTCACTCCAAAAGCCCAGACGTCAGATTTGCTGGTGAATACTCGATGTCGAATGCATTCCAGGGCAAGCCATTTGATTGGCATTTTACCACCGGCAGCCTTATACTCATTTGAGTCACTGGTTAGAAGTTTGGCGAGACCAAAGTCAGTGATTTTCACACATGATGGAGTCTGAACAAGAACATTTCTCGCTGCGAGGTCCCTATGCACCAATCGCTTCTCCTCGAGGTAGGACATTCCCTTGGCAATCTGTGTCGACCAGTTTAGTAGGGCTTTGGAACCAATCTTGTCCTTGTTGTTCCTCACATAGTCTAGCAGGCAGCCAAGTGGCATAAGTTGTGTAATCAACATCATCTGTGACGTCATACAGACCGCAAGAAGTTTTAGTAAATTTGGATGTTCCACCGAGGCCATGATGTATGCCTCTCTTAAGAATTCTTCACTTGATTCAGCTCCAGAGGCTTTCAGCAGTTCTTTAATGGCAACAGGGACTTTGACGTTCTCACCTTCCGGCACCCACACGCCCTTGAATACTCGTCCAAAAGCACCCATACCCAGCACGCCTCCCTTTCGCAATTCAGCCTCCTTGACTATCCGCAGTTTCGATAGATTCGCTCCAATATTTGTGGGCCTTAATGGCTCTGAATCTTCGCATCCGGCAAGAACCATTGTCATCTTTACAGCCTCCTTTTTGGCCTTAGTCTTCTGACGGCAAACGTACGTAACCACACTCAAGGAACAAAGCAACAAGATCAAAGTCCCAACAGCGATGATTGAAACCACATAGTTGTCATGTCCAGCGGTTATTTTTGAACCCTTTGGAGGATTCGCTGAACAATAGGTGCCAACTGTCAACGACTGGTAGATGACATGGGAGTAATCCGCAGGACACTTGGAGGTACAGTTGAACTGCGTTGAATTATCAAATGGATCACCATCACCGAATACCTTGAAGCTGCGACAGGCTATACATTCCTCAGAGCTAGGACCGAAGCATCCCTTACACTCGGGGTGGCACTCGAAACATTCTCTCCGCGACTCATCGGCGTAATGATCTGGTGGACATTCATCTTCACATTGTTCTCCTCGCTTGTAACCAGCACACTTGGAGCACACTTGCTCATGGAATCCATATCCTATACAAAGCTCACAGCGAGGATGGCATTTCCGGCAGATTGCCTTGCCTGCTAATGGTTTTAGGTTTCCCTGTTCCTGTGGGTTCACATACTCCCAGTAGTAGCCATTCGGGCATTTGTCGTTCTCCTTGAGACATCGATCGACACTGGCATCGCTATTTATGATGGCAAGACTGCAAGTGTTACAACCTCCAGGACCTATGGTATTGCGAGGACCCGTACACCCTTCACAGGTATTGTGGCATGGTTTGCAAGTACCGTAGTCGGAGTATTTATTGTCTGGACAGACAGTCACGCATCTTTGCTCATCCCTTACATGGACACAATCGTCACAGTGCTCCGCACCAGGACCAGAGCAAGTTCGGCACTCTGGATGACATTCCTTGCAGGTTTTCTCGTCGAATTGGTAGGCACTAGAAGACAAGGACACAAATTAGATAATTTCTAACAACAAAAGGACTCTTAATCGAACTTACTTAGTAATATTCTTGCAGTCGGCAATGCAAGTTCCATTGAAGGCAAAGTTCTTGCACTCCAGGCACTGGTCAGATCCGGCGCCCCAGCATCCAGCATCGTTACATTGATCAGAACAGACCATTTTGTCTTTTTCTAAAGGACAAGACGGATTGTTAGACATTTGAAGAGCTTTTCAATCTGACGGTCAACTTACCACAATCAGTTTCGTTCCGATTCTTAGCAATGACGATGCCATGATCCAGTGATTTTTGTATCTTCCCCCAGGCGATGCCTGTAACAAAGCACATCCTCTCGTTCTGTTGAATGACTACAGCTCCTGAGTTGATTCTTTTAAGGTTCTTCAGCTCCAAACTCTCCAATGAAGAGACCACGATAGAGAGTGAGGCGAAATAGTTCTCCATCAGTTGGCGACCATGAATGATCTCGAGGTTTCTAAAGTACGAGAGGTTCTTGAAGTCTGGGTGCATACCTTGGATGTCTAGATATCCTGTGATCTCCTTTACAGTCGAGAAAACTTCAAGGCGATCAGGGTGCATGGACAGATATCGTGGTCCGAGCGAGTAATTTTTATAGACTTCTTGATAGCCAGTGAAGGTTTGCTCCAAGATTCGAATGGAACCTTCAATTACAGTGCATCCCTTGAAGGATTCAATGTTTCCTGAATCAAGAATAGGCATTCCGGGACAAGTTTTTGGACAGGGTCCATTACACGGCACGCATTCACCATTCTTGGCCATCTTGTCCGAGGGACAACTTCGCACACAAGCTCCACTATCCTTCAACAGATGTTCTGGACAATCTTTGACACAAGTCGCTCCATAGGCATATTTGCCCTCTGGGTTCGACTCCCACAGGTAGTTGGTTGGGTTGTACTTTTGCATTGGTGGGCACTCCTCCTTGCACACGCCATCGTCGTAGAAATTCTTACATGCTATGCACTCTTTTTGCGTAGGTCCTGTACAACCACCGGCGCAAAACAGGTGGCAGCATTCCCTCGGCCTTGGCCCGAAACAACGTCCTTGAGCACACTGCGGCGAGCAGTTAATTTTCGAAAACTTTTGGCAATTTTTCGGCCCTTCACCCCAGCAACCATCCTGACAGGATTCGTGACACCTGGGGCACTCCCTCTCGGGTGAGGTAAAGTTATAAATATAGTTGAAAATATCCTTTGGTCCTGAAATAATTTCCGTCCAATTGATGGTCTTGATGTGACACAAATTAAAATTATTATAGAATCCAACAGATCCTTGTAGAATGTCCCTTAAAGCGGGCATTTCTAGCGTGTACATCTTCGAGTATGTCGCAAACAGGGCAAACTGTTCATCCTGAACATTCAGCTTAAACAGTGTCCGTCCACGAATAATTTGAAGTCTGAAAAACAAGATCGAACACCATTAGTATGAATTGTGGAACCCATGTGGATTGCATATGAAATTTACCTTGGAAAAACGACTTTCATAACATCCACGTGACTAATTAATATATATCCTGTCACCTCACGGATATTCTCCAGAAAACTCAAATCCAAGTTGGGATCCTGCAACCATGTGAGCTCCAGATTACCATCCACATATGTACAATTTTTATAACGATCGTGTAAGTTCTTATAGTGATGTTCCCGATTCGATGGCACCGATAGTCGAGACTTGGTTCCAATGCAAACTGTAAAAGAGACAGAAGGGTAGAATAATATTAGATAAATGAATTTGGCGCCACATGTCAGACTAATACATCATATACAAGTCCCAATTCATCCAGCTTGCGGCATCCCAATATGGCGAACATGCCGACTGGACTGGACCAATAAAAAGTGTTAATGGTGAGGGGAGATACACAAGACTATACGACGTAATGGCTCACACAGAGAGTGATCATGACCAAAAGAGTCATCGATCTAGGCACGTATATATGAAATGAAAGACAACATACACAAGTGTATGAGGTTGTCCTTTTACGGTAAAAACCACCAGCCAGCAGATAGATATCGTGGAAGTTTTAATAGACAAAAAGAAAAATGAACAACAACTAGCAATGGTCTTTGATCTGGCGAGTTGGGGCGGTGAGTGAGTCTCAAGTCGGAATTAATTAAATTAAAGCTCTTTTGATGTAATAACCACGATGGTGATGAGATTTCCTACTAAAAATACAGTGACTGTGAGAAGTTTGTGAACGGGAAGACTTAAAATAATTATGCATGGTGAGATCATTGATCAGTGCAATCCTAAGGTGTGCTAGTTCCTTCTTAAAGTAATCAAAATAACTTCTAAAAATTTAATGAAGGAAAAGTGAGTGACAGAATTTGGTTTGTGATCTTGGGTAAGATCATCGATCATTCATTAGGAGATTGGAGGCGAAGGAGCGATTCAATGATGGTTTCTCGCAATTTTAAGATATTTTTGAAGGTAGAACTTGGGGCCGAAGTTAGACTGGGAGTAGATGTTCCTTGGTGAGATCACTGATCAGTAGAAGGATTTTCTGCGAGAAGTCAAATGATTTGAAAGAATGTTTTCGTGTGTTTATTGCATGATCACTGATCAGTCACTGGATGGAAATCCTTGGCGATCGCTTCAATTTCTTGTAAGTTCTTCAAGAAGGCAATGTGATCCTTAAAAACCCAATTATATTTAACTTGCCACTGCTACGATGCATGTTTTAAGGATCTCTTCAATTCTCATTTTCCTGTTTACATTGATCTTTTTTACATTAAAGCAACCTTATATTTGGCAAGATCACCGATCTAGTTGATAAATAAATAAATCCTCGTCACATGTTCATCCTCACTACTGTCCATCAGACATGCTGTGCTGGTCTTTAAAATTAGGTGCACTTTCTTGTTTCTTTTCAATAAAATCAAACGAAAAAAATTCAAATACTCAATTCTCTCGAACTCGATCACTAATCTAAGAGTTATTTTATTACAAAAAAAAAACATACTCGTACATCTAGCCAAAGTATCTAGGTATCTATTTTCCTTGGAACGACGTGAGGCCAAAGAAAATTCCCCAACCCAACCTCAGAGTGCATACTCTGGCGCGACATTTGGCAGGCATAACATTGACTATAGTCCAAGTGATACTCCTTAGGAATTCTTCCAAGGCGACGGTAATCCGCGAATGCGGTGCGCACATCGCTTCAAGTTCTATTATTCTTTGGACTTTAGACCTTTCGTTTAGATACAGTGCCAGCTAAGTGTGTTTTTGTTTAGTTGCAACGATAGAGAGTACAGATTGGTAAAAACCAGTCAAGCAAATGTTCGCTGTTGCACTTTGTTAGGCGTCAGCATTCGTCGTGAGGAGAGAAAAGAAATCTACAAAAAAAAAAAAAATCGAAGAACAAGAAGAAGACGATAGCAACGATCGTGTGGACGTACATATATACAGTCTGATGGATGCATTCAAAGTTTGTTGCATCATAGAGCAGGGAATAGAATAGGTATATATACAAACTGATCGTGCACCAACGTCATTTTGAAATCTGTTATTTGTTGCCACAAGACACGATTCGTTCTTGAAAAAGAGGATAGATGTTGATGATGAAGAGAAATAAGAAGAAGAAATGAAGGATTTTTTTTTGTACGAGTATTTGGTCCCGAATTGTTTAATGATCGTGATCGGTGATCGTGATTGTTACGTTTTATGCTTGGGGTAGTCTTCAATGAGGTTGGGGAGTTTATGAAATGAAAGGCTATATTCATATCTAAGAAATAATGTTGGTAAAGATTGATGGAGAATCGTGGTTTATTTATGAAAATTTTGTTTCTGTTTTTTTTTTTTTTGCGCGCAAACTATTAATAGAGGGGTATCTGGAATAGCAAATCCTTTTGTTAGGCAGGTCTTTTGAACAGAAGTGAAGGGATTTTGTATTGGAATTTGTTAAATATTCGATGAAAAAGATCATCTTTTGTGGGTGTCTCCTGAGAGTGGATTCAGTATATGATGTTTCAAGTTTATATTCAATAAGGTAGCTAAATTATAACTAAAACTAATTTAAATGATATTCCTTGAGTTTTTGTAGAATATAAGACCGGGACAAACCTTTTTTTGTCCTTTAATATGGAAATAGTGAAAAAGTTCGCACGCAAACTCTTTTGAATCATCGATGAAAAAATAACTCAAAATCGAAATTATCTGTAAGGCAAGCATATTCTAGGGCAAAATTTGATTAGAAGACATCTGCGAGAAAGGCGGAGAGGAATTTATTGTGTGGGTTTGGTTTAAGAACTGTGACTTTAACTTCCGAAATTATAATAAAGAGGCTCACTTAACTCATTATACAAAACTGCTCAAATGGATCAGATATAGTTTCTTCAGACCACATATTGTGCACTAATAGACCCTTAAGCGTGACTGTGTAATGTAATATAATTTTATTCGAAAACTCTTATGACAACAGGAAGTCTGATAGTTCTGCAATAAAAATTTCCAACCATATGGTCTAGACCATATTTACTACATCATCTTCATTCATAATAACGGAAAGCTATATTAATGATAAGAAAATAACAACAAAATTCAAGTCAATCGCGCCCACTAAAATGTGTAAGAAAAAATCTGTATCCACCTACTTTGGTGGAAAAAGCCTACTCCATTAATAACTTACACTGATTTTTCGAAAGTAGGCTCTTCAATTCGACGAAAGCTTTTTAGGTGACACAAAACTCACAACAAAAACACAGCATGCACCCACCTAACAAAAAATTTTACATTTTTCTTTTGGAAAACCACACCAAAACGTGGGAGTTGGTTTTATTTTTTTTTATTACAGACATCGATGGCGAGACAAACTCAGACGACCGACGACCGACGACGTCGACTAAGAAAGTCACAACTATTATCATCAACATTATGCTAACTAAATTGATACGCATTAATTAGTTGTTCAATCCAATTTCCGATTCCTTAACGTGGAAAATAAAAGACAAATTTAAACAATGACGCAGATGACACACAAAATGTCTGTCTCTTCTTCCGCCGAAAATTGTTCAAACGTGGGTTGGTATTGTGTGTTGTGAGAAGAGCAGGTTTTTTTTTTATATGTATCTTCTTCTTAGGCGCAAAAAATGTATAAACACACAGGAAGTTGGTCAATATGCGGTTTGATGTTTGGTACACGATTGTTTGTTTTTTATTTTTCTGTTTCTTTTGTCATCCGATCAACGAGTATCTTCGTGGGTTTCAAGTCAAGTCATTAGTTGTTAATTTGTATTTTTTTGTTAATTTCATTATTGCAAAACATTAAATGCACATATGGCACAAATAGTCTTCTCCTATTAGGATTGAGGTTGGTACTCCCAAGCGCTTCAGCTGACATCAATCATAGAATTGGCAACATTTTTCATCGATGATGACTGTGTGCAAATGATGGTAATTTTTTATACAAATTTTTCTAGGTTGATGGCAAATCAATTGTTTTGTGCCTGTCATTTAATATGACATGAGTTATTTGATACATACATCCGTTGGATACTGAACGAGAGAGAGAGATATAGGAGGAGAAATCTAATGAAATCAATGACATTTTATGCAAAGGAAAGCTGAATACCGCACGCGCATTCCACTTTTTCTATGTGGTTTTGTACATTGATTCCTTCATTAGACCACATAATAGGATGCTGACGAGGTCAAAGAAGTACATCTGCTAACCACAGTCGTTGATATTCGATCAATTGTTCATCATTTGATACGTTTTGTGTGGAGAATGCAGAAAAAGTTCATCGCTTAAGACGTTGCTCTTGCTCTTATAAATGTGCACAAGGTAAGACGAGTTTCCGCTGGAACTTGCTATCGACTGAATGAAATTATTGAAAATTCTAGCAGAGTTCATCATCAAAAGTTTGTTTGTTGTTGTGGATTATGACTGCTAGCATCTGTTCGATAAACCGAAATAAGGGCTGCATCTTCTAAGATGAGGCAACTTTGCCCTTGGTTTTGAGCCAACTATTGGAGGTACCACTTGAATATGTGACAAGATCGGGGTTGTGGCACCTTCATATGTTTCTGGAGGACGACCATATGGAACATATACATAGGCCAGTTCTATTAGAAAGGTAAATGTCATTGCATGTTGGTTATATTGTGTTGTTGGCCAAATGGAAAATCTTAGAATGCTATGACGAAGCAATAATTAAATTTAAAATTTAATTAAAATATTATATACGAAGAATGAAGCGATATGACTTCTAAAATTGAATTCTGATGCGACAAAGTGGGTGTCCACTTGCATATTCAAAAGAGTTGGCGTGCGAACTTTGTTTTTTCCTGTGAGTTCGAGTTGTAGACTTCATTTTAGTCAGCCTAGACTTCGAATTGACGCAGATTTACATGCTTATATATCAGAACATGATCTTTTTACTCATCTTTTAGTTGAAAGATAGATCATCTCAGTCCTTTTTCACGTCAATTCCCCAGTCAAACAATCAAAGAATACTCGACCAATTATTTTCAATTTCAGCTCTGTTTTTACTCCTGCGTCTGACGCACGTCTTTGATGTAATTCCATTTGTTCTTCACAAAACTTTAAACAAATTCCCTCCGTTGATTAAAAATTTGCCAAAAACAAAACCATTCCACTGATAGATATTTCAAATATTTCATTTTAAGATTCTCAATAAAGACAATCCCTTTTTCGCACCGCCATAAACATGATGCTTTAAACAAAAAATAATAATAAAAAGAAAAAAAAACTCCCACAAAATGTTAAGAGAATAAAAAAATGTTAACAAAGATTCTCCGAAAAATTGCGATCCGATTCCCTCCATCTGAACCTCTGTCATTTTGGGGCCTTGTCATGTTCGATCTTTGCAAAGAATTCAATGGAAATTGCACGGTACAACCATTAAAGTCGGCCTCCAAATTGGGGACACAATAAAATTCTCCATCCAACTTGGGTATTTCAAATATTTTGTACCAATATTTGTTTCTTTGCCTTCTCTTCTTTCTTATTGGTTCTTAAAGTTAAGACGAAAGATACAATCTATGCATGGGTATATTGAATGTAAACGGAAGAATCCAATCATTAATTATTATAACCTCTAATTAATAACGTTTTTGATACAAACGCCTCGGAGGCAAATTCAGTTTATTCCACTTTATGAACTCGTACGAGCGCGCGCAAACATACAACCAAATCCATCATCAACCAAAAAACAGTCCATTAGTCGTTTCTATCTCGATCTTAAGATACAATTTGAATTTTTGCCTTGCAGCAGTAATCAAAGTTGAGAAGGTTTTCTCTTCGTTCTTTCCCCTTTCGTCTTTTATTCTATATTTCTAAACATTCTTCGTCTGTTGGTTAACTATTGCGGGCATTAAATAAAATTTTGAGAAAGCGGCTTTTGGTTTCGAGTGATAAATCGTAATAAGCCCACAACACTGGGGAGAGCCGTTACAATGTAAAATAAAATGCATATAATTTGAATTTTCAAAAAAAAAAAAAAAAATCGTCATCACCATCCGCAGTGGTTTGGTGGTGGCACACTTTTCCACCAGAACGCCCACCAAGAGAACCGAGAATGGCTAAAGGGAGTGAGTGCAATGTGTGCCCTTTTTTAGGGAATTCTTTCTAGCATTCAATAGACCTGTTTTGATGGTTCAAATTTGGTGGTTGTGGGCGATTTTAGGTAATTTTTCTTTGGAGGTAAAAATTCGTGTATCTGTTTTGTTATAAATGTTGCCTTGGCGATGCAGTGGGCATGTAGGAATGAGTGTAATTAAAAGTTTCGACGCGATGAATAGCAAAATATGATCACCCACTTAGCGCGAGAAGGGGGAGTTATTTAACACATTTGCCATTGTTTTGTAATGGTTTTGCTAATGAGACAGTTTTTCTTAAGAAACTAGGGCAAGGGCTTACGTTGTAGCCCTTAACTTTGATCACAGGAGAAAGTTATCGAATAGACAGACAATTAGTCTTAGGTAGACATCAATATCAACAGCAAGGGCTAGAATGGTGGAAATTAGACTCCCTAGCAAAGAAGTACAAACACTCAATTCATTGAATATTCACCTTTCAAAGATTCACACAGTTTCCTTGGCAAAACTGATCTTATCTGTCTTCAAATTGTCTTTCTGAAGCACCCCTCGATAGCTTCTTTCAACAAAATTTGTCTACACCTGTCCGAATTGTCAATGTATGTATATATGAATATTGTATTCCACTGAACGCCAGTGAGTGTTTGCTTAGAGAGACACATTAGTCACCTCATTTAAGCCGTAAAAACCTACGCATAATTTACCCGACCAAAGTCACATTAATTCGCGAGTTTTTTTCAGCGCTTTGCGAATGAACGATGATTGGAATTTGAGTTGAAAAATAATTTCTATGCAAATGGATATGTGGTCTATCTGGTTCTCAATTTTCTTATCTAAAGCAATTCTCTTTCATCCGATAAGGTTCTTGCTTAGCGGTTTTATTAGTTCGAAAGGAAATATGACTCCTTATGAGTATAAAGGTCACTGTACAGATGTTAATAGATCCGGGTATCTCGTGCTAAGTGATAACTCCGTTTTCATATTTTGATTTCATCATCATAAAAAGAAAACAACCTCTAATCAGTGTATAAAATATAACAGGTGTTAACTTAACACTATGTTTCTAAACCAATTAGTGATGGAAATATATAAACATATATTCCGACACTCCTTTGAACATGACGTAGTGCAGCCAGTAGCACGGCCTCTGATGACATTCCACGATTCCGAAAGACGTAATCAAATTAAAAAAAGAAAAAAAATATACAAATTAATTGCTTAATTAACCTACGAATCTGGTTTTTTTCTATATGTTTTCAGCTCCAAAAGAGATGTGTGTACAACCAATAACATTTAACACTTTTATGTATAACCAGGTCGTATTTTCATATTCACGAATCGAGTATGTTGTAAACTCAAACGTGATTATTATGTTAGGAATTTAGTCAATTAACACAAGCCCTATTTTGCACGACTCTCATATATTTAAACAAGGGATAATTTTATTCAAATAAATAACAAGATTATTTTTTCTTTAGAAAAGCAAATGAGGCAATTCTAGAATCAATAAATGACCCCACATTGGTGTTAAAGCAATTATTATACGATTGCTCTTGCAAATTCTTCGAAACCAACAACTGGGGGAGAAACACAGAAAAGGTAAAATAAAACACAAACAGAGAGAGAGAGAAAAAGAGATACGACTTTTGTGTGTCAAGTTGTTTTTTGTTTAATTTTTAATCGACATTTCCACTAATTGCACATAATTGCCGTGCATCTATAATTAGTACACCGACACATTAACATACAGCAGCACAGCAAAGAGATATGAGGGCACATATTTTTTGACACTTAATTAACACACAGGTGTCTCTGATCTTTGTAATATAAGTCGTATTTCGTTTTAAACTAGTAAAATGGTACCAAGCTCTTGAAACATAACCCTTATCAGTTAGCATCCATCTAACGCCTTGCTTCATTTGAAAATAACACAACCACAAACATAAGCATCAAATCAATCCTATTATCTGACGTTTTAGCTTATGTCTATGAATTAATAATGAAAAAAGGAAAAAAAAATCAAACGCTCACATAGTGTAAGACAAAAGAGTTGGATAGCGAACTTTTTTCAAATACGAAAAAAAAAAAAAACACAACGAAATTCTTTTCCTACCACCACCACAAACATAGAAAAGTGGATTCGTTTTTGTATCTTTTTCGTTTAATAATAGAAGCTAATAACAAAGCAATAAATTATTAACCAGTTGTTCGCATGCGGATTGAGAGAATTCCTAGAATTTTACCACATTTCTTTGCCGCTTGTTCGTGTGTGTGTTTGTGGCTGTCTGTGCTTCGTTGTAACCTTTCATGGAATTTCGGGGGGCTGTTGCTTTGAAAAACTTTAAACCATGGACCACGTTCGATTATCTTAAAAAACAAATCTTTCTCTCCCTCTTGCCCGGGAAGATGTGTTTAATTTCTTTTAGTTCTCCCGAAACAGAAAACAGTCGTATGCCCCCTTCAGCAGGAGAAAGGAAAAAGAACACAAAAAATAAAAAAAGAAAGATGCTGAACCGGACTGGACTACTCTCTGGCTCTGGCTGGCTGTTAAACGGTTTTTCGTGGAAAACATTTTACACAAAATGTGTACTAAAAAACATAAAAAAAAAAACAGAAACAGAAACAAAATACACACCTGGAATCTGAGTTCTTCTTAAAAAGAAACAAACACAAACGAAAGATGAAAGATGAAAGACGAAAAAGGTAAAAGATACAAAAGAACAGACAAAAGAGAATAAAAAATTAAGAAAAAAAGAACGAACTAAACGATTGTTGGATACGAAAAATTCGGGTCGGGTTGGGCTGTTGGCTGTTGGCTGCTAGCTGCTAGCTGCTTTATAGTTTGAGAGTTTCAAGCTGATCGGGTTTGTTTTCTTGTTCAGTTAGTTTTACCTTCCTTTGGGGTCTATATGGGATTAAAAAGGGGGTGGAGTGGGGAGCAGCAGCAGCAGCCAGTAGAGGACAGAGATATATGGCAGCATCAAGCGAATACCATTAAGATTTTAAGTCTCAGATAAAATTGTCATAAAATTATTGTTATTATCGTTCCCTTGAAGCCATTCTTCGCTGCTTCGCGCTCTCGGGAACTTTGATATCTTTTAAGAATAAATCAAAAACCTGGCTGGCGGTTGTTATAACCAAACACTCTACAAATTGGCTAAATTTATCGTGTAGATACATGCATACATATATTTTCTTATTTCCAACGAATGAGTAGAAAAAAGTAAGAAAAAACAAAAAAAAATCATGTCCAAGTGTGGTAATTGTTTCGAGTGGTGTTTGCTCCTGCTTCTAAAATAAATTTAGATTGGAAGGAAATATATAACAGTTAAACAGGTTTGTATCTAACTTTACCTGGGGTGAAAGTAAATCGAAGCACGTGCGGTGCCAACTCAAAGGCGACAGAGACACACTCATACACACGGTAGTCATTAACGCCGAGACATTCGCAGCGATAAATAATTCATAGGAATTTCGAATTGTGTTGCGAAGCCTAATAATCCGAACCCGAAAGGAGTTTGTGTGTTTTGTGTGCTAGCGAAGCCCCCATTTTGGAATAGAATTTCCTTGGTACTAGTACAATTATCTTCTTTGCGGCGGCAGTAAAATGCATTGAAAGAACAATTGAAAAATATCTGCAAGAAGTTGATGGCGGCGGCGCCACAAACTCGTTTGGCACGATGGACGATGGACGATGGAAAAGCATTTCGAATGCGTGTGTGCAAGTTGTGGCACTCGATTGCGTGATTATCTTGTAAACGAGTTAGCCCAACAGGAATGCACTACAAATAGGTAGTAGCTCCGAGAATCAGACAATGGTCAAACGAAGTTTTTCTTCTTCTCCTGCTGCTTCTGGTGCCTAAGTAAGTCTCCAGCTTATAATTATAGGGCTATGTGCCTGTGCCTTATAGGTATCTTCTGTATCTTCTATATCTTGTGGGTTCTTTGAGCATCGTTTCAATCAAAACACCCATCGAATCGGTGCGTTGTTATGGAAAGACAAAGTACGCCTACGTTGTTTTCCTGCTGTCTCACTTTAGCCGTACCTATACAGATACCGTGTATCTATGTGTCTGTTTAAGCCCCCTTCTTCAGTACGTTTTTTTCATTTCTTGCTTTTCTGTGTTTCTTTTTCTTGTGTGTTTTCTTGTTTTGTGCGCCCAAGGAAAACCTGTATTGAGCTTCAAACCAGGAATAAAAACTAAAACCTCTCAGATACTCCGATACTCACATACTCAGGTCCAAAAGACACAAAAATGCGTGTGTATGCAGTTGAGTGGGTATCTCGCATTTGTGTGTGGGGAGAAATCTTTTTTCGTTTTCATCTGCAAATAGAATATATCTAACTCAGTTGTTGGAGTACTACTCGTTTAATGCTGGGTCATGTTGACATTTGCCGAGGATACTTCTTATTCGTGTGATTATTGCATTTAGCATGCAATCTCGCATATACAGACACGAGTGCAGTGGCAAAAGCAATATTGTTGTGGTTGTTGTAGACAACGACGACGATGATGATGATGATGATGATGACGACCACTCACTATCCAGTTTCTTTGGGTGTATATTTTTTTTTATTTTATTTTTATTATCTTCTATGCGTTGAGGTTGGCAAGCCTACATGAGATTTGAAAAACAGACAGAGGTTTTTTTTTCTGTATTTAGTTTTGAAGTGCTAGATATCTACACTGTTTGCAGATGGACTTAGGTTCAGGTTTATGATGGTAAATTTTGGATTTAAATTGTTTTATGATTTTGTGTTAGAGAAAATGGTAAGTGCTGTGGGTTTAGGTTTAGGGAGATCCACTTAGCACTCTTGTGATAAGTAGATGAGGCTAAGATTGGAAGAATTATAGATACTTTCGCAAGTTTCGCTTCCTCTGCGGGAGTAAAATTGATTAGGGAAATACAATTCCAGTTACGGAAGTTGCGGAAACCTAATTTGACAGTCAAGACAATCCATTCAGCTCCATCACAAAGCAAGCAAGAGGCCTAAAGAAATGTTATGGACCCTTCAATCAGTTTTGGTCTGTTGAATATCTAGATAAATATAGTGTTACGAAGACACTATAGTGGATTTAGGGATGAATATAGGAAGACCGGTATTGTCACACTACCCCAAACTTGTGCCCTATTCGATGAGATACTCAGAAATAGAGCAGTAGAGTATTGCTATTGTATGTTGAATCAGACCCAGTATTTATAAGTGAGTACTTGACATTCAGAAGGTCGAATAGCAGAACACAAAATGTGGCTTCGATCAGTGCTCTACCAGATATCGAAGCAGACCTAACGAGAACAAAGATTCTAGCTTGAAACGAGTGCCCTTCTTTGGAACTTGTGTGGTACCAGTGTGACATCAGGAATCAATGAATGTGGGTTCATATCAGTTTTATTGTCGTCTCATAAATCTAAGAAAAAAACCTTCAAAGTTCTCAAATGCCCTATATGGCATTTTTATCTTTCAAAATCGAGATGGAAATATCATAAATCAGAGATATGTGTTGCTTTAAAGGGAATGGTTGCTAGTAATCCAGTAGATCTTCTACAATTTGATCACGAAATTAAAGATAACGATGAGCTCTAAGTGAAAGAAGAAGAGGAAGAAGTTAATGTTGACTGCTAACACACATCTCGTCTGACTCTATAGATCATAGTACTGTTCTCAGGTTCGTCAGTTCATCGATACTACTTCATTTGCTAGAGGTTTTCTTCTGGTGTATTCCAATTGATCTATGTTTAACGTTTTTCACTTCTAAATGCAACATCATGGCTCACAAGTGTAATTCTTATGCCGTCCCGAAAAAAGCCCATGCTGTCTATCATACTATCTAGGTAAACAGACAAAGGGTCCATACCATCTAATCTCGTTTTATGGGTCACCGTGCCTTTTTAAAGTTTGAAAAGCAATATAACACATCATTTGCAGGACTTTTGACTCCAGGTTCATTCACCAATCGATCTATTTTTTGGCGGACAGACACGGCGAGATTATTTAGTACTTAGAAAGGTAGTTCTGGTAGCCCTCATACTAAAAGACACCCACTTTAGCTGGAGCCATTAAGATATCGTGTTTGTGTGCTTCTGTGGTGCCTGGCGCCCTAGTACTTCAACACTCTATAGGTGGCATGTAGCTTGTCACCTTTCAGGGACACTCCTAAGTTCAAAATATCTTTTTTTTCATTCCTTTGACAGGTACAACAAGCGTCAAGATCTCCCCCACACAGGATACCCACGAACACCACTGATTGACTTCTCGCCTTCAAATGTATTTTCGTGTTTTTTTTTTTTTATGACTTTTTGCAACCACTTCTGTCTTTTTGAAAAACCTTTCTCTGGTGGTCATCCCACTTCAGACTGTGCTCAACAGATTTCGTCTGAAACTGTCATCGTGGTTGACATGAAATTCCACAAGTCTCGTCTCTTCTCTCCATCATTGTCATCATCATCCATCCATCCATCCATCCATCGATGTCGCCGTTGTTATGTTGCGTTTTCCATTAGTTGTTTTTCTCCCCTCCTCTTGTGGTATTCCTAGAAATTCAAAAAAGAACGAAAGAGAAGGAGAGAAAAAGGCAGAAAAAAAAGAAGATTGCAATGAGGCTCGTTTGCGCCCGCTTGTCATGCAGCACCATGCGCCCATAGTTCACTCCGGTTCCTACGTGCCATGCATTATTTTACGCAAATGCGACACTTTTCCACTCTTCCCATGTTATTTGCATGTTATGCCCCGTAGACAATCGATGTCAACGGACATTCTATGTATGTAGATACTTTTTATTTTGTCAAGAAAAATAACTAACTTTAGGCAACTAAGAGGTGCTTGGCATATCTCCCTCGAAGGCTTATCGCTGCGTTCCTCAAATGTTGATGTGAAACTCCTTTCGTATCTTATCTACCTTTTGCCCACTTGGTGGTTAAAGGGCTCAACATATCAAACTAGTGCACTCGAAATGAATATGGGCGCTCTTTCTGATTGCAGCAAGCATGCATGCATCTTGTGTGTGACTTTGTAAACAGTGTAATCTACACACACGTAATCAAATAATATATGATGTCTTCTTTTTTTTTATTGAAAAAGATTGTATATTTTCGTTTTCTTTATTTTTGGATCTCAAAAGAAGAGGTTTTAATTCCAGGTGACCATTTTTATTGACACTATATATGTCAGCCTGTTCATATCTTTTTTTTTTTCGATGAAAAAATTGAAATATAAATATAAGCACAGATACTGCCAGTAGGTCTCCCTCGGCAGTTTACTCAAAAATAACAAAAAAAAAAAAACAACTCGAATTTACTCGTAAAATACAAGATTGATGGGTTCGAGAAGCCAGTCTTGGTTTATTGGCGCGAAAAAGTGAAGGGGAACGAACGCCTCGAGTATATTCCAATGCTTGACAAATCGATTTTAATATTTGCTAAAATTTGTTACTTTCATGTAGCAAATAGTAAAAAATAAATTAAATTTTGTTCCACCATAAATAGATACATACGAGTAGATACAACAGGGTAACAAATGATAGAGGAGTTTTGATTTTAGTTTTTTTTTTTTTTGCGTATCAAACGTAATTACACATTCATTAGGCGAAAGATGATGGAACGAACGAACCCAGCCGAAGGAGAGGTTCGGGGAATTTATGCAAATCCATAAATTTATACTCTTTTGGATTTTTAGTGGCATCACGAGAGCGAGAGAAGAAGAATACAATCTAATCATTAGTGGCGCGCATTAATTAGTTGGTAGAAATTAATAAAACAACGAAATCGAATTTTTAATTAATTGACGCGCGATTTTTTTTTCTTTTTTTCCTATTTCTTGTGTTGTGATGTGCTTCTTTCACACAGGTCCGTTGGAATGGTTTAATGCGCGAAATTTTGAAAAATTAACTACGCGGATGTTAAAACAGAACGCTAAATTGTTATGCATGGCAGTGTTTTCGGTGATAAGCAAGATACACATCTCTGCAGGTGTGAAAGTGAGGTTGAATGATGAAAAAAAATATATACGCAGATACTGTTTTAGAGAATACTAAAGTTTGTAATTTTTGCCCCATAGACGATGAAGCAAGTTAGGTCATTTGCTAATCAGAAAAAGAAGTGCTTGTAGGCTAGGTGTACGAAGTGGAGACTGAAATTGGAGCGATTTAATTTAATATTAGCAAGTCCACTGAGGTTCATTCAGAATGAGTTGAATTCTGACATATGGAAGAACAAGACAAAATTTAACTTATACGTTCGAGGTGTCCGAAGTGGAGTCTCAAAAATAAACGAAAAATAAAATAGTCAAAACAAGGTAATTGGTACAATGAGCAACAAGTTTTCAACTCCGATATTTCCGAAAAGGAGACATAACCTTCCCATTTCGATGTGTCTGAAGTGGGACAGTAAATAGAACAAGCACTGAGGTTAAAATTTGCCAAGAAAGTACTAGGAAATTAGTTAAGTTACAAATTAGAGCTCCTAATATGCTCAATTAGTTCTAAGCCAAATGAATTCTAATGAAAGCGGTCAGTTTGAATTCGAAGGTGTCCGAAGTGGGGCTAGGCTTAAGGAAGTATCAAATAATTGATTTTGCTAGAAAATGTTCCAAATTTTAAAAGTCTGAAGCCAAAATAAGACTGCTGAACAGACTTTGAAAATACAGTTCTAATTCAGGATGTCCGAAGTGGGGCAATGAAGGGAACGAGTTCGCCGTATATTACACATGCCACAATATTCAAATTTTCTGTGTCAAACACTTAATTTAACAGAGCAGGTAAGGACATATTTATCTCTTTTTGTTGTAAAATTTTCAAATTATTCAAATGCGAAACTCCTTCTTAACCCAAATTTTGAAAGCAATAGATTTATCGTTTCAAATCTATGTCGCTGTCGATAGGTGGAAAAGATTAGCAAGAATAGTTATGGATGAATACACTCAATCACCTAAAAATCGAACGCAATATCGTATCCATCAATAACCATCAATCAACGTGTCAGTATCATTAAAATATTAACCAAAAACTTATAGAGAATGATGGGAACTATATCTGGACAAACATGTCATAAGATTGAAAGTGCAAATGGTAGACTGAGTGGAAAGTACATAATTCATTTTGAGTGATTTAAATCAAATAAATTGCGATTTTAAAGTCAAAATAGCCTACGGGATTAGATTGGTGAAAGGCAACCGACCAATGTGTTGAATTTATAACCGGAATCGTTTGAAAGAAGAAGGTCTGAGGTTGTCTTCCTGATATCGAACAAAAACCAAGCCATGTCCTTGAGTCCATATTTATAGACATTATCACCGAATCTGCACTCTAAGCAATCCCAGAGCAGGCAAGAAGAATAATGGCTCACCAACTCACCCCCCTTGGGCACTTTAAATTCTTTATTTCAGTGATAATTTGTTAAACGATTTTCATCCATAAATCCTCGCAAATCTCCAAATCTATACTAAATCAAAGATTCTATAGATTTCGTTAAATTAATGTTCCTTTAGATGTACACCGCCATGTCACAGCTTAGAGGTGATAATATTTAATTTCATTAAGTTTTTTTGTTCAGAAAAAAATACCAAAACAAAAAACCGATGCAAATTAACTATAATTCTGCGAATAAAAATTACAATTCGCTGAGCTTTGATTCGAAAAGAAATAAAAAAAAAATATTTAAATTAATTCCATACGACGCAGTTTGGTTTAAAAAAAAAAAAAAAAAAAAAACAAATAATTTTAATTGTATTTGGGAAAGGGTTAACCTGCGAGGTCGCAAAATATCTATAATTAACAGTTTTTTGTATTTAGATGCTCGCAAAGACCTAGGTTCTCTAACCTTTTCATTAATTTTTGTATTGTTTTCGGTTTGGATATATTTTTTTTTAACTTTTCGGGTCATAAATTTCGATAGATTGAATTTATTAGCGGTTATTAATTTTTCCATTTTTTTTTTCTTTCGTTTAGGGTCAGTGTTAATTTATTATGAGAATGGGCACAACAAAATGTCTATGATAAAGCTAATCGTGCATTGGTAACAATAGCAAATATTTAGATTTTTAGGCAAGAAAAAAAGATCCAAAGTTGCCCAAACAGGTTGATAAAATATTAATATTCTTTGAAGGCTTGGAGCAAAAGAAAAACTAGTTGAAGTTGTGTGACTAATGTGACTCTTTTGGCGGTAAGAATGTGGACATTTGCATTTCAACGCTGATTGGAGATTTATTTTGCCTAGCGCAAGTATTTTGAAAAACAAATTTAGAGGCTGCAACAGTTCTTAGGGCAGAAGGCTTAATCGTTAGCAAATTTTATTGGATTTAGTTCAGTAGGTAAGAATATGGCGCGGTTTTAAAACCATACATATGTTTATATTTCACGTCAAACTTTTCTCCTCTAGGAAGGCAGCTGTAAGGGTAGTGTTCAAAGTTTTGCATTTTGGTTCTTGAATCCTAAAAGCTAACTCTAAATGGTATTGGTCTTTTGAATGTGTAAAAGAGTGTACAAAAAAATCTCTAAATAGAACCCTTATAAAGGCTCAAGGTGTTCCAATTAATTTTTTTTTTTTTTTTATAAAATTTCTGATCAAAGTCTGAATTTTACCTAGTTTAGGGCCAATATTCTCAACTGTCTAATCTACTCAACAACCTGATATCCATAAGGTTAACACAAAACTCCATAACCCCTTCTAACATTCAGCCCATCAATTTCTTATGACAAATGAATTTTGAATAAGAAAGTTGGAAAATCAAGAATTTCGGACTATTTTAGATTAATTCTGCATTCTCTGAAGAAAAGGTCAAGAGGTTTTTCAAATAGTGGGATGACATATATTTTATGATCAAATTTGCAATTTAACTTTTCTATTTAAGCAATAAACAATTGAACAAAATCCAAATAATCAGTTTCTGATCAAATATTTTTAAATTTTTGACTTGCAAATCATAAGTTTGGGGTCTAAGAACCTTAAGAATGTTTGAAAACCTTAAAGACTATAAAGTCGCTAAAAGCCATACAGAAACTTGTAATTCTTGCAATCAAGAATCAAAATGTCAAAATTGAAGGAAGAAATTAGCAATTTTTTTTTCAAAATCTTCGGGCAATATTTTCGACCACCAAGTTACAAGGCCTAAGCTCTATGATTGAACATATATTTAAAGATACATATGTCCCTGAGGGCATTGATTGAAAAAAGGTCAAAATATTCCAAATTAAGATCAATGTCTTGTAAGGCAGCTGCTTATTTTTGAAGATATTAAGATTACTGTTTGACCATAGTTAGACCTAAATAGTATTCGAAAATGTTTCGATCCAAACTGATTGTAGAACGAAATAGGTACAAAAACTTTGTCAGTATTTCCTTCAAACATCTTTGTAAATTATAGAGATTTAGGTCCAAAATTCTGCCAAGAAGGTCTAGAGTATATCAAAATTAGACCTCATTTCAAAGCTTGGTCTATTGATATTTGAATATTTTTGTTTTCTGACCAACCACCAAAGTATAGGGCGTTCAGTCTAAGTATGGGAATAAGCCTTCAGTTCTAAAAAGCATTCCAGCATTTTTGATCCAAAGGTGTTTGTGAAACCATGACACTAAGATCTAAGGAGAAGATATCCATACATATATATTCATATATTCAGATTTCTTTCAGATTTTCTTGAAAACTGTTTTGACCGCCAAAAGATTAAGCTTCAAACTTTAAGGTTCGAAATTTTTCGATTGAATTGGAGAGTTTTTTCTCCAGACTTTCATCCCAAAGTGGGTCAAAATACTTTGTAACTAGATTCAATGCCTTAAGAGTGTCACTAATTTCTAAAATCTTCGTCAAATATTTCAAAAATTTAGGTCTGATGTCTAAAAAGCGACAAAATTTCGGCTGCTATTTCTGATTGTAACTGAATAAAGTCTGATAAATTCCATTCTTTGCTAAATTTGAATAGAATTATTGATCCCCATATTAACGCTGAAATCCGAAAATTTTTGAACAAAAAAACTTACTTTTTCCCTTAACAAACTCCGTATGGTTATCCTCGGAGCTACTGTAGGCGCTCGCCATTGAGTTATTATTTTGGAAGTTGTGCCGTTGCATTTGTTGTTGATATTGTTTGCTAGACTGCAATTGTTGCTGCCTGTACAAGCGATCCTGTTGGCGTTTTCGTCCGCCACCACCCCCGCCATTGCCTCCCCCACCACTATGCCGTTCGTTATCATTATTATTTCGTGTTTGACGATCTCGTGCCGACTGGGACTGAGCTACAAATATCAGGAGCAATAGTCCCACTATTAATAATCCTTTCATCATGACAACATTATCCGCATGTGAATTCGTCGTCGTTGTTTTTTTGTTTTTACTAATCGTTACTTTGTTGGTGTTGTACTTTAACACACACACATAAAACACTCACTTAACTTTTTTTTTTTAAGATATGCAAAGCCTGAACTAAAGTTGAAGTACCGCCGCCGCACTAATAAAAATAAAACGAGAAATTCTCTTATATTTTACGATCCAGTTTGAGTGATCGTTTATTTTCCTCTTTCTTTTAATTTTATTATTCCCGATCTTTTTTCTTTTTACTTTTTTTTATTGTGTTACGAGAGGGACACTACTTAGCACAACACACTTAATATCCGAGATTGGGGGTTTCTTTTTCCTTCTATTTTGTGTATTAAGTTTCAAACAAACAAAAAAGAATAAGTCGAACGAACGAAATTAAATCCAATTAACGATCGATCGTGTTGGCCCGCGTTTTTGAACTAGAAAGGGTTTGAGATACTTTTCTTTTTGCGTTGTTGTTGGTGTTTCAAAGATCCGTCGGTTGAGGGTTCACGCGGCAGATATTATACAGCCCGGCGTCTGCGCAATCATACGTTTTGGATCAAACTGATCGTACAAATTCAACGCTAGCTCTCAGACTCACAAATACCGATCGTGTATTGTTGAATTCACTACCACCGTCGTACGAATCACAGTCAACGATGAGGAACAACAACAGCTGTGGATGGAAAATCGTGATCGTGCCCGAGGAAAGGTAACCGAAGAGCGCGTTACCTGTAGTTACCTGTGTTGCGTTTACAAGACCCAACAACACCACGGCTTAGTGCACACACTAATACAGTCTTGGCGAAGAGAGGGAGAGAATTCTCTCTTTTTTACCTGTGGTGATCAAGTCGAAGTTCTCATCTGAAGGTAGCACAGCAGACAGGTAAACATAACCTAGCATTTGTATCTGAACTGTAGGTATTTGTATCTCATAATATGTGGGATTTTATTGTCGTTGTTGCTAAAGTGCGCTTGTGTGTGCGTTTTTCTAAACAAAAGTGCACCCCCGATCGTTTTTTTTGTTTTTGAATTGCAATGCAGCGCAACTGAAAATGTCATCTGTCGAAGGGATTGGGAAGAGAAAAAGATACACGGCGCGGGTGTAGAAGATGAGTTCAGCTCGTGATCTTCTTCTTGTTGATGTTGTACATGCGGAATTGTGTTGTGATTGTGAGCTTAACGATGTTTTTTTTTTCTGTTTTGCTGGGCTTCGTTGTGTTTCTTTTTTTCGTGTATAATTCGAACTTTGTAGCGGTTACGCGAGTGGGTAGCGAAAGAGATATCGCTTATTTGTTTTTGGGTTGTTGGGGGTTATAACTTAAAGATTGGTTGCTGGTCGATTAGAGGCGAAGTGAAATTGATTTTTTTTTTCTCTCTGATTTCCTACTCAAAGTTTGATGAGATTCTGTTTGGGTTTTTGTTTTTTTCGTTGTGAGTTGAGCACTGAAGTGCAAATTGATACTTCAGTGGGCTTCGTGTTTGTTTTCAGATATTCAATTTGTCTGATGGATGTTTGAAGAGGTGGTTTTATGATCTGGGAACAACATGTAGATTTAATCGCAGATTGCTATAGAGAGTCCAAGACTCTCACTTGATTTTGTTTCTTTGATTGGTTCTCTAAATCAAGGAATAACCTGCACTAGGTATACATATGTACATTTGCCACTAGTTCAATCTCTAAAGATGGGAATAGAGAAGTAAATAATCCTCAGTCTTTTCTTAAAGTAGGATCGCTTCTCTTCAACAACTTTGTCGACCTTAAGGATCTTTACAATCTGTCATTAGCTTTCCATTCAATTCTTTGGTAGGTTATAGAAAGAACCTAATCTTTAGCTATAATAATGGACCGAATCTGTCGATTACATGTCAGTATCCGAGAACAGGTTGGAATTCAAACCTTTGGACACCTCAATCCTGAAACCGTCGACTATTATTCTGAACTTAAACTAGTTATATTCCCCCCAACTCCTTACTAAGAGAACTTATGCTGCAATAAAAACACTCCCGTCATACATAGCAGGGAAGAGAAGCTCTTTTGTTTCTCCTTTGAAAACTATCCATTGGCTGGTTGAGAGTTAAGACATGGACATCAACAGGGATGTGCTTAGACCAGATCCATTGTGCTGCTGATGTGTAAGGCGCGTGGGACAACCTCTTGAAGCTATTTACATCTTTGGCGGGCTTAGATCATAAGAGCTAGCACAGAAAATGACCGACTGTCTTTAGGAAATGCGTGATTTTTGGACATGGCTCCTGTAACACAGTTTCCTGTGAAAATAACTGATATTTCGAGAGTGTACAGCTCTTCAGGAGTCTAACAGAGCAGATTTCATCCAGTGTTAGCCAAAGTAGGATAATGAAGTTACATTGGGCTAGTTGGTAGCCTATAACTCAATGCATTGAAGGTTTGAACTAGGATAGTCTTGCCAAGGTACCTAGTCAAGGTACCTAGTCCGAAATCAAGGCTAAAGACAGCATCTATAAGGTCCTGATGGTTGGCTGTTGTCCTATATAAGTCCGCCTTCTATTCATAAGCATATATATTTCAAGTGAAGTGCTATACTTTGAGGAGCATCCATGAATATCTGGGGCTTAAGTTGAGCTAAGCCGTTCTGCAAGCGATCGGAGAGATCTGCATTGAACTCATCACCTCTATAACGATTTAAAGGGCGCTTATGAAGGTTCTATACATAAGAGCAAGTCCAGTTTGACATGCCTGCCAATAACTTGTACAATGAGTACATCCTGGGTCCCAAATTTTGGGTTTGCTTGAAATTGGTTTGCTTTCCAATTGAGGAAGATTGCTTCCAGAAACATTTGAGAATTGATCAAAGAAGCCTGCAATGATGCTTTTCTGAAAAAGAACAGCTGTTCTAAATAGATAATAGCTCCTTTTCTCCACCATTTAACTGACACGCCCTTCAAAATTGAATAAACATGAGCTGATACTTAAGAACTCTATAAAAACCATCACTTTACGAGGTGATAATATCCTCTCAACATGTGTCCATGTCGCCCTGCTCTACATTTGTTTCCTTCTTACCATACTTTGTCGTCTTGCACCAATTCTTTCCGCGATTTCGCCCTCCCACCTTCTCTTTATTTGGCGATAAAATTATTCCAATCAAGACACCCAAGCCGTGCTCAAAGGACCGATTTCATTCTTTTTATGATCTCCTTCCTAAAAAGAACCAAAAAGAAACAAGCGAGCGAAAAACAAAAAAAAAGACGCCTTCAAATCAATAACAAAACACTTTGTTCCATTACTCGTTTTCATGTTTTCATTGGCACGCCAGTCGATTGTCGCGCGCAGAAGAACAAAAGGAGCTCCAAAAGCGGACTCGTGAAGCGTTTGCGTTTGCGTCTGCGCCTTCTGGGGTTCGTTTTTCGGTTTTGTGTCCATGAGGCGATGTTTGGTATTCAGAAAAACACAGGTCAAGCCGAACTTGTTGCTGGCATATTTTTTCCAAAGAAACGTTTATCGCGGTTCGATTTGGTTCCGCTGCTGGGTATAATAGCCCCCTGCCGCCCTCTCTCATCCACAGATGGCCACCATCCATCCATCCATCGAGCTACCAAACCATCCATCCCACATTTCAAGTCGCGCTTTTGTTTTTGTAACTCACACTCAATGATGGTTGTTGCGCTCGTCTTTTCTTCTTCTTTTTTTTTTCTTGTTTTCATCAACAATTCGTGGAGAAGGTTCAAGAGAAAACGCGAAAAGTAGACGCGGGGAACAAATAAGAAAAAAAAAAATAAGAAAAAACTCAAAAGAAACACGAATCACGAGAACACAAATTTTTTAAGCAAACACACGTTTTTGTCATGCTAACAATTTTCTGGTTTCGTAAGTGGGTACCATTTGAATCTTTGATATAAGTAGTGGATGTGGTGGATTGTTGTTGTTGTTGTTGTTTTTGGTTCTTAGAAGTTCTTTGGAAAAGTTCAACGCGTAGTAGCGGACAAACTCTAAACATCGTGTTGTTGCAAATTGTCCAAAGAACGCGCCAAATTGACGTCAAAGTGAAAGAGAGTTCTGGCGCGCGCAATGGACTTTGAATTTGATTGCTGAAATGGAATCCCCGCAAGAAGAATGGAAGGCCGCGGGCTGCAGTTAGACCTGTTTGGATTGATTGATACTCTGCGAATGGATGAGGAACTAAATTTTACTAATTTCTTCTCAAATTGGGGTTAATTAAGTTTCGAGGTTTTTAAAGAGAATTTTGAAAGCCACACTAACTAGCTGATCTTGGGGTTTTTGAGTAAATAATAGATGGAGACAGGGACTTCAGGACATTTCGAGGTCATAGAACTGAGTTCAAGATGAAAACATGCAACAAAAAGCATTTGTTCTTTCATGTGTACACACTATGAAGCTCGAAGGACCAAGTTGAATAGAAAAGTTGTAGGTTCATTTAGCGCACTTTAAAGGCACATTTCGCTATAAGGCACAAGTATGAATGCCTCAAGCCAGGTTGCTTAATATTTCTCCTTTGGCTGAGTTCATATGGCAATAGGGCGACAATCAGTAGTGAGTCAAATACTCTTCCAGATGACTATAGAATCCAGTTATCAGCAGAGGATGATAGTCTGCATTTACACAAAAAGTAATCAAGCAACAAGAAGGGCCAAGCAGAACAGTTGGATCAACCACAGTCCTCAAAAACTGATAAACTAGGCTCCTAGACATTACAGCATAGAAGAGTAGCAGACGAATTAGCACAAAATAGGGGCAAGGGGAGCCCCTGGATGTTCAGGAAGAAGAATAGTACGTACGTATGGTCAGCACTGAACAGCTTTGGACAAAAAAGTAGTAAGTGGTAAGTGCAACTGCCAGACTTGGTTAACCAATTAGGCATCTATTTCCTAGACTACTACAAAATCTGTCATGAGATGGAAGAAATAGAAACTATCAAGCTTTCTGTATCAAATAGACATTGCTTCCTCCACATGGAAAACAAATTTTTGAAAAAACGCACGACTTGACGCAAGTTTCACTTTGGAACATGAAATATTTCGTCGAAAGAATGGGCTATGCTTCACTTGTTCTCTGGATGAGAAACAGGCTTTTGAAAAACCAGAGGACTTGGCACAAAATGATAGGACTTAGCGAAAGGCCCAAAGTAGTGATAACAATTAATAGAGCACAACGTATCCATTCAATTCTCCATAAAAACCTACAACCTGCTTACAGTGTAAATTACAAGAGAATATTCCAGGGATGTTCATGAGAGTAATACATTCTAACCAAAACTAAAAGGAAAGAAAGGACCTCACTTGATACGAGTGTATCTCAATATGACTCATGAGAGAAACGTCAGTTAAGGCTTTTGATATCAATTGTATGGTTTCTGGTCATTTTTGGTAGAACGGTTTGGGAAATCATTTAAATATGACGTCATTTTTACAGCCTCCGGATCTGTACACCTTTCCCTCACATGTAAGTTTGAGAAATATTTGTTTTAGACACTTTAATAAACGAAAGAAGTAAGACCGCCTTTTCCTAGCATGAAATTTAAATAAAACCATACGAGTGCCATCGAAAAAAGTTCTGTCACCCCTGAAATACTTCTCTCTCTCTCTCCAGACATTATTCTTATTTTTCCACATTAACTGGAACAGTTTTATGACGAGTCATAAAAGCGACAAGTGCATCGTACCTTTGGAATTCCCCGAGGGTTATTGTCGTGTCATATAATCCCAAAAAGAATCTAATTCCATAGCAACAACCCAGTGTCACATGGAAAGGACTAAGATTAGATGACACCTAGTCGTTCGCTGCTAATTAACACTTACCCACTTTGCATTTATCCATTTTTTCTCAATTATCAGACTAACAATTCATTAGTCCCCTCGGCTAAGCGTGGACATTTTTACGAGCATTACTCACTGAACTACATCCATTAAAGTCAATCCAGAGGAGCCTTCCTCCCCATTAAATAAAAAAAAAAAAAAAAGTGTCAGTAGACACACACAAAACGATGTCCTTACCTGGAATAAACAAAAAGAAAAGAGAAACATTAAAAAATTAGTTATGACTTTGTTCAGATATAAATCTAATAAAAAAATTAAAAATTAAAAATGAGTTTGAATATGTATCTGCGCAGCGGCGGCGTCTAATTTCAAACAATTTTTCTCTTTTTCGAGCAACGAAATTCCACCTGTCAAGGTACGGACGATATAACATCAGGTAGACCGTGGTATGAAGAAGAGAAAAATCTCCTGCTGGTATAAAACTATAGAATTGATTCTGTGAAATCGAAATATATACTTCGAGTGTTCGAAACCGAATCGAACAAAAGGCCCGAAAGGAGAGAAACTTGAGAGGCGTGCCATTGTCTTTCAATCAGCAGCAGTTTATAGTTGTAGAGGTCTTTCGCTCAAGGATCACCACAACGCAATATACAGACTCGAAGAGATCTCTGTCCAAAGTCATAAAAATGTGAAGAGAGAAAAAAAAAAAAAGTGAGAGATGACGTATGACGAATCGATCGGTACCACCGGCCAAGCAGCAAGAATCGGTGAGAGATTCTGGTTTTTAGTTTGTTTCTTTTTTTTGTGATTTTTTATTTTTTTTTTTTCAAGAAACTACTTTCGAATTAGCTTGGGGTATACTTCACGGGTAAGCCGAACGGGGCGCACAAGGTGTCAAGACAGCATGATGCAAAATGGGTCATAGCGCCAGGTATACACGTCGGTACATGACGTGTGGAATTTGGACAAACGTTCACATTTATATTGGTGTTGCAATTATTCTTTGGTTTTTTTTGCGAAGAGTTTGGATGTCCAAGAAGCTATGACAGTTTGATGAGGGGTGGACAGAGGCGAATTGGCACAGGTGAATGTGGCGTCCTTTCTCTAGAAGTAAATGAGTTGTGGGAATGAAAATTGAATGCCGACACTTGAGCTGTCCATTCATATTCTAAATGTCGTTTGCAGACCCTAGGAATAGTAAGAAATTGAGATTAATAAGATCGAGCTTGATTTGAGATTGCGCTTTCAAGAGATAAGGTGTGATACAGTGCGCTGCTCTTTATATGTCAACGAACAACTGGCAAGTAAAATGGTTGGAGAGCTTGATTTGCAGTCAAATTCCGTCAGTCGTCTGTCAAATATCTGTTTTATATGGCGAGAAAGTAACAACACAGAATCAATAGTTGTTTTCAAGTTAGAAGCACTGAAAGGCCTATGGCAAGTTGTAGGAGTATGTATTCGCTTTTGCATACGTTTCGAACTAGAGTTCATGCCACCATTGTTCATACATTGTACACAAGGCCTCAACATGTATAATGACAGGGAACGGCTCAGGCATATAAGGGAGGAACCGCAATGAAACTTCATTTGATGTCATTCCAAAAGTTCACCAAAGGACTGTAAGTTCAGAATCTTACCCAACACCAAATAATGAAGACTGAGCTCATACAGGCTGATGGAATTTGATAGTGTTACTGCGGAGTTTTTACACGGAGCGTCAACTGAATCTCTCTAGCTACTGTTTTAAGAGTTAGGAATCATAACCTGTGACGAAATTCTCAGACAACATCCTGGGACGAAAGCACTGGCTGAGAGCATAGAGTGATATCTATCCAGATGAATTAATGAAGGCAATCATCGTACAAATCTGGAAGCTGCAGAAGGTTAACTCGATCTACAAGTGCAACAGCCTCTTTAGATACTCCTTCATCAACAATATCAATGTTCTTTCGTATTGTCACCGCAACACGCCATACATTGCAATCTTGCGACGCCTTTTAATCAGTAAACACACTTAATTCTGATTAAGGGTTCACCAACACTTGCAACTACCAACTTATTAAGAATTTAAGCTCCGATAACATTCCCTTTAATAAACTCCCACGAATGCAGTGCAACCCTTTTGTACTTGCTGATATCCATGTGGCGGCTTATGGAATTCTTTTCATAAAAAGACCACCCAATCGTACCGATCGCGATCATGCTAAATCTGCCCGCATGATCGATCGATTTCATAAGACAAGAAAGCAGGTCACAAAAGAAAAAACTAAAAGGGGGAACATTCAGTCTCTTTCCACTGGTATCCATTCGAATTATTGAGAAATTTCAATTCCAAGTTATTAATCTTTTTTTGTTTTTCATAAAAAAAAGTGATATTATGGCGCAACACTTGTGATCGTTGCATAATGATCGATACACTTTCTATCCAATCCAAAACAAAGTGTTTCAAGTGCCACTTGAATTATATCCTTTTGTTTCAGTTGTGTTTGCCTAATACCTTTAGGGATTCAAGCACTCGAACAATACAGAGAAAAACCGCCAGCGTAACCCCCAGGAGGTATGGTATTAGAGAACACCGCATGTTGCCTTGTTCTTTTGCACGTTGCACATGATGATCATCATCGTGTTATGGACAAAAGGGGATAAGAACCGAAAACACACCTTTTGTCTAGGATAACACACGATCGCATGCATACTCGAAAGAATACTCGATATTTCAAGCAAAAAAAAAGAAGGATAAAAAAAAAACGAATCCAATTCACGTCCTATTGTCATGTCATGGATCATTGTTACAAAGGACTCGAGATGAAGGTCGCTCACCTGCAAGGTACCTGAAAAGGTTCTAATTTTTTTGTTCCATCTTGTAAATTTTCTTCGAAAACCGATCGGTGAACTTGTTCCACCCGGAGAAAAGGTACGAGATGTGGAAACAAAGACCATCTCGATGGTATTGTCCAAAAATCAAATGGCAGGACGGTTACCGAAGAAGAAAAATCGTGAAAAGCCATCAATTTAAAATCAAAGTCAAGATGCAGACGAGAGGCACAGCGCGCGAGGGTGAGAGATAAAATATAAAAAAAAAAAAAAATTCAAAAGATTCTCTTCTCAACAGATAGATAGATACTTTTTTTTTTTTGGGATTCGATTTGGTACATTTGATTCGGGTGATGGTAGAGAAGTAAGAAAAAAACGAAAAAAATCGAGGAGTATTCGAGTTGATAGTTTGGATTATTGATGATGATGGAGAGAGGAGAAATCCAAGAAGAAGAAGAAGAAGAAGTGGTTGGCCTCAGGTCTCATGTGATGGTGGTGGTGGTGGCGCATCAGTATTTATCATAATTTGACAAGAAGCCAAGAGAAGGATAACGCTGTAATGAGTGGCGCGTCTTTTGGAATACCTCCAGAGGGAATGTACATACTGTACATGAAGCGAGTGATTGATTCGATGGTAAAACAAAACGTTCGCGCGTTCACCGCCGGCCGCCCGAGAAGCCAAAGCCGAAGCTGTAGCTGAAGTCTGATTGAAGTGCACGAGCATTGAAGTGGAGAAGGAATTCCTTCAGTGATCATGATCACGATGATGATAATCGTTTGTCTGTCGGGTGTATTGTTCTAGCAGTTTAAGTGGTTCTTGACCGCATCTCACGAGAGAAGAAGTTGATGATGATAAGGCTTTTAATGGACTTGGATGGAGGTTGGAGGTTTTTTATTTTTATTTTGTTTGAGGCGGATTTTGTGAGATATTTCAAAGTCATGCTGTTTGACTGGGTGTATGGATTGGTTTTGTGTTCAATTTTACGATTGAAAAGGTTTTTGTTTTTATGAAGTTTCTACTGATATTGATTTTATTTCAAAACTTATCTCGCGTGGCAGTGAATGGGTACTTAACAACACGACTTTATTTCTTTCTGGGAAGAAAATTACGACTGATGTAAGGCTGTAATTTGAGATATTCCTTTTCATAGTTCAGTCAAAGCCTAGGTGCGACAGAGAAAAAGCGGCTAAGAGGACTTACCATAGGCTGTTCAGTCCTTCTAACCACAAAAGAACTACGAATTCTACTACTACTTTCTTGCCTTTTACTACAAATTTTGGACAGACGACTTACGGAAGACGACAGCAAATATAACTCTCCAACAATTTGAATTGTCAGTTGTTCGTTGACAGAAGAATAGCAACTCACTGTATCAATCCTTATCTTTAATTCTTTCTGGGAACGAAATTATATCTGATAATAATAAATATAGAAAGGCCTAAGGGCAAAAAGGAATAGATTCTGGCAGAAGATCCCCTATTTAGCAAACCAGAGGAGTGCTGGGGTGCCTACTACAACTTAAAAATTGACTTATCATCTTGAGAGGCATGTTAACAGGACACTGAGGCATAAGTGAACATCTCCTACTGCTTTCAAGCATTTTATCGCTATGTTCAGCTTTTTACACTCATCTGGTTCGTTTTGGCTTCTGTCTGCGTTGTTGTGTTCCTTTATGACTTCCCTCTTCATGGTTCTTTGATGTTGGTTGGCACAGTGCTGCCTTAGGTTGACTGGATGGCTCTGCATACTCCCAAGGTGGCAGCACTTACCTTTAGCTTTAGTAGACAATATTTGGAGGGCAAAATGTCGCATCATCACCTCCTCGTGGTGCCCTCTGGATAGCTACATAGTAGTGAACTAACGATGAGTGTATGCTCAAATCCGTCTACGCATGTGTAGCTAAACACTCAGACCTGCGCAAGCACATCTGGGTGAACTTTAGCACTCATGTAGGACCGGACGAGGCATCTCTTGTTGACTTGAACGAGTACTACGTTTCAGAAGTCTAACAAGAGCCCTCAGAAGGAGGATAGAAGGCGGATGAATTCTCTAGATGGAATCAACGGCGGAATCCATGGACGAGTTGGCGGACACTTTACATGAGCTACTTCGACATATTCGAAGCTCAGGTCTGTAGAAGCTCTATTAAGAAGTATATAGCAACTTTGGCGCAAACGAAGCTACTTTAAAGAACAGGATGTTCCAACCCTCTTCGCACGAAATGTGAAGCACTAATTCAAATTAGAAGGAATCACCTAGGTTAGATTAAGAATGTATCTAAGGAGTTTAGCTTTAGCTAAAATCAATATTGGAGTGCTCTCACAACAGTTATACAGCCTCTCATGCAGCACCAATTTGACCAAGCACTAAGTATTAAGTCTTACGTCAGAAAGATGCGTTACGAATGTTCTGTGAAGTTCTTAAGAACTGAATACATGAAGGGAATACATGGCATTAGTAACTAAGTAAGTAAGTAAGCAAGTAAGTGAGTAAGTAAGTAAGTAAGTAAGTAAGTAAGTAAGTAAGTAAGTAAGTAAGTAAGTAAGTAAGTAAGTAAGTAAGTAAGTAAGTAAGTAAGTAAGTAAGTAAGTAAGTAAGTAAGTAAGTAAGTAAGTAAGTAAGTAAGTTAGAGAGTAGGTTAGTAAGTAAGCAAGTAAGTAAGTAAGTAAGTAAGAAAGTAAGTAAGTAAATAAGTAAGTAGGTAAGTTAGTAAGTAGGTAAGTAAGTAAGTTAGAGAGTAGGTTAGTAAGTAAGTTAGTAAGTAAGCAAATAAGTGAGTAAGTAAGTAAGTAAGTAAGTCCCATATGTACACGTGTATGTGGACACAAAAAGAGAAAAGATCTCGCAGTATTATCAATTTTCACTATAATTGGAGTTGGCTTATAACGTATTGCAGCGACAGACTTGAAGTATAGAACATAGTATTGGTATTCACGGCATAAACACCACCATTCCGTCTCCGATTTTAAGGACATTAGAAGAACCCGAACAACATAAATCTATTCTCAGCCTTTAAATGGGTAAAAACACAGTGTTTCTTGATATGAATATGATAGATTCTAGGCGTAACTAGAGATATTCAATTAAAATATTCACTTTAGCGAATGATGCATACCTACCAGAAGAAGTTAACACCTCCTTTTGGCGCCATTAGAAAAATAACCAAACCTCAACTCCTGTCATTCCTAAGCAAAATATATAAAAGTAACCGATAAGATTATCTGGTTTCAGTTTCTGCAAACAATCAATACAACACCACATTTCCTTTTTACTTCCTGCTGTAGATATAATCTTTGCATCTGGTGTAATCCATCTATCTTTCCCACCGGAAGAGCAACAACAGATAAGAACAACAATCGATTCGTTGTGACCACGCAGATTGATTGATTGATTGGCGAGTCTCTTTGGCATGAGCCCAGTCGAAAAAACTCCATAAAAATTAGGCCTAGAAGTGTGCTTCTTATTTTTTCCCTGGAAAATCCCTTCAATGAATGGACTCCATTAATTGGCTTAGATCCGGTGGCGGTTATTCTTAACACACAAGCTCTAGATACTATTTTTGACTTAGGGAGATTGTCAACGCATGCCAAGCCAATGCCCTTCGATATTTTATAAAAGCGAGACACTGGTGAACCCTTCAATTAGCCGGACACCGATTTGATTCTTCTCTTCTTGCAGACTATCGCGACCAACTATCTTATTCCACGAAATCCGATTACGAAAACTGAGCGCACAATTTAGATACATTGAGTTCGTTTTTTTTTTGTTTGTGGTTCTGTTTTGTTGTTTGGCTTAGCGCACGGGTATTTTCATTTCAACGCGGTAATTAAAGAACCCCTAGTCCCGAAGGAGGGAGAGAGGGTATCCATTGACTTTGGAATTCGCTTAGCTATTAAAAGCGTTCTGTGCGTTGGATTCGAAATCGCTTAAGTACACAAACATTCCAGAGCCGCGAAATTAATAATTTTTTTTTTTTTATTTTATTTCTTCTTGTCGCACTTAGTAACATTTCTGTGTATTTGCCTGGATCGAGAAGAGCAGCGCGAGGCGAACCATACCGAACGAACTTTTAATTACCATGTAAACAATCTGAAATGGGTTTGTTTGTCAGGGTATCCAGATAGATAGAGAGAGTGTGGAGTTTTTGGTTGGTTGACACAACCAAAACCATGAGAGTAATAACACGGCTTGAAATAATAAAACGAGGTTTGCACAAAATCACACTTGAGTGCTGGCTGTGTTTTTAGATGAATAACAACATTTCATGGGTCTTTTTTGTTAATTTCTGTTTTTTTTTTTGTGGATGCAGATTACGGAGAACGAATTGCTCGTGAAGCTGAATCAATAGAGTTGCCAGGCTGGTAAGGTGTGGCGGTGAAGTACTTTGATGTTGAGAGATCACGTCCGAGATGGGGTTTTTCTTTTTAGCATCTTAGTGGCAACAAATCTTATTCTAAGAAAGTTGACCGCATTTCGAATTGGTTATGGAAGTCGTGTAACTATGGAGTTGACCCCTCGATTGGGTTTAATGAGAAAAAGGAGAGTGGAGAGGGTTTTATGAAAAGTACTTTAAGTTGGCTACCTAGCTTTGCCTTTCTGTAGAGCTTTTTTAATCACGTAAAAGTACTTATAAGTAGGTACAGATACTTAAGTATCATAATCATTGTATGTATATGTAAATGTACATGGCCTATCGACGCTTAGAGTCCACTATATAGACACGACGAGATAAGCCAGTATAGCGTCCTAGGAGGTGTTCCCCAAGGCTCCATACTAGGTTCAGTACTTTTGGAACATTATGTGTGACAACTCTATTTTCTCTATTGGCCTCGTTGATTGTATAGGACTGGCTAGACTCACAGACTCAAACCTATATCGCTATCAAATCAAAACATACAAAGGGTTGGGTTGGCTAAGAATGATCTTAAAGTGATCCTCAATCAGTTACCATACTTGAGTTAAAGTATAGAAAACTTCCTTTCAGTCCTTTCAGTAATCCTCAACGAGCAAGATAAAAACTCCCTTATATCACACATCAGTAAATCTTTTGCTTTGAATGATCTTCAAATGATCCTCTACGAGTAAGAAGAATGGATCGCCCACATCCTTCATATTGCACATCAGTAGATCATTTGACTAGGAAGATATTCAGATATGAGAAGGGCGAGTTGAAACGTAGAAAAGTAATACACGTTGTTCAGAATGATCTTCACGTGATCCTCAATGGGTTATAAATAGGTACCTAACAAGGTAATAACATATCACGCTTTGCAAAGCAGTAAGGAACCTATTTAACGAACATGGAAGAGGAGGAGTTGAATGCTATTGTACTGAATTTCCTTTTAGCAGGATGAATTTCACACCTATTCCCAGACAAATTTCATGTTATCGATTGAGCCTAAATCTGTAGCTTCATCTCCACCACAGCAGCAACACTGTCCAAACAAAAGCTCTCTCCTACGTGCGAATAATGCACCGTCCTACTGCCACAGAATTCCAAAAACTTTAAGAATTCCTAATATAAATGATGTTCAAGAGAAAAAGAACCACGAAACCGCTCCACTTAACATATGAATTGGCTGCGAATAGAATGAGGATTATGGAAATGTCTTTCGATCAACTTCTTCTGAAAGTTATTACGTGCTAAGAAGTCCATTATTCTTTGGGACAAAGTGTCGACTTCAAGTTCGTTTCCAATAGACCACGCGAGTCCGATGACTGCTAGGTGTTGGTACCTATCCATAAAGCGAATGGAACACATTCCAGAGGGGATTTGTGCCGATGACCCCTCGGCTATACACAAAAAAAAAGCAAAAAAGCAAACGAATAACACAGAAACAACAAAAGCATGAGGAATCTCAAAGTTTATAGAATTTCCCTTCAAGTACGAGTATAAATTGCAAATGGACTGGACTTGGACTCACTTAATCGCTTGGGAGATACACAACACCCAGTACCAAACCACCACCGTGATGGCGAATTATCCCCGTCACCGGTGTATCGGGCGACTTGCCGGTTGCCGTATTTGCGCGACTCCGTAACAAATTCGTGGAAAATTAATCTTCAGATATGCACGACGACCAAGACGACCAACGACGAAGTAAAGAGATACTCCATACGACCATACACCAGGCAGCAAGCGCAGTAAAATCGAATTGAAGTCTGTACCACCGGCTAAGTGCCGCAGAGATTATAATCCGTGGTCAAGGTTTGGTTCTTCAGATACTTTTTGTTTTGTTTTCGTGCCTTTATTTTGTCCTCTCTGTCTTCATCGATCGATGCAAAATGCACAACCAAAAGCATGGAAAAGACTGTGAAACCAGTAAAACACGATATTTGGATACATTGGCATCCGTAGCATAAGTCCCCGTCACAAAGTATCTGTATCTTTATGGGCAGAATGAAGAGGATTCCTCTGAGTGGCATTCGCTGCGATGCGATATGAAATCTCAAGGATGTTTGGGGTTTTGTTATTGAGAGGAAAAAAAAAAAAGGCAAGGAGGCTGGGTTGAAAGAGCATAGCGGATGAGAAAACAAAGCATAAAATGGACACTGTGACGCCATGAGATTGTTTTTTTTTTTTGTGGTGCATTCTAGTGAAAGCTTTAATCCTTACCGACCGACCGAAGACGACGACGACGACGACGAACCCGCTGTGATGTATCTTATATGTGTCTCCCTGAGGGTTATTTTGCATATACATGCGCGTGAACTCTGTTACGACCGCATGTTAGCAACGAGATACGTTCCGACATACATGAGATAAACACAAGTATAACAGGAGAATGGCGAGGAACAGAATTAGGAGTCAATAAAGGCGAATGGGGTTATTGCATTGATGGGGAAGATGAGATTCCTTGGGGAATGAAGTAGTTCTTGTTAGATTGGCTGGCTACAGTGGATGCCACACTTAGACCAGAAAGGCCCGGTATGATATAATATTAAGCCCACCTAAAGTCCAAATGGTTCGATGCTTAGATGCGAACTATAGGCAGTGGTTGCTGGCTTTGATAAGTCTGTTGCTCTTAAATCATTTCCTTCAAGTAGATTTTAACGAGGGAAAAACTGATACTGTTAGGGTGTTAGATACCTAAGTACATATGATACTCAATGGTTGGTGTCACAGCTAAGTGGACAAATATTTTTGAAAAGATCAAGTCAAGTAAGGGTCTAAAGGAAAACAAAAATTTAGGCCATTTTGTCGTAAAAAGAGGTAAAAGACAGAAGTCGGGGAGGTGTCAGAAGTGTGGCCTCAAGTCTAGGGATGTTATCATCTTATGACTACATCAGTGCAGATATACCGAACCCTAGGAAGCTCAGAATGCAGTCTTATTTTGAATTTGCAGAACGAAAGATAAAGTATGTCAAAATGTGAAAGTGTTAGAAGTGGCTACAAAGATATTCCGCGTTTAATGGAGAAGAGCAAAGCAACTAAGGAAACTTAAGTTTATTTCCAAAATGTGTTCAATGCTAGCCTTTATAACCAATTTGGCTTATTATTAAAGTATTGTGTGAACCATCTTCTAATGCATAAGGTCTCCCAATCTGTTTTCTGTGCGACAAGCTGTAAGTCTGCTTATGCCTCTTCAATGCAACCTGCCCATTCGCAATGTTTTATCTCGAAGCGCCTGCATCTTTTTCTGCACTTCAACTGACCGTTGAACAGAACTACTTGTGTAGACGTCTAGGATGATGTTTTACATGCCACCATACAAGTGGCCTTAACCGCCATTCCATTGCTAAGCATCTGACAAATGCTGCGCTACACCTTTATTGCTGGACAAAACTTTTTTTCTCTCTCTCTCTCTACCGCTTGCTGGAACCCCTGTTCTTTCTATCTCTTCTTGAAATAATGAGGATGAGGAAGATCTTCATGCCCACCGTTACATACAAAATAAAAAAGAAACTATCTAACTACATAGTCCAGGCAAATAATGTACGATCGTGCAGAGTCCTGGAGCGAAGCACCATCAGACAACCGACGACGACGACGAGGACGTTAATCTGATAAGAAACTCCCAAAGATGCCCAATGCCCTTCGCTTTGACCATGGTGCACACACAGCGCATAAAACAAATGACTTGAGCAACAACCTTCAGGCAAAGCAGCCTCCAAATTGGCCAACAAAAGATCTCCAGGAATTCTCCATATTCTTCGGCATTTTCTCTTTTCACATTTGGGTGTTCAGTGCTGTGTGCAAAAAAGGATTAACGAACATGCTTTCGGGGGTCGTTCGGTGAACAGATAATGGCTTGGAATTTGCACGATCCGTAGCGACACCAAGTGTGCAAGAGACGAGGATCACTTTAGATTGGCCAGCAGCAGCAGAAGCATCCCGGTATTTATGAGAATCTGACAATCTTCAAAGCGACAATGAGCGGCTCTTAGAAATCTTAAAAGCGAAAAACCTAATCTTGACGACCTCTCCACTAAATCATAATTCGTGACCACAAATTCAAACGAGGGGCACGATCACCGTCGATCACTAGGCACTCTAAGCCATCGTCGTCTACACGCTGGAGCTCTAAACAGTGGTGTCTTGCAGAGAGGGCCTCTCTACAAAATGTTTTCACTCGACTTGATGTTGGTTTTGTTTTGTTATTTTATTTCGAGATTTTTTTTTCTCATTTTTTTATGGTTTATCCACTTAGGACCAGTGAAGGAGGTTGAAATGGTAGAAACAAAGAAAATAGTAAAAAAAACATTTTCACTTCGCGAGGCTTAAAGCGACACACATCTCAGAGTGTGTGTAGTGACATAAGTTACCTCGACTCTCAAGTGTGTTGACATTTTCTCGAGAATGCGCGAGTTTGTGGCGCACTTAATATCCACATCCATACAGACATGAGAGTAACGAGAAAGCCAAATATATTTTAGAGTCGCATTGAGCATGAGCTCCGGGTAAATATATAAAGTATGGAGAGGTACGAGTATTAATAATAGTTCTGACGAGAGCAAAGCTAATCCTTTTCTCGTGAATACACGACTGGAATGCACTTTAGAGTATTGAACCACTTTAAACGTGTGTTGCAGCCGAGAGGGGGGGACTTAAACGTTGTGTACTTAAGAAAAGTATTAAAACAAAAAGTCACTTAGGGTCTGTGACCTGATTTGGGCCTTATGCATTGAAGGTTTTATTTTTAGTAGATGGGCTGATAGCGATAGTTGAAACCCAATGAGACCTAGAGCCCGGGCAGCAGGCCATACGAATACCCTTGTACTGAGCACGGGCGGTCAGAGAGAAAAGAAGAGATGTGAAAGAGTGAGTATAAGACAATTTAAAATTCCGGTTAGTGCTCTCCATGGATCTTGCACAAATTATTTAGGAGATTCGCATGTGATTTTTACATTCAGTTGTTTTATAATTCACAGTAATTGTTTTCATCCGTGTTGAAGTGAATATTTACTTTTATCAGTGGGACAATGACTCGTTATGGAGGAGTCTTGGGCACCGGAAAGTATTTTCTATGAGCAAATGCGATTTCGTTAGTTTCCGACACCATCTGTGTACAGAGTTGCCCAAGTAAGAGGAGTTCTAATCCACCGCAGGAGTAAAATCTTCGTCTACTTTAGGCGAGGTTATGAACTGGAGTAGGACGATGAATCCTTCTACCTTCTACCTACCTCAATAAGTGACAGCAGGCATCCTGGTTTTGGGAGTAAAATCAATTGATCAAATGAAATTTGTTAAGATTAGAGGGATCCTTCATGTTAAATCATTTCACATATGGATATCAGCCTATATTATTGGGTCATAGCTATGGTTCACATATGTAGAAATCCTTGACTTTAAGAAGACTGAACTGGAGTTCTTAAGTTCCTCTGCAAGTGCACCTAGAATACAAGTACAAACCTGGTGATCTTACCTATGGGACACAAGAAAATACTTGACACGATTCGTAGAGACACGCAGATTCCGATTTTGGAAAGCTATTTGGTGGAGAAATATGGGACTGTGAAAACTGATCTTATGATGGTGGAATACTGGACTATAGAACTCTGTTTTGGTTCACCAACCGATCGAAGATGGAATCTTTAGTTGGGGCTGATATATTCTGGTCTACTTAGCGCACTCTTCCGTTCGTTGGCAAGGATTAGCTAGAATTTTCATCGGCCATCTCAATTCCGTGGAAGCCCATATGTCTTGGGATCCAAGTGATAGCGATGTTATTCTTTGACCCTAGGAATTTTGAGTTCCTCTTTGTAACACAATGGATGTTATGGCTTTGAGGACTATTCGTCTGACTTTATAGATATCCATATGCTGATGCAGATGAGGGTTGATAAGCCCTGGATTGCATTATACTCTTGCAATATACCCGCATGGCTGGAGAGAGTTTTATGAACCCACCATTTGTTGGCTACTCCGAGTTTATTTCTGAGGCTATTTTGATCAGTTCATGAAGATGGGTGTGCTCTCTCGGAAGGGAAATTGTATTGTGGAGATGAGGGAGTAAGGTAGTCTGAAAGGGGTTCAATGTTGGAGAATTTGGTGATGTTGCAGTAGCTGAGTTCTTTCTACTGTAGTTTAAAACTTCATAAATATATTTGTGTGGCTCTATTTCTGAGACGGTCAATGCATAATTGTACACCTTAATCGATTGATTGCACTCTCAAAACCAGAGACCAGTGAACTGGCCTAGATCTCTTGAAAGTGGACCATTAGACTTTTTCCCTCGAGGCTATTAACATTGCAAGGTCTACATAGATAAGCCGTATACGATGAATGCCTTGGCTCAATGGTTAGTGCATTGGACTACTGCACATTGGGTTCCAAGCTCGAGTCCGTAAAAACACCATCAACGTTTTTCATGACCCTAAGTCTCGCGAGCGTCTGTTGGAAAAAAAAACTGTCTAATTCATTGAGAAACCTTTAAAAATCCACACAATTTTCCAAGCCTTATAATCGCTCACAATAAAACCCTTAATTCCCCTCTAATCCTTTGTTGTGACTCTAATACCATGACCCTCTATTGTCCACTAAATTGTTATATGATCAGTATATGCCACACTCTCTAAACAAGAGAGAAAAAAAAAAACACTTTTTATTACCCAATGTCCGGTAGCCAAGAGTTCTAATTTCCATTTTAGGCGTAAAACTGTTTCCCTCCCTAATTTAAATGCTGCTTTTTTGTTTTGTTCGTGGGATGTCCATTAGGCTGCATTTAGTGGGTGTCCATGGTTTCATTTCAAAACAAACTTCATTTTATTAACCAGAGTTCAACCTACGGAAGTTCAACATAAAAGAAGCATAGCATCAGCTCTTCGCATAGAAATGCAATAAAAATTGCATTCCATTCCGTCCTCAAGTTACCGGCAACAGCTAAACCCGCAGCACCATAGTCTATAATCAGATTAAGCCATAATTGATGGCCGAAACGGGAGAAGAAAAACAACCAACTAAAACCAGAATTAATAATCGAAAAGTCTGTGATGGCGGAAAACCCGCTGTGGTATGCCTGGCAAAAGAAACGAAAAACCCCAATCCCAACTCAAAGCTCGTTTATCTGCGAAATTTCGCAATTATTCATTATTTTTGAATGCACCGCTGTTGCTGGTAGTTGCTTGCAGCACGAGATTTGTTTGTGGAGAACCTGAATGTACCAAGAGCTGAGCGTGTATTAGGTGATACCTACATAAATTAGCGGATTAATTATTTTTATACCTTTGCCACATAGCACACGGCGGCGACAGAGACAGCAAAGCAGCAGTAACAGTCAAGGAAGACATGCTAGAAGGAACAAAAAAAAAAACGAACAGACAAAACAGCAAAAGAAAGGTATGCAAGAGGATTAGCACGAGCTGGCTGCAATCACGGAAAAGTGAAGAAAAATCCTGAATCGCACCATGGATCATGGACCCCAGCATCGGGCATATTGTCCACCGAGAGGAGTGCTGCACATACATTTTTATGAGCACAATACGAACAGTAGAGTTGTTGATATGCGCACGAGACTGATTCGTATTCAGTGTTTACGAGTATGATTGTGTGTTTGGATTCGTGCATAATGACAGTTTGAGTTATGTACTTGACAGATGTACTTGGGGTTGGTTTTCAACTCTAAATTGAATCCTTAAAAGCAACCATCAATATAAACACTTTTGAATGCAACTCGAACTTTTAGCATCTATGGTCGCTTCTATCGCTTACGAGATGAGCAAGTTCAGAAGGTTTCCAGGAGCTCCACTGCCTTGCAGATCTAAAAGCTTCACCAAAAGTGAGAAATAATTTCACTTAAAGCACTGGAATCTACTAGCCATAGAAATAAACATTACCTTATTCAAGAAACGACACCAAAATAATAGGAGTCTACTACTCACCAAGAGTGGAAAGTTACTTCACTTTCAAATTGCTTTAACTTATCTTTCATCACATCTAGCTAGAGTGTACCAAGTATGAGAGTCTAAGACCGGAAAGTCTATGTATACTACGTTTAGTGGAACAAAGCTGGTGAGATCGTCTCACTGCTATAAGTCAAAACTTTTTGTCTGAAAGAAATGTCCTAGAATGTGCGATATCTTTATGACCCTAAGATAGTTTTTGATATTAGTACTCTAGTATACTCAAAATGTTGTAGTTTGAATTTCAAAGTTCATAAGGAGTCAGGCGGTACAATAAAGTCAGTAAATTGAAATTGGAAAGTTAGAATTGAAAGGGCTAGCCACTTTGATGAGCACTACATGGAACTTATTAAATAAAAAATTACTTTAAACTTCCTCCAATAAGCCGATAATGTATGCAGCGCACTTACATTACGCCTTACAGATTTAGTGGTATTCGAGGTTTGCTAGACGACATACTGCACAGCCACCTTATGTAATCCAACTTATAAACATATGATCGTATTGTGCATTTTGAACTTGCTAGACTTTGAGCTCTGATTATTCTATTTTACACCACTTTTTTACCCTACGATTGGCTTCGGCTCCGGAAAAGACCCGATGTGAGACGGATTCACATTGGTCTATCTGTCCCACCTTTTCAAAGATTTTATCACTCAACCTCCCAGACTTTGCATTAAAATTTCTCAGCTGATCCTCTTCCTGCTGGATTTCTGACTCTGGACTTGGCTTTTGTCGCCCTTAGGTTATCTATGGTTTTATAGTCTTTTATCTCGCATAGAATCTCTCTTATCAACGTTTACCAGAAATTGTTTTAATTTGTATCTCTCTCTCTTTTATGCTTTCTTAAGCTCTTAAGACACAAACTTGACTGTCATAGTAATTTTGTACAGAGTTTGCCAATAATACATCTCCATCTCTATACTCAGGGTCTTCAATTGCTTATTCCTGTTACTTAACCTTAGCTTTCTCTCTTCGAAAGTGGTATGATGTTCAAATTCACTGTGGAGAATCCTGTGCAATTTTTACATTCGTTTGTAATTCGCAGTATTTAGTACCGAATCTTATATCAACTTAGAACTTTCAACTTAGAGAAAGTAGTTGAATAAGAACCTCCTTGAGAATATAGCGGTAAGATTCCTCTTTAAGCGGATTTTTGCAAATATATTTAGGCCTCATGAAAATAGGAAAGAGGTTTTTGGACTTCTGTTTGAATAAGGTGATTTTTAAATTCACAATTTCAACTGCTCTGACTGACTGCGTGTTTTGAGCCTTCTAGCTTTGATGCCCTTCCGGTTGGCCCGATTCGACTACAATCGTGATTTTAGGCAAACTTCACCTGTCACGTATAAAATTCCTTCCATTTCAAATCTACAGATACCTTTTTTTTCCAAGTATCTTTTCACCAGCGCAGCGCACAGATGATAATTTCTCCTAGAGGTGCAGAATTACCTGGTGACTGCTTGCATTACCTGCAACATTCACAACAACTATCGCAGCAAGGTACAAACTACACTTGGTTGGTGTGGTGTTGTTTTCTGTGTAGGAAATCAAACTCAGACTCAGGCTTGTACGTAGATGAATGTTAGGAGGCTGACGACAACGACGACGACGGTCGGTGATGCTGATGATGATTACGAATTTGATGGCTGCCCTCTATGGCAATGTGGCTGACTAGCTGACTGAAATGTGTCCAAGTGTGTGTGTGTATCTTCAGAACTAACTCTCCAATAATTACGTTTACTTTGTGTAGATACTTAAAAAAAAAAAAAATTAACAGTGTGCGCGACTTAAAACCGGTTTTACAGAGAGCACAGACTAAAATTCCAAAAATGGTCTTCTCCTCCATCCGATTTCTAAGACTCTCTGATCACTCTCTCTCTCTCTCTCTCTGGGGAACTCTCTCAGATGCTGTGTTGTGTTAGTATCCATGGATCACAACACATACAGATACCACACCTTACATATGTAGATACCAATCTTACAGTACACACCATCAAACGAATGACAGTCAAAGATTGTTAGTATTACAGTGGAGCCTGGTTGAAAATGAAAAGGCCCCCCACCGAACGTATGCATATATGGACCCAGGTGTGCGTGCCCTCTGTGGTACACACTTGTTCAAATCTCATACTTCAATAGGAGAAACAAGAGATACCAACTTTTTTTTTATTTATGATCATGCAAACATATTTGGAATGCCTGACAATCCCATGACCCGAAAGTGTGACCCATCTATGGTGTCATATGGCGCGGGGATTATTGAGGTTCTAAGCAAAAGTCCGGGTGAATTTTTGCTTTTCCTGGGAAAGTTTTATCGACCCTTCCCAGTACAGCTTTTGGGCTAAACAATAAAACGCTTTGTACTCCACGTAAAGCGCACAAGATACAATCTAATGTCGCTTCTAACTCTCTGGTTTTTTTTTTTGGTAAATATTTACCAGTTTGTCCAGGTTGCGCGCAATTTCCTAATCCATACGAATGTTTGCAGATTCTAATTGATTTTATTTTCTTGCAACGGCTGTGCGCGGTGGGTTTTGTCGAATGCAAACAAACTGATAAGGGAATAGTGATACATTTTTCTTGGAAGACAACCGTTCTGTGGTTTGGGGTCGGAATTAGATACAATTTGGAATTGGGGTGACTTTGCTCAACAGAATTCAGCGGAATGTATCTTATCTTACCACGAAGAGGGGGAGATAACAATTTTGATTGACAAAGTTCATTTTGTTATCAAAAATTGCTCACAGATGGCGCGTTTGGAGTACCGGATCTAATACGGGAACCAAATGATTTCTGATGGTGGGTTTGTGACTTTGAGTATCGATAGGTTTTCGACTCGATGACTTAACGAATGCTTTCCGAAAAGCTATATGCATCGTCGGTTTGTGTAACTGCTAACCGAGTGTGGTTTGGAAAGAGGATTAATGAAGATCGTTGGTTGAGGGATAGGATGAAATGAGCTTTAGTGTGTTTGTTGGATTGTACTGGGCACAGGGTGTGCTAAATTTTAGATATTTTTTAAGCGACAACTTTGGTTTAGAAATAGGGAGTGACTGATATTTTGAAAACAGATTGAAAGGAAAAAAGGAATTGACTCCCAGTAAACATGTGCATTTTTTAGTTTATAGCGTGTGTGAAAGTGTGAAAGCGTTAGATAAATGTTCTTTATTTAGTAAGACATGTGCTTTCTTAATGTAGGAGTTCTAATGGCAGTGCCAAATCAACAAGATTTATTCGAGTTTCGATTTGATAATCATTAATATAGTGCTGATACTCTTCTATCAGATGACGGTACGTCAAATTCAAATGAACTCAACGAAACATGTCAGTTGGTTAACAATGTATGGATCAAGGCTGTAATGAGTGGTTTCGACTGATTAAACATTGGAATCATTGCTATCGTCTCCGAACTAAGTAGACATTCTTCTTGCTTGAGTTCAAAGTATATCTCGCGTTCAAGTTTTGAATCGTGTCGAGTTCAGGCGTTTTCATTAGAAAGCAGAGCACAGACTTCAATGGATCAATCAACTTGTTGACGACTGTTTTTAGGAGTTTCGGTGACTGAACAATACTGCTCCAGATTACGTTAAGTTAAGCAAACACCTCTGTTTTCTTTTACTGATGCAATTTATAAAAAATTCTGGGAATGAGGCAAACCCAAGTTAACAAAACTTTTGACACCGTTGTCGACAAATTTTATGGCATGAAAATAATAAAAACCGACGTCTATCTTTGCTATATTCTCAGGAATGTGGCCTTTATTATCAAAAGTCATAGGAAAAAATATATAATATTGCTTTCGGATGCTCTTTATCTCTTACAGTGACAAATTCAATAATGTGTTGTTTCTCATCAATTCCAAGAAATGTTGGACATTAAAACCATCCTGTATTGCATTGCATTCTTAAGACAAAGGTCAGTCAAAGATATTGAGTAAGGCTGTAGCAAACAGCAACCGTCGAATCGTTCTTCGTATGTAAACTAGGCAAACACTGTGTAAACACATTAATCGTTCCCATTTCACCTTGCTCAGTAAACAGATCCTTGGTTACGTTTTGCCGCTCTTAGTTTAAAAAAAAAGAAACTATCAAGCTGACAGATACATATTATCTCTCCAAAAATCAAGTTATAGAATGACCAAGAGGTCTTCTGAGATCTAACGAGCATAGCGGTCTTTCGAATGTATCCACTTCTAAGCCTTATAAGCCGCTATGAACAGTAATACTCATAGATCTTCCAAGTCACTCCATTGACACCTCCCTTCGAAACACCAACAATGACACCATTCTAACAATTTTAACAACCAAATTACCAAGAACTCATCAATTTATTTGCAAATAACACTTTCATACTAAATAGTCAACCAGTATACCGCTTGTACACAACCTGATTGTAGCAAGAAAAAAAAACAAAATACCTAAAAATATTCACTGATCATGGTTCGTCGAACAATGTACGTGTTTCAAATGTTTGATCTGTCACAAGAGAAAGATCCCATTGTCCGGCGGCGTGGTTCACCTCAACTTTTTCTCATCACCATCAGCGGGCGGCATAAACTAAAGCTTATTCCACAAATCAACTTCATAGGTACGACAAATATGATTAGAATCCCCGCTGTTATTAGCCGTAATAATTTAAAGTGAAATGGCAGCGAATTGATGAGATACTATGCATTCGCAGCACGTCGAATCCAATGTTCCATATGAACTGCTAGTGGCGTCAACAACAATACGTAATGCGTTAATGCTCACTTTGATATTTTTGGCCAATTTGAACGAATTAATTCGTGTCGACTAAAAACGGATTTGGCTTGCCGCTGACCTATTTGGCTTGTAGACCTGGATTAGTACAGGTGATTTGCATTGAATATTGAAAGTGAAAAGTGCTTCCGTTTTGTCTGGAAGTATTTTTTTGTTAGAATATGGGCTTGGTGAGTTTTGAAGGGAGGAAGTGAGGTCTAGCTGGTGGAAGACATAGTCTTAAAGGCTTAAAAGTGAGTATTTCTTTTACTCTGTCTCTAAGATCAGATCTCTATGATGGAAGCCGTGTCTCAGGCTCTCAGTAGGCAAGGAAGCCTTCACTATCTTAGTATTCCTCCTCTACAATTTACATTCCAAACACAGTACAAAACTTTGACAAGCAAATTTTAAGTCTATGGCACAGATGTTTACTATGCTACTGGTACTGCCTCTACAAACTCAATTGTAAATGCGACATAGAACACCATAGAACCATAGAACACCAGCCTAGCTAAGTTGCAGCGCTTGAGCTAATCCTATCGAGGCCCTAACTTTCAACACCATACAGGAACGAAGTTGCTAAAATGCTGCAGGTTCCAAAACGTGTCTGGCACTGAACACAGATAATCACATTTGGTCAAGTTCCAATCATCAAGTGAGGAAATACCGCCCTATAAAACTAGTATCTGTCACTACAAATTTTCCACACTTTTGACTTCCAAGGGGAAGAATAAGATATGAGCCTGGTTACGACCTTATGTAGTGTGGACACGAAAACTGCAACAAATGAAACAAGAACTGAATGCACCGCAGCGATGTTCGATTGGTGAAGTTCAAAGCAATGAGATAAGTTTGCTGTAAGTCTTGGACAATGAGCCCACAAGAAGATAGAGATAAGAAGCCTTTCACTGCTTGATCCATGAGTGAATGCCGAACAGGATCATCACTTTGCATGTGCTGTTGAACAGCAAGTTGTACGAGTAAGCAAAACCCTTTGTTCTTAAGCAAGCAACCGGCTACAGATTGACAAGGACTATCCAACCTTATCTTCTACAATCTTTTAGTCTAGCAAGATAGCAAGATGTTCATAATGTAAAATTTTGTACAAAAGCACAGGAAATAAGGGGATGAGGATCATTGCAACGATCAGTATAAAGCCTGGTGATCGTAAGCCTGTTTTGCACTCAGCTGTTTTTATTTCTAAGTTACACAAGAAGGCTATCGTATATTGAATGAATCTGGAGCTGAAGCACTTATTGGAAACCCTGCGATCAGTTCGAAACATACTTGATCTTGATCGTCACCCTTATGGTTTCGCGATCTACAAACTTAACCAACATGTGAACTTAATTACTTTCTAGTTCCGCCGTCGATGAATCACAACCCCCAAGCCACAAAAACGGCTGGCATCTCTTCCACTAATATGCTGTTGGGATAAGGATCACTACACTTTATGTTTTTTTTTTATTACTTCGTGCAGAGAGTGGTTTGGAGGAACAGTACCTGTTTTCCATAATTGTAATGTCACACAAATGCTCGAATAAATTTCAATATATAATTACGACCAAGCAAACAGGTGGATCGTTGTGTGCTAAAAAGAACTCTTACTACAGAGCATGTTATGCATGAGAGAGTCCTCTTGCGTTTTTCCCCCTTTCAGATACTTCCCAAAGGAGTTGGTCTCATAAAAAAATTATTTATCGAGGAGCATCAGGTTTTTTTTTTTTTTTTTGTTTGTTCCTTTTCAGCAGCCACCAGTGGGCGATGTGTTAGTTAGTTGGTTTCCTTCCTTCCGAGTTTTACTACAATATATTGCCACCACCCTAATGTGTGTGGTAATAACTCAACTGTGTGGACTATTTTTGTAACGGTGAACGGGTTAATGTACTCCTTTTTGTTTTGATCGTCTCTGGACTTATCGCTGCTAATTACAATGTTAGCTCCACTCTGTCACATTTTTAGTTCCGAAATAAATCAGTTGAGCTAGAGAGAACTTTAGATCGGATATTCATCATCATCATCATGATGTTATAAAGGTGGAAAAAACAAAAACCCCGACACAGATACATAGATAGGTAGAGAAACGAGAGTCACATAGGGGGTAAGGAAAGGAATCACAAAGCGTGGTAATTATTTAACGACCCAACGCCAGAAAGGAACACCAAATTCACGCCTCGCTAGTTTCATTGGACGCCAGACATATAGCTACGCACCAGAGTATCTGTACGTTTGCGATGTGACACCGACCAGAGGGTTCTAAAAAAGCACCAGCAATCGAAGTTTTATATATTTTTTCCACCATTCGCACTCGCTCAATTGCAATTAAAATTAAGCAAAAAAAAAAATCGAATAAAACGATCGTACATCGGTTGATGTGTATTTGACAGAACAATAGATACGCACACAAAAGTCTATGTATCTATTCTATAGCCATGGTCGCATCGCAGCCTGTGGCTCGTGATTAATAAATAAATTAAAACATTTATCATCATCTCGGCGGGTGTGGATCATGTTTTTGTGGGTGGGTGGTGCTGGTGGGAAAAAATGTATCCCATAGATACTCGTAGTGCGAAAATTTCACACCACCAATGGACGATCTCATGATCGTTAATTACAGTAGCCAAAAGGCAATTTGTTTATAATAGAACAAGTGAAGGATGGAAAGTGCATTTCCAATGAATGTATCTATGCCTGGGAATATGCTTGACACAAATATCTTGTATCTAGCGCCAAAAGATACGTATTTTTTGTTTTCTGTTGCGTTGATCTGTCATGAGATACGAGTACCGAATTAACATACAGTTGACACTGGCCAATAAATTGCATTCGAAGTTCAATTGTCGTCTAGATGTGAGATACATTTGCATATTATGCGGCCGACAAGGGCGGAGGAGCCCGTGCATTAGCATTAAATCACTGCGGCGCTATAATGAGAGTGTGCGTGAGCCTGGCCAGGGGATAAGTGGCGATCAATAATAGATCATTATCCGCGCGTTTCACCACGGCTAGAAAAAGTGTCCACTGGTGTGTTCTCTCTCTCTGTCTAAAGGAAGGACGTAATTGCACTTGTGCCTAGAACCCGTTTGGGAGGATGTAAATCGCCGGAAATGGTTACAGAGCGCTAGACTTGATTGGATTTTGAAACGATCATCGGAAGGAGTGGGGATAATTAATGTGTGTCGTTTTATTAATAAAAATAAAATGCATACAAGAGATCAGGTTTAGGTGGACGATGAAATTCTTGGATTCCCTATTTTATAGGAACACCATACACGCAGGTGGTTGAACTGAATTGAAGAGACTCTTGTTGGGGTAGAGGATCACCAGCGCGCATTCCAAGGGATCGATTGAGATTGAAGTAAGTACTTTGATTGAGGAAAGACAAGCTTAAGTTGAGCATACTTGTTTGAAATTAGTCCTACCATCAGTGTCAGTACGTACTTAGGCTCAGGTATTAGTTGAGTGGCCTTAAGAGTTGATTTGGACGTGCTCATCTGAGAATGTTATTGGGGATGATTTGTTGTATTCGCTCTCACGTTCAGTGGTCATTGCTTGGCAGTGGGCTGTTGTTGTAGTGCTAGGAGCGAAATTGTCGAGTCAAACTGGCTGAGATAGGACCTCTACTAATTAACCGTATCCTGGAAGTTAACTTTTATTCAATCGTTGGGACCTACGTCGTTGTCATCTATAAATATCTCAACTACCTCTCATGCTTTTTGGGCCCATTTGGGCACACAAGGATCAGAGCAATGTGTTATATAAGCTTCTGGTCAAATGTCGTGGATTATTTGGGTATGACGAACTTTATTGACTGGGAAAAAACCTTCCATTGCAAACATGGAGTTCTTCCTAAGAGAGCTGATAGTACAAAGGCTGGTTAGAGTATTTGGAGCCCAGTGTTTCATGCCTCAAGACGGAAAAATCCATGGCAATTTGAATTCATAACACACGATTTAAAATGTATCTACAGTCTACCAAATGCCAACTGGTACTCCTAGGTAGTAAAGAACACTAAGTAATCGCTTAACAAACAGTCTACTTCCACAGAAACACAATTGATCCGAGTCTAAGCTAGATTCGAAATTAGGTGCAAATATCCACTTTAACGTAACCTAGCTGATTCTTCCAATCACCGCCTGACAAAGGACATATTTCTGTCCAAGTCTCTTAATGAAAAATTAGCGAATGCGATCGTTTGTTTCCGATTCATGGAAGAGCATAGAATAAACGTTCTACTTCTTCAGCAAACACAGTGCAAGGATGAATCAAATCAAATCGCTGTAGGAAAAATTAAAGGATACTCTAAGGTGGTCTGTATCAGACGGATGTATGTTACACTATTAAAGTCTAGTGGAAGCAACAAACGTGCCAATATTTGGCTTCAAATTCTGATTCCTAGCTACTGAATAGTCTCTGACCAAACGCCGAACTACTTGTGTACCAAACACAGAAATACTTAACCAAATCACTCTAATTCTTCCTTAAGAATGCTTCAGGGACTGATGGTATTTGTAAGAAGGTACAATCAAAGATTTAACACTTATCTATATGTTTTCTATTGGTATCTGATGAAATTATGTTCACTTTTAGCTTTGTTGCTGCCTTGCGTGCAAATATTTTCTAAACTGGCTATACATTCTCCAATAAAACACGGCTTTTTTGATACGGCCGGAGTGGATCATGCACAAAGTGAATATATGGCCTGCGTTCAGGTCAAAATATACTCTTATATACATATGTACAAGACCTCCTTGTCTGAGCTCAATAATTCCTCATCTCATTTTTAAGGTTCTGGAAAAAAAAGAACAAACTCCAACAACAGCTTTAACGCTGAAATTCCAATTCTACCAATAAGTCACTTTTCTCCGTAGTAGTCGCATAGTCCGCCATTGCTATCTTCAACCAAAAATAATTCAATTATTAAACCTAAACAACATAACTCACATGATCAGGATCATTTATTCCAGATGATCATGATCAATATCAGATCGCCCCATTGCTTACCTAGAACGAGAAAAAAGAAAAACAGATTAGTTTCATGTTGGACATAAATAACACATCGCTTAATCCTAATGATGATCTCAATTTAAAATAAAACCCTTTCTCTGTCTCTTAGATACTTTTTAGCCATAACAAACTGCATACAACATATGGGGAAGGGCTGCCCAAGATTGCAATCAACAGAAACCTCCATCCATCTAGTCGTCATAGACAATGGATGCGCCTCAATGGAGATGCATATTAGATTTCCCTATCGCGCCCTCGTTCAATGGCTTCCCCACATTTATAGTGTGGTCTAGGTTTCTCCCCCTCTTAAGTGCTTCTAATTACAACCAACAACTTTTTTTTCTCTTCAATATAAACACGCAATCGGAATAATGAAAATCATATCCGAAACAGACGATCCGTTCCGGAGCGATACAACAACAAACCGAAGTAGAGTCCACATGGAAAGTATAAGATAGTTGGATACCATTAACTTTCGCGCCAATTATCACTCTCGTTTGAATTTAAATAAATTCTCACGATGTCTCCAAAACGAAAACAACAACAATACAACACTCTCGTTACATGGGCACTTATTATTACGCCACAGTATCTTAAGTTTTATTTTTTTTTTTCGTTTCGTTTCGACACTTGAAGTGGAGATAATGAGTCAACACACTCTATACGATGAGATGCATCTTATGGGACAAGGTACATCGAAATTCCACGCTCGGAACATCCTTGCACCATGTGTCGGTTACTGGGGATTTGTTTAATATTTTCCATCAGAAAAAGATACAAAATTTCAAAAATAAAACATGAAAGATTCTCCTCCAGCGACGAGACGCACGATGTGACACTATGACATTGAATTGCAAGATGTAGATGGCTTCTTTTTTTTTCTATCAGGCTTGGGAAATTCTCACGGTTTTTTATTTTTTTTTTCATAAATTTTCGAATTTTTCATGCTGGATTTTGTGATGCAAAAAAAAAAATTGTTTTCATCTCGAAATCTATTTTTTATTACCAAAACGATTGCAGGCACAGACTTTGCCATACCGGCTTTTGTTTGTACACAGATCTTTGGAGTTTTTTTTTTTTTCTCTGCGATCGCCATTTGGATCGAGCCTTTTGTTTGTTGTTGTTGTTGGTAGTTTTTGGTTTTTGGGCATTATAAGGCACTTCATCATCGGGAAGATGGATTTTTTTTTCTCATTTTTTTCTGTTTGTTTACCACTAGAGGATTATTTATGTGTGGATCCATTAAAAATTGAAGTGTGGAACAGATGCAAAAATTTGGAATCTCTCATGAGTTTTTTTTCTAGTTTAAAAAAAAAGATTTGAGATATTTTTTTTTCTTTTTTTTTGTGTTGCCACGAATTTGGAATTAAAGAGGTGTTTCATGATGGACTTTGGAGGCAGTAAAGCGAATTATATGTTGCAGTTGGTGATCATGGGATTGTCTTCATTATTTTTTTTTTTTTCTGGCTGTAGTTCGTAATATGTTTGTTAGATCTAAAGAGCTTTATAATGTCAAGATTGTGAATAGCACCATTTTGCATTGTGTTAAGTTGTGGAAGAGTGAAGTTTTAAGTGTCAAACTGGTGATTAAGTGCTTACTTCTGGTAAGAGGGGGAGTGTAAGTCCATTGACCGAGAGACTTTCAGTTTTGGCAGTCGAAAGAGTGTAAGCGAATTATAAAATATTTTGAAGGATATATGCAAAAGAGATAATTATTTCTGGGAAACATTTTCTGGACGACTAACAGACCATGACTATGAGTCACATAGGTGAACCTACGTGTGTCAAATGGTAGCTTTTTAAGTGATTCATTTTGTAGGAACCGAAGCTGGGTTCTGATCTTCTTAACATTGTGTTTGTGACTTACCCTCTAATACCCTGGAATTAGTCTTAAATAGTTTCATCAGTGATCATCGAGCGTGAATTTAAGATTAGTTCTGAGACAGAAAATTGAATAAAGAGTTTGGCAGCCAACTCCATCTAGAGGCGCACCTCACGGCAGTGTCACTTCAGTTCTACAGTGGCTCATAGACATAAATAAAATTCCTTCATGATTGGGCAGAGGTATGTGTGGAGTCATACTAAGAATGCAAGCAGTTTTAATGCACTGACTTGAGCTCAAAAGAAATACGTCCTCATTAACTTTGAAGTCATGTTTGGAGCAATCAATTTTAGAATAATTAAGTCACAAGGATTGGAAGTTTTGATTGCCCTTAATTCCTTGATGTCACTTGAAGTCACTGTAACGGGGTGTAGTGGTAGGGGTCGGTGTTCAAGTGCCAGCCATATTGAATCTGTTTCAACAGTAACAAAAGTGCAAAGTTCGCTCAATAAACGCTTAGTGTAAGAAAATTCTGCGAATTACAAACGAATACAAAAATATCGCTACACCTCTCTCCAGTCAATCCGAGTATCGTGGAAAAATGTTGAAAGCTAATATAACCTGAGCTTGAAGAACTATTCCACCAACTATTTTCTATCCCTTTATCTCTCTTCCAATTTACTCATGGTTCGTGCTTTGTACATCAGTAATAGGAGTCACTGAATGCATTCAGTTCTTTGAATTCAGTTGAAAACACTTAATACATTCAATCCATTCGAAGTCTTTGAAGTCATTTGTGTCTGTAAGAAAATCTTCCGTCAAAATGGGGCTTGTATAAAAAATTGGATCTATGGATGTACTCAGTCGTAACTTGGCCAATAATGCTCGCCGCCTTGCATTGGAGCTTCGGTGATTTTTCGCGATACTAAGCCTATGACAAGACACAACGGAATGTCCTTCACCATGAATTGCTGACAATCTTCACGGACCAGGCTCCAAAACCGAAGAAGGAGTCGGTGCTGGTATCTTTTCAAAAGATGTGGACATCCAACTCTACTTCAACCTTCCTAGCTACTGCAGCGATTTCCAAGCCGAAGTCACTGTCATTCATCAAGCAGCTGACTGGCTGGCGGTTAATTCTGTATCAGTATCAGATATTGTTATATACATCGACATTAAATCCCTCGGATTCAGCACAACTAGATCCAAGGCAGTGAAGGACTGCCGCGTACCTCTGAACGAGATAGTTGGACAGTAAAACCTCACCCTCTACTGGGTACCGGGTCACTGTAATATACCAGGAAATTGCGAAGCTGACGAACTGGCCCGACGAGGCTCCTCAGGTCTAAACAGCATAAATGTCCTATGCTAAATACCTTGTCCATTCCGGGGCGGTGAGAGAAGCCAACCATCGGTGGCAACAGCTCGGCCACTGTAACACTGCATAGCTGCTCTGGCTCACGCTAAATGAAACCAGGTCCATCGGACTTCTGAAACATAAGAGAGAAACCCTCTCCAAAATCGTAAACACGCTCACCGGAACTGTGCTATAGGAAGGCATGCCTAAAGACTGGGCATCCCCTATAATGACTTCTGCAGAAGTTGTAGAGATGAAGAAGAAGAGGAGACTATCAGTCACCTCCTATGCACGTGCCCCGCACATGCCAACACTAGAAAGGCCACACTAGGTGAATACCTGTTCAACGACCTAAGTGATCTCGACAATGCCTGTTGGCTCCTTCATACTAAGGAGTAAATGGTTCCCTAAGTAAGAGGGTAACCCCACCCACCTTTACACATCGGCAGCACAATGGACCAACTCCTGCTAGAAGTGCGTCCTTATCGGGGGCCGGTTTCAACCAACCAACCAACCATTCATCAACATTCCAGCTGCGAGAGACTATGAGGTTGACTTTCCTGGCATTAAGGACTGGCTTAGGACAGGGTGTGTAAAATAGACATTGGAGCACATAGTGCGATCAGTCAATTAGTCATTTTGTTGTTCAATGTGAGGATTTCAATAAGTAAGCAGATGGCCTCCTTTCCACTGGAGGCTAATGTAATCTGATTAGGTTCAGTCCCTTAGAACACTAAATGATGTACCTAATTGAAAAATTATTTGCACAGCAACAGATAACTTTTGTCTCGCAAACAAGACCTTCAGTTCGAATAATGTCTTAATAAATAACAGCAGGATATTCTATAAACTAAAATGAATGTTTCCCTCTCTTAGCCGTCCCCAGTTCAACACAACGCCAAACTTGGATGAAGATGAATGACAACGGACAAATTCCAGTTTCCAGCAATCCTTTTCGCCATCCCGTCCAGCCAATTATGGAGAACAGCGCATTGAATGCACGCAACCTGTCAAATATGGTCCTTACTGGTTTCGCGATTTGGTCTTATTCCCGACGCGCGTTTTCTTTTTCAAACAAAAATTAATGCTTCAACTTGTGCACAAGCTGACGGAACATAATGTATCTTTATTGCACGCGCTCCTACCGATGACTGTCATTCGTGTATCTTTCACTCTAGACTGTCACACACATGCATACACAGATGGTTGCAGTGGACTCTTGTTCTGTCCATTTATGCTCATAGGATGCAATTGTACTGAGATTAGAGAGAAAGATACTTCTTGTATCTGGACAGAAAAATGCACCCCAGCATGCTAGATACAATGTTCCTTCCGATTTTGGTCTTGTCAAGAATTATGATCGCACAAATTTGGTAGTACAACTCGTTGGCTAGCTTATAACTGAAGTCTTAATGAGTAATCCCGTCCAACCCTTCATCATCATCATCATACACCTATGTTGAGCTTAATTTTGTAATAATCATTTTTAATGAGTCGCTTTCATGAAAATAATCCACAATCAGCATGAAGCGTGTGATTTATGGCATTTGTGGCCCGAAAAAAGGGCTGCTGGACATTCACACTGGAATTCGTGGAACGAATTTGTGACAAAAAATAACATCCAACTCATTGGGGATAATCTTTGAAGCAGTTGGACAGAAAAATTGTGTTATAAGTACTTCAAACAGATACACAGATACTTTTTCTTCGAAGTTGAATTGCGTTGTTTGTCCGACTGAGAAGATAGAATGTAAATATTTTGCTGTTCACTTTGGAGGATAACGATAACCCTCCTGACCCGCACCCGATTTAGATGTGCTTGACCGTTGGATTGAAGATGCTTTCGAACAACAAGTATCTGTATCTGTTGGGCGTTTTTTCCTTTTAATTAATCAACAGATAAGAGTAAAAAATCATTAATTTCAATTGAATTTGTTTCTGGAATTCGATTTTCAATGTACGGATCGTTTGTTTGCTCTCCTTCTGGATGAAAAGGGCATGAAGTAAGTATGTATCTCATATTTTCTGTTTGTATCTGCAATCGTATTGGAAACAATTAAGGAAATACATATAAAAAGAGAAGCAAATTGCTGCAAGCCGCTGTAATTGATCACTAATGGCGTTTGTTGTACTCATATTCGTATGTGTGGTGCTGGAGTTGATGTCGCAATATTGCGGCAAACGACACACAGTCGGTCGGGCATTTGAGCTACTCCATCGCGTTGTCACATTTTGTTGATAGGATTGGAATTTTGTTCTGATAATTGTCTGTTGGAAAATTATGTTGAATACGACCCCGGAGGTTAATCATATTTGATCACGATACTCTTAGTGTGTGAAGCACGGCACTGACTGTGACTGTGTGCTGATGGTGATGGTGCTGATGATGATGACGACGATGATTCGAAACGGAGTTTGCTTGCTAAATGTGGAATGTGGTTACTCAATATGGGAGAGGTGGAATTAAGTTCTCAGATCTTTGGGAACGGCAACGTAGTAATAACAAAATTCCAAGCTAATTTGAATTTTATTGTAGCATTTGTAGATACATATTTAATTCTATCGGTCTATGAGTCAGGAATTTGTAGCATTCAGAGACGAACGACAGAATATCGTATATCGTGGTATACGGGATGTCTGGGAGTACGAAACCGGAACTCTACTTTACAAATACCCAAGAAGCTTCAGCTGACCAGAAAACATGGAAGTCGTTGATTTTTCCTATACGTCAGAGATAAACGCAGCTCAACGTGGAGAAGGAGTCACATTGCCACGGACCATGTACAATCGCCTTGCTAAGAGAGTTTTGGTTGTTGTTACTCTATGAGACGGAACGTAATACAGTCTCACACTAAACTAGATGTCTTCTACAAGGAAATTCGTTGATCAATGCTACTTCTAATAGCTAGATGATTTGCTAAGCTCTAGCTAATCCAAGGAGTTGGCAAGAAAAATTTCCCAATATCCATTAGGTGTCACGGTGTACTACACATTCGATGGTGGACCTGAACTCGACCAACAAACCTCTTCTGCAAGCATTATTACGAGCCAGTTGGCTGAAGTCCCCTCCATTTTTTGCCGCGATGTCGTTCTCTACTGCGCCGTCCATCCGGGGTGGATTTGAAGACATTCTTAGCTGGAACTTTGGTATCCGTTCTAGATGACACAGCCATATTAGCCGGTGTATAGAAAGTCTTCTGGCTAAGTCGATGTCCTTGTATAATACGTATAGTTCAGTATTGGATCTTCTGCTGCATTCGCCGCCTATGCAGATGAGCCAGAAGATCACTTGAAGAACTTTTCTCTCAAAATAAACATGGAGCCGGTGAAAATCCATGCCTCTGCTCCATACAACTGGACTGGGATTAGTGTCTTATAAAGGGTGACCTCAATACTTCTAGATAGACCATTGTTACTCAATTGTCTTTTTAGCTCATAGAAACACCGATTGGGAAGAGTGATTTTTCATCTTCCAAGTTTCAAGTAGTGTATCAAAGAAAACGCTTGATAGCGCGTTATCCTGTCTAAGATCTTTTCTGACATCAAATGGTTCTTACCGCCATCAATGGAGCAGTGGGAGTTTTCTACTGTCATTCTCTGCACAGTCGGACAAGCTTAGTAGGGATACGAAGACTAGACATGGCCCTATATAACTTTTTTCAATGAACGTTGAAGAGATGGCGAGTATTTGGTCAATGGTGGACTTTAATCTACTCTGCACTAGTAAGGACCGTCAAGTTATTGAAGATCGGTTTTAGGCGTTCACATAATACGGATCTTAAATGCGATGTTGAGAAGATTTATACCTCTATAGTCGGCGTAGTGCAGAGGATCTCCTTTCTTCAGGATATTTCATAGTCTAGAAGTGCGAAATTTAAACAGATCTTTGGAGCTCGAGCTGGATCATGAAATAGGCGAGAATAACAAATAAGGATCCAACTTAATGATCTGCCAAAATCTAAAAAATATGGTTCAAAAGAAATCTCCCAAAATCCAAGTGAGCCTAGATGCCTGGAATAGAGTATCTTTAATTAACAAATTTATCATAGAACATGTCCAAAAGCAACTGTCGCAATCATATAAAGACGAAAGTGGCAGCTCCATCGTTAGTTACGCGATGCAATAGATCGCTGTAACTTTAGAACCAGTACAAAATGTCCAGGATCCAAGTTGTATTACGAAGGATCCCTACACATCCTACGTTTGTGAGCTAACAGTGTATCCATCAATTGCCATTTCCCCCTGTTTAACTGAGAACTAATTCGCCAATTATTCGCTATAAATCCACTAATTGGGTAACAAAACTAAATAAGACGTAAAAATGTATCTGCGATCCGCGAGATTTCACAGAAAACAGCTTTTAATTACATCTCCTCCTCTAAAACTCAAAGTCTACTTCCCCAATTCGCGATTTATTAGCTTTTTTTTTCTGCTCTAAAACTACTATCTAACAATATAATGACTTCAGACCTATATTGGTACAAATTATCCAACCGCAATGTCTAATGACTACATGGCTTCGACCAGTACAAGAGCAAAAACATAAAAAAAAAAGCAAAAACAAAAAATATCCATTAAATAAATTCCTTAGCTCAAAAGTTCTTTGATCTTGCACACGACGACGCGACGATGACCACTGGCTCGCATTTGGGTCAGATGGGTGATATAGGCGAAAGGTTCTCGAAAAAGCAATCAAGCCTAAATGGGGCGTGTGGTGTGTACATTGTACATGCTTTTGTTGTTTTAAATTTTTTTCGGTTGATATCGATAACCGCATAAGTTTAAAGTGCATGCATTGTCCATTTTCCAATCATGTGCTTGTAGTACACACGCCTTAACTTGATGTGGGCCTTTATGGTGACATGAATATAATTATATCATACAAACCACACACACACACTCTAACGGTTTACTAGTTCTGTAAAACAATTCAGAATTACACGCATATGTTGTGAAATCGAATTAAAGTCACGTCGCCTGATTGTTTCGTGTATGTCAGTCATATGGGCGATGGCGTTGTAATGAGGTGATAGCTAGGAGATTTAATAAGCCTGCATCTATCAGAGATTCTATAACGACTCAGTTAACATCTTATAAATATTTAAATCCCAACACAGATACGTGTGACAACTTTCAGATAGTTTTTTTTGTATAAATTTTTCTGGTCAAGGTGGTGTGTGTCTTTTCACCATATCATTAGAGACAAATCGTTCGAGTTATTAAATTTACCATTAGATACGTAACTCGTTAATTGTTTGCCACAGCCCGGTGCCCTCAAACCGCAGCACCAGCAACTAATGACACTACTAGCAGCTTGCACAAAACTCCCCAACACATTCGAGCTCAGCTCGAAACGAATAAAACACATCGTTACTGCTATCATACCTTGCTGAGCTGAGCTTATGTTGTGAAAGGATGTAATTTGGCACAAAGACCTGTTGCCTCGTTTCGAGTTGCAAAATCAATGTTTTTTTTCGTTAGCTGCAGAATGTTGATGAGCTAGCTAGGTGTTGAGCTGCTGAGGAAAAAACAAAAAAAAAACCCCAATTATAGATACATTTCAGCTGAATCAATAAAAATATCAGATTGTGTAGAAAAACCATATTTTTATTCGAATTTTGCGCTTCGATTCGAGGAAGTTGAAAATAAATTGGAAATTTTTTTTTTTCACAGCAGAGTTGGTATTGGTGGGCATGGCCTTTAACCCTTTGCTGGACTATACTATCTTGTAACCGCAAGAGGCAATTGTTTTGTTGCCTGTCTTTGTGGGGATTTTCTCTTTGGGCAATAAAAAGAACAACAGAGGATTGGCAGTCAATATTCGGCCGAAAAAAAAACATTCAAAAAAGACAAACAAAATAAAATACTCATATACTAGAGGTAGGTACACAGAACAGTCTGGTGGCGAGAGCTTTGTTGATCAGAATCTGTCTCGTCAACTGTCATTGGGTGAATACGACAAAGTAATAACAATAAACAACAGCCCGGGCGATCACAAGAAAGCCTATGGCGTGCTCAGATTCGAAATGTTGGCAGAATGTTGACTGTCAAAGGCATGAGTTGGCAATCTTGTGGCGGCGGAACGGAATGTTTTATTGTTTGAATTGTGACGGTGTTTATTTGGAAAATAAAACATCGTAAATTACCGTGCAATAAACTATGTATGAACACACTCAGATTACAACATGGTAACCGATGGTATAGAATTGTAGTTCCAGGGTTTAAGATCACAAAGTGATCATTGAAGAAGATCCCCTTTCTACGAGGTTATTTAGTACTTGATCTACCTTTAAGGCATTAATGATGTTAAGAGGCTTTTAGGTTCACTTCCTAAGAGTATCAGTTGTATACAGAGATACAAATCGAAGTAAAACGAAGGAGTTAATAAGGTACGTTTTAATAGCCCATCCCTGCAGTTTCTGATAGAAGAAGATGGCTTCTCAAAGCAGTCGGTACATAGTAAAAAGTATGAAAGAAGGAGGCGTGGGCTGTGGTTGTTGAAGTATTGGCTATCATTGAATGTTAAGGAGGCAGAATCTAATTCAAGGGGAATTCCTACGGGTTTGTTTAAGGGCCCTATCTTTTGTCAGAAAAATGGAATAATTTCTGAGCTGTTCTTTAAAAATATTCCTAGAGTGTGTTATGCTATATAGGCCTCAGATCATAACCTAAGATTATATCTCAAGAAATCTCAACTCTTATTGAGGGACTTTGAAAAAGGTTCCCAACCTCTGTGCCACAAACACACTCATACCTCTCTCAATTGAACTCGCGTCCCATATGTATGTCGTGTCGTGTGTACATTTGTATATGCATTAAAATCGCGCGCTGATCTCAAGCCAGACATAATGCACAGGCATTCATTTTATGCTTGAATGATTCGTATCTATCTTGAAAATTTAATTAAAAACAAATAGGTAGCATTGTGTATCTTTTACAACTACTAAATGCAATCATCCTCCTCCTTGCCTGATCCACACCCTCTTCTCTTCATCATCATGATCGTCGTCGTCATCGTCGTCATCGTTGTGAATCAGGGATAAGAGAGGGGGGCTAGGGGCTACTACTTATTCATGCTTCATATTACACAGTCGAGTGGTTGTATCGAATGTGGTGGCCACATTTTATGGAAAATAACGAACTTGGCCACTTGGGCGCTTAAGAGGTTCAGCCATCAGCTTCTACTATACCATACCCACTTCAACTTCAACATCAGCTTGTGCAGAGCCCCGAAGACACAGCCATAATATTACTGTAGACCTCATGCCCATGGTAATGTTCTGGAATTCTTGACATGGTCAGCACTCTCTGTGCATGTGTATCTGATTCTTATGGCTGTCACGTAGCTATGCTTCGGTTGAAATTTATTCCCTCTCCAACAAGCACCAGACACTGGCCGGCCAGCAATGGCATTTCTGTATTTGATTTCGATAATTCACTAAATCACTCCACATAGCCAAACCAAATGCAATGCAAAGAGGCTAACAACACAAGACCCAGCCTAATGAATTGCCATAACATTGTTGAATATTAATCCGTTGTTGCAAGGTTGTTGTATCTACTTATACTGATTTGTGTGATGTGCTGTACTTTTGACAGTCGAATGTCAGTCTTCATGTCGTACATGCTATCAGATATGAGCACAATCTAAAAAGGATCTTCCTTAGAAGATTTTCCCATGGTTATGCAAGTAATGCACCTTATGGCTGGGTTTTTGGAACGAAGGAACATTCAATTTCTTTTTTTTTTAACACACATGTGAACCTCCGATCTATATGGGTGGGGTCCTGATCGATCAGGTTACACTAATGCTGCTACTTTTCCACAACAATGGAGTTCTTACTCACTGAACTACTCGCCATATAACACAACAGGATATGAGCCTTAAATCATTTTTCTTGCATGATCGCACTTCCATTAGCGTTGATGCGTGTATTCGTGTCGACGATCGGTTGAGGAGTGTTTGTTAATTTTTTTTTCTTTTTTCCTTTACCCTCTTGAGGGTCAAATTAAAGGACATAATGGTGGTGCTGCTGTACCTTCTACCTAACCCAGGTTATTCATGGAAATTATTGATGGTAGATAGTCATATTTTGTGTTTGTGTGTGGGATATTCAAGGAACTTCCTTTTGGGAATAGAGTGCTGGCGTGTGTTTCGTAGGGAAATACGGGCGGAAGAATGGAAATAATATTTAACACTTGGATTGCTTTAGCTATCTGGGACACGATGTTCTGGGTTCAAAGATATGAATCGATCCTCGATCCTCGAGAGATAAATGAAGTGATCGGCGATCATAAGACAAGGATAATTATGGCATTTCTCTGTTTTGCAGGAACCAAGCCTTTATACAAAAAAATCAAGGTTCTCTAAGATCATTGCAAAGACCAAACTCCATCAGGAATAAAACGAAATACGAACAAAGTTCACTTTCTTTGGTTTTCGTCTTGCTTTGTCTTGTAAAGGAAACAGATTCGATGATAAGATGGACCCCTGTGGTATTACATTAGCGTTTCACCGATCATAGGGTTATTCAACATGAGGTGTCAATTAACCAGCACAAACAGAAATGTCGCATTCGAGGCTTCGAAACCTCGAGATGAATAGTGGAACAGTCATTTCAGAAGAAGAGACCGTTTGAAAGCATTCCGTAACCGAAGGATACTGACTGATTTTCATCAAAAGAATAACATTTTGCAAGCACAGCCGAGGTAAGGATTTTACTTCAATACTAACCTTAGAGTTTGGACTTTAAAGTAATATAAAAATATGAAAACTTTTGATTAAAACGAAGTTGTTTTTAATTAATTTAAAAGAATACCTCTTGTTGAATCATCCCACAAAAACACAATGGTGGAACCATGTCATTGATCGAATAGATAGCCTAGCCATATACCTAATGGTCGACGTAGTTGAATTCATTGAACTTGGTATGCATAGTTGAGTCAAAAGAGCGTTTACGAGTTAAGGGAGTTGCACCAAGGTACCATGGTCCCAATGCAATGCTAAATAATCTTGATATTCTGATACAATTTTTAGCTAAGAATGGCGAATTGGTTGACTTTGTAAATATGTAGGTATCTCCATTACTTTTTCACTTCCTTAGTTTGAAAACCAAAGACAGGAAGACAGACAGTTGCATGATGATTAGCTTATGACAGTCATGAAGTACCTTTCACAGGAAGTAGTTGATAACCACTCGTAGACTCATCTCAATCATAGTCTCATTTCCTTCCAATTTCCCACCATCAACTACTCTCCACGCATCCTTCCGATAGCTCATTTCCTTTTCTCAAATAAGGAAACCTTCCACTTCCTTCCGATTCTGAAGAGGAACTCGTATCCTCCTCTTCATTACGCAAAAGATCACTTTTTTTTTTTCTTCGACGCGCACCTCTTACTATATCAAATCGACTGACGTTTTACAAATTTTCCAACAACAACAAAGTAATGTGTTGTTAGCGTGATGATTACAAGACGTCTCCCTAATGACCTCAAACGCGCAACGCTTCATCTATCATTACACTCAACAAATATGATCCTCGTGCAACAAGAAAGTATAAATTAGAAGCAGCAAAAAAAAAAAAAACAGTAAAAAGAAACGAAAGAGGTGAAGTAATAATCAGAGCACAACACAGCACAGAAGCAGCATCAAAAGAAAAATCCACAGACCAATCCACTAGAAGAAGAGAAGACTCACGTAAACTGGTCTACCGGAAGCTGACAAATGGTACAATCGATGGGCATGACAAAAATCCCTAAGGAATCTCGTCCATCCACACGAATACCGCACGGAAATGAGCCATAGATACAGATACTCGTAGCTCAATTATTACCAGTCCCCGAAAAGATAGAAAGGGTTTGCCCCTTTCATTAAAGGTCTCCCTATTCTCGTCTGAATCCGGTTTAGGTGATTCAGCACAAAGAGGCGTGTGCGCGTACTATTCGATAATTTGATAATAATTACAGGATACATGGAGCGATACCATACGAATAATATGCGTGCCTCAGTATTTCCGTGTCTGTGACGTTACATCATTGGATAAGATAGCCGCCATGAAAAATTCTGATGAAACCATTTTGTAGATTTTTAAATTACTGTCATGTTTTTTTTTTTTGTGAAAATCTCTCTGAACAGCCAAACAGTCCAGAGTCATTGTGTTTCACACAATTAACCCACTCAATTGACAGCAATTAATGGAATTCATTTGACAAAACACATAAACGACAAAAAGAATTGTGTATCGGGTGCGAGGAAAACACCCCATCCCCCATTCCGACTTTGATGGGAAAAAAGTATCTTTAGAGATACACTTTGCAAGAGTTTTCATTTTCTTATGGTCACACGGTGTTTCGTCTTCATAAAAGGCGCAACCAACTCAAGCTCAGGTTCTTCACATCTCATGCGAAAATGATGACAATGATACCGAGAGAAATTGTCGTTAATAGAGAGACAGAGAGAGAGAGAGAGAGAGAGAGCGAGTTAGATCTACAGCGACTGCGAGATCTTCGCGTATTCGATTACAGATCTAAGCTGAAGAGTAGTTCATGCGATTGAGGAAGATATATGAGACTTCTAACCTGGTCAGGTTCGTGGTTGGAGGAGCCTCAGAAGGGGGGATCAAATGTGGCTGTGACCTTTTTTTTGCGGTTCGAATGGAGTACAACAAATAGAGAATAGGCAGCATGCGATGTTTATTTCTCGACTTTACCTTGTTCTCGGTTAGACAGTAGAATTGTTTTTGTGAATCTCTGATATGTAAAGGTATATCCAAAGTTTTGGATGGCAAACTATTTACAAAGTCCTCCGAAGATTAAAAAGCTAAAATAAGGCGTTGACTCCCAAACTAGGCATCCTTGATCACTCAAGGATGGGACTGCATGTCAGAGAACGAATTAAACAATTTTGACAGTAGATTGCGTTAAGTGTCATGCCCGTTTCAATATTCCAAAAGGAGACGTTTCCTACTTTGCGTTACGTTGAGTGACGCTTTTACTTTCTGCTCCTGAAGTAAGACTTAAGAATGGAGTACTTAAATTAGCGAGGATGCCCTTCCAATTGCTGTAGTCTAAGTGATGGCAGTGACTTTGGCTTGAAAAATTTCGTATGCCTAGAATTCAGAACTACTAAAGTGCTTTGATTATTGGATCCTCCTAGTTTCGAGCTCGTTTTACTCTGACCACTGATCTTGTATCATAGGCCGTAGAGCTAGGTTCTTAAAAATTGATGGATGATGGCATATCAGCTGGAGGGACGTTTAGTTATCCCAAACTGCAAGTACAATTTAACTGTGCCTTTACTGTTCATGGTTCTGACGTGATGATCATTGATCGATATTAAGGAAAGTCACCTCTATTGAGGGATAGAATACTCTAGATCTATGTATCAGTCCATTTAGGCAGCCTTTTGGAGCTTCTTGTTCAACAACACTGATCTCGAATTTTATTTCTATTCTGACTGATCATGTCATAGTTTCCTGCTGATCTGCCAGCAAATAATTTTCTCTTTTGACATTTGTATTTTTTGTCTTTTAATGTCTCTGCTAACTGAGTAGTTCTCGTGCAAGTAGTTAACATTTTAGCGATCTACAATAATAAAGATCACTTTGCAAGAAGCATCAACATAAAAAAGCAGTTAAAACAGGTTCAAAGCAGATCGATCTCTCTTTCTCTATACAAATTCCAATTTAAAAGTCCAGCGTCCAATCCCCAATGACGTATGTATACATACTCTATAGAAAACAACTATCCAAACCAAACCCAAGGCAATGACAATTGTGCCAATCATCATCTAACGGAGCATCAGTTGATCGTGGCATCCCATTTGATTATGATGAATCTTTGAATCTTCGTCATCTCCCAGCGGCACTGATTGCCACTTTAAAAGTATTCCCTTCCGAATGCAACAAATCGAAAGCAAATTCGATCACCACAGTGGCGATCGTCATCAATTAGCGAGCAGCAATGATGATCTAGAAACTCTCATGAATCATCGTCTTTTCGATAAAAAGATACAAGATACAATTAACCAGAGCGCAAGGAGATGTATATGTATATATATTTTTTGAATTTCTTTTCTTTTTTGTAGCTTCGGCTCTGTTAATTAAAAACAATTGAGCTATAGGGCAGAAGTGTCATGGCGCACAATACAATCTCACAAATTTGAGAGTAGAAAATACATATGTATATACTGCTTCAGGAAGAGGTCTCCCTTTTGACATATAGGCGACTCTGCATCTTGAAAGTGTAAATTGAAAGGTTTACTCTTGGTCTTGGTCGACCATCATCATAGTGGCGCACGTTCTGTACCCGCACACATTCTATTAATTGAATTTTGAACGAGAGTGTGTACCACTTAATAATGTAGTCACCCCTCGGCTTAAACCTAGTTTAGAATCAGCCAAAAACTGAGTTCCCATCCCACTTCATAATTGAGCGCACGCAATGCATTTAATCTGCGCGCCGCGCCAGGGAGACCTCAATTGGCCATAAAGATTCGCCTTTTTTTTTTTATCTAATATCTTATGAGGTTCTTAGCGATCGTGCTTGTGGTAGTTTTGTGCCATCTTAATTGCGGTTAATTGGTATTAACGTTTTGCTAAACTTCTATATTCGTATGTGTGCTCCAATTTAGGTTTTTTCTCAGAAGATACAGATGAAGAAGAAGAAGAAGAAGAAGACGGTCTTTTCGGGATCTTCATCCGAGGTCAATGGTCCGGTAAATCTATAGCCTTAATTGGTATCCATTTTGGCTACTACTGCTACTACTTTTTCTCTTCCAACATTTCTTGTGAATTATGCTTCCGAGAGTGATCTTCAGTCAGCAGCAGCAGAAGGCAGTAAGAAAAAAGTACAGACGAGGAAAAAATTGCAGAAAAACAAAAAAAAGAAGAAGTTGAACAACATTCGAGATACAAACTCCACCATCGTACATAGTATATGGTCGTAAGCAGCGTAATTCCCTTTTATGTCGTCGTCATCGCTAGCTGTTTGGTTTGCTTTTCAGATGGAAAGGTCTAGGTAGGTTGGACCCCCTTTGCTCCTCCAGCTACGTGGTATCGATATTGCCACACATAGTACCTACTCCAAACGAGTCATATGATGAAAAGTCGGTGTGCGGATTGGATGGCTTTTGCTTTGGTTTTTGGTTTTGGTTTTAGTGGTGGCACTCTCCGCAAGGGAATTACTCGCCGCACAGTCGAAGCTCGACTCAGCATGGCATGTGTGAGAAAGATCGTATTCCCTATCTCAAGCCGGTTCAGTTTCCTGTTGTGTGTCTTACAAAAGGTGTACAAAAGAAAGAATTATGATGACAAAAAAAAAAAAACCAAGAAACACGAGGAAGGAGGAAGGTGAAATGAAATGAAAACAACAACACACCGTCGCTCGATCGGTCGGTTGGTTGGCGAGTTGTGATTTTAAGCCGCGGCTGAAGTTTGTTTTAAAATAAAGTACTCGACGTACGTTCTTGAGGATCGTAAAGAACGAATTGAGAGTTTTTTCTTGTTTTCTTTTTACACAAAAAAAGGTCAAAAGTGCAATTTTTATCTTCACTCTGACAAGAGAGAGAGGTAGGAAGAAAAAAAACAAGCTATAGCTACTTGACGACGATCAGCATATCAGCATCAGGCCTGGTACTGATCTCGAATGTAGATGGTGTGTATGTTTTTCGGAGTAATAAACAAGTAGTCTTAGCAGAGATGCTGTTTGTTGGCCCTGGAACTTAAACGCTCAGGTCGGAGGTGAGCTTGTTATCTCACACAGTAAAAAATGGGTGAGATGTTGGAAAGTTTTTTTTTTCCATTAAAATGATCAGCGATCGTACACTGATCTCTGGCTAGTCAAGATAGGAATGGAGATTCGTAATTAATAAAATGCTGATTAGAAATGTTTCACTGATTAGTTGGAAGATCTAGCATTCCAATCAGACGCGTGTTTGAAAGTTGTGTGCTTTTCAGAGATAGGCCACAGGTTTAAATTGATGCTTCGATGGCAGCTTTTTGATACTAGGTATGGTTTTGGGATCAAATTTCTGCTTTTGAAAGGGAAGCTTATGTGAATTCGAGTTCCAGTTTTAAAGGGAACTCTATTTGATATAAGCTGACTACATTGCTGCAGAAAAAAGGAATAAAATAATGAAAGACAGGAGACTTCTCCGCGATACTATATAGATTTCATGAAGTATCTATCGTCTATGGGTAGGTTTCCGTGATCCTGAACTCTATCTAGCTTGTACAAAACGAGCTTAAGTGTGTTAGACCAGATGAAGGCGTTTCATGCCGGTTTTAGGGGAAAGAATGCTTGTAATTAAAGCCAGATCAGGCAGGCTTAATATTTGTTGTACCGCTTAAGGAATCCTAGACATTTTGCAGCATTTTTGGCGATCTTGAATATGTGATCATTAAATTCCACTGTCTTAGTTGATAAGAGATTTAGTGAGCTTAACATACGTTGCCATACCTAAGAAGATCCAGTGATCAGTGATCAAATCAGCAGAGTCATCCACGTCGTTAGCAGAAAAGTATAGTGACCTTAAGAAGCTATAATGGCCGTTTCAAATCAAAATCCTTCAAAGTTGAACTGTCTGCACTAAAGCTTTTGCAGACATTTCTATCTTGTAGGTACTAGCTACCTTGTCAACATTCTATTTATTGCCACATGAACTCTCTTACAACACTGGGTCCAATCAGATAAACTAATTCCAAAATTGAAACAAGTAACACTCACTACTCAGTTGATCTAAATTCCAAAGTGATCGCTATTTCCCAAGAACTTGATCATCTTCTATTGTAATAGATATCTACGATCTCATCCATCTACCAGTGCCAACACTAACGAGCTAAATCATTTCCAATTTTTCCAATTTTCGGAATCCACCAATTTGTACACTACTAAATCAGCATTAGAAGGGATACCCTAGACAGGCCCCATATCCGGCTTTAATTGCAAATGATCTCAGTTTCCCAGTTGGATACTGAATCGGATGATCTTATAAATCAAATTAAAAACATATTCATTAGACAAACAATCATCGGATATAAATCTAACAAAAAAAAACAATTCCCAAGCTGAGAACCCCATTGACTTTTGTTATTCTCAGCTTCCCCTCGATCGAAGAAGCAACAAGAGGATCATTGATCTGCCATCGTATCGTGTGCCTAATGAATTTTTCTTCTCTTCCGAGATGAGTCTTGATTGTTAATTTAAAATATATTACTACTACTGAAATGTTATAACAATTCATCTGCTCATTAAGTTGAAATTCGTCGATTTTTATCTCCAATTGGTACATATCACCATTGGGTGCAACAAAAAAACAAAAAAAAAGATACAGATAAAAACCTCGATAGTTTTTTGCTTCGATTTGGGAACTGGTTTAAGACATTTATTTAAATTTTATTTATATCCAGAGCTCCAGTGTGTCTTTCTCTGTCTTTGAGATTTGTAAAATGTATCTTTTTTTTTCGAAAATGAAAATCATTAAGAAATTATCTCAAAAGAACTGGTTTCGATATATTGGCAGTTTTTTTTTTTTAATTCTTTTTGAGATCAATGTGCGAACGTAATTCAAATTTTTTTATCAATCAGATACAATGACTTCTTTTGTTGTTGTTATTCTCTCTCATTTCTTTGAATGGTGTAAACAAAGGATCAAATTTTTCTTTAGAATCAGCAAAAACAATCCATCACAAGTAGTTTCAGATTAAGCCACTCTAGAGACAAGATCTACATATCTATAATCAACTTAAGTGTTTGTAGATATATATTTTTTTTGTACTAGACAATGTTTGGATGGAGAGCTGGAATCGGTTGGGTGATCTTCACTAACATAGCTGCATGATCATCATAATTGTCCCACATGATTGCATAAAATTTATAAAAACACATCAACACGAGGATCGTTGGCATGTGCGCGGTTAATTTAAAAAAAAAAATAAGTATCTTTATCTTATTTGTGTGATGGTTCTCGATGCCATACTGTCGCTTGGTTTAATTAATTCAATGAGAGTCGGTTACCAAAGTGTGACAGTACACTGCTAAAGGCAACAAGGCAACAAAGTACTGATTTTTATTACTTTAACTTCCGCTTTAGTTAATAACTCATAAAGGGTGCTAATTGTTTTGATGAGAACTACACATTTGGCAAATCTAAAACGGGCCTTGGGAAGAAAATGAGTCCATAAAAGTTTGCAATGACATCTATTTGGACAAGATCGTTTTAATTTTAAATCAGATTTTCTCAAAGATCAGTGGTGGTGTAGATCATTACGAACTTTAATCGTAGTTCCTCCTTAAGATATCTATTCTCTTAGATGTCAACAGATCTATAGAAGAGGATCACTGATCTGAACAGAAATAAATGGATCGATCGGCACAAAACTTTCATCAGACACATCAGCTTCTATGATATTTGGAAAAGATCACTTCAATATAGGATTTTAGAATAGCAAATCTTGATCAGAGTTCTGCTTAAATTTGAAGATCAGCAGATTGTTATGGAGGATCTCTTTTGCGGCCAAGATGAATGAATCTATTACAATAAGAAGGAATGAAGTCTTACGATAAATAGGAGTTGCTAAGTAATCATTCCTCACATTCCTCACGATCACAGTTCCTGTTTAAATTTGAAGATCACCAGATTGTTATGGAGGATCACTTTTGCGGCCAAGATGAATGAATATATTATAATAAGAAGGAATGAAGTCTTACGATAAATAGGAGTTGCTAAGTAATCATTGATCACCTTTGTGGATAAGAATAGCGAAGAGAAATAATAAGAATGACTGCCAGTGATCTGGCAAGAGAAATAATAAAGATGACGATCAGCGACCTTCACTTGATATTCTAAGAACTCAGTTGATCTAAAGCTTGACATATGTTTTTGTAGTCGATGACGAAGTTTTGTAACCAAACAGTAGAATTGATGATCACTGATCTACACTTGATACCTATAAGAGCTGTTTTTTTAAAGACGAATTTGAATTTGGCAGCGAAATTGACTTATTCCTGGCATTGATATTGACTAGCACAACCTGCTGACTCTGACCGCTTACATTTGACCTCCAAATTGTTTTGTATATTAATAATCCTGACACAGCAGTCTTAAAACCGTGTAGGTCTCTGCCAACGCGTAAGTGACTTATCAGGAAATAATTCCACAATCCAGCAAAAGTGTCTTTACCCCCCGTTCTGCCAAACAATCGAACTATTTAAACGTTCCAGCACATGTGCAACATTGACACTTTCACATACCAGTCTCTCCCCTGCTATTTTAACTCAGTCCAAAGGCCAATTCCAATAAAAATTCTTGCCTACGTCAGTCCAAAAGAAAAACAAAAAAAGTCACAATCATATCGCTCGCATTCATATTTCAAATCGAAATTATTCCCAAAACAAGAAAAGTGCATCGCTTGCAATGGCGACCATGTTGCAACAAAAAACGGATGTCGTAGTCGTCTGCTCTTCATGGTAAGTGGCTGTGATTCGACGAAGAACCGGAAAACTCACTTTCAGACATCAGACCAAGGCAACAAAAAAAGGACAATTAAGTGGAACACTTGATGACACTTAGAAGTCGTTTCCTGCATAGGAAAGGATATTCTTCTTTGTTTTTATGCGAAATATGACGAACAGGGGTGGAAAAAAATCGAAAGGAAACAATTGTTTTTAGGATTGGAATTCCTTGAAACAGGATTTCTGATTATGAAATATGTTATGCATACCTCTCTTGGGTCCTTGTTTTCCCTGTGCACTGGCACGCGTATAACATATGAGTGCACACGCAAGTGTGTCCTTTGTCTCAGTGTCCCGACTTCCTCTTGAAACAGCCCTATCGATTCGATTTGTGTTTAATAGACATCAAAGCGGAAGACAGCCGAGTGCAGCACATCCCCGTTCTTCAACGAAATCACTGTCGTGTCGATGGTAACCATTTGGCGTGGTGGTGGGATCCCTTCAATAAATAATCAACCTCCAGCTGGCGGCCACAATAATTCGCATTTGGAAGAGTAAAACTCCAAATCGATCGTAAACAAGATTTTTTTTTTTTTTTTTTTCAAAATTCTGTCGGCCTTTCGGGGAAGCCTCAATGGTTTCAGAAGGTAAACACACACAAGAAGACATGGTAGAACGCAGCTGGAGGATGCTGGAGAGAAATTCTATTTCTGAGCATGTACCGTGTGGGTACATGCGCATCCGATTGGAGACACCCCTCAGCAGCTCCCGAGTGTGTGTGAAATTGGCGACGAATCCAATCAAGCATTTCAATTGACCGCCATGAAGGCGGCGCGCGGCCAGGCGCTCCAATTTCCATTCACTGTCGTACTCTCTCTTTCTCTATGGCTATGGCGGCGGTATAGTTAGAGGCTATGCATGAAGTGGGCAGTATGGTGCGACGCAGCCCTCCAGAGAAATGAAATGATCACTTTGCGTGGCATCTAACGAGGGAAATGTGTGCGTATATTTGATGGGCAGGCGTCCGTTTTCAAGTGGCCACTTGTGGGCTGTAGGAATTGTTTACTCGCTTTTATTTCATCCGACGGAGATTGTTCCTCCATATAGTTACAGATACAGATAGATATTTCTGCAAAACATATTATTTTCCTTGTGGCAGCTGCTGCTACATGAGAGATGATCTCTGTCATTCAACTAAATGTGGCTCTGTTCAATGAATGGAAGTCCTTCATATTTTTGGTTGCGTGCACTTGAAAGAAACGTGGAACAGGCTGATAACCGATCGTGGGAAGAGCCACGATGAAGGATCTACAGGATTTTTTTTTTTTTTTTTCTGTTCATGAAATTGGGTGGGAACTTCAGACTGTGTGCGAGTATTTTTTGTGAATAGGAAGTGAAATGCTGGAGGAGTTTGCTTTATCATGTAATTGATAGATTTCAGCATGTACATGGACAAAATCTATTGGCATTAAGCTTATCTTTTCTTAATCCGGAAGTCAGTTGTCGTTGAAGAATGATCTTTTTATCACCTTGGAGCTTTAGTTGGACTAATGTGCTAACAGGAGTAATGAAATGCTTATCGTCGCTTTATTTTATTGAAAAATAAACAATTTCTAAGCAAAATTTGTATGATTCAACTTTTTAGCAACTGAACTGCGATGGAGGATCAGTTCAGATGATCCACCTGAAACTAATTTGTACTCAACGATCCTTACATGCTGAGACCTAAAGGAAGTGAGTGTTTTTTCCTCTTGATTACTTGTTGTGATCGCAGTTGATCACTTGTTGCGATCAGTCATTCATGATCGTATAAGACGTTGAATACATTTCAGGATCAGGTGATAACAATCTCTTCTACAATATAATGATGATAAATAGTTCCAAAAGAATGTCTTCGCTAAAGCATTGTGTACAAAATCATTGACTTGATCAGTTCAGTATCTATTCCATAACTACAGGTATTTCAGAAACTACAAATGGTCTGTTGATCATTGTGGTACTTTTGTAAACTATTTATCACTAATTTATCATTGTTTCGTGATCTAGTAAAATCAGGAGTATCTTACGATCAATAAGTAGCTGGTTTCTTTATATCTCGTTCGTTGATGATTGATCATCGTTCACATAGTTGAGATTTCGAAGACAGGCGTAAGTTTGTGATCTAATAAATCAACTTCTTCAGTTTTAATTTGCATGATATCTTGTACAAGATGTTTAATAAAAATTATGATAAATTGTCTGCAATGTGTCTTGAGTAATAGACGCCAATTTCTACTAAATCATTCTTATTTCATATTACGCTCACAAATGGTCGTGATCGGTATATGATGAAATGCGACAGAATATTTTGTTCAGCTACATTGATCCAACCTATGATGTAGTTGAAGAGGGTCAGAGGAAATTACGATCGTTGATTAGTTTTGAAATCTTAGCCTATCATATGCTCTCGTCAAAGGCGCTTTTATAAAGAGGATCGATCGGTGGAGATGATCAATTACTGACATTCACTTGCTGTCACTTTAGAGTGTCATTTCATTTTGACAGCATAGATACAGATTTGATCTTGTAGCAGTTTTTCAACCTCGTATCCATGGAAGCCAGAAACAATAACTATCCAGTAGCTATTACTGTCGATAATTTCTGCATTACCCCTTGCAACAAAATTATGCAAAATATACAATTGAAAGTTATTGCTCCTTAAAAAAAACAAAAACCTCAAAAGCCCATTGTGACGGCTACAATGTGAATTTTCACTTATTTTCCCATCGTGTCACCTCACCCCCGATACGATCGTGTTGTTCTTATGCTAATGAGTGCCAAGAATAATAAGTGAACCAGCAACGATGACGACGCCGGTCGACGCGGCGGTTATGCCGACATTGACGGCAACTAGTATTTCTTTCGTATCTATGTTAGGGCTTTTGAAATATATTACATTGGCTAAGTGGAAATTGCCGTTACCAAGAGACTGTTTCTTTTTTGTTTTGTCTTCTCTTTTGATTTCAGTTATTTTTTCCCAGCTTTTCCCTTTTGTTTTGTACTCATTTGGATAGACTTGCCATGCTTCTGTGTTGAAATGGGTTACGATATACAAATTTCTGGCCCTTAGGCTGTCGGCACATTAAAATCACCACACCATAACAATGAGTATTCTCTTCTACCTCTCGTCAGATACAAAGTTAATTCTAAGGGGAGCAAAAGTTGTATATCTCATATATCATATCATCAGACACCATATGCGTTCTGCTACCGCCTACCTTTCTATAAAAAATAAAATAAAAGATGTTGTATCTTTAAGAAGGAGAAAAAAATACACAGATATTCGTGGAAACCAAGCAACAGCTTGCATCTGGACCTTAATATCATCCTTCGTCCAGCCATACACACAAGATGTTGTCCTTAATTCTATCCTCTTCTTCTTCTTTTTCGCCTTTGTATCCAATAACAAAAAAAAGGGCCATCCACTTTCAAACGGACATTTTGAAATCGGATACATTTAAACAGGTTGCCAAACGATCCTTTCACATTTTGCGCAAAGCCAAACGTTTGGCTCTCCCGAGTTCTTTGAATTCCATACTCTCTTACACTCTGAGTATCTACTTGAGTTGAGAATTTTTTAGAACTTATGAAATGTGAATATAAATTGAGGAATTAATCACGTCATATACGTGTGCGCACGGGCGCACCCACCACCTAACCTTTGCATAATCTCCTTTGATTGTGCGTTTGGTAACTATGGGCCGATCGCGTCGTGCCCCTGTACTGTACACAAATTGACTTCCTTTGCACGATCGGACACAGAAAGATTATTTTTATTTTTTATTTTTTAAATTAAGGTATACCAATGTTTTCGGTGGAAATATCTGACATTAAAAATGGGGCCCCTTGTTTAAAGTTCGTCGATCCTTTTCGGACAGACAAATCTGGATAACAAGATCAGTGATCTCCTATCAAAATGGCGATGGGAAGTGTTTAAAGTTATAAATTTACATATTTCTTTAGGATTATAGTGACAGTGACACCAAGGTGAGAAGAAGCATGGCGGTAATATCATGCGCTCCCTTGGCAGTGAATATGAAAAGATACAAAAGAGTGTGTGCCTTTGAAAGGTTAATCCGTTTATTGAAAGCATCCTCACAGTAGTGGACATTGACGACTCATATCCGACCGGGGCCTGGGCATATGAAATACCTAGTTGAATTCTACGGATGTTAGGGTAGTCTGGATGCATAAATGAGTAGGAAGGTTGGAATATAAATCAAAATTCGACATTTCTCATGGAAACGCTCTATGACCATTGGGTGATCTATAAAAGGTGTTTTTGTGGTAGGTCTTCAACTCTATTAATTATTGTGTAGAAAAGATGTTGAAAGATACAAGATCAAACGATCATTCGATCATCTTCATCTGTATGATTAAATGAGCCACGATCTTTAAATGATCATCTTCATCTCCAATCAAAATTGAGCAGATCAAATAAATGCGAAGACACGATCATCAAATGATCATTGAGAAGATCAGATAAAAGGACCCATAAAAACAAGAGATACTTTTTCAAATATTTCTAGGAGAAGACACTAGCGCTAAATAATCATCAAACGATCACCAAATGATCACTAAACGATCGTCTCTTCAACGTGAAATTGGCGAACGTAATTGAAAAATATTGAATATTTTACCAACCGTTTCCAACCAGTCTACAGTGCAACAGATAAACAAAACAAGCGCAACCTTCTTGACCAAAGTCTCTCATACTTGAAATTTAGCCTTTTGTCCTAATCAAGTGTCATTGTTTCAAGTGGCCAACTAAGTAGTCGACTTATGATGAAACAAATTACTAGAATCGACGCAATTAGATTGCGTACAATCTTATCATATAAATTTTTTATTTTGTTTACACTATCATTGGTAGACATTTACCTCACCTCCTTACTCTAAAGTGCTTAAGTCGCGCCTCATATTTACACGTTCTTATCACACATCAACGTGATTGTGTTATAAAAAGACTTTTTAGTCATCTTTTGGTGCGCAATCATTTAAAAAAAATTCACTAGAAACTGCGAACCAAAAAATCACTGCGAACAAAAACAAAGTTAAATCCTTATCAAAGGGTATTTTTACTTACTGCACTCGGCAGAAAGCTCATTGCATTTGTGTTGTGGGTTAGAGATTCCCATCTTCTCTGAAATGGAGTGGTGCATGGATCGATGACGAAAACCACAATCTCTCAGAAGAATCCAGTACAACTCACGACTGCATCAATATGCATACAAAAGGAGAGAAGAAAACAAGGTTCACATGGATACGATGAGGTACACTCTACATGGTACACCTGCATCTGTAGAGTTTTGAATCTTTTTTGTTTGTGGGTTCCTTCCTCACCTGCTGCAGCATGCACAACGATAGCAATAAAGAGCACCTTTATTTTGCGAGAGTATTTGTGATTTGTGATTTTTGTTTGCAGATTCGATCCAAGAAACTGGTTCAAATACAAGTAAGTTGCATTCACAGGGGCGTAGGTGACAGATGGCTACTTTTGGGGGAAGAAGCGTGAAAGATGATACAAAAAAGTGACAGGCTCTAAAGGGATTGGAGCAGAAGGAAGGTACTTGATTAAATAGAGATACTTTGGACGAGTTTGTAGCTCCCTAAGTCAACCATTGGGGCTACTAATATGAATGTAGCTTTCTGATCAGATACAAAATATTCCAAAGGACAGAGGACATAAAAGTCGGGCTTAAAAATGCTTAAAATATATCTGAAGTCATGATAGATACACCTAGCAAGAAAGTCGGAAACCTTAGTCGAAAGGCATGCAGCTTAAAACATGCTGTAAGCCTTTCAATCCGATTCTTGTCCAGACTATGGCTTATTAGGTACCCTATGGCTTGTGTAACCTAATTTGGAAGCTTATCTCCTAGAATTTTAAATTCAAAACTCATAGACATTAGAATCTCATAAATTTGTTTAGATCCCGTTTCAAATATGTAAGACTACCGTCAATCCCCTGTGGGAATTAGATCATAAGATCCAGATCATCATTCAGTATATCATCATCTGCATACATAATTCTAATTAATTAGATCACAAGTCCCTTTGAAACCCTTTTCAACTTTAAGACCGAACCACATCTTCCGTATTAAGTTCCAACCTAAGATAAAAAGAAAGATGTCTAATCGATTAATTTTCCCCAACCCACCTTTGTCACTTGGTAACCAAATTAAAACCGAAAAATACACACGTAATTTGAGCACCCTTGACCATTTTGGGTGGTCTATCCCCACACGATGGTTGCAAACAGATATTTGGAAGCTCCTAATTAAAATGTTAATCTATGCAAATCATCGTCTAGGCGTAGTATACAAATTCCCTTTGAACGAATTAGTGCAACGAAGAGATAAGTTTCTTCGATTTTAATTATATCTCGAGAGAAAGTTTAAGTTATGTTATGATGAGATATTTCGAAAAGACAATAGTGTATAGCTTGGGTGTATCATGTGAAGTAATACTTAACAATGCAGCTGCATCATGTGTTTATACTTTGTTTTTAGAATTTAAATGTCTAATATACAATTTAATGTTTTTTTTTATGAATTGGAAATGAAAGTAGTGTTTTGAAAAGGTGTCTAGTGGTTGGCAAGATCATCGTCAGTAGTAATAACCAATAAATCTCGATACTTTATTGGATGCACCTTCAGCACAGCTTGTGAGGAGTTTCTAAGATATGTCATTTTAAAAGGCAAATGGTCTTGTAACTGATCGGTCAAACAAGCATAAAGACGATCAGATATCCGCTTTTGTATAAAATAAAAATCATAAATGGCGCCCAACGCGAGGTCGATCTTTTTCTAAAGTGTAACCCTCAAGTCTACGTACTGTGTTTCATTTTCTTCCATCCATAGTGGGTGCCGTGGCGCAGTGGTTAGTGCGTTGGACTACTTCCAAGTTCGAATCCAGAAAAATACCATTAAAAGTTTTTTCACGGCCCGACCTCTTCCGAGTGTCTGACAGGCATTCAACATGTACAGCTGTGAGAAGCTAGGCCTTGGACATTTATGGGCTGCTTAATGCCTGATATTTATTTTATTTTATAGTGTCTAAATACTTATTGGTGTAAGTAATGAAGGACAGTTGATCGTAGCAATAGTTTTATAAATCGTCGTGATCTTACAATCCATCATAAAAGTAATAAGAAAAGAAATTATACGATCAGTAAATAGAGACAATAAGCTGATCCTGTATCAGTTGTACTTTGTATTTCTCAGTTATTGTGTTGTATGATCACTGATCATTTCTGATCTTAGTACGATCAAAGGAAGTATGCCTTTCTCTAGGAGCTTCATTGATCTAAACCTTTTTGGCCAAAGACGGAGAGCAAGGTGATCATCAGAAATAGATAAACAGAGGTGCCGTTATGTCCATAAACAAGATTACTCTATTTTGAGACACGGGATATAATGATTTTGAAGCAAAGTAAGTAAAATTTATTCTGCATCAAAAGGACACATATATATTGAAAGAAATGTACGGTTGAACTACGTCGAGAGGTAGGTCTAACCATCCTCTTTTCGGTCTTGAACATAATTTGGAAGGACTAAGTTGCAGAGTCTACTTTAGTAGGAGTAGAGTAGGACAGTAAGGTGATGAGAAAGAGGCCATCAGGGCATGTCCTGCAGATCCTGCAAAAGTTCCGAAAATCGGTTGGTGACTGGGTAACTATCGATCTTTTCTAAGCCAACTCGATCGATTTTCGATCCGAATTAAATCGTTCCGGAGTACGCATTCTTCAGAAATACTGTCAACATTTAAAAGGCGGTTATTTGGACCTCAGCGTCAGCCTTCAAACTCCCAAAAATCTCGAGGTTGATGTGTAGACCACTAATGTATATTTAAACCCAAAGTCCTCGTTTGATTATGTGTCTTCTAGCGGCCAAAGGCATTATAGTCCAAAACGCTATAAAATTTTTAGCGCCCATTGTTCTTGACTCCCATTTATCGTTATCTACTAACAAAATTCCTATTACTAATTCCATAACTCAACGATATAGTTTCGCAAAACAAGATAAAAATGCAATAACTGCAAGCAAAACTATCAAAACTATATATTCCCCGCCACTGCTCTACGAGTATTTGCTGAGTCTCAAAACGTATCGTTCGTTTGTCACTCTATGCTTAGTGTCAGATCGATGCAACTCGGTTCGCTTCGGTTATGCAATTAATGGAATTATCTTCATTTGCCAATCTCTCTTTCTGTCTCTGGTTTCCCTTTCTCATTTAGAAGCTAAGGAGAACCCAAAAATTGCCTGCAGAGTTGTCTAATGTCTATAGCCCAAGCTAGTCGTAGAGATAGAGAATCCATCGCATGAATGAAGCAAGGCCTCTATGTGTAGACCTCGACTGAGTGTGTGTGTTTGGATGTGAATAAATAGTGACAGACGAGACAGGTAACGTAGGTAGTAGGTAGCGCGAAACTACCTGATAAAATATACCTGAGAATTTTACCTGTTTCGAGGGTGCAACTAGGGAATTCAACTAGACACAGGCCGACAGATGCACTTTTAAATGCACAAACAAACAAGGGAGTCTCGTTTTTTCTTTTCTTTTTTTTTTTTTTTTGTTCTTTGTTATGTCCTTTTCACAGGACCCTGTCCGGTTTGAGTATGAAAAAAAATAGAAAATCTCAAACAACGGATTCCATCAATGAAATGGAATGCTGTTTGTATAGTAGTAAGTTCTTACTCACCTTTCATGTCGCCATCGTCGACATATCCTGCTGATGTTGCGCTAGACAAAAATCCTGGCTTGACTAGACTTTGTAGGGTTATCCAAAATATCCAGAGTTGCCATATAGAGAAATCCATCTTTGAATTTATTCTCCTTTCTATTCCTGGTGCAGTTGTAGATGTTCTATTTGAAGACACTTCACTTGTATCGTCTTAATGCCAGATACAACTTGTAGACACTCTTTTTTTTTTGTTATTGGAATTTACGTTTAGATAGTGTGCAATCCATGGTAACTAAGTGCACATTACAATATATACATTTGTATCTACTCTTGGCTGAGATTTTGATTTTTTAATGAATGAATGCGAAATGTTGTGGGAAACAAGACACACACTGGCTCGGAGAAGAGAACTGGTAAAACCACTTGTTGCCCTCAAAACAACATTTGCATTGGATACTAGCTCGTATTGGATTGTTCGCGCGCGCCTTCCCGATGTATTTTTTCTCACAAAGATACGTACCACTCGTACTTTTTCTGTTTCAAAAAATTCAATTGTGTTTTTCTTTTTTACTTTTTAACAAACACTTTTTTGGTCACACTTGTTGACTTCCAAAAAGAAGAAGTGTTTTGGGTCAAAATAACAACACAAAAGAAGTATCTAAATGAACAATTTGCATTTGAATACCTTCAGATACACTTCAACTCACTCTTACTTGGCAAAAGATACAAATACAATAAAAATATTTGCAATTGCATTCAGATTGTAACTATGAAATACCCGGAATATCTTTTCACGTAAACGTAAACGATTCGTTATACAGTTCAGCGCGATCGGTTGTATTGTTTGGGTTTTTTTTTTATTTTTTTGTTAAATTGTTTATAAGAAAAAATGCAAACACTATATCACCCGAGCGTGAATCACGCAATGTCCTACCGCGCGCAACCAGAAGAATAATAAACAAATGAAGAAAAAAAACCAACTATCTTTGTAATTGTTTGTCACCAATAATATATTGTTGAGGTGGTATAAACAATACAAGTTAAGCAAATAAATAAAAGAAAAAATTAAAAACAAAATTCGAAACCGAGTAAAATAGAGAAAATCTAACGCACACCGCCACCCGTGTCGTCCGTTCGCTTGAAATCTCTTTGAACAAGTGCTTGCGGCGAAACAAAACGTATCTGAAGCGAATGAAGTTCAGCTCACTAACGATACCAAACAGTACGAATGGAATAGGCACGGGAGCAGATAGAACAAGACACCACAGTGTGTTGAAGAAGAGAGCAATAATTGCGAGAAGGCACCCAACCAATGGGAAATATATTGGATGAAGTTGTTGTTTGTTTGATGAATGATGAAGAGAGTGAAAGCGAATGAATTTGAGAGCGCTCTTTGAATAGGTTCACTGATCTGAGTATTGAAGAGAACTGTTCGCGATCGTTTGGGCCGTTGGCTGGCAAACTGAAGAGAGAAGCAGTGAGTGCGTGCAGCAAACAAGTAGATATTTTGTGACTATAAGGTTAAAGATTGCGGATCAAGATTTAGGTTTTATTATCTCTGTTAGTTTAAGGCCGGCTACTTGTGGGCTTACCTCATTTGTCCCCAACTCGTGCCCACACATCTAAACTCGTTTTCGACTTACTTGCGTCGAGTATCCCTAACGTGTTCCGCTGCATAGTGTCCTTGGAAGTATGTACACAGATATGTATATGTAAATAATACCGAGTATCTGCAAGTCGCATAGAATGGCTATCCTTAGAAATGGATATATGTGGGGCTGAAAATTTATTTCGAGGTAGGCTTTGCTTCCATAACTAGCCTGTGAACCAACGAGTGTAAATAGTTCTGTGAGAAAGCAAACAAGTATAGATTACGTGGTCAAGATGTTCAAAATAAAAGGCCATTTCCTATGCCATTGTTCCTACAAGCTATAAAAAATTAATAAATATTAGGCCGTAAGCAGCCCATAGAGGGCCAAGGCCTAGCTTCTCACAACTGTACGTATTGTGCGTGGTATACATTTCTGTACGTACAGAGGGGATCTACAGTTTTATGCCGTATCCGAAGGGCAGGGGGGTTTTCGAGAAGCTTTCTCATGACAGTTATACTCTTAAATGTTTGTCAGACACTCGGGAGAGGTGGGGCCGTGAAAAAAACTTTGGTGGTATTTTTCTGGATTCGAACATAGAACCCCTTGCGCAGTAGTCCGACGCACTAACCACTGAGCCACGGCACCCGCTCCTACAAGCTATACGAAGGACATCTCTGATCAAGAAGAATATAGCATACGACTTTGTGGCCCAAACATTTAGACGTATAATCACTATATACCTTACTGTCATACAAAACTTGTCAGTTTGCACTATGACAGGTTTCTTTATTGATATTCTGAAGAATACTTATCCTACACAAAGCGCAACAGATCACACAGCGAGGCAGGACGCAAATACGTCTCAGAGCACAATTGGGCGTTTTAAAGCTGCCAATATAGCTGACTCGGCTTGTCAAAAATGTCATGAACTTCCACAAGTTTTTGAGTGCTTTGGAGGCAGATGTTGTCTAACTAGAAGGAACTATACAAATTTGGAAAATTATTATTACCGATGTCATGTTTGGGCAATAGTAATTTTATCCTGTTTAACTTAATGGTATTAAATTTCAGCGGATTGCTACTTCCATCATATGAGTTGGTGCTTATCGTAGGTCCCCAATAAAGCCTTTCGATTTATCACAGGGTGTTGCTGAAACCACCAATTTGTTATTTTGTGGTTCGATTCTTCTGTCAAATATATTTGCTACTTACTTACCTGAACCTGCAAGCACATTAAAGCGCTCGTCATTTCTAATTCCTTTCAGCATGTGTTGTTGTATTTCTATTGTTCGATAGGTTTACATTAGCTGCAAGAACATGTTCTAGGTCTAGCTAGATGGTCCATGAAATTTCTTTAATTCCAGTAGGTTTGCTAGCTTTAAGCAATTAACTAATCCAAATGACTAATATTAATCTATTTTATTTTATATCGACATTGCCTCATGTCTGCTAAGGCAATGAACGCTATTGATTTGGTTCGAGTCCTTGAAACCGGTGTTAGCCTGTGCTAAGATAGTACATGTTCCTATGACAGTGCCCTAACTTAATTCAAGGGCTCCATCTAGTATTCACTTAGAATTTCTTAGTCAAGGAATATAAATAAAAAATTAAATAAATTACAGTTTATCAACATACATATAGCGAAGTACGACATTTAATTGTTAAACAAAAAAAACGTACTTTACGTGACAGTAATTAGAGTATCACTTGGAGCATATTCTGATCTGACTTAAGACCTAAAATCAACCTCAACAGATCCCAACCACAATATCCCACCAACATCGCAAAAGTCACAATTCCGGTTGCGTCTTGGTCACACCAACACCACCTGTTTACAAAAAACACCCCGCCAGAATGTCCTACAAGCAACGTTAGATTTGATCCATCTCGTATATTTGAAAGTTGTATAATGGTAAGGCCAATCACACTCAATATATTTAAAAACACTAACATCATTTACGATGTACTAAAAAATCATAACCCCACAAATAACCCTGTTAATAAAAATTAGTAATAATAATATTTTGATCAGATTTTCACACAGGGGATGCCCGTGATCTGGTGGTTCCCTTAGTCTAAGGAATATAAAATGCAATGGTCTTCCTAAGTGGGGGTGATTAGTATAAAAGTGAGTGGTAAGGCTGTATTGATTTATAGTAAAGCAATAGTTTTCGTGAAGCAAAGTAGGTACCTACAAATATTCAAACTTTAAAATTTAAAAAAAAAAAATGCATTCTACCGTCGCGGTTGTCATCGTTTTAGGCCTCGTATATGCTTTGACGTCGGCTGTACCTTTATTTGAGCCTGAGGCTGTCTCAGCAGCTCAATTCGTACCTCTAGTACCAGAAGAAAATGCAGTCGTCCGTCAGAAACGTGCTACTTGTGATCTTTTGAGTGCTCTTGGCGTAGAAGACTCGGCTTGTGCAGTTCATTGCATAGCTTTGGGGCACAAAGGTGGCTATTGCAATTCAGAAAAAGTTTGCGTTTGTCGTGATTAAGGACACAAAGTTCTTTATGGAAAGAAAATGAAATAAAATAAAATGTTTATGCAAAAAATGGTTCTTTTTTGTATTCGCACCCCTTGACTGGAGTTAATGCCCAAAGCATAATAGCGCCTCGACCTAGGCTTCACCTGACGTTTATACATAGGAAATCAATGTATCCTATCTCAATGGGCACGTTCCGAACTCTATGCCTACTTTTTGAGGTAAGGCCTAACATATGGAACGGCAAACGAATTTTTGACAGTTTTCGCATTGCCTTAAAAGGCAGTGGAGATCTGTTCGCCTGTGTAAAGAACGAGAAAATGAAAAATAGCAGAAGCGGTAGAAACAGAGAACATAGTATAACCTAGAACATAACAGAGAACATAGCATAACCTATAATTAATTTCGCGAAACAATTCCTACCGCAAACAGAATGGTTGATAAATGCAGACAGTGGATTAGCATGTCGGCATTTTTCTAAAACGTTTTTATGTCTAGTTAGTGGTCCTTAGATGTATTATATCGCCTTTAGATAACTTACCAAGAAATAAAAGTTTTCTCATTCAAATTATGGTGAAATTAAAATGCACTCTTGCAAGCAATATAGGTATACATATCACGAATCATTGTCAAACAAATTGAATTCGATGTAAAATTATGCGAAGTACTTTAGCGAATAATTTAGATATTCATCGCTAAAAGATTATTTCAACTAAAAAAATCTGTAAATTCACTGAATGCTACTTTTTAAACTATATTTGAGCGAAAACGGTTGAAGTATGTGATGGATAAAGGTTGAAGTACGTGATAAAAACATCAACAATAATTGTCCTAACTAAAAGCACAGGATCTCAAACTGTTTTGTTACGTTCGATAAGTACTTTATTTTTTTGAAATATTATATGTAAATTCATTTAAAATTTAACGGAAAGCACTTTTATGAGGTTAAGCGCATTGTTCTGTGTTATATGCCTTTATATGCGTAGTTATGTATTAGTTATTTTATAGTTATTTTGCCCTTGGCTTAAAGTAAAAGACTTGGCCTTTGCTCTTTACTATGTAAATTTGGGATACAAACGTGGAGACATTGGAGTTCTGAAGAGAAAGAAAAACACATATTTTTTTAATGAGCTGTCTTTTCGGCGATGTGAAAGCTCTAAACAAGACTTAAGATGTACCTACTCAAAGGCTAACACTATTATACTACAATACCACTCATTTGTTTGCGATAAAGCCAAGTATTTGCACACATTTTTTTACACAGCATTTTTACCAGCTACAAACAAGAAGAAGAAAGTTTGATTAGATTAGTATATAGACTAAAACCTATTACGATTAAAATTTAGTTCCATTAAGTAACTTCACACAGCAAGTAGTCTAAAAATAGAAAATCCAAAATGCGTTTCTGTATTGTGTATCTTGCTCTTCTTTCGTTCTGCTGTGTTTTATTTTATGTGATCGGATCGGGTCCAACCGAAATAAAACTACGCAGTACGAGTGGGTTATGCCGTCATTTTCCAGGTGCAGATCCGCGATGTTTGGCGGAATCAAGAAAGTTCAGAACAGCGCAATGTATTTCACTTGGTATATGTCTCTGCTCAGTATTACTTACTTTTATTACAGTTAAACGGTTGAATTTCTATAATTTCTGCACCTTGGAGGGGCAACGAAATTTTGAATTCTACTCGTGTTAGAGTGCACAGTTCGGCTGTAGACCAGTACCGATTCTCATTTGGACGGCAACGTTGTCATTGACATTTTGCCTGACAATGATGAGTTGAGTGCAGGTAAAACAAGTACTCAGGGGTTAAATTTAGTCTGTTTAGAGTCCACTTTATGAGATTTGAAAGTAGGCAAACGCTGTCAACGTGGCCGAGGTTCGAGGCATTATAGTCACCTTCCGTCGATGTTGGATGTCTTATTCTTTCTCTCACTTGTTTGGCTAGATACCAATATAGTTTTTATATAGTTTTACACAGGGAGTGAGATTCTAATACCGATAATTTTTAGATTATCGGATAATCAAACAAAACTTTATGTAGCATTAAAGAAAAAAGTCTAGATATGTCGAGTGATGTAGAGTAATGTCAGGCTATTTACGCGACCATTTCTCTGGCCCGGAACACGAAATAAACTGTTCACCAAATTCTTCTCCCAATAAAGGCATGGTCTTAACAGTAAGTCTGGTAAGTAGTGCCACCTTGTTTCTACTAAATGTCAATGTAAAGGGTTTAATTTGAAGCAGCAAATATGGCTATTGTGCTTATTGACGTATCCGTTAAGTTATTTATTGATGTACCGAAACTTAGTTTTAGTGCACGAAACACATTCATGGTAAAACAGTGATTTGCGTTTTACAGCTAAATACTTTGTTGACGCTGTTGTCGGTCTTTTCATAATGAAATGTCAAACAATACTGAAGAAAAATTCCATGACAGGTTAACATTACTCACGCGTCATCTTCCAAAAAATTCATAGGCAAAAAAGTACCTCTATGAATTATCTTTTATAAGAAAAGGGAGAAATTAAATTATTTCATGACTTTTTTTCTATTATAAATTATATGCGACATTCTTATTATAACTTTTAAAAAATATCATAAAAAAAAGAAAGGTTTAGAGCCTCAGATACTGAATGCAAACATACACACGAACAGCCATGGTTGAAGTATGTGATGGAAAACTATCTAAACTGTCACTACTAAAAGCACAGAGCTTCAAACTGTTTCTTGTTGTTCTTATTTTTGCTTCCGGTGTATAGGAAATAAAAGATTGCAATCAATTGAATTCTTATCAACGAACTCATTTAAAACTTAAGGGGAATCACTTTGAGTATCTTAAGCTTATGGATGTACATTATACGCCTATTTATGTTTGTTTAGCAATTAAATTGTGGTAAACGGAATGACTGCCTGTTTACCTATTTCGTTTAGCAGTAATCACTTGTATGCCTACATTGGGGTATGGGCATCCCCTGTATATTATATTTTGTGTAGCACGATCTTATGAGTATTTCCCTATCTCTTGGGAAATCCCAACGAGCACAAAGGTGATTTGCTCTTATTTTATTCTGGAAAATATGTCTGATTTTGCTTGTTGATCGTTGATGGTATAAAAGCCTGCGCTCAATCTTGAGTGAATCACATTCGAAAAGCAGCATCGAAGCTTGGCATTTGTAAGTTAAAATTCAATTCAAAAATGCGTATCACAATCGTCTTTGTCGTGCTATTCGGAGTCGTGTGCAGTCTGTCATCGGCTTTACCCGTATCCGACCACGCAGAACCACTTTCTGAATTGGAGATCCTAGACGAACCCATTGTTACTTTAGAAGAAGAAGGAGAAGAAGAAGGAGCACCGATCCGACAGAAGCGCGCTACTTGTGATCTTTTGAGTGCATTCAACGTAAATCATTCAGCTTGTGCAGCCCATTGCATCTTCAAGAAATACAGAGGAGGCTATTGTAATGGAAAGAAGGTTTGCGTTTGTCGTAGATAATTAAGAACCGAAAAACAGTATTAGAATCGTTAAAAATGTGTATGCAAATTTAAGAATAAAAAGATTGTAAAACAAGTAAATATGTGTGTTTTTAACTTATATGCTTTTAACAACATTATTTTAATTTGTTCGGGGAGCATAGAGATATGTTGGCGATATTGGTAGTACTTCTGTTGGCTCGAGAACCATATGTTCTATCTCCACAGTAATACCTACTTAACCACAGCTCGGAAATCCATTTTAAGGACCTTCCTACACTAAGCTCTTCAATAAGTCTAACTAACTAAGAAAAAATTTATCATTCAAACATAATTATCACAAAGATAAGTTGTCGCTACTGTCACTTTAAATACACGAACATTACAAATTGTACTCTGCAAAAAGATCTGGACATTCACTTCTCCTTCAGCCTTCATAGCTACTCAGCGTTTTCCAAGCCGAAGTCACTGCCAAGGCTGCTTTGGCCCACGCTAAACGAAACCAGGTCCATCGGACTTCTGAAACATAAGAGAGGAACCCTCTCCAAAATCGTAAACACCCTCACCGGACACTGTGCTATAGGAAGGCATGCCCAAAGACTGGACATCCCCTATAATGACTTCTGTAGAAGTTGTAGAGATGAAGAAGAAGAGGAGACTATCAGTCACCTCCTATGCACGTGCCCCGCACTTGCCAACATTAGAAAGGTCACACTAGGTGAATACCTTTTCAACGACCTAAGTGATCTCAACAATGCCTGTACGGTTAAGATTGGCTCCTTCATACTAAGGAGTAAATAGTTCACTGTGTAAGAGGGTGACCCATCCACCTTTACACATCGGCAGCACAATGGACCAACTACTGGTCTAAGTGCATCCTCATCGAGGGCCGGTTTCAACCAACCAACCAACCATACTCTACAGACTTGATGGTATCATAAATAAATCTATCATCTCTTCTTTTTGTTAAAGGTTGCGACAGTACCGGCACAACTTCATTTGAAAATCCGCATACTATGACTCAAACTTCGATTATATTCTTCTATCACAGCCAGAATCGATTGCACTACCCTAAGCTTTACAATCGCGACTCTTGCTGGTATCTGGTATGAGGACATCGGGTTGGTTCAGGATCTCTACTTTAGTAGTGGATTATGTTTCGAGTTCAGGTAAAGCCGACGATAGGCTGCATACGACTCCGAGAAGTAAAACAAAAGCGATAGCAGTACGCATTTTTTATAAAATTCAGTTTAAACTTACAATTTGACTTGTCTCGGATGTTATTCTTCGTATAAGTTAAGAGCAGGTAGGTATAAGCTCTTATACCAGTCTACATCACAGGTTTCACCTCGAGATTTATCGTTTAATAAAAAAATAAGATGTTTTCTTCGATAAAGGGACACACTAGCACACTAGTGAGATGCCCACATCCCAATGAGAGAAAAAGAGTAAGCCTATTAGCAAATACTTATTGTTTTAAACTTCCTTTTATGGCTGAAAAAGGAAATGTACTAAATTTCCCCGAGTGTAATTGCAATAGACTTAAGAACCGATATAAAGAGAAGTTTCACGAAGAAGTAAAAACTGTTTAATATGCAATTGTATTTATAGTTCCATAGTTCAACTGCAATATTGTTTGCCATAGATATTGGTATTGGACATCACCAAATCTAGTGTCTTAACAACTTGGTAGGTGGAAAGCAGTGACTGTGACAGTAAAGTGACCTTATCAGATGCTAAACCTTAAAGATATTGGACAAAATGTAGTTCAGAAGAAGCTGATTGCATCACCAATACCATTCTACCTATGTATGGTTAGCATAGAAGGGTTTGTTGAATGTGTAATCGCAGACCTTACCTAGAGTCTTGCAAATAAATTGGATAAATTGCATCCTTCTCGACTGTACTGCGCCATGTACTTTTAACCATCCGCGTATCCTGCAATTTTGAGTCGCGTGATTAGCTATGGAACTGTCACCTTTTCGGAGAGTGTGATCAATCGATCCATCCAGAGACTATACTGCAAAGGTATTGGAAACTCTCTTCTCCCTCAACCGATTGTTCAGAAAATCATACATATATTAGTCAAGGAGTTTACTCCAAAGTTGATCAGCAGACCAAGTGCGATCGATATTCACAAATTGCTCCATGATATGATGTGTTCGTCACAGGTTGCTCAGAAACCTGTTTCTTCAGCGTCGAGTATGTCTTCGAGCTGTTCCTTGATTCGCTGAGGATAATTCTATTACATTGGCCACAGTAGCCAGCACACAAGCACCGATGCAGTTAGCGCAGCTCGAAAAAGCGGAAAAAGCTTCGCGGTTATACCATCAAGTTCTACTACATTATTGGTTTTCACTGCTTTGATCGCGATAATGATCTATTGTTCTCTCATCTCCGGGCGATATATGGATTCAAGCTCGCTCTTTCCTGCTGCTCGAGTTACTGCAATTCGAGCTCTGTGTTGTTCTTGTTCATCGAACCTTGTCCAGCTATCCTCGGAAAGCCACGCCCTTTGACTTTATTGCGATCGACCTACAATCTTTTCAGCACCTGATATGAAAACAGTTTTCACAGCACATCAATGGTCTTGGATGGTGGTGGGCTGTGACTTGTGATTTGGTGATTGTTACCACTTCAAGTGAGAGATGGTCCTTATAGTTCTTGGCGCACTGTGGGATCTTTAAGTCGGTCTATGTTGAACCTAGGTGTTCTAATGCCGTTGAATCTTCGTAATTGGATAGTAGCTATCATAATATGGATCCTGTCCGCTTCTCGTCTGCTTTTATATCATCGCTACAGATTTCTCTTGATATCGAGCATTTGCCAGTGTTATCGAAAGCGGAATTGTCGTCTATGAAGACAGAGATCAAGAACCTCTTATAAAAGCGCTAAACATAAACCATCTTCCATCAGACTTTGAGTCCACCGGATGTATGTATATTTATTTTACTTCAACTAACGATCCTGGGAGATATATTTTATTTACTTCACTAGCAATAAAGACTACGACAAATGACAAAATAAAATACAATTAGCTGTGTTCGGTGACATAATCGCAAACGTGCCATAGTCATTTGATACCTCTTCTTCTTCAGCGCCTGGAAGCGAAGAGCTTTCGTTTAGTTGGCACTAGTTTTGGACAACCTATAAGGATTGTATTAGTCTATCAGATGCTCTAGATACCAACAAAACTCCTAGGAGCCATCATTCTACTTTTACTAGAGGCAGTAGATTGATAATGTAGACTATATCTTTATCTATTAGAGGGTTTTTCCTTGTGGTTTTCCCGCAAGTCTACATTTTGCACGTAACCAGGTCCGCCGAAACAAAACATTTAGCTAATTACGTGCATTTCTTCAGAATCAGCTGTTTACAATATGGTTATCAAAATTCAATTGGGTAAATCCAAATCCCCCTTATTTTACGAAACCTACTCTTTGCTGATATATAAACCGAGAGTGCAGTGCCGTAATTATTCATTTTCGAAAAGCAGTTCTCATCTATAGGGTCTTATCGGTCTTAAAACTAAAAATGAAACTCACAATCGGTTTGGTATTACTAATTGGAGTCCTTTGCACTCTGAGCAAGGCATCACCCGTAGCCGACCAAGAAGGACTAGCTGAGCTGGAATTCGTTGGACAGACTGACTTGGATGAACCTATTCGTCAAAAACGTTTCACTTGTGATGTGCTAGCATTTATGGGTGATGGTCCATGCAATGCACATTGCATAGCTTTGGGCAGGAGGAGTGGTTTTTGCAGAAGAAAAACTTGTATTTGCAGGCAATAAATTAAACTTGCTTATGTTAATATTTTCTGTAATAAAAGGGAAAATAAATTTGGGTTTTACTTGTACTAGACTTTTTTCAAGCGGTATTGCAGCATTTTAAAATCTGGATCGCAAAGGGAGAGAGTTTAGCGCGATCTTTCCTGCTGTTGCTGTAGTTCGTTTTTCAATCACTCGCCAGATATCGTTAGAAAGACGACGCCTTGTAGTCTCTTCTGTCCTTTCAGTATATGATCTGCTCCTGATTGTTTCCAGGTCTCATGAGAGATAGATAGTGCCTCAGTCCTTGCCTTACTATGGAATCACTCAGTTGGTTGAAGTTGAAACTGATGTTCAAACAGCTGCGGTGGGTATTATAAGATGCTGTTCTCTGACGCGAATTTCACTTTTAACTCATGGCAATGTGGATGCAACGGTCTTAGGATATACGCACATATTATATACATGTTTGCAGTAACACCGTACCTGCAATAGAGGCATTGCACGTAAGAATTCTCTTAATTTGATCTCAAGACTGATCTCTCCGATCGCTATTTGAACTGTGATTTCGGGAAATGAGATCTCTTATAAAAATGTGCTAGACTCAAGGGAAGGTTTCGGATAACGTGCACGATGGGTTTCTGACAAGCACAGTTGAGGTATTGACTAATACATGTGTGTGAGAAATCAGAGGAAAGAAAAGCAGCGGAAGATTCTGCAGATAACTTATTGACGTTTTAATGAGACCTTTAATTATAGCTATGCTTATCAAAGTGCTATGTCCAAATGCCATACGTAGAAGCTAGAGATACGACGGACCACTTCCCTTGCGAATTTGTTGCCTTTCCTAGCATCAGGTGTTGGGTATTTGTTACTAACACGGTAATATCTAATACTACACTACGATATACAAGCGGCGCCAAATATATCGGTAGATTTGCTGCATCCGCTAACACGGAGAGCTTGGGATGGCGAAGAGTTTCCGCAGGAGTAGAAAAGAGGGATGATCATCATCAAGCTTCCGAAAAAGGGAAACCTGATGGATTGTGGAAACTGGAGAGTTATTTGTGTTCTGCCAGCTGTTGCCAAAATAACTGCTAGAATAATTCTGGAAAGGATCAGGGTGCATTTAGATTCAATTTTCGACGTCGAACAGGCAGGCTTTCGTGCTGGATCCTCCTGCATCGACCACATTAACACCTTAAGGATCATAATCGAGCTTAACATTGCATTGCAGGAAGTCGAGAAAGTTGACAACTTTCTATACCTAGGAAGTGTGGTCCCGGCAAACCGTGGTGGCACCGAACTGGATGTCTGCAGCAGAATCGGGAAGGCCAAAGCTGCGTACGGCATGCAGTCCACTATCTGGAAAAGCAATGTTATCAGCTAAGAACCAAGCTGTGTGTTTCGCTCCAACGTAGAATCGGTACTGCTTTATGGGTGCACGTGCAGTACTTGAAAAGTGGACACCATTAACACACGCCGGCTGTAAGTCTTTGTAAACAAATGTTTAAGAGTCATCTTGAGGATATTTTTGCCGAACCGTATCTCCAACGAACAGCTTTATACGAGAACGGGCCAGGAACCGCCATGTAGTCGAATCCACTCACCCAAGCAGGCAGAACAGTGGGACGCCCTAGGCAAACGTGGCGCAGAACAGTCGAGGAGGAATCGAGCTCTTTGGGAATGAGTTGGAGAGAGCTCAAACGTGTTGACGAAAAAGATGGCGCGCAGGCGTTGTTGACGCCCTATGCCCCCCGAGGGGTTAAAAGACTCAAGTAAAGTAATTAAATAAAAGTAAAATTGAATAATTATAGTTGCAGAAAGGTAGACAATACCACGGCACGGATAACTTCCTCCTTGAGTGTTTCGAAATACCATTTGGTGTACTGCAGCAGACCGGAATCGAACGTTGCGGTTCGAATACATTCTATCATGCTTAGACCATAGCACTTCCGAAAGTAATATTTTAGGGGAATCAGGTTTTATTTTTCAAGGTAAATAATTAAAACGAATAGTCCATCCGTACTTACCCAAAGTCACCTTAGCCTGGTCTTTAGATTTTCGGTACAAAAATATACGAGTTTTCTCAGCTTGCATAAATCAATTTTATTCGGAAATAAAATACAATATTTTTTTTTGTTTTCTGTTATAACACTTTATATTATTTTACAAAAAGCGAAATCTCTCGGATTCTTTTTTTTTTATATAATTTTTTAAATTAGCTTTTTCTTGATTCTCTTACTTTTGATGTGTGTATGTGTGTTTTTTGTCCCAACGGGGTTGCTTTTAGCAAAGCGATTACCTATAGATATTCATATTCTTTTTGTTTTTTTTATTAAAGTAGGCTTTGTGTAAAATTTAAAAACATTTTTTCGTTTAATTTATTTTTTATCTAAAACATTTCATTTTATTTATTTTTTTCTTAAACACATTTATTTAAAAATAATTTGCACAATAAATTGTTTTGAAGAACTCAACTACAAGTTTTTTTTTTGTTTTAATTTATTTACCATTTGTATATTTCGTTGTTAATATATGATCAATATTTGTGGTTTAAATACTTAGAAAAAAAAAAAAAAAAACTATGGTTTAGTCCTTTGATATGGTTACATTTTTGTTTATTTATTTAATAATTGTATCTATGTACGTATGTCTCTCTTAATTAATTATTTATTATTTAATTTGCTTACAAAGAAAAATACAATTCAAACTTATTTTTAGCGTGGGATTACATAATAATTTGTTTTTTATTTTTTTCTTATAATAGGCACAAAGTGAAATAAAATTTGATTTATGCTGTAAAATTTAAAAAATTCATTTGCAAATGCTAAAAATATTTGTTTTATTTTATAAATCAATTCCCTGTTTGGTTTTCATGTTTTTTTTTTTTAATTAACTTTAAAAGCTAAGTAAAAATTGTTTGGTTAAGGTTCATCCATATACATATGTGTATATATTTTTAAATGTGCAATTAAAGATAAAAAAATATATTATTAAATTGTTTTACAACACTTTCGGTTGGGCATCGCAGGACTGATAAAAATTTAAGATATTTTCCAATTGATATAGTTTTTTTTTATATATAAAAAAAAGGTTTTAAATAATTAATTATTTTAAAATTGCAAAATTAATTTAAGTTTTTGATTTGATTGCGAGTATCTATGTCTCCTTTAACTACGGATTTTGTTGTAATATCTATTTCCTTTATCTACTTTTGCAAACTACAAATATATATCATATTTATACGGTTTTTGTTTTTATTTAACAATAATGTTTGAACTATTACTCTTATTTTAATTTACATCCAGCTTTAAGCTGTTAATTTAAAGCTCAAAGCATTTATTTTGTTTGTTAATTCACCTCTAAGTATCTATATGAAACTGAAAAGAAGGTAAGTTAGTGTAGCGCAACCGGAGGTGGTAATTGTTCTACGCAACTAGGTCTAAACTATGGTGTACAGTAAACGACAGTATATATAAATTACTGTCTCGTAACTCTTAAAATTGTGACCAGAATTCTGATCATCTGATACAATAAGTGTCGAAACGTCAAAAAAAATTTTTAGTTGATGTTAATGTTTCGTCGTTTACTGTAGTTTACCGTTATATTTCATTGTTTTATCAGATTTGTTTTTTTTTTTGTTCATAGCTAACTACATTGTTAACAATTTTTTGGTTTTTTATTCATGATTTTTCAGAGAAAACTTTTTTACAACAAATTCAAACTTTTTCGATAATTATTTTCTGGTCTTGCTATTTGGGAGACAGTCTAGGGGCAGGACAAATGTATCTATAGAACTATGTGATACAAAAAATTCAAAATAAAAGAAAATCTAGCATGAAACCGGTTCTGGTAGAGGATTCTCTGTGATACGTATTTTCGTCGAGTTAAGATTGATTCCTGTGTACACCGTAGCATTGTCCATATCCACATTGGTGTCCATGTCCGAGTCTTCAGGATTGCCGCCACATTCACTGGCATTTCCATTCTCGAGATCGGCATCATTCTGCTGTTGTTGTTGTTGTTGTTGTTGTTGTTTCTGTTGATGGAAATTACCAAAGAAGAGGGATGCTGTTTTTTTACTCGCCCCAGATGGCGTTGTTGGCGATGACAGTGGCGTAACTGTGTTAGTAGTAGTTGTCAAAGCACGCACAATAGGAGGGGGATAGTTTTGTTTTTGTTAAATATTTCTTTTTTCTTGTTTTCAACCATCTTGATGGTTTTTTGTGGTTTGTTTTTGTTGATTAGGGTTAGTGGGAGGGGTGGATGTTGGTGTTTTTTATTATTTGAGTGGGTGTAGGTGAAAGTAAAATATAAAGAAACTGAATGTTTTTTGGAATAAAATATGATCTATGTTGTGCAGTGTTCAATGAGTGTTTGATGATTTTGTTTTATGATTAAAAGGATTAATTTAAATGAGAAGAAGATAGGTATGATGGTGAATGATTTTACGTAGATGTTGAAAGTTTGATACCATTAGAGTGGAATATATGTATAAATATGGTGCTGGTCTGGTTGGAAAACTAAGAGTAAAAAGCTAAACGATTAGGTTCATATCGCTTTTAATATTAAATGTTGATCTAGATCAAATTCTTGGATCAACTTCGGATCATCTTTGTGCCCTTTAATCTATACAGTGGCGTAAAAGCATTCACCCTAGCGGAAGGTTCTCTAAATTTTTCTAAGTGCGTCTTATGTCATCGCGACTTTGATATTTGAGTAGTACCTATATATGTATAAACGCAGGAGAGGTATCCCAGAAAAACTCAGCTATTATTAAGGCTACGTATGAGGGCAGTAAGTGTCACGCCTTGCACAATGGCAAGGTGTCAGAAGAATTTGAAGTCCAAAGCGGATTGCGTCAGGGTTGCATACTGTCACCGCTGTTATTTTTAATCGTTATCAGTGATGTTCTCCGTGCAGCATTGACGGAAGGAAACCATGGAATTCGCTGAACTATTACATCTTACCTTAAACACCTAGACTACGCTGACGATGTTTGTCTACTTTCACATCGGATAATGGACCTCCATCTTATGGTCCAGAATCTAGAAGCTGAGGCAAACAAAGTAGGGCTCAAAATTAACACTTCCAAAACAAAAGCCCTGAGCACTTTTAACACCAGCGCGCAACTTAACATTGCCGGACAGGAAGTCGAGAAAGTTCGGCAGAACAGCGGGACGCCCTAGGCAAACGTGGCGCAGAACAGTCGAGGAGGAATCGAGCTCTTTGGGAATGAGCTGGAGAGAGCTCAAACGCGTTGCAGAACTACGAACACGCAGGCGTTGTTGACGCCCTATGCCCCCCGAGGGGTTAAAGGATTAAAGTAAGTAAGTAATATAAACGAAATACGAATCATGGGTTGAGCTTTTCCTAAGAACCCAGAAAAACTGCGTTTTTGACAAATGTCAAACCTAATGTCATGGCTTTAGGCGTCCTCAAACTTGAACTAAAGGAACATCTACTATTTTAGGAAGCAGAGTGTAAATTACAACCAAGGCCTTCTAAATACGCTGGAGGTCTATTATACATATGTACATACATGTATGTGAAGCACCCGCGGAGAATTTGAGTGAGCCATTGGATGATATGGTACTGGCAGGTAGGTGTGAGGTCTTGCGAAAAGAGTGCCGAATTGGCACTAGATGGCCTTTCGATAGCAAAGAAAATATCAGGTGTTTAAATGTATGAGGATTTGAGGAGACTTGCCTTGACTGCTCCGAGAGGAATGCCATTCTAATTTGCATGTCTTGTATTCTTTCCGCAGTCTGAAGCTCGCTTAAATTATGCCCCAAAATATGTGTTTCAAGAAGGAGTTCTCTGGTGTTAGTTTGAAAGTTATGAGGTGAATTAATCAAACTTGATATAGCCTGCCCTCTCGAAAAGATTATCCGGAGTCTTGGTGCTAAAGTTGACTTCTTTTTTGAAAGTCACGGCCTTATGAGTTTTAAATGCAATGAGTCTTGCACTTATTACTACGACTCGAGGAAAAGATAGATCTTTGGACCTACTTTAATCAATTGCTAGAGCTAGAACTCTACATCAGGGACGACATATTTTGAAAAATCTTGGCTTTCATCTTCTACAATCATTTACAATTGGAACCTGATACCGACGACGTCATTAGATCCCCTAAATAGGTGCAGATATGTATATAGGTATAGTAAAAATCGTTTCCATTTAGTTTACATATGATTTTATTTTATTATTTAGGTTATGATTTATATTTTGAAATTTTTAAGCTCAGAACAAGTTTATCGATTGAAAAATCGACTACGATTCTTTTTGTTTTCATAAAACTTATCCCGCAATGAGTTTCAATTTATTTTATGAAATTAAATACTCGACATAAAAAATAACAATTGAATATAAGATAAATGTGCAAAGAAAAAATTTACATAAAATTAAAGCGATAAATGTAATAAAATTTACTAAAAATAATGATTTGATCTTAACAAGATAATTTTTTTTTTGTTTTAAATCTAAAAATCAAAAAGAAAAATATACATATATAAAGCGTGCTGGCTATATTAACAGTATTTATAAATGTTTGTATACTGATCAGGTCATACCTGCTATGAGAATAAAATAAAAATGTAAAAATAAAAGAAAAAATGACAATCAGTCGCACAAGTCATTCTCTTCTTTTTTTTTTAAGACAAAAACTTCTTTAATATTTTTTTTTTTTTTTTTTCAATTTAAAAATTATCTACAATACAATTTAAACAACAAAAAAAATCTTAGCTACAAGATCTTCCTACAGGGTGTATAAAAGCAGTTGATTTTCATCATTCTGTCAAATGTATTATACTTTTTAATGACCAATGCTGATCACCCTGTAAAAATATGTACGTGTATTATTCTAAAGCATAAATGTTCTCTGGATAGTGTAAACAAAATCAAATAACAATCAAAGTAACAATAAAAAATACAAATACATTTTGTTGTTTTTAAATACGAGTATATATGTATGTATGTATATCTATATAATAACGGGTGTATAAGAAAATAATAAAAAAAAAATTATATTAAAAGAAATCAATTTTATTTCTGTTCAACATCATGATTATCATTGTTGTCATGAATTCGATGTCGCGATTGTAATGCAAGTACACTCTTGGAAGCTTCAATGCGGAGTGAGTAATGCGATCGCTGGAGTGCACCGACAGCTAACCAAAATAATAAAACAAAAAATTAATATAAAAAAAGATTAAAAATAAAATTATGAGGATAAAAAAAGAAAGGAATGTAGGTATGTATGTACATATGTAAACAAAGCAGCGGTTACTATTTCTTGCATTTAAATAAATAGCATAATAAAAGCTAACATTGGATAATTAAAACGTAAAAGATATTTGGTTTTTCATTTGAGTAAAGGAATCATATCTAGACAAAAGGAAAAAAACACTCCAAAATTTACAAAATATTGGTTGACAGATGACGTGTGTTGACCTATCATGGTATTATTATTTGACATTTCATCATGGAAAGACTTAGTCCGCCATAGCGTCTACAGATTATTCAGCTGTACTACAAAAATTACCGTTGTACGAGGAAATATGTTTCGTGCATTTATTGGGAAAATCAATAAGTAAGTAGAATGCAATCCAAAGAGATTGAAGAGCTGTCATTGTATTCAGACAAAAGAATGCTTTAGGATGGTATGTGAGCTGGTCAAATCATCGGCTACATTTCTTAAAGAACGAGGGCGTCAAAATGCCAATAGCACACATGATTGATTCACTTGGAATACAGTCCGTAAAACCATGGCATCATTGCGAAAACAATTCGGTAAACTGTCAATTTCGCGCTTCGTACTGGGGAATTGGCAGCCCAGAATGAACCATGTTAACCGCAGTTGTAGCCAACATTTGCAAAATGTAATCTTTAACAAGTAAATGTCAAGAACGGTTCATATGTCTGATAATAAAAATAACCTGATAAAATTGTTATCTTTATTTCTTTTTTACTTTTGAAAAAAGTGCCTCTAAATAAATTTTCCATTACTTTTAAACTTTTAAATAAAGAACAAACGCCCGTTTTAACTAGCACTTTCTGTTTAATTTCATTCTTTTATAAGTCAAAACTTTTAAATTGAAGTGGTTAAAATGAAATAAAAATTTTAATTCGCTCATTCGAAAATTGCATTCGAAATTCGTTTTTAGTTTTTATAACTGGTGACAGCAAAAAGCGTGTAGTAATAAAAAGTGTTATAACAAATGAATAAAGCTTAATAAATAAGATCTACAGTACATTAAAGCATTATTTGAAACGAGCATTTTATTTAAAAAAAAAATAATAAATTTAACTACAAAACTACTTAAATTTTAAGTTTCGAAAAAAATGCCATAATTTCCTTTTTTTTTCTTTACATTTATATAGATATTTAAGTATTCTGAACGTTAAAATGGTGAGAAGATGGTGGTGGGGATTCATTTTGTATTAAACAGCAGCGTCATATAAAGGTGAACAAATTTATTGCGACTTTTCAGCTGCGGGTGATCGAATGCAAACAGAAATAAAAGTAAAACCAAACAAAAGGATGTGGGTGGTAACACAATATACGTACCAGGCGATATTTCAAAAACCGGGTTTCGAAATAAATACGTTTTTTTTTTGTTTTGTAAATTTTTTTTATAAATTATGAAGTTGATCCAACGATGTTGTGTCGATTGTGTGAAATCGATTCCACACACAAATATCAAACGCGATGGCGAGAGATGGAGGTCGCAAAATGTATTTTTATGAGAAAAGAAACAAAAAGTCAGAGGAAGGGTGACAAAAATCAAAATGTCAAATCAAAAGGGGGGATCATTTTTGTGGGCGGAATGGAATGGTCGGTAGTGTATGGTGTGGTGGTGGTGGTGGTGGGTTTTTTAAGAGAGAAAAAAGAAAAAAATAAATAAATATCCAAATTACTTAGAAAACTTTCTTTTTGTTTTGAATAATAATTCTTAGGTTTTTTTTTTATCTTGAGTGTTGTAGTTTTATGTAGTTATATCGTCTCGTAATGTTGCGTGTGGTCTTTCTTTTTTTTTGTAAAAAGGGTGAAATGAGGTGGCCAATATTAGTTGCTTTTTGTTTATCCAACATACAAACACAACTGTGCAAATGAGTGAAGGTTTCTTTTTTTTTTTTTTAATAACGAAACAGAAAAAAGATATCCATCTGCAAAATTGCCATAAATTTTAACTCAAACATAAAGTAGAACAATCAAAAGAAATTGCGAAACGGCGTACCAATTTAACTGCCTCTACACATGCTAACAAAATTATTCTAAAGGCATTTTGAATAGTTTATTTTTTTTTTTAAGATGTAAAAAAATATGTAGATCCATAAGTTTTCATTTTTAAATTATCGTACTTAAAACGAAAAGTAAGTAAGAATAAGTCCTAGTTTCCCTATCAGGATCAATTAGTAAATTATGTTTAAGACTAAAAACTGATAGCCTACTAAGTCGTTCGATTAGCTGAACAAATTCCAAAAGAGCGTTTTACAAAGCATCTTCTAGCTAAGTCACCATTCAGATTTGTCTATTTTACCTCTTTCCGTCCCTGAAAAGCAGGGATGTAAAGTAATACGAAATCTGTGACGAAAAATGCATGTTTACATTTGAATCTGTCTTTTGACGTACCCGTCAGTCTGTGGTTGTTAAGCACTGGCTTTGTAAAGAAATGACACTCTTGGTAGTTGCTTCTTTTATTAGCTGGTTGGACTAGGTAACATTGACCTGCGAACTCTTAAAATATTTATTTGTGGGGCTTCAAAAATTATATCTAGCCTATATGCAAAATGTATGCACACAATAAATTCAAAATCCTAAAACTTAAAACTTATGGACCTAAATGCTAAGAAATATCGATAGTCTACTGCATACTTTGTCTTTTGCTACTTAAATTTAAGATTTTTTCAAATTCTTCCTTTATACTGAATCATCAGTGAAACCTGGGATGAATTTCGGTTCATTTTCATAGATTGAGTCATTTGGAATTTATATTTCGGGCAAAATCGTCTTAAAATGAGGAAAGGAAACGAGTACAAATTCGAGTTGATTTGGGTTGTTCCGAACGTGCATATATTTTTATTATTATTATAGATTTTTTTTTATTCCACAAAATAGGTTAAAAAAAACGCTGTTACGGCGAAAAATGTTCACGAAACTTTATAGTCATCATCTTATACAAAAAAAGTTTCAGATGGTTCAACATTTACAAGTCGGTGACAGACTGACTGACAGACAAACAGCGTTTTGTTTCCATAAATGTACTGTCTTTGTTTTTAAGATCTGGAACACAAAGAAGTAATTTCATAATCTGTCAGTCAAATTCTCAACTGTCAGACTACAGTGTAATGTACAACCGATTTTGATTGTATTCTGACATTTAATGCAAAACTAAATGGGAGCTCATGTATTCATTATTTTTGTGGAGTATTTTAGACACATTGTTATTTGAATCACAGCTTGCAGAAAATGTAGTCCTAAAAAGGAAACAAGCACGACACTCTAACAATTGTGTCTTGGTTATAGACAACTATACAATCACTTTCTTGTTGTTTGGTAGGTTCGCTCAACCAAGCTAAAAACTCTCGATATTCGTAACTGTATTCTGACGTCAAATGATAGCTCACACACACCAGTTTAGATTTCAGCCGCTGGCTTTGACAGTACTGGGTTCGGCCATTTTGTAGATGCTTTACGTATCTACAATTTGTTGTTGTTAATGGAATGACAGACTGCAAAAAATATTTTGTTTAAATATTTCCAAAATTTAATGCTGAACTACCCTATTAACACTCAGAACGTTTTCAGAACCCAGTTACCTACTTTAATACTTAATTTAACTAGTAGACTACCGATATTTGAATTGGATTTGAAAAAAAAAAAAAAGAATAACTCCAGCTAAAACTAAATATTGAAAAAAAATCCAATTTTGGTTTGATTTCACTTTATTTTTTTTTTTTGGTTTTGCAAGCAAATTTTAAAATTTATTCGTTCATCAAAATTTTAAAATATTATGTTTATAAACAACATATATATTTCTTTTATATTTTTATATTAAATGCTTATAAAGGTTTTTTTTTTTTTGTTTTTGTCTATACATAAATATATTTCGTAAGCTGTTCACAAATTGATACTAAAATTAATATATAATATTATTTATTACTTTATTTTTTTAATTTCAATGAATGCAAACGAATTACATTAACAATATATAACTTTTTATATATATTTCTTTTAAATTTAAATTACCTCTGATTGTGGTAAAATGGTCTACAAAAAATTGCATTCATACATTATACAAAGCTCCCTAGATTATCATTCTTCATTTATTATTTTGTTTTTTTGATTAAAAATATTTAAAATTAACAATCTCCTAATGGGAAATACTGTTTAGATAATATACTGTAACTTTATGTGTTTTAATTAAATTAAAGCCGAACTTTTAAGCAAAAACTCATCCATTTACAGATAGTAGAAAACCTGCAATGCTATAGTAAATTTAATAAAATAAACGAAAAATAACAGAACACAAATTGAAAACGGTTAAACACCGAATCTATCAATTAGAATAAGTTTTGTTTTTTTTTTGTCACCTTCTCTAAAAGGTAAAAGTGAACGTGCTAAGGTGAGGATGCAAAATCCTCAAAATGATTTCCTAAAATTTCAAATAATAAAAAAAACAAAAGACTATTTAGTGGTCTATTTCACCAAAAAGAAGTTACAATTAAAAATTTGTAATCTGGGTTTTGGTTCACAGCGAAAGAAGGTAAGTTTGTTGATTTTTGTACAACTTTTTTCGAAAAACTCATGAAATTCCAATTTAAGTTGGCAAAATAGGCCACAGAATTATATGTCTAAACTATAATTTTTGCCATTTGGTTCTAATGAATTAAAACGAATTTAGTCTATTTTTGTTATCGTTGTAATGTTTATTTTACTATTGCTTTTTTTTAAATCTCGAATAAAATTTTAGAAACATAAACAAAAAAATATAAATGAAACAAAACAACAACAGGCTGGATTAAACGGCAGTGCTCTTATGGATGCATATCGAAGGGAATGATTTGTTTTTACTAATTGACACAACTCCACATACAAAAAAAGTAAAATATATGACATTTATAAAAATATACTACTCGGGAGAGTTTGTATTTATGATTCAAAATTTTTGAACATGAACTTGTGGATTAAGGAAAAATGCATGACCATGGATGAAGTTTAAAGCTCGATGGAAAAGTTGATCTATAGGGGCCGCTTCGATACCAATGCACAGCTGCGACAAGTTGAATAGGGTGACGTAGTAAAGTGAAACCTACAAATTGCTAAATAGGCATATGACATAAACAATCAGTTCAGTTTGAAGTCTGAATACCATCACAATCGATGTGTGGTAAAATCCAAGCTATTAACAGGCTAGAGCCAAAAACATTCATATAGGGTTTCCAATAAGGATTTTGACAGGTGATTGGGGCCATGTTGCTGAAGCTACATCTGTCAAATTGGCTGTCACTTATTTGACTTGTCCTGTCCAATAAACATGGAGCGTTCAAAAACTTGTACAAATAATCAAATAGTTTTATGAAAGTGGGTCTTCTGTTCGAGAAATATTTCGAGCGCTTCACCCATTTCTGAATGAATGGATTCCTCAATGAGCAAAATTTTAGAGTTTGCGACGATAACAATTCAAACAAGATCTACATTTTAAGGCACCCAGAAAAAGTCCCTTCTTTGAGAACGATATTGGCCAGGCTATCAGCGGCAAGTCACAGGTCTATGCCAATCAACCACAAACCACCACTGCCCTGAAAGCCACCATAATCAATCTGCCTGATCACATTGGCGTGGAAAGGACAAGGGTTTCCAAGTACATCGCGTTCACATTGGAAGAAGCAGACAAGAATTTTTGACAAATGGAACACTTGAATCGGGTTCTTTTTCTTCGATTACAAGCAACGATTACGTCTGATAATGAAGTGTACCATGGAGCCTGTTTAGATGACGACTCAAAACTTGGCTATGTCGGTAGTTTGTGGGTAAGAAGAGTGAGGGGTAAAGAGAGAATCATAAAGAAAATATAAAAATCGAGGAGAGTCGCATTCTACATCCGAAATTTTCCGTCCCTATTCCATTTTATCATAACTTGTTCGATCATTGAGGAGGGTAGTTCGCGCATAAAATGAGTACTTGGATGAGAGAACAAACAAAAAATACAGAAGTGTTTCAATTTACTCATTTCCTCCCCTAAACTTTATCAAAGTAGTGCAGGAGTGAGCACTATAGCATGTAGGCATGACATTACTCCTTACTACGTAGTCGAGAGTCATTGCCTAAACAGGCTCATGCTTACGCTTTGAAGTTTATTAAGAAATGAGAATAAATGTCAAAAATGGAATGAAATGGGAACAAAACGGTTTGCTTCACTCGAAAATCCAGTATGAAGATCGATTTTCGGTGCAAGCAACCCTTCTCATTTCCACTTATTGGTTGGAAATCGTTCCCTCTTATTCGAACAATTTAGTGTGCTTCCACCAATGTGAATGGGCGCAATGTCATTGGTCAAATTTAGCCTGATTTATGCGCCAGAGCTATAGAAAATTGGACGTTTGGGATGTATGCATTATTTCGTCCGACCAAACCAATAAACTAAACTTCAAGGTTAGAAAGGGATCAGAGAAAGACCCAGTTTCTGAACGGAAGAGACAAGGGAAAGTGGAAAAAGACCCGATTTGTCATTACCCACATTTTGAGATAGTGGCAGGGCCTTCTTGCATTGATAGATGACGATTAAGGGCCTTCTGCATGTCTGTAACTAACTATACACCTGATAGTTCACTCAATATTTAATCGTACCCATCTGCAGCCCCTTACTGTGAAGTTGTGTGTATTCTATGTTTTCTTTCTTATCAAATTCCCTTCGACATGAAATATTATTTTGAAATTTTTTTATTTATACAGCAGAAGCATATAAAGCATGTTATACTAAATTTGCTTAAAGAATTTTTACATAATTCTATGTTCTTCCTCTGTTGTGTGTGTTAGTACTAATTTTCACTTATCAATTCGATGTTTTTTTTTTTGGTTTAAATTTCCATAAATATTTTTTGATTGCAAAATCACCGGTTTTATGTACAAATTTGCTTTAAATTATTTGTGTTTTTGTGTAGAAATTTTATCTATAAAAAAAAACCAAAACAATTTTCGGAAAATTTAAACAACAAAATTTTGAACAAGAAATAGTACTCAATTTTAGCTACAGAAACTGAAACAATAAAACTTATTGCTTAATAACGAATTTTGTACAGCAAATTTTGAATGAGAAAGAGATTTGATTTGATTTTTCTTTTTAGAGTCGGAAACACACAATGAAGAGAAGAAGTATAAATAATGTGAAGAAAGAGAGTGAAAATAAAAAATAAATAAAATAAAAAGTAGAAGAAAGATTTGAAGTTATGATTTTGTATATATTTGTTTGTTGTTGTGTGTTCTTTCTCTCTAGTTATCTATGAATTATGATTTTTTTTTTTTAATTTTATACTCTGATGCTTTGATTATCGTGATGTTTTGTAGAAGTTGTTGTTGTTTTTTTTGTAGATGAATCTATTGATTTTTTGATTTTTGTTTCTAACACTTACCGTATCCCTCGCCTTGGAGGAAAAGCCGGAAAGCTTCAGATACCTTTGCTGGTTGCTCTTCTAGAACCATTGCACAGTCGGAGATCTAAACCAAAAATGAGAAGATAAATAAATATTTATCATATTGAGAGTGGTACAAACCACTTCGAGTACAAACCTTCATCCAAGTTGAGGTGGCAGGGTCCAAACGTGTATTCAGGGTGATGGTATCCTCAACATGTGGCGACAAAGCTCCGGTAATATTCATAACTGTCATTTTAAGTGTTGTAATTGTTGTCTGTTGTCCCGGAGTGGGTGGTGGTGATCGTGTAATGTTCAAGTCATTCCGATGGATGTACGAATTAATGAACATTGCCAAATTGGTTGGATTGACACTATTCTCAAAGTGATGCTTGTACATTTGGACAAGATCGTGATTACGCTCTTCGGGATTGCGACCGAAATGATGCCACATTAGGTAGTCAACGACACCTTGGGTCATACCTTTCGTGCGCAAGAAACGAGCATTGAAGCTTTGGTAGCCCCATTCAATCCAACCGGAGGTAGTGGACACACAATTGATTAGGCAGAGACCAGCTACTTTCTGTGGATTTTGTAAAGCGAAACGAGCCAATATATTGGCACCAGCACCAATGCCGAAACCAATAACAATTTTCAAGTTAAAGTGTGACATCACGAAGAGTAGTTGTGCTGCCAACTCGTCCATTGTTGGGTAGACATAGCTGTGGAGTGCAAAAAAAGATAAATGAAGTTTAAAGAGCTGTTTTTTTTTTTAACTTTTAAGGGCTAAATGTGCCTGAGTCGTTAAGAGCCTAAAGAAAAGTTTGTGGAATCTAACTCAGAGGAACAACGCAGTAAAGAGAACTAAAGTGGCATCTAACGGACTTGGAGTACGCTATTGACGGCAATGAGCCAACGACCGAATTAAACGGAGAAGCTTGTGCATAGCCTTACTCCTCAAGCGGCCCGCACAAGGATGTGAGAAAGCAATATATGAAGAGTTTGGTTGGGAAAAGAAGTTTACATTTTGTGCATTGTTTTAAGGTGCTTTCATAGCTCAGCGACCGGGGAATGCGCCATCTGCGAACAATCCATTTTTAGCACATTTGGAGATACACATCTTACAATTTTACTATTCCCAACGAGGTCAGCTTAATTTATCTATCGATTTATTTAAGAAAAGTTAAATTGTAATTTGTTTCTCCGAATCAGCTTTTCGTGCTTTTTGCGAACTGTCAAATTGTTTTCACGTTCCACAGACGTGAAACGCAATCCACATTCTGCCGGTCAAATCATTAGTGAGAGTTTAACTTCACAATTCACTGAGCTCTAAATGGCCAAATCATTAGTGAGAGTTTAACTTCACAATTCACTGAGCTCTAAATGGTTGAAGCACAGGCGAACTAAGTCGGGTCGTTTGACAGGTTTGCTCTCCCAAACTAGGAACTCCCGACTTTCATACATAATTGTATATATTCTAACGTTCCAGCAAATAGAAACTTACACACATAAGTTTAGATTTCAGAGTTTAACATGACAGCACTGGATGCGGCCATTTTAGAGCTAAGTCTTTAAGGCCAACCATAATTAAATTAACCGTGCGATAGCTAATGTCACAATTGCGATAAATGAAATGATAATGGTTGCGAACATTTGCCCGTTCGCATTCGCAGGTAAGTGAGCTGTGAATTGACTCAGCAAGCGAAATTCCAGATTCACAATACAGTGTGAGAGCAAGACTAGAGCGAGACAAGAAATTTTTCGAAAAGAACGCGTTGCGATAGAACGAGTCTCGCATCATTGACAGTGTCAAATTCATTTGCATTGACTGAAAGTTTGTTTGACAACTCGTGCCAAAAGATAGCAATAAAGATCGTCCCAGATTCACTGGACTCAGGGTCCATTATCATTAGCCTTAGAAAACAGTTGTTGTACTGTTGACTAATAGGAGCAATTAAGAGAGAATGAGTCCTTATTTTTTTTTTTTTCTGAAGCCTGTACATATTTTTATTCCCAATTCCTTTATCACAGCATTCCCAGTTTAAAAACTGAAAGGAATAATAGCCAACTCCATCTCGCAAGTGTAAACTAAATACAACTTCTGTTCCTGACCACACCCAAGCGTAAAATTTCTAACCAAAAAATCAATATTTAACTTACTCTTCTGGTAGGGTGGGTGCACCATCCTCTTGACCCGGTGCTGTAACATGGTATACACAGAAGTTGTTCAAAATCTCTCGCATATCTGGATAATTGAAAAATCCAGAGAAGCTCGTTGCATCTAAACGAAAAAAAAATAGGAAGAAGATTAGAATCTTTCAAATTAATACTACCACCATCTACTCACAGTTCAAACCCAAATCATGATACGTCAAAATAGCCGATTTCTTCGGATCACCTTGTATGGCCACATGGATGTCCCCCTTGTCTGTAGGCACAGTTTTCTGCTCGCAACTATCGACAATGGAACTACTGCGATTAAATTGCAATTGAACCGAACGCAATTCAATATCATCCATAGGATCAACTGGCATTGTACTATAAGATACATTCAAATTTTGTTTCCATTAGTAAACAAAGTAATAAGCCCTGCCATAGGGGAAGGACGGATAGACAAAAAAATAATTGAAATAAATATAGAACGCACAAGTTACTCCAGTGAAAATAATAATAATAAAAAAAACAACTATATAGATACACGCTCTTTGCTAAAGGGAATCATTTTTGTATCTCAAATGATTCGGTATCTTTCAGATGCTAACCACATTTGTTTGGTTTTCTCTTCTATAATTCCATTACAGAGTTGTGTTGATGTTTAGATATATACGAGTATAGTAGGTACAAAGTTCATGCTTAAATATCAAGTGCAGCTACGGTGGTAGTCTCAGTGGATATCTAAATAAAAGTACAAAAAATAAAACTGGGCGTAAACCGTCCTCCTGAGGTATTCCACCGCAAATAAGAAGTTTTTTGTTTGTTTTCTGTGTAAAGAGGGAAAAAAGTTTTCACACTATTTACACACATTTTTTTCTCTCTCTCTCCTCTTTTGCAACTGAAAAAACTTTGCAAGTGCCTGGAGTTTTGTTATTCTTTTTTTTCGATCCCTTAAATATAATTTAACCTCCCATCGCTTATATGAAAAAAAAAAAACAACTTAAAAAAGCATCCACAAACATTTAACAAAAAAAAAAAATAACCTCTCTTACCCAAGTAAACGTGCCTCCTCGGCAGTGTGTGCTGGTGCTGACGGCATCTTAGTGTTCAGTGTCTTACCAGTTTTGTCCCGATCTCTGAAATAAATACTATAAACATGCAAGCAAAGGATCTTTCCAAAAAAAGTAAAAAAATTCTTCTAAAACTATGTTTTTTCACTAAAAATTTGTTAATACATTATTTTTCTCTGTTTTATTACATTTTTTTCTTTTTGGATTAGTAGAAGTATTAAAGCAAAAGAATAAATAAAAAAATAAAACAAACAAAAAGCATAAGTCTGTGTTAGTGAAACAAAAAGGATGGATATTAAAGTAAAAACAATAAACTTAACAAAACAAAAAACACATAAACATAGGCGCCACAATATAGTACACAGAAAGGAAAGGACAGTCAGCAATTCTTCCTTTTTGTTGTCTTTTTGTTAAAATAAAAACATCGCAAGCGCGGTCATTACAGAATTTTATGTGTTAACCCTTGTGATGTGTGTGACTCGTCCTTGAAAAAAATAAAAGACGCTGCCTTGTTTAGGATGAGTGTTATGTTATGATGACGAAATCGTGCAAATGAGTAGTTTTTGTTTTGTGTTTTGTGTATTTCTTGTTAGCAGCAACAACAACAACTGGAGCAAAACAAATCAGCAGCCAACACAACAAAAATGCGATATTTTTCATCGTTTAGTTCAGACTCAAACCACAAAGCAGAAAAATAAACATTCCCGGACTTACGTTTTTCTCTCTGTCTCTCTGGTCACATGGGGGATGGTCATATCCTCTTCCTTAATGAGTATCTTTTATGACATCCCCTACGTTATGTGTTTAGTTACAAAATTTTTTCCGCGTCGTCATATTCAAATGGGATTTTAGGCAAACAAAAATAAAAATAAAAGAAAACTTTTTTCCTTCTTGTAACTGCGCGTTAAATTCGAAGAAAATGAGGTAAGGGATACCATGTTATATTGAATAAGCCGGCTGACTTTCCACCCTCCGCCCTCGGGAGACTTTAAGGTCAATTAGGAATACAAATTTTGCGAAGCCAGTAATTTACAACAGAACAGAGCAACAGAGGAGGAAGTACATTAAGATATGCGTATAAGCCGTTTCGAGAGTGAGATAACAACTTTATTGCTTAGTTATCGCTATACTTTGCCGAATGGGCAAAAAGGAAAAGTTTTTTATTGACTTTTCGAAAGGTAAAGCGGGTTTAATGAATAGCACAGTACAGTGCAAAGCTTTATTTTTTTTTTATTTTTTTTTTGTTCTCGCTTGTAATTCATTTCTGTCGTGAGACTTTAGAATCGATTTATTGTTTAAGGTCGGATGGTACCAACTGGGGTAAAACAAACTTGGTTTTTTATACAGAGGTGGATTAAAAGGATGCCTTTAAATTTATGGAGACAGATGTGGTATTAAGGTGGTTTAGGTTCTATGTGGGACCGAAAATATATGAAATGGGTACAAACAAAGCACCTGGATAAAACAACAAAAAGAGGTGTAAAACTTAGTCATATAAGATCTAGGATATTCGCCAAGATATAAAAAGAAAGTAAGCTAAACAACTTTGTTGAAAACCGATCGAGCTTGTATTGTCAATTTTCGTCTTTAATGTCCAAAAGGACTCTCATACCTCAGTCGGAAAGAGGAACACCAAAATTAAGTTTATAAATTTTGTAGATGTGCGTGACCAATTGATCACTTTTGCGTAATCTTATATTTAAGGACCCCTTTGTAATTTCGACTTAAAAAAGAATTAAAGGCATTTTATTCATTTGTTTATGTGGTAACAGAGCCAGATCATTCCATATATACTTCTTATTGCTATTCTGGTGGATAAAATAATAATAAAAGCACGTTTTATGCCATAAACAAAAGAGACACTTAAACTGATAAAAGTATTTACTTCTAAGAGACGTTATCTTTCTTTCTATTTAGGCGACAAAAAGAAAACAATGCAAATATTGTTTGATCTGAAAACTAGTTTCTTGATAACAATATTGTTAACACCACGCATCTACTCATAAATAAAGAGACGGATCTAGATATAACCGGGTGGGATGTACTTCTTTTACGATAAAATAAAGTACAGGCTACAGAATCAGTGAGATTTTTTTTTAATTGACCCATTGGTAACAAAATAACAACATTCCGGTTTAACTTAAATTGAATTGTTATTAATGTATTAACCTGACAGCTTTTCGCGCTTAAAAGTATTACACACACACACCATAGGATATCCTTAAACATATGTATATGTACGACAGAAGTCGTGTACAAAAAGTACTCATTTGGTTCAATATACCCGTCACTGCCATGCATTCATTCGTACTCGTTACTTTAAAAGTACCCAAACATGACGTGTATATTTACTTCAGGTAAGAAGAGAAGTAACTTCCCCAACATTTACTGACAGTTGCCGACCTTATCCATTCTCTTTTGCAATACCTAACGCACGTAACATTTGAAGAGATTCTTATTCGCCACAGATCTATGTGTATGTATTTGAATACTTGTTTTGATCATGGTTGCCTAGGTATTGTCGAGTATTAAGTACTCGTTACTTTTATCCGAAAATTTATGGAAAAATAACGAATAGTCAGTAGTCAAATCTATTCACTAGGAGCCAGATATCTTTGTGCCATCTCATTTTAATAAGTGAGTCAAAAGTCTCATTTTAATAAGTTCCGACGTTTAAGCGAAATCAAATAGGTGCGGACATTTTGCTTTTGTTGATCAAATGATAAACTGGGGCTGCATTTTACAAATAAAAACAAATATTGAAATAAAATAAATGTGGACGGTAATACTTTTTTGCCCTCCACTGTAATATACTGTACCCCCTACAGGGTGCCTATTATTACCAAAATCATTTTTTTTTTTTTTAATTGTCTGGTTCACACGATTTTTACTAGAAAACTGAGCAATAACCGATGTAAAACAAACCTAACCTCGGAACAAATATTAATCCTACAAATGACACCTTTGTAGAGATCCGACGAAGAATAACCCTAGCAAACCGCTGCTACTTCGGTTTGGCGAAACAACTGGGTTCAAAACTCCTAACTCGACGGACCAAATTAATGCTCTACAGAACGCTCATCTTACCAGTCCTGCTGTATGGAGCCGAGTGCTGGACGATAAGTAAGAAAGCTGAGCAAATATTGGGCACCTTCGAGCGTAAAATACTTCGTCGGATATTAGGTCCCTTATGCGAGGAGGGCGAATGGAGGAGAAGATACAACCGCGAACTCTATGAGCTGTACCAGGATGTGGATGTAGTCCAAAAAGCCAAGATACGCAGACTACATTGGCTCGGCCACATCGAGCGAATGGACAACAATGCTCCAGCCAAGAGGATCTTCGAATCCCAGCCCCCAGGTTCGAGACGGCGAAGAAGACCGAACCTCCGGTACAAAGACCACAACTGGAAGCAGCGTGCTCGGGACCGCAGAGGATGGAAGGCAGCGATGTCTCAGGCAGGGACTCTACAAGGGTCGGGAGCCCTTTAAGTAAGTAAGTAAGTAAGTGCATGCTCTTTACTATACGCTAAGAGCAAATCAATTTAAATTCCCAAATATTAATTTAAAAAGTTTTCTATTTTAATAGCAAACTATATTTTTTTCTCAGTGTAGAAACTATGAAATGTAATATTTTTTTAGTCATAAAACCCAAGATCAATAATTCTTTTTTGGATCCATATTCCATTAAATATCATAAAGATATACGGAATTTACACGTTGGCAAAATATTACGAAGTATTTTACAAATACGAGACATGTAAGTTATATAGAATATCTAAGTGACTTTTTGTAATAAAATGTGCTGTTCTATACTTCCTTTTACTTGCAATCCATGCAGTTGAATTGAAGGCATTCCATTTTTTAACTTACTTAACAAATATATTTTCACATTTCTGCTCTGGTTGGCTGCCATTTTTCTCCATTTTAAGGTTTTTTTTCTTAAGGAATTTATGAACAAATCGAATCAGACAATTAAAATAAAAACACTTGCTGTACACTGTCAATAGTGACGTGGATTGCTGGTTAGAAAGTATCGATCTAGTCGATAGTATCAGCATCACACGTTAATAGATACAGATGTTTTTATTCGATCTATCAACTGTGAGCATTACTGCGTTAAGAGATCGAATTAAAAACTGGTTCCACCCCTTTTTTCCTAATAGAAGTAAGGTATACTAACCCATACCCAATATTTGAAGTGATGTGTCTTCGTATAGACAAAAAACAATCCCTTTTTTCTGGTTTGACATCGGAATGAGAAATGAATTTTTCCTCTTTCTCTATATGTCAAACTCGATCTTTCGATTCGCATTCATGTGTGTGCAAAATTCCATCTCAAACCAAATAAAAATCAATGGCATCTGCATGTAATTTTCGAACCGAATCTAGATTTAATCTGCCGACAGTAATTACGGATAAAAATAAAGTTAATATGTTTGGTCAGAAATGATCAAATGACGTCTCATCAAACAAAATGATGTATTCTGCTCACTCGCAAATATGAGTAGTTTAAAAATTTGTATTATGTTTCGTTTTGCTTTCCCTTTCAACAAAAAAACTTAATTAACTCGGGGGAGAATACCTCAGCCGGCAACATAAAACTAGCACGCTGCATTGAATCGCTAACTATCGATAGACGAGATGAGAAATGCAAGTACCCAGCACTAGTTGTCATTAAGCCATGTGTCATTATTTATTGACATATTCAAATGAATGTACTAGAGTCTGCAAAGATGTGCAAAACTTCTGTATTCTATTGGAAATACTAATAGATTTTTGAAAGCAAAATAACAAATTAAACTCAAGCTGAGCTTAAATTTTAAATTTTGGATTTAATTTCGTATTATTACTTCGTTTCTCAATGGAAATTAATGTAAATCTATTTATACCTGCAGAATTTGTGACGCATAAAGTTTAGTAGTGGTTCAACAACTTGACTTAATGTTGAGGTATTACATGTTACTTTTAAAAGTCGATGTTTATTATGAATATTTAATTGCCGTGAACCAGCGAACTACTTGAAGTTTCGCATAGAATATTAACTACGATATACATAAACTGCTAAATATACAAAACAAGCTTGGTAAACAAAATTATGGAGAAGGCAAATGGAAATTTAAAGTGGGTGTGATTTAGTTTTGTAAATAGTTGTTACCAGACTGCTTTACTTTTTCGAAGATTTTTTTTTTTTTTATAAAATTACTGAAACATAACATAAATTTTGTTCTGGACTGGAAAATAGAGATAACTTTGAAATTCCTAATATACGGTATAATTTTCATGGGTGGTGTTTAAAATACCGAGATTTTTTTTTGTGGATTTTTACATTCGTTGTAATTCACAGTAATTTTGTCGTAGACGTGGTGGAATATATGCATATTTATAATTGAGAATGGGCCATGAACCTATAGACATTACTATACAGTGGGACACACCTTACGGCGCGAGGACAACTCCACTGCGAAATACGCCATGCAGTTGAATCCGCTCACTGTAGGAGGCATGGGACGACCTAGGTAAAATTGGCGCAGAACAGTCGAGGAGGAATCGAGCTCTTTAGGAATGAGTTGGAGAGAGCTCAAACGCGTTACAGAAGTACGAACAAGTTGGCGCGCAGGCGTTGTTGACGCCCTATGTCCCCCAAGAGGTTAAAGGACCTAAGTAAGTGGTGGAACATACTAAGTAGAAAAATTTATTAAGTATGGTTGGCAATTGAGCAGGCAACCTTCAATGACAGAATGCATATGAAAACTGCTGTCATAAAATTGTAATTATTGCCAGCACTTTTACGAACCGCGAAATAGGGTACTAAAAAGTCATTGAATGGAATTACATACGATTAATAGGAGTATATAGTTTTCTTTTGAATTAATTACATTCAAGGATTTTGTATGCAAAAGAATGTATATGAATATTGTGACGTTTCAGCCTGTCGCAATGATTTAATGTCGTGGATTGATTTTACCTTTCAATTTTTCGACCGCAGGGTTAACGATAAAAGGATTACAATTTTTGCTAAGCAGATTCAATGATTTTGATTCACTGGAATACATCGCATTTCGTCAGATTTCGAAATGTTAAGCAAGGTTTTTCCTCCTGCATCTTTTGTGTGATTTCAAAACCTACCTCGCATTTCTTAGTCATCATCTGAAATTACCATCAGAATACACTTTCGGAAAAGTACACTCAGTAAGTCGGCTGTCTTTTAATTTTATGCATTTTTTCTTACCGCAATTCTGATAAACCATCGAATGGCAATCTTTTCTTTCGACTAGACTCTGACTCATCCTATCTGTGGTTCAAAAAACCCGTTTAAGTCAGAGGAAAGGAACTGAACCAGTTCCATGCAACAGCCAGCGTCAGTGAAGGGCGATACCCAAACAATGCACTCCAATACACCTACTACCTACTCTGTCATACTCGGTTGCATATAAACGTTTTGTCAATATCTTTCACGCCAAGTAAACACACTGGTTAATTATAATTTTTCTTTTGCAATTAACAATAGAGCCAAGATGTATAAACAAAACAGTTGCCGTTTTTGTATTATGTATTTTTTTTCTTCAGTATGTATGTTGTACGTGCGCGCTCACTGATAATGGTTCTGTCCAGCTGAAACTAGTTCACGCTGGTCGGAGGCCGGTTCATCCGACAAACAACAAGCCAATACACCCGTCGTATCTACGTTGTTATTCCAGTCGATATGACGATATAGTTGGTGTTAGCTGCTATAAAGCTACAGTCACACAGTGGATGAGGAACTCACTCATCAAGAATTGTTGGATTAGTGCCAAAAAGATGATGATTCCGATTTATTATTTTTTTTTTCTTTTTTCCCAATGATTTACATGGCACAAGCGGTTGCGATTTTGTGCTCTGTGTTAGGGGGAAGAGTACAGTGTATTCCATTTCGGAACAACTTCCTGAGAGCGATTACAAATGCATGACACGTACCATTCCTCCTCCGGGGCCTGCCGTATGGGAACCAAGTGGGCAGCACAGAAATGACTGCCTTTAAAGCTAACATTTGCACACTGACGTAATCGAAACGGCACAAAAAAGGTGAAGGAACTTGTTATTTTTGTTCGGGATTCTGGTGGGATACAATGGGATGTAATTTTTTTTGATTTGTTATTATTGTAGGTATCTGGAACGTATGCATTTTGTACAGACTGACTGACTGTGTGTGTGGGAAGTGCAATGGGTGCTATTTTGGGTGACAAAATTACAATCTGCTTTTGGCGCGACTGCTGTTTGTAGTGGGCACAGACTGTCCGGAATGAATTCCTGTTTTGGGTGACGTTTAAATTTATAAGAGGTGCAATAAGATTTTATGAATACGTCCATAAGGTGTATCTGATTCAGCTAATCACAGTTATGATAAGATTACCTAGCATATTTGTAGATACTGACAGAATTTATGAAAACGTGACCAATATTGCGCAATTACATGTGCTTACCTACGAATTCCGAAAGATTAAAGTCTACTTGGCGATATACCTATTTCAAATGATGGTAACAGGTGATTTCAAAATATTTGAAGGACTAAAACTGGGGGGTAAATCTGGGTTGAAGATGAGGAACTTAAGACGAAAAAAATCTCCAGCGACGTACGATTTCTTATGCCGCATACAAACTTACGAATCTCAGCAGTTGCTCGCGGATTTGCATACTCGCAAGCAAGAACTTGTCATCCACATATAAGCATTTGCTTGGAACTTATCGCGTCGTAAGTCGTGTCTTTAGGAAAGCTTTAACTTATGTCGGAAAGAATGGACATGTGGACTGCTTGAAAGAAGAAAAGTTCGTTACTCAAACTAATCTCTGTAGATCATTAGAATCCTGATTAAACAGTACATTCACCCGATCACAACCAGGAAGTCAGAGAATTGTGCTTTGCTTTGGATAGGATATTCTTAGATGCAACTATCTTACCTGCAGTTTTATACAGTAGCCAAATCGCAAGAGAGGTCTTAGAAGGACTCTCAGTAATCGAACCTATTCGTCACCTGCTGGGTGACTGTTCTACCCTATCCGTCAGAAGAAAGAGTACTCTTGGCAGTCATTTCTGCTTGGAGCTGGAGGACTTAGGCAACAACGTTGAGCTGTTAGACCTCCTGAGATTCATATTACTATTTGGGTGGTTCTAACAGCGGGATTTCCTTCCTTCCAATGGACCCGACCTGTTGGTCCAATTGAGCAGTGACTTTCCCGTCACAAGGCACCCATTCAACTAACCTAACCTAGAAGGATTCCCATGAAAGTACTACAATCGGATGTCCTGTTCCACGATGTCTATTTTTCCCATAAGTTAGTTTTTCTTCAAAATTTATCCTGCGTAACGAAGCAGGACTCAACACTTTCTATGAGAGAAGGATGTGGACAACTTTTAAGATAAGAAATGTGCAGGTCTGTGGACATTGTTTACTGCGCCCAGGAATCAACTTAACATTCTCCATTAATAGTGTAATTGGGCCAGAAAGTAGCAGTCGATCTCTGTCACCTTACACTCTAGAGCTGGCCCACAGCGGCTTTTAGAATCGTCTACCTTCATCTTCAGCTCTCTACCCTCAATTACAAAGTCTGTTTTCATTCACAAGATACCTATTCATTTATTTACTCTGACATGCTAGTCATGTATTATTTAAAATTGTGCACTTCTGTGTCATTGTTTAAATGGTAATTTGATTACTTAAGTCAACTGAAATCCCCTCGTCGCAAGTCAAAACTACACTTGAAATGGGTGAATGCTTTCAGCCACCCCATATCCTCCAACTCAATGCCAAAACCGACAACCCTACTCCATGTGCGAAGGACAATGAAAAATGACTGCAAGAAATTATTGATTTTCGTTTCGTCATTTTCATTTCATTAAGCAAAACAGAAGCAGAGGAAAAATCTTTGCTTTGTTTCCGATTTCAAGCCCCAAAATTGATGATGATAAATTCCACCCACTTTACCTTGAAGTAGCAAGAAGAGGTCCTACCCGCCAACCCTCAGCCCCCTTCTTTTTTTCGCAACAGTATTGGTTGTGACAGCACTTTTCACCCTCGCCAATCGACATTAAAGGGATGTCTAGGATACCTGAGTATGTCGGTAGCTATGTATACACACCGGCGTATCCTTCCATAATTAAATAAATTAGTTTAATAATATATGGCGGTGTATACTTTTCTTCTTCGTCCCTCACTGTTGTGCCCCGCTTCTGATTGAGCTTATATGGCAATGCTGTCGCCATAGTTATTGTTGTCGTCGTCCTAGTCGGCGGCGGCGATGAGACGTCATGGCGATTGAAAATAATCAATACTACCAAACGGTGGGATGAACATATTTGCCTCGAATCGAGCGAGCTGTGAGAAGGTGAACCACAGGATCTGCGGAAATCCTTTTACCGGGAAAATTTCCATCACATTAGAGGCGAAAGATACCTTCAGTTGTTGCGCAGTTTCTAAAACAGCACATAGAAAGTATCTTAACTTAAACGTTAGGTGTTCGATGATCTCATGACAAATCACTTAACATCCAATTAGCAGCTTCAACTAAGTGCGAAGTTGGGTAAATTATTGTGCAAAAAAAAAGAAAAAAACATGCCTTCCCCTTTCATAATGTATGAGCAAATTTATTTTAGTCCAAGTATCTATTGACTGGAAGGCAACCCTCCTTTGGGGTCGAATCGATTAGGCGTTGCTGGTGGATATACTGGTATCGACATGAGATCCATCATACCGGCTGGCTTTAATTATTACTTTCGCCTACAAAAAAAAGCAGGGCTCTTGGGGGAGTTGCTTTATAGGGCAGTAGATAGAGAACGATTAGGAACAAGTCGATGTCAATGTTTGTGTTGAACGATGGCCAAAAATAAAAGAGAACATGTTATGTGGTGGTTCCCTTGGAGCTCTTGGCTCGGTTGGGTTAATGCACTTCAAATGGCCCAAACATGGACATGAGTTGCGCGATGAGCCATTTTTTTTTTTCGGGGGTTATTTATGACAGTAAAAGCTGTAAAGTTTATTAGTACCCGCTCTGTTGCCAAGTTCGTTCTTTTTTTTTTTTTGTGTGAGAACTCCAAATGGGTTGCATGTTGTTAAATGGCTTTATGGTGGGAAGGGGCAGAGCTTGGAGAGTGCCATGACTTATTGGACTGTTTAAACTTTAATAATGGGAAACGAAAAATTCTTGGAGTCAGCTGCGGGTAATCATTTGTAAAGGCACCCGAACCCTCAACCTCTCTGTGAATCGAGCCGGAGTATGCCGGTATTGATGGCTTTGCATGAGAATTTTCTATTAAATGGGTTTTGAGAAATCGTTTGGTAGTAACTACACGTGCTAGGGGAAATGAGGCACATTAAGAAAAATCTTTTCATTTGTGGTATACTTTCTGGGAATATTCTTTTGATTTGTAAATACAGAAATAAATCTGAAACTTATGCAGCAGCAGCTGGTTTTGGACTAATTACAGCCTCTGGCAAGGCTGTCCTAGTAGAAAGGTTCACATCCACTCCATTGATGCAAGGTACCAAGCGATCCTTGAAATCAATGGAGCCCTTTCTCATGGCAGCCTTGGACTGTAACAAGCCGAGAGAGTAATTTCACACACATCTTTCTCGAGAAGTTCTTTGATGACCTAAAATGATCTAAAATTTCAAGATCAGGTGTTGTTCTATCAACTCGGCTTTTGTCTACGACGATTCGATGAGGGATTTTTTTTTAGAGGAGGTCGAGGGGGAATGTTTCGGGCATGTTCCGCTGTTGGTCGACTTTGACAGACTTAATTGGCAGATTGTGAAGCATCACCTAAGCTCAGTAAATGGGACGAGTTAGTAGAAACATGATGCCATGAGTCCTTACAATTACTACATCTTATACACAAAGTGCTGTATCATTCATCCACCTTGAAGACCAAAATAATAGCTTGAGTATCAAATAATGTAAAATTTGAACGTGAAAAGTACCAGAGTTATACCACTGGGGCTTAAAACTGTTCTCTAAGTAACTCGTTTGGTAAGGTGTGTAAGTGTCTGGTCTTTACTTACGAATTCCGAGGATAGTGCTGATCAAATGAACCTCTAGAATCTAACAGCCGTTCAAAGGAACCTACACCAGATCATTGAGATCACCAAGGTAAAGCAAGAGTATAAGAACTCTAAACCATAAGCAATCTATAGATAGACAAGGCATAGCTTTTAAAAGCTACACGTACGCTTTCATACACATATGTCAATAGACGTATGTACGAGTTTTTTAAGAAGCATCCTCATGACAGTAACACCCTTCGACGTGTGTCGACGTTTGTTATTACTGAAATCAATTATTTTATAAACATATGAAAAGGCTACAATCCGTTTGGAGCGGATCATATGATACCCTATCCTTTCTTCCACCAATATACTTCCATAAGCAACTTTTTTTTTAAATATTTTATAAAATTTCTCCAAAACACATATTTTCTCAATAAGTGGGCGTGGTAGTGGGCGGATTTTGTAAATTTTTCAACATATACTGTATTTTGCTCCTAAGAAGCGCTATTATTTCGATAAAACCTTCAAAAAACATTTTTTTGAGAAAAAACGCCCCTAAAAAGTGGGCGTGGCCATACACAATGTACTGAAGATATGTAGGGCAAGAGAATATCTATAATTATAATGATAATTTCATCAACCTAGCTCAAAATTTAAGCCCTAAAAACTGGTGACATACGGACGGACGGACATGGCTCAATCGACTCGGCTACTGATGCTGATATTCAATATTTCTCTATGTTACAAACTATGTGTCAAACTCAATATACCCTTAGGATAGGGTATAAAAACTAGAGTAACGGAAGGTAGCGCCATCTATTCATCACCAAGAAAATTGTTCTTGTGTTGACACCTTTAGCTATCGCCAGTATGCAGTGACATTTCAATCGAACATGATGGTAATAAAGAGCTAGTTCTATAAAATCTGCACTCTTGTGCAGTCTTAAAGTCTTGATTGACTTTAACAGTAACACGTTATTGTAACGAGTTTAATTTAATTCCTCTACAAGGATTAGTTTCACTATTGTGAACGAATGTGATAAAGTATTTTTTAAAACGAGTTCTTCTCGAAATACTGCACAAAAACCTCTTAGTTGTCATTTAACCATAAAACGTTAAAATCAAAGAAATTGCTAGTAAAAATTTACGACTTGAAAGTCATAATCAAACTTGTTCTGCCGGAAATAAACTTTTCTACTAAAATGTTTCCTACAAGAAAATAAAGCTACCATACACTACTTTCTTTCTATCATGAGAGTCCCCCAAAAATTTCGATAGCTTGAAATATTTTGCATAGTATTTGATGAGTTTTTACTTTATGTGTGAGCAGTTTCCAGGTTAAATAGAATACACAATCACGTTCGTCGATAATTTCAGTCGGCTCCGTTTAAGCATTAAGATTTACGAATGTATTTTTTTATTATTATTTCACAGTTTAAACATTACTGTATTCAACGTCGTTATCAGTTCATAATACTTCCCAGCGAAAGCTACTCTTTTGTGCTTGTGTTTAATGACACACAATCTACATTGCATGTTCTTTTGTCGTTACGGCCAAGCAATCACATATGCGTGCAATTGCATTTTAACAAAACGATGTTTATATCTTTCGGCAAGTGTTTTTTTTTTTTTCTCATTTTATAACAAACTTACATTTAAATTCAATGCAATCAGTCATGCTTAGGGGTATTTTATCGCCCTTCACCAAAAAATAATAGAAAATCCTTCAACCTCAAGTGAATGCGAGAAACCTCCAAATCGTCATATCGATAAAAGCAATCAGTTTAAAGGTTTTTTTTTTTTTATTTAAATTTATCGACAAAACTATTTGCTAAATTTTACACAAAAAAATATATAAAAAAAAAATAAAAAACTACAAAAATACAACATGAAAAAAGGAAAGATATGTAACTACAATGAGCAAGACAGCAAGCAATTTTTTTTTTATAGATTTTTGTTGTTTTGTTTTAAAAAAAAAAATACACCGTTACACCAACCCTCTGAACAGAATAATGAATTTACGAGATACTTTAACATATTTGCTTTTGTTTTTTTACTCAAAAATAAAACATAGAACGAGAATTATTGGTTTTATACATTTAAACAGAAGCTTACCTTGATCCGACAATCATTGGGCGTCCCTTGGAGGCTAACAAATCGTCTGTGTCACCGTTGCCATTACTACCAACTACTTGACCGATAGCCCGTTTGACAGATTCAAACACCGACTGGGGCCCGGTGGGTTCTGTTGTTTGATTGTAGATGGCGCTATTTGGGTTATCACCCAGCGATATATAACCGCCCTCAGCTTGTGGCATTTTTTTCTTCTCCGTTTTTAAGCTGTTTTTTTCTCAAATACTTATCTTATATTCCCTCTCAGTTTTTTTTTTCTAAGGACTGCCTCTGATGGTTGTGAGTGATGGTGTCCTTATATGTTTCTGTGGCCAGCCAACAAAAAAGCGTTGCGTGCGCGCGAGTTGCGTGAGCGATTTCAGCAAAGCAACAATCCAATTGCAAATAATTTTTTGTTTTTTTTTTTCATATCATTTTTATTACCAATTTTTTTTTTCGGTTCGTCAAAGAAAATAGGCAATTTTTTTTTATATACATTTTTATATATAAGTATTTGTTATCGAAGAAAATGGTATATATAGGGTGCGGTGTGGTTGCGGTGGGTGTTGCCAGTGTTTGGGAGTCGTATTGATTTTTTTTATTTTATTTTTGGTTAAAGTTTTCGAAATAAATTTTTGCGCGATAAAACCAAACACGGAAAAATAGAAAGAAAAAAAGAAGAAAAAAAAACATAGAAATATAAAAATAATTCAATAAATAAATTAAATTCGAACAAAATTGAAGGAAATGAAGGCAGCAAAGAGCAAAAAAAGAAAAAAAAAATCCGATAGATAGATCGATAGATAGATAGATTACCTGAGTGGAAAAAAAAGGCATAGAATTTATGAAGGACGTGATTGTGATGATGACGTGAGTTCTTTTTTGCACAAAAAAAAAAAAGGGTGACGTACTTTGATTTAGATTTAGTATCTTTATTATAGCACAGAGACAGGCACGAACTATGTATGTGGTCACGCTTGAAGAAGCCGGCATAAGACTACTTTCGATTGTCATTTTAAAAGAAAAAAAGAAAATAACACACAAAACAAACAAAGAAAAGTGAAAAAATAAATACATAATAAAAAAATAAAGCTTTTAAAGCAAGCAAATGACCAACAACGTCATTAGAAGCGCGTACGTGGTCTGCGATACAATTGCGATTTGTGCGAATCAAAAAAAAAAACAAAAAAAAAATCTTTACATTGTGTGCTGTTGTTATACTATTAGATGAGAGGTTAGTAATATAAATAGTATTTTAAGTATGATAGCCCAGTTTGTATTGTGTGTGATAAATGGAAGGCGCTAAGTTAAGGCTGTTTACGCGGGAGTTTTGACATTCATAATGGTGACGGGTAGTTTTATTGGAGACGCTAATTTGCTATAGTAGATGCTAATTAAAAGTTAATTTCAGTTTAGATTTTGACACCATCGAGCAGGTAAACAAGTATTAAAAATAGATTGAAAAAGAGCAAAAATAATACTTTTCATTATGCACAGAGTAAAACGAATAACATCGACGTCATTCAACTTTAATCACATGAAATCCTGTGGTGATTAATATACGATATTGTTGACAAAAATCTTATCTAAAGGAGGGTTTGGTAGAAAAACAAATCCATACTATCAGCGTGGGGAATATTTCACAATTTGAGTGCAACTTTGGTCAGGGTCAAAAAACAACACGACGGCATTTGCCCACGGGCTTTTTCTTCTCCTCTAGTGGGCAATAAATCTGCTTTTTGAATGTGGAGTAGAGCGTTGCGAGTAGTTCCTACCGCATTGCATATCAGAGCAAGAAGAATGACAGAATGGCAGCATGTCTTCACTGAACGCAGGCAGTTCATTGATACTCTCGCTCATAAATTGAACCATGATGGCAGTTGACCACATTGCAAACGCCAACGTCTCCGCTGAAGTCCCTGTCCTGGATGGCAGGATTCAAACCCATCAAATAGTGATATGATTCTGCGAAGGTCTATCAGCTCAACAGGACTTTTGCCTCTCAGTTCGGAGAAGAGGTGACTGATAAAAGTCCTAATTCTTCTGACGTACAGGGTATGTGACGACCAATGAAAGCACCCAGGCTGAACGAAAAATAAGTTCCAAAAGAAGCAACATTTAATACGGCGATAAGAACAACAATTCATCAAGATATTACTTAAATTTTTTTGCTTTATTAATACAAATCCAGCTACATTACGAAGTCACACATAACAGATTATAATCCCTTAAGCTGCAAACGTAGGGTAAAATGTATTCTATGATAGCGACTGTGGCAAGAAATTGATTGATCATGGTGCCATAAGTAGACTCTTTTGCAGTCTTGCAGTTCATCAAAAGAAAGCGACACAAATATTGGCAGTCTGTCCAGCATCTAGTTTAATCCCAGCTTAAGGCGGTGTTTTCTTTTGAAATTTACAGAGTCAGTGGAGTAGTTCCTTTTTGTATTTATTTCATTTATTCTTTCTGTATTAAACCTAGATTCTTTCAAACAGAAGCCCAATTCACTATTCACTGTCGGAACGCAATTAATCAATTTGGTCCTTCAAGAATCTGGCTCACATTTCAAGTCATCTCTTTCATCACAGAAAAGAGTATACTTTCATTCGTCCAGAAATCAATTACTAAAAGGCAAATGGAATGCTTATCCTTTTCTGGTTTTAGTCGCAAAGAACATCATTCATTTAAGGAACTCCATAAATAGATCACAATTCCAATATTTTTACGAGTAGGTATAATCCGCCAATAATTAGGAATGCTTTCTTATAAATAAAAGAAAAAGTCTTCGTTTGTATCTAATGGATGTAACTTTTGTAACAGTATTACGTAACTATAATGCTAACATTCTTTACAAAAGTGAATTGGTCGCACGTGGACTTTTCTTTCTGGGTCATAGGATTTCTGTCATTGTACCCAAGAAAACTAATTAATCACGTTGAATAGCAAACGTTAATATTCATCTAGGTTCATCCGCTCCAATGGATATAACAAAAGCAATAATTCTTTTCATTTAGATGCTAGTGTCTTCCTTTTATTTCACGGCGAAATAATTAAAACATTTGCGAGAAAAAATTGTACTGCAATTTGGAGTCCTTAATTCGAAAATATTGAGATTTAAGTCAGAATAAAACTGACCCAATTTCATAGTTATTGTTTGAGTGTATGGAAAATATGTATGTTGCGTAGTAAGGTAATACTTTTTCAAGAAATAAAATAGTATTGTTACGTCACGAACAACCATTCAAACAGATGACAGCTGTCAACATCTTCGCTTCGCTTTTGTGCTGTCATGCGAGTCACTAAGCGAGTTACCAAAACCTGCTCTTGTATGGATGTGGGAGGTGTCTCATTTAATCTTGTCAATGAGAAACGTCAAAATACAAATACGTTTTTGGGTGGTTTTTACCTTGAGTGGTCGTTGGAAAGGTGATCACTGTGTCTATAGATAGACAGGTAGCCAAGTCAATAAGACTCTTCTGTAATAAGGTAAAGGCTTGAGATATTTATAGATCCAATGCAATAACACTCAGCTGGGTATCATGGTATAAGTAAATCACGACTTTTAAATGAATTTCCTGATTCGCCCAACGATTTCTACAATTTGCTAACAATTTTGCCAACAATTTGACTATACATATTTTGTTCAATAAATCACCGAGTTGTCCTAAAATTGTTTTAAGAATAAATCATATTTATTTACCATTTTTATGAGCAATCATCATCTGTCCTTGCAAATTGCAAATATTGCCAAAGTTTAAAGCTTGTAAAGAGTTTAAAGAAAGAGTGGCAACCTTGTGGGACCCCAAATTTTCTCTTCCGTGCAGTAAACATTTAAAATTCAATCATATTTACTGTAAATTACTGTTTTTAATCGAAAAATTTTCAATGTATTAACACAGATTACACAAAATGACCACCCAACTCGTGAGCCAATAACGAACTTTACCCCTCGTAATCGGATTCTGTTTGTAAATAAAGAAAAAAAAATAATAAAACCGATTTTTAATGCATTTATAATTACATTGCATTTTTATACAATTTGCTTACTCAATTCAGAAAAAAAAAACAACCTCACAACGTCAAGTTGATTCAATTTATTTTCGTTCCACACTTGTGAAACCTTCTACGGCAACATGATCCTCCCACCACCAACAGCCAACAATTGCATTTGTGGTTACAATTTGTACAGAGAATACTGTATTACATGTCCTCTCCATATCTCGGCTAAGCTGCACACACACAATGCATGGCCAAACCTCGGTCAACCACATAAAATCGGATCCGGTTCATGTGGTTACAACCGGCAAGTGTGTGATAACACTCCAAAAGGATTTCTCCAGCCATAAAATGCCTAAAACTTTGACCAAGAATATATGTAAGAAGATATTAGCTTCCTGCAGGCATTCTGGGTCACATTTAAAACATTTTTCGGTGACACTGATATACATGGCGCACATTTTTAATAGTCCCGATACGTGTCATCCTTCCACCGATTATGCGGAGATATTTTCGGTCCTGTTGTAGTATGCCACCGTCATAGCATCGAAATCGGGTCACAATATTATGTCATACCAAGTAGCAACAGCCAACAGCACATCGAAGGACAACAAGAGGCCAAAAACATATATAAGAAATCTGCAACACAGTTTACTCGACCTGATTCTCAATCTACACATGTACAAGCGGTGGTGGGGGTGCACAACCAACCCCCTTCGCCCACTCTATACACTATACCCCTCTTTGCATATGAATTGCATTGCAGAACAGAAACCTTTCAACAAAATTACATTACACAGGCAAGTGTGGCTTTTGTGTCATCGTCATCGTCATCGGCATCATTGTCGTTGTGCCACTGTTAGTGTGTTGTACCTGGGCAAACATGACGCACTTACATGCGTTCATTTCAGACTTAACGTGGCCTAACGAGGGAGTAACAAATAAAGCTTGGTATATGCTTGGGGGTGCTAATTACCCCGGCACGCATTAGCATTTTATTCGCTCACTTGTCCAGTGGAAGTTTGTGTGTTTTTTTTTTTCTGTCTTTTTCCTCTAGTTTCCATAGCAATGCTTTGTTTGCCTCTTGGCGCTCGTGTTTGACACATTTTCTACTTCACAGATACACTCAGCACATACCACATACATGGTGCTAGTGTGTCGCGACGTGTAATCTTCCTCGGGTAGAACAGTCCATAATCGCTATGTCAGCAGGTTTAATTTAAATTTAAATTGCGACAACCCAGCACAGGTCATGAAAAGATAAAAAAAAAAAAAAAAGAACACACACATTCGGGGGGTACCTAGAGAATATTTGCTTGTGACTTTATTTGGATTTAATTAATTCGCTGGATGCAGTAGAAGTCGCATTGCAAAAGAGATCGCACATGCCTGCCTTCGAAAAGTATATTTTATATGCGCACACACATATGTGAGAATAAATAAACATAATATGCCAGAGGAAGAAAGGATTGCTGTTTAAAGATGCGGAAGCTGAAGGTTAAACAAATTCAAATTCTTGGAAGTTCATGTGTGCGGAAGTGGCAAACGACGTTGTTAAAGCCCTTCACCCTAGAAGTCATATACTTTGCCTTATGCAGATTGTCCGAATGCAGTAATTTTGAAACTTTTCATCCGAGTAACTGAGCTTAATTTTCGAGCTTTTCATGCAAAATAAATAGGAAAAAAGAAGCGGTACTCCAAGGCTTCCTTGTGGGAAGCCATTATTTAGATTTCGAACCGGCGATCGTATACAACGGACAATTTTTTGCTGATCAAACCCCACCAAGTTACACATCAGTGCTTAGCCATCACTAACAGGGTACAAGCTACTGGTACCTCCTTTGAGGAGAATGTAATTTGTAGCATGATAGCGCCCTAGATATTAAAAAGCCCACGCACTTTTTAGGACAATGAGCTGCCGACTCATTGAAAGAAGTGATTTTAAATTAAAATTCAACAAACAGCAATTTTATTATTTGTTTCTTAGCTATGAAAAGGTTGCTTTGTTGTTTTCCCGTAGGAGTTCGAAACATGCACACTATTGCCTGCTCCATTGCCAGCCAAGGGATGCCTTAAATTTAGATCCCTCTGTAAGGATGAGATCAATTCCTCGAGGAAAACACCGGAGGGCAATAAGGCGGTGAACATTCCAGTGAATTGCAATCAAGTGAAAACAATTTTTAAGAATTCCTTTCAATAGTTTGGACACGACCCACTCTCTCTTTCCTATCTTTTCTTTTGTCTTTCAATAAAAAAAAACTTACGTCTAAGTTGCTTAAAAAGAGAGCGCCAATTGCATCAAGATCGCATAAAGGATGATCATCTATTCAAACCTTGTAAGGACTAACAGGGTACAAGCTACTGGTACCTCCTTTGAGGAGAATGAGGCCAAGTTTCAAGGGTTGACCGACAAGATCGCAACAGGGTAATGTACGAATACGCATTCTGGCCACCAGGGACAACACCGAAAGTTGTCATTGTCATAGAAGCTGATTCCCAACAGTAGTTCCTATCCGAATTGAAGGCTATCGCAAGTACCTCCATAGTTTTGGGTACGACAGTTCGCCCTTTTGTGCAGAATACCTAGTAGAGGAGTAAGATGCGGAGTACGTCACGCTTCACTGTATACGCTTCACAATTGGAATAACGAATCTACGTAGACCGGAGCTCCTAATAGACCTTACGATGAAGTCAGAGAACTACTAGTTGAAGATCTGTTCCGTCATAACGTCCGTGCAGATTGAGTTGGGTAGATTGAAGGGCGGAGGTGGCAAATACAAACAATGGAGCACAGTGTTCCCCTGATTCCTCAGGCTGCTTACTCTACCAACATGGCTTCGTGTGATTTTGGCTATTCCACAGGTCTAATAAGTTCTTGAAAGCAAGCCGCAATAAGAACACAAAACCAATCAAGGAATGTAGTAACTACAGTTTTTACACTTAATTGTTTTGTTTGTTTTTCTAGGCACTTCCCATACTCTATCGCAAATGACAACAACTAAATAATGATGATCTCTGTCAATGTCGGTCAATTTATCGCTTGCATGCAATTGTCGATTGTATTTTCCTCATCGAAATGGAATTGCCATTTTGCGGCGTCAACTGGGCACGCAATTCGTTTCCCATAATCACAAATACTTTTTTTTTTTATATTTCACGCGAATTTCCTTTGAAAAAAATCGCTTACACTCTTTGTGTTTGTTGTTGAGCCTCTGTTCAATTAAACTCGTTAAGCTCCTCATTTAGAAAATTTCAAATTGGAACTAGAAAACAAAAAAGGAAAAATACAAAAAAAATTACAAAGATAAAGCAACGACACGAAAGGAAGCCGAGAAAATTCCACTTTAGAACGTCGCAATAATCTTCTCAAACGACGACGACTACACGCGGCATTGATGATATAGATACAGAGATACCTACCCCCATGGGGGTTGATATACCAAGCTATAATTTTCATCAAAAGTGTCTTTATCTTGAATGATATCATTGAAAGATACAACCACCAGGCCACCATACCAGCCAGCCAGCCAGCGTCCGCAACGAAAAGCTAGCTAGCGTTTGAAATTTCAGATGAAGTCATTCAAAATGAGGCAGAAACGCCCGAGAGAATGCCTGATTCAAAGGAAGTCTGTGCGCGATTCCGGCCGGCAATTATGATTTCACTGTGCGTGCCTTTGTTTTAAATTAAACGCAATTGGCTTTTTGTTTATTTTTATTTCTTCAAGAACATTGTGTGCCTTCATTAAAATTTGATAAATTCGACAGCATTTCCCTCTCTCTTCTATGAATTTTTAGATATCAAATACATCGCAAAGATAAGATAACACAACCACACTCAATCCCTAACTTTGATTTCAAAACACAAAATAGATACGCACTGAAAACCAGAAGCTGCTCAATGCTCCTTAGATTAAAAGTCAATTTCTTATTATTTGTGCAAAGCTTATCGCATCGTTCTTGGATAAATATTTAGACTGCAATCCCAACCCGCTTTCAGGGTGTTGTTTATACTTTTGAGTGTAAATTTAATGCAACGCAAAAAAATAAAAACAAAAAAAACATGAAGAACTCCACAAACGTTTCGAGAGGAGGAGGAGGGGTGCTCCTTAATTTATTATTCCATCCAACTGTGTTTATCGCTAAAAGAATGCTCATAAATAAAATTCTGAGTGTGGGATTAAATTGTACTGCGACAGTACAGTCACTTTGGCCACAGTTTAGATATAAAATAAAAATGCTAAGTCGGGCATAGAGTTTTATGAGTCGAACCCTCTGCTTGAATTGGTGAGGAATTTTGCAAAAGTCTAAACCCCCCTCAGAGCGGTTTATCTCCTTCTTGGGAATACATCGGTCTCTAGAGAAGATCAAATTTTTTTTTTTTTTTTTTCATTTTTTAAATGACCAGTATCTCATTTTATTATAGGAGTTTTTGTATCTATTTGAATGTTAAATTTTTTTGTACGCTTCTTGATGGGTGGTGGCCATTGCACATTCATTGATTGTCTGTTTATTATACCATCATGCGCGTTAGATGTCTTGAATTTCAATGAAATTTCAAGCGAAAATTTAGGCATGACATCACATAAAATATTTGATTACTTGTTAGTCAGAGTCGTCGAAGGATATGAACCCAGGGAAATTTCTTTTGTGGTCATTGTAATTTGTAGCATGTTGATATTAAAAAGCCCACGCACTTTTTAGGACAATGAGCTGCCGACTCTTTGAAAGAAGTGATTCTAAATTAAAATTCAACAAACAGTAATTTTATTATTGGTTTTTTAGCTATGAAAAGGTTGCTTTGCTATTTTCCCGTTGGACCTTGAAGCATGTACACATTAGGTAACAAGGCACACTATTGCCTGCAATTAAGGTCGCTCTGTAAGGATGAAATCATTACCTAGAGGAAACCACCGGAGGGTAATAAGGCGGTATAACATTCCTGTGAATTGCAATCAAATAAAAAAATATTCTACGAATTCCCTTCAATAGTTTGGACACGACCCACTCTCTGTTTCCTGTTTCCTATCTTTTCTTTTGTCTTTGAATCCAAAAAACATTGCTTAAAAAAAGAGCGCCAATTGCATCAAGATCGCATAAAGGATGACCAAGCCTTGTAAGGACCATTAAAAGATCGAATTCTTTAACGGTATTGCAGCGAATGGGGAATTTTGCTAAAATGGTTTAAAACTCAGGAGGAGTAGATGATCTTCGCTTGGAGTCTAAGCTAAGTCTAGATACATTGGACACAATTTATTTAAAGTTTTTCTTGGCATCTGAATGAAAGGCGAGGATAGATTGGGAATTAATTTGAGCTGGCAGCTCTTAGAGGTTATGCCAAAGAGAAGATTAGAGTTCTTTTGGAGTCAGTAAACTCCAAAAAGATAGAATTTATTTCTACCACTACCAGCAGTCGTTTCAGTGTCCCGCGTTAAATACTGTTTGAACTCCAAAATCAAACTTTGCCACCATTCCTTCAAGTTCCATTCTGTGAAAGTAAAATTCTGTTTACGGATACCACTTGTCGGTATTTCTACGAAATTTGTTTCCCATTTGTTGTCGATTGTGATTGGCACAATCCAGGCCAAAAGACTTGAAATTCTTGCCAATTGGTACTACACGACAATCAAACCCAGAAAATGTTGAGCTGTTCTATTTTTATAAGGACATTTCCAAATATGTACAGCAAATTGGTCAATTGTTGTAGATAATACCTAATAGGATGTCATTGCTGAATGGTATGCACTCAAACAGTTTGCCAGTAGTACTTCACATTTACAGACACTACAAGTTCGTTATCTAGGTCAGAATAAGCCAACAGAATTCTTTTGAATGAGACTATAAACGGCTTTATATTTGAGGAAATAAATTTACACAATTTATAAGCACGTTTTCGACAGAAACACACTTTGATTGCCTCTTTCATCAAATTCCTAGGATCGCTTAATTTGTTTAAAGGATTTCAAATTGCAAAATGTTTCCCCTCACCAAAAAACAACATCGAGTTACAGAGTACCTTCCACACCATCATCTGCATTCAAGAAGAGAGATATTTTCCAATTAACATTACATTTTCGAAGGAACAACTTTCTCGAATTAAAGTTAATTAGTTTCGTTCTTCGTGCCTTGATTGAGTTTTTGTTCCTCTTATGAACGACATTAACTGCTGGTAATGCGCTTTTCTTTTCTCAATTTTTTTTTTCTCTTTTTTTTTTTTTTGTTTTTTTAGGAAGGAATATCAACCCAAGTCCTTGTTCTGCCTCCGTGACTACGTGAGCAAAGTCATTACAGCGGAGCCTTAAATGGAATGCAAAAAAAACAAAAAACAACGATGATGATGAAGACATCTTCAACACGAAAGTTGAAGGCTGACAAGAAAATAAAGAACTAGCTTTTAAGTCTGCATGACGTCATGGTAGTTGATTTCATGCAACACTGCGACAACGAATGACGGGATGACGAGAATCACGTAGCCATTGGACAGGGTCACTATTGGATACGTTGCAGATGTAGTAATGATGTCCATAGATAGAAATGTGTAGCACTTCTTCTTCTATTTTTTTGTTTGAGACTAGCAGCTCTTTATCATTCGTTGACCTTAATTTTTAGTTTCCACTGTTTAATTAGAAATACGGTGAACTGTGTAAAGGGACTACAGACGTCCGTCCGTACTGTCTGCCATCGGAGTGTACGTATGCGGGAAAGATTAGATAACTGCGGTTTGAGTGTGGGAATCTGTGTGGATAAATTGTACGAGTGTTTTACTTAAATTGAAGCTCTGCATTCGGTGGCCTAATTAGAAGGAAGACAAGTGAGCAGAAATTGTATTTTAATGAAGTATTTTGTCCTCTGTAATTAGAAAGTTTTGCAGATGATACTCCCTTTTGTGTTTGCCAAAGTAATCTTGAATGAGAGATTTTTTTTTTTTGGTTAGTATGCCAAAGTGTTTCAAAACATTTATCCTTGCCAAAGAAGGCATTAAGAGTAAACTGGTTTTGGGCTATTTCGTGGGTGGGCTCCACGAGCACCAGCTGCTGTTCTTAAATTTTGAGGCCAATTAGTCATGGTGTTGGGCAGATTTTGGCAGCCACATACACATAAAAAGCGTTGCTCTGAAGAGTAGCCTCTCTACTATAACATCTCTTCACTTTGCTTTAATACTGTCGCAAAACTATGTCTTTGTTTCCGGTGTTACTGACTGAATGGAATTTAATGATGCATAACTCGATCATTAAATAATGGATTGCTTTGTGGAATCTGTGGTGATGAAGGATCTCATGAAGACAGTACCCACTTCCGATTCCACTGTTCGGATCTGCAACTCTCTAGAAGTAAATACCTGAGAAACTATTTCTTATAGGATCTCGAGGAGCTTTTCCGGCGTTTCGATAGTAAGGGTGTCGTACCTACATCATAAAAGTATCAGGGTGGTAAGTAAGTAAGTAAATAAGTAGACTAATTCTTCCTTCTTATTTTTACAACTGTACGGCTATCTATACACCAATCGCACAAGATTTTATGCGATTAGTAAGAAAGTGTTACGAATTCAGTGCGAGTTTAATGTAATAGAAATGGAGTGCTTATATTCGTTAAGAATATGCGACGAAAGATACAAAATAAGCATTTGTTATATTAGGACTAAAATAGCATTCCGATTTCCCTCTGGACACCACGCGACAGACCTAGGTCTGGTTAGTCACGACACATTTGCATTTATCACACTTAAGCATGCAAGACTCGCTTGTAGCAATTACTCGTCAATTTAAGCACAAAAACAATAATTTTAGATAATTTAAATTGGGTTTTCACTGTTTTGCTGAGCTTTAAGTTTATTTGAATTGTATTCAATGTTGACACAGGCGGTTTTGCAACTCGATTGCATAGATGCTTCAATCGAGGATTATATTTTTTGCGCAAGGGATGTAACTATCTGAAGAAGGGTCTGGAGCCCTGGGAATAAACCCCTCTTTTATAATAAACAAGGACTGCAGCTTCTTTTTCAAACCGAGGTCATAGTCATCATACCGGCATCTGAAACTATACGCAGGAGCAACATCGTTGGAAGGAAGATTACTGTCTATATATGTAGACCACCAAGCAGTCATTAAGGCTCTGAACTCTGCTGTAATGAGGTCAAGTCTTGTGTGGGATTTGTTACAACCAACCAGCCAACCAACCAAACCTGCACTTGCTTGGCATTGCTTAATCATTTAATCATTTCTATGAGTTATGAGTGCATAAACTCAGTCGTAAGATTGAACTCTCTTGCTGAGTCTCAGGTCACACTGGGATCTCGAAATGAGATCACCGATGATCCTAGACAAGGATACTTCTCTGGACCTGAACCTACATTTTATTTCCCTATATCCTCAGTCCACGAACACAATTGTTTGCGGCATGCCAGTTGACTTAAGGAATCCACCCTGTACCTTGACGTCTGCAGGAAATCAGCGGCATTCTCGCTGTCACTCAGCAGAAAAACATTTCAGACACTTTTGCTAATCTAGCATGCTATGCTTAAGTGATACTATGATATTTATATACGTACAATCTGCAATACTTGCGGCAAAGCGGACCACACTGCACAGAACTTTTACTGTGAGTGTCCTCTCCGGAGACAAAAAAGTTAGAACCGACAACTTCGGTTCGTTTGACAGATTCGCTCCCCCAAGCTAAAATCCGCTAGATATTGTTATTGCATTCTGACAGTCAAGCAAAACCAAATGGGAGCTCACTAATTTCACACATACAATCACAAAATCCGGCGAATTTTTTTGACATCTATGGCCGCAGCCATTTTTTACATACAATTTGTTGTTGTTAATGGAATAACAACCGGGGAAAAATGTTTGCTCAAATGGAATGAAAGAGATAACCCGACAAAATAATAGTTAGATCTTGGTTACACGCTAATTCACATTTATTCATAAACATGGTAATTAGGCTCCTCCTATTTGCAGCACTAAGGCGGCAGGTGAATTTCGAGTTGACTGTCTAGAATAGTTTGTCTATGGTCCTGTCTTTGCTCGCATCAGGTGGCACATGTGATGAGCGCTGATACCATAAGCTCCACATTACTGAAGTGCTTGCACGGCATCCCAGTAAAGTTGTAAAAACAGGGTTTGGTTCCCTGATACGATACGATGCCATAATTTTATCCAATCCAACGTTTGTGTTATACTTCACAGTGATAACCACTAGCATAAGTTGGTTGCAGTCAATTAAGCATGCAATCGCTGTTTATGGAAGCTCAAAGTTCGAATATTTCTGGTTACTTTGACTGAATAATTTATTGTAATTCATCTCATGCTTGGAAAGATACTAACATTGAATTCTTTGAAAAGATATCTAAGCAAACATTTACAATTAAATCATCAATAAAACCTTACTGAATTTTGTACAAACAACTTCGCAGTTCCAAGAGTTCTACAATTAGCAATTCAGTCTGTAAAACCTACGAAGCAATGCCAAGAAAGTTCTTGTAACTACGTCATGCAGTCAGAAAGTTCAAAGACGAATTAATTTCTGATTCCGTATAAATTTCAGCAGTGTTCTTGTACTCTCGAACCGTACTGCATAATTCAATTCAAGAATTTCTGGAACTGCCAAGTAACACCGCAGCAATTTACATAACCTTATCAACTCAGCAGTAAAAACGTTCATTGATGGAACATGTAATCGCATGCACACTAATAATGCGCTGTCAGTCAAACAACAAAGCCTCTATTTTATTGGGTTTGCACGCTAAACCCTTCGGTCTAAAACACAATCGGCACAATAACCCGTTCTGATAATTACATATGATTAAAAAATAAACTCGACCACCTATCAATTAACAGAGTCAGTATTATTTTCCTCTTTTCCTGATTATTTTTTTCTCTCATTTACTGCGTGTAATCCGTTTTTTTTTTTTGTTCTAAATGTTAAGTAGCTACAAAAGCCATTGTTCGCGAGCGACCTAAAAACTAACAAAAAAAACCACCCCCACACCTGAGTTCTCGACAAGTGTGAGTGACGGGACAACATTTACATAGCGCACACAATTACACCCCCACCCACTCAACTCTAATAGTTCTTTGGCGGTTTTACAATGGACAAACAAAAGAGTGGTCACAACACCGCATCATCAAGGCTGCGCCGCCACTAAAAAACAGCAAAACCAAAACTAGCTGCCCCAAAACCCTTACGTAACACGAAGAGGGATGTTACTACATATACATACATATGTTTTGTGTTTTGTTCTAGTGTAGGTGCAAACGGAAACCCTCAACAAATCGATAAAATTGTGGTAGCGTTTCAACAGTGCTACTAAGTAACACTCCACAGAAGAAAAGAGAAAAAAACCGAAGAAGAAAACATTCATAGTTAGCAATAAGGAGAAAGAAATTATAGAAATTGGTTTGGCAAATACTCATGCAAACTCATAAGCATGTACTTGACGGTATGACCTTGCCTCAAGTAGTCACTCGTGAGAACGAAATGTGACACCGGAGGGACGAATAGACAAGTTCACTCCTTTCCTTTCCTTCTCGCAAAGCAAACACATACATACAAATCGATGGAAATTACATAAAGAGGGAGAAGATTAAATGTCTACCTCTTGGATGATGACTTTCATCATCATCATCATCATCATCATCATTGCCATTATCATAGACAAAAAAGGAAGTGAATTCCTCATACTCGACGTATGTACATCCACACATGAGAAAACTTAAAAAGGACTTTTGTTTCATATTGTCCCTCAGACACCATAGGGAATGAGAAGAGGAAAAACTTTCATCTTTTGTTGCTGTTTTTTTTTTCTTATTTCTTTTTGCACTTCAAAGGTGTATTGTTGGAATTCGTTAGAAAATTCAATTCACTTCTAATTAATGAAAGGATGTGACCAAGAATATAATTTATTTCAATTGAATGCGGCGCAGATACCATTTGTTTTAAAACGCAAAAGGATACGCCCTGTGCTCTAAATCCACTGCGGCTTTTGGATATTATATTTTTTGTCCTTTCTTCCCAAGGAAAAAAATTCATAGACCCAACCAATTTCATGTTAGTACTTGGGTCAATTTTACAACCGTGGTGACCTTTTTTTCGTTCTTACAAAACTTTTAGTGCTTCATTCAAATTTTCGAGTTGTTAAGTCGACTCATAAAACATGCCATGACCATCCTAATACAATAAAATCGAGAGAGAAAAAAATACCGTCATCATCCATTGAGCGCTGTGGTGTTAATTGGATTTTGTTAGACAAAAAGTAGGTTTCGCCACCTTTACAAGCGGAGGTTCCTTGAGTTCAATCGTAAATCTAGTAAAATTTTATTGCTGTTTTCTGTCGTGACAGGGTTTTTTGTTCTCCGATATTTACTTACTTTCAATCGATTGACGATTTTTGGTTTAAGGGCCCTAATTACCCACGTGTGCGGTTAGAAAAATTAGGATCGTAAATTCAACCCCAGCTTCAGAAGCACTAAAGTTGTGGGAAAGAGTCCCTAACCTATGGTTGAAGGTATACAGTTGAGGGCTTTTGATGAAATTGAAAATAAACAGCCTATTATGTGGAAGAAAAGAATTGAAGCCGCTCAAAATCTCCTGTTTGCCATTTTTTTACACTCAATAGCTTTTAGGATTACACCCTCCTACTGTGCAGATACATTTTCTTGGAGATCTGACTAGGGTTCATCTACTTTTGCTCGTATGTCGTAAATTCACACAAGCGAATCGAATTTTTTCTTGCTTTTCTTGTAACTTTCTTGACAATCGATACAGTGGGTTATAGAGCTTTAAAGATTGGATTAAATTCACGAAGTTAATAACCTTGTTGATGGCATCGTTCAAAGCTAATGAAAGCCTCACATAAAAGGCTTATCACAACCAGTGAGCAAATTGTATTTACTTGTTATTTAGAATTACCGTTATGCGTGCAAAACCACTCAGAATAGTCATATACAAACTTTTGTGAGGTTAAACTCTCTCAACTGTTTTGGTCGGGTGAATGTGAATTGCGTTCCACATCTGTGGAGTGTGAATAATATTTAACAGTTCGCAAGAAGCATTCGCCTATTCGCGAAAAAATCGTATTAAATTTGGACATAGTAAAATGTTCAACTGATTTTAAATGTGCTTGTGGTTCACCCATTCACCGGTTGCTGAGCTGTGAATGGACCTTAATAGGATAGATTTTTTATCAGATTTGGATTGTAGAGAGAACCTTTTTTCATGACAGTAATACCATGGATCCTCAAGTACAATAATCTGAATCTGAGTTTACACACAAATTTGTGGAATTATTTTTCACTTTTGATGAGAAAAAAAGAAAAGTGGACGCATTTTCCACCTAAAATTAAGTTAGTTCCCCTATTCACGTGAAGTTAGTCCAGCTGCTAGCTATGTTAAATCTTAAGAGACCGTTAAACTGATTCAACTTAAATATTCAAAGGACATCACAATTGAATTTTAATATTTCCTTAAAGGGAGAACAACCTATTTTTCACGTGGAATTATGTATCATCCTTTTGTGGCTGATGTATAATTGTTTTTATGACCACTCAATAGTATCGTAAATTGAAATGTAGTTAAATTAGATATGGATTGTAATTTATACTTCAAAGCAATAAACGCTACCCATTGTTGTAACCGTTAAATTAATAAGAAAATTGAAAGCTTTTTCAATAACAATCTGCTCAAAGTCTTATTAAAATTTTGACTAATAATTGAAAAAGAGCCGTTGTGTCTGTTAATTGGGTAACAAAATTAAACGGTCGACAATTGAAGGACTTGAATGAAGATTAGTTTTAATAGAAAATAAACACCAACGTACCTATAATTGTAAACAAATCTTTAAAATAGCACGTATTACGGTTATCACTGTTATTATGACAAAGCAATATATTGTCTGTGCTAGAACAACTTAAATTCGTAGAAATTGTGTCTATTACGTAGGCAAGAGTAAACTTGACTATATACAGTTGAATGTGGAATATCCCTCAGCTAACATTGAGTCAAAGAAAAATAACGGTTACTCATTTCTAGTATTGCATTCTCATGTTGCTTTCACTGAATAAGTAAATTTTATAACGAAAAATTAATTCGCTACTACGCCACTCCTATAAGAAACTAGAACCCATTTTCTAATATGTTTCCAAAATATTAGATACTGACTGTAGGAGATAAAGAATGGGCCTAAGTGAACAACTCACACAGATATGGTTAGTTGGAAACGGCCCAGATTAAGGATCGCTCTAAGTTCTGAGCTTGAGGCATTAAGCCAGATGTGATTTCGATTGCAAAACCCATCGTTCGCCAGTTTAGCGAAAGGCCTCGAAGAATCCGGCAACTTTCCAACTTAAAAAAGACCCAAGGGAAACTGCATCCGAATTTTGAAACCAATACACTAATGGCAGTAATGGGGACCATGTTCTGATGTCCTCGCAAAAGGGCAAATCTTCATAAAGCTAACTTTTGGTGGACAATTTAATGGTCGGTTGGTTGAAGTTCAGGTCTAGCTTTGACTATGGCAACACCTTAAAAGTATATGTACATAAGTATATAGCTTACACCTTCACGAATTCCTCATAGAAATTGATCGAGGTAAATACATACGTAGATGGTAAAACCTTCCCATAAAGCTGCAGCATCGAATACCTTTAATCGCTTACTAATCACTTATTCCCTCGCATCAATTTAAAAAGTATTTTCATATCATCATAGCGGTTTTTTTTTCTAACTCAGAAAACTAAAAAAAATCGATTTAAATAACAACAAATGCAAATAGTTTGTCAACAAGCCGAGCCCCCTTCGCCCAGTATCAGTCACATTTATCAACATCTTCTGTAACTGCATCGCAAGTTATATCGTAAGTTTTATTTGTATCAATTGCGATGCTGGCCGTTACTCGTACTGACTGCTTGACACCGGTTTTTCTAACTATCAACGTAGTTTCAGTTTTTTGTTGACACTGACACAGTTATACATTTATATTTACGATATGATTCAGAAGTCAAGTTCGAGAGAATGCGCGCATTCATACGAGTATTAGAATACAAACGAGTTTAACTTTCATTAACAGAAATATAAAGAATTTGTTTCGGAAGAGAATTAAATACTTATGTGGTTAGTCTTTTTTAAAAAGATATGTGGGTAGTGTTTTTTTTTGTTTTTATTGGACAGTAGGTAGAATATGGGTTCGATGACTAAAGGTAGGACTACATTTCTCTGAAAAAAATTGTGGCATACGATGACGAAACTTGTCATTCGAGTAAGTTTGTCCGCGGATTTTCATAAAAAAAAGAGAAGTTTTTCGAAATTTTACGAAATCTTGTACGATTGCACAGAAGAGAGTGCTCATAAAAGAATATTTTATAAAAACTGTCAAATACATATGTCAAATCAGTGTACAACCCGTTCGAGTACTTTACCATTCTTCGAAATTTGACAATCTACAAATTTGAGTATAAAAAGTGCGCGAACGGACCTAATATTCGTCAATTTTTGTTCAATTTCATTCGCTTACGAAAGAGCGATCCCAATTATCCCGATAGATTGTAAATAACTGAGCAATATTGACAATTGATGAGTACTAATGATAGTTGAAGCTGCCTCTTGTTTCGAATTATAAACACAGTTACGAATTTTATCAATTTTATTATAATTATTATATATCAGTTGGTGGTTTTTGGCTCAGACTGAATCTCGTCATCGATTACCTGGCAGTGTAGCACCAACTGGGTAAACTCACTGCGGTTCAGACGCACGACTCGAGAGAACTAGTTCAACATTGCTTCAGTTGACAGCTGCTAAGACCGCGCAATTGGGCATAAAGTGACAGTATTTGCAGAGAATTTTATTAACAACTTGAAACTCTTATTTGCAGACTGCGAATAGCCTGTAAACTACAGCGCTACAGAAGCATGATCAACGACATCCTGCAATGCCGCAAATTGATGAACATAACACGAGAGTAACATTCTGAAGTAATTTGCACTGGCTGCAGAATAGCTCAATGTGACCATTCCACACTTCGTTTTGAGGTTTTTTCTAAGTTTTGGGTCTATGAAAGTCACAGACTTTGGTCATCCTACGGTAGAGCATCCGATTAGAAGGAGCGACATTATCACAAGAAGTTTTCAGACAAATCACGCAACCCAGCTCAAATGTACATTAACATTAAAAAAAAGTTTGAATAAACAATAAAGAAACAGAACTAATTGTTTTCGTTTCTGAATGAAATTATCCCTGATATATTCATAGGCTCTTACTGCATTTATACATGAGTTGCGAGTTCAGCATTCGAACAATAAAAAGAGGTTAAACGTTAAACTCAAGGTATTTCACAGAAAAGATGCTAATTTGATAGGCAGCTGCCGTCATTCGGGAATAATGTCAAATGCCACTCGCTTGTTTTTCGTTTTTGAATCTTCGGTCGGTGGTGAATTGTTCATAAACCCAGATGAAATACAATTTTTGACCGCCATTCAGAAAGAACTGAAATATGCACAATCATTTAAAAAAAAGATCAAAAGCCTTAACTTTTGAATGCACTTTCTACTTAACTCTCCTTATTTAAACGTAATAGATTTTATTTTTGCAACAAATGCTCAATTATTTGTTCTAGTTTTCTAGGGTGTTTTTGCTATAAAATGAAATAGCGTCTCATGAACGAAACACGCCTCAAAATTTTTGCAAAACATTTACTATATTTTCAGGGCATTCTATCGCAATTTAACCATCACTTTCGTGTCGTCCTCGATTTGGTATCTTGCTAACAACCAAAGCAAAAGTCGTTTAAATTATGCGGTTCCAAATCTCTCGAAAAGCCTTCTTTCGAAACCATAAAAGAACGTCCTTCATATCGATTTCAAAGCAGGCATATACCTATACCTACACTCCCTTTCTGCCATAGTAACAGAACAGCACAAAATCTAAACTTTGTACTCGTACTCATACATTTTCATTTTTCGGCCCCTTGAACTCATTCTACCACTTTATTTGAGTGCCGTGCACTCGTGACTCGTGTGTTATAGTACCTTACCTACACCTCCTTCATTATTATCGACCTCAGCTGCCGTTTCCTTGAAATGTTACACTTAAAAATCGCTCATTAAAATTATTAAACCATAAACAATCGCGTTTTAGAAGAAAAAAAAAAAAAAAAAAACTAAGAAAATAAAATTAAACAAATGAACGCCATTCGAAGTGAAAGGATTCCCAGTTGATGTTCGCTCGTTTCTTTTTCTACCTCGCTCAGGGACTCATTTGCGAAATGAGGACACCAGCTCTCACACATTCGCAAAAAAATTGCATTGAGCTTGAGCCTTAAAAGGATAGGTGCAAGTGGGAGTTCAGGTATTACGTCAGAATACGACTAACCAACCACCCGCACATCTCCTCACAGACAGACAGTGAGTCTGACTATGAAACGTAGGTGACTCATTCAAATATTTACCCCCTTTTTTGTTCCTTAGGATCCATCCATATATGAAGAACAACAACAACAACAATAAAACGGAAACCAAGAACTTAACTCTTTTTTTATTCTTGCAAAACGGAAGTACAGAAGATAGACAGGAAGGGAAGGTAGACAAGACAGTTAGTAAAAAGACAACACATACAACACTTTTTTTAGTTTCAAGCAAACATACATATGATTATGGTACACTACATCATACTAGACGAAAACGAAAAGATAATTCAAAACTCCAACATAGTGCGATGAGGATTCCATAAGAAAAAATGATAAAAAAAAAAAGAAAACCAAAAAGAAATAGTACATGAAATGGGAGAGGAAATTGTACAACTTTTTTCATTGTTTTTTGGCTTTTGGGCCAAGGGGTGGAAAGGAAAATAGAAAGAAATAACTTAAGAGGAAGGGGAGAACTATAAGGAAAGAGTTAGATAATATATTCCTCCTTAGTCCATGGAAAAGCGGTTCGGTTACTCACCTGTTCTCAATGGGAGAAGGTTTCCAAAACTCTGTTAAGCTATGCTCTGTAGTGGGTGTCGGTCGGGTTGAGGGTTTTCCCTTTATCTGCGAAAAACTTGGCTATTTTCCGTGTTTTTTTTTTTTCTTTAAATTCGTTGTTGTTTCACGGAAAATCGATTATTTTCTTGAATTTTTTTTTCTCTAATAATAGAATTCGCACTGACAAGTTTGATTTTATTTCCTCAACTAATCACTAGAATTTGGAATACACTTATTTTTGTTGAAAAAGTAATTTTTTCTTTTAAATTTTCGGGGGTAAAAAATTAAAATTGAACAAAATTTACACACAAACGAACCGATATACAATTATTAAGTGACAGACCAAAGAGAGACGTCAAAAAGTATAGGAAATTTTCCATACAACTTCACCTTGCACGATACGAACTTCGAATGAGAATTGAGAATTGGATTTTGTGTGAAGCAAAGAAAAGAATAGTAATCGAACAGAAGAGGGAGAAAAAAATAACATGGGAATTTTGTATTCCAAATTGGAAAGGCGAGCGCATTTGATTTGGATTTTTGTTTTTGTTTTCCAAATGTCAAACGATGTGCATTCCAGTTGATGGGCTGGGAAATGGAATGCGCATGTGCGCGAAGGAAATTGGAATGAATGGGAAATGCAACTTGGAATGAGGGAGGGAGAAAGGAAGTTTGTTGAATGGGCATGTTGCATTGCATTGGTAACGAATTTTGAGAAAATAATAAACCATAGTTAAAAACCCCTGAAATGAAGATGAGAAATTCTTTTCAAATACTTTACTAGTTCTGATTCGATACATGCTTATGTTGTGAACTTGTATAAGAGTTGAGAAAAAATACAGAAAGCTTTTTGCCAGACATCAAATTGTCTTAGCAGGTGCGAAATTGCCTCAAAAGGAGCTAAAATTGCGAAAAAGTAATCGGATTCGAACGGGTTGAACAAAAAAAAAAATTGACAGTTGTCACAAACCAGCTCAACGGCATTCATTGCACTTAAATTCATAGGAATTTCTTGCTCTTTAGTGAACACTGTCTTCTGTGAAAAACTACGACAGTTTTTCGTAAAGAATAATTTTGCGGTTATTTTAGAATTTTTCGGGAAAAATAATTGAAAATAAGTAATATAGTTCATTCGAGACTTTTTAAAGATAAAACGTTTTAGAATTCTACCCAGTTGACCATCACTTAAGTTGTCGTACGAAACAGTTCTTTTGATATAGTTTAGGTCTTTTAGCTTTCATGAAGTAAGTAGTTGAGACTATACTTACTCTCTATTTAAATTTTACCTTTATGCCTACTGCGTCACGCGTCATCTTATCAACATGAAGGAATTAATAATTTAATATTTGTCTGAATATTAGCAGGGGGTTGTCATCATCAAAATTGGATCGCGCACTATGTACTTATATAAATAAGGGAGAACTTTGTGCGTCCAGAGTAATTTTATTTCTTACCAGAAGGAAAGACCTGCGATTTAACTTGAGATATTGAAAAAAAATATGTGACGCTTTAAAAGAGATTTTTTGCTAAACACAGTTCCTTATCCCTTTATATCTACTACCGCCCTTTAAACTGACACCAGTTGGAGGTCCGGTAAACACATTGCGAAATAATTCCATAGATTTCGGACTCTTATTTTGCGACAAAATAAAATGAATACAAGGCCAAAAGCTGACACTAAGAGTAAGGGACTAACTTCGTACTCCGCCAGTACTTTTCCCACGTCGATGTGGTTAACGAAGCCTATCAATTAAGCTTTGTGCAAAATGGATGGTGAGGGTACGACGTCATACGTCATAAGCAAAACATGAAATTATGTTTAAAGGTATGCACATTCACAGCTTAGCGACCAGCGAATGGGCGAAACGCGGACAAATCATTTTTAGCGCATTTAAAGGCAAACACTTACCAATTTTACTATTCCCAAAGAAGGAAGCTTAATTTATCTATCGTTTCATATTAAAAAAGTTAAATAGGAATTAATTTCTGGGAGGAAATCGCTAATTTTACCGTCAATAGACGAATACTTTTTGCTAACTGTCAAATTTTATTCACATTCCACTGATGTAGAACGCATTCCACATTCGCGCGACCAAACCATTCGCGAGAGTTTAACCTCATAAAAGTTATTTTTCTTTGGCAAAAGCCAATTGAAAATCGCCGATTGTACCGACTAGATAAAAGTTGCTGTGAATGAAACGTCAAAACTGGCGAATATTCGCTCGTTCGTGTTCGCAGTTCGCTGAGCTATAAATAGACCTTTTAGATATATGTACATACACACTTACCCTATAATTTACGTTTACTGTACTGCTTGTACTGTACCTAATATCATAATAAAACCGAATAAAGCAAGGTGACAACTCAGTAAACTTTCCTTTCTATTTCTAGCCCACCAAAGGCTGCAATCAGTATACCATTCGCTTGTTACCCATATTTCGAAAACGGTTTTTATCCAAGCTCAACCGAGGACAAATACCACATTCGAACCTTTGATTCATGCATTGCTTTTAGGCGCATTGTGGTAGAATTTCCATTTTCGAAATCTATTCGAGATTTTTTGTGCAATTAGCTTTCAGTGCGATGGAAGTAATGACGGATGTTCCTATGGTAGATTTTTACTGAGGTGAATTCAAAAAGATAATAAATTTAAATCGTGATTGATCTTACATTGTCTTTTAAGTCATAATAATATGAAATATCTTTTATTATAAAATCTACACCTAGTTGTGGGCTTTTTTTTTTATAGAATATTTAGTTTTAAAAATCTTGTGAGTGGCTTTTTGCTCGTGTATTAGGTGACAAATTAGCTATTTAGTTCATATTTACCATGATTTACACCATGATGCATAAAGTGCTATACTGAGGCAACTGCGATAGCGTCGCCCACAATTACGAGGAACATGGCGAACTGTTTGCTCCTGAGAAGCAATTTTTATGCCCAACAATGCATTAAGAGGGTTGAATCCTGATTTGTTATTATTACATATATGCTTTCGATCAATTGCATATAAATTTTGAACTATTGTGGTATAACCGAAACTCTAAAGGACTATGGGTGTATCGCCTATGAGACATTGGCACGTGGAAGAAGCTTTTTTTGTGATGACTAGCGATAATTGGCCTGTGGCGAACGATTTTACTGCTATCACTGGTGATGAATTGGCGGCTACTGTCTTAAAAACACGAATTCAAATGAGCTACACAGACTATAAGTCCACACAACGTTGGCAAGTAGTCATAAATTATAATTGCTACTTAAATTTTGCGGTTAATTGTTTTCTAAATCGAACAATAACAGTGTCATTTTATTAGATGTAAGCCTGCAAACTGAAATATCCTATCTATCCAAGTGATAGATTTATAATCGATTTTACACCTTCTGACTCTGAAAGTTGCATAAAATGTCTATTTCATAATGCCCAGCATCTATAATATAAATCAATTATTTCTCAAGAGGAAATTAAAAAACCCGCATGTAATTTATGGCATAGACATTCCAAAGTGACAGTCATCGACAATTGTATAACTTATAGATAGTACCTCTTTCACTGGAGTAAACACAATAGTCTTACATAGACTTACCACTTGATGACATTGTCTCCGCCATCAATTTCGTAGTCACCATATTCTGGAGTGAATGCTGCGTTTACGATTCCTGACAAATCCTTTTCGTCCACCAAGCCGCTGACTGTAGCTAGACGTTCTCCGTGGCCCCGATTCAAGACACCAATCATATCCGTGGATTTTGTCATTAGAACTAGAGTATGTACCGCACTTTAACTTAATAGAAGACGCAAATGCGACGTTTAATGTATCTCGCTGCGGAAACCGAGTCGTTATTTGTGGAGTTAAATCTACGCTCGCCGGGTTGGTTCAAGGTAATAAATTGTAAAATCTGACAAATTAATTGGATGCAAGTAAACAAAAATAGAAGAAAAACTACAGTCAGATGGATGGATTCAAGTAATACTTGCACTTTTTAACGATTGCGACGCGGAGAATTCACCTTTAGCACTGCCACTACCTCGCGCTAGTTTTGCGATGTGTGGACTGTTTTTTTCTTTTTTTAATTGTAATCAATTAAAGTAAATAAAATGCTTATTTCCCCCGGGAAGATGGGTAGGACACAATCGAAATCAGTATATTGATGCTCAATGGGGCGGAAAATTAAATGCGATCAAGGTCGCGCGCGCAAACACTTTATTGCCGTCCGATACAAATGGGTTGTGATGTCAACCTGATGCGACGGCTGCGGCTGATTGGAATATAATTAATACTAACAGAACGACACACCGGTTCAAATGTAGATACACACTATCTTGTCTGGTGGTGTTTCGCAAACTGCAACCCGTTTGACGATGTGATTTGATTATCAATACACATAATGCACTCATACAGTGGACTGGTGCGCCGGCGCAAAACTGCATGTGCATGCGATCAGCTGTAGAAGTGGATTTCTTACTCGACAGGCTGAGAGATAGTTTTCTTGGAAGCACTGTGGCAGCTTATGGTTCGTGAGTCTAGCTTGGGTTTTTCCCCAAACACGGGTGGAGTGGAGTATCTAGTGACATACTGTTGATGTTTTATTGTCGTAGATAGTAGCAATAGACATTCCGCCCACCAATGCAAATCACCATCTAGGTGGATAACTTTGTGAAGATAAATCAGCCACAGAGACTGATCAAAGTTCAGACACGACTAAATGAAAACAAAAGCTTGTGGTTATTGGAGAGCTTCCAAGAAATATTAACAAAAGACGTCAACAGTCAGACTGATAGATTATTAATTGTTGAAGTTTTAAAGAGAAAAATATTTATTTTATAAATAAATGTCGAGTGTTTATAATATTCGTAGATCGGCGCTTAAATAGAAGAAGGTGGTGCAAATGGATGTGGAATTTCTAACGATGCACCTGCTACACTTAGATCATTGTGATGCCAATCAGCGTCATACTGTCTGGGAAAATAGTTATAAGGGCCTTTATCTCAAACTCGCCAGACAATTTATGTGTCAGATAAAGAGTCGCAATCGACTAAATGAAGCCACTTAAATGCACCAGCGTATTCTCTATTGCTTATTTCTTCTTATAGCAGTCGAAATTAGTGTGTCCAAACGTAAGGTTCCCCGGAGGATTATCCATCTGTCTAAGTTGTGGACGAAAGTTAGAAGTCGTGTTGAATGAATGAGCTTCGTGTTCATTTCCCAGATTGATTTCCTGTTCATCTCACAACGGTCAAGACAATTGCTAGGCGATTATCAAAGTTGAATAAAGTTCAATCGACCGACGGTGGGGTGTTACAAACAATTCAAAGCACCACAGGCGGACTAGCCTGATCTGTTCGGATTGATCGCTTTCTTTAGGGATACCTAGGGGAAGGTATATACATATGTATATATGCATATAATGTGATTTTCATTCCCAAGCCAGGCAACAGACCTAGTGAGCCCCCTCGATTATAGATCCATCCATACTTCTGCACTTGAGCCAATATGTGTGCAAAAAGGCAAGTTCGCCGAAGTTCTTTTTCCTGGGTTAAAAGGTTCCATCACACACGTCATATTCCCAATCATTTTCTAATAAAGATGTCGTTTGGAAACGTCAACAAATATCGTAAACATTCAAGCCCCCTCTTTGCCAGTTTCCAAATTATATGACTTCATTTGCTGTCAATGCTTCACTTTCAATGCCTCTAACGAGTAATGACATTTCAATTGGCGAATTCTTTTACCTTAGAAGAGTAACCAGTTTATAGACTCGAAAAACGCATTTTACTCTTTTTTTTTTGGTCCCGTCTGTGTCACATGTGGATCAGATTAGCTTTCTCCATTCGGTGCACATGTTGGAAGCATGCCCAAAGCATCCAGTGTACTATGTGGACACATGGACACAGGCACGCATAATTAGATGCGAGTGCACGTTACACCTATGAGTGATTTTTTTTTTCTGTTTTCTGGCAGACAAGGTGGATTACCGGCTGCCAATTTAGGAGACGTCTCATAAATAAATGATTTACTGTATTACTACATCGATTTGTTTGTAAAATGAGAACAGCACTTTGTGTAGATTGTTAATCAACACACGTTGCTTACAAATTTATGTTTAAAACTAATAAATTTGATAAGTACTGAAGCAACAAGTTGTTTATTAGGACGAGAGACAAATAGAATAAGGCGCATGACAGATAAAGCTTTTGGGAGGAGCAAGGGTAATCATTTTTGTATGGTTTTTTTTCCATAAGGCGTGTCCTTTTATTGGAAACATGTTTAAAGGATTGTTGTGTCGTCAGTGAATTCAAATTGTAACCGAAATCTGGTATGTTGTCTGCAAACATTCTATTTACAGATTTCATTGCATACCTTTAGGGACACATGTTAGTGAAATCTAGTGTTGCCATACAATATTTATGGAATAAGCAAGTTGAAGGAAATGAAGGAATATCTTGTTCTTTTTATTTATTTTATTTCTACACATTAAAGCAATGCTGGAGCAATGCAACTAGCTTAATCAATAGATGTCTTGTTTTCTAGGAAACAGAATTATAACTAATTTTGCCACTAGAAGCAAATCTCAAGATTGTGTAACTTTATCTTAACTACTTGTATGAAATCTTAAGTTTAAATAGATAAAGAATTAAAATAGAGCGGTAAGCGAACATGGAAATATTTTTAGAATGTGTGATCAGCAAGATTATGGAAAGGGATCTGAGTAAAGTTATCGTCTGGCCCTAAAAGTGTTGAGTTGGCGTTAGCCCGAGCAAAATTCAACTGATGCTTTCCACTACCAAAACAAATATATCTAAATTCACACTTTTTCGACTAAACGTACAGTTACTCACCCTTTCGTCAAGAGCTAACTAGCTAGAGTAATCCCAATTTTGGATCTTAACTGAAACCTAAATATATCCAAACAGGTAAAGAAAGTATTTTGTTTCTATTGCTCTTTTGACTTGCTGAAAAGGAATAGATATATTTATTTTACTTAATATATGTACATTTATGGGCAATAACCTAAATAATTATTTTGCACTTTTAGAGTCTTTTTTTTTTTTAGTTTATAATTTGATCCTCGAATAGATTTGATATCTTTACCCAAAAACGATCGATCCAATTAGGAATATAACTTCACAAAAGTGTCCCCATGTGAATAATTTGCCTTTGAATAAAACTATTTACCTTTTATTTTGGAGAGTTGAGGTAGATGGCAACTCTTCGGAGGTCCCCACTTTCAAAATGTTGCAGCAACATTTCACCTGGCATCTCAACTCAAAATACCATTCCCACCACGCCAACGATGCTTAACAAACCAAATTCCCCCCATTTAGAAAAACAAAATAAAAAAAAAATCTTACACACAGCACAGCAACAAAATACACTTGAGTGAATGATAAAAGAAGCGTTACCGGTTGTTGTTTTCTGTTGTTGTAGGGGTAATTCCGAGAGGGTGGGGGAGCCCCCACGATATCTTCTTGTCTCTGTATTGCTGTTCTTTTTTTCTTCTATTTTTTCCTTTCCACTTTATTTTCCGATTGGGGGAAGGCAAAGCAACCGCAAGCCGATGGGCGATGGCGAGATATCCAGCCGAGAGCTAAACTCCAACATTCAGTTGTATTTCGAACGCGATGCGAAGTGGTTGTGATTGCTGCTGAAAACGGCATAAACGTAGCATGCAATAGAAAGAAACAAAAATAATCCAAAACAAAAAAAGAAATAAATTATTTTCACATATTTATAAAAAATTTTACACATTTTCAAAACAAAAAAAACATACTTAATTACTTTACAAAACGTAAGTTCAAAATTGTTTTCAAATTATGTTGTATAAATTAGACTTAAATTGCTTTGTCACGGTGCGGGGGTTGCTGTTGTCGCTAGTATTGTATTAGATATGCTTGCGCACGCAGATTGTTTGATCGCTGTAAAATTGTGAAGTGACATTAGTCGATCTTGGTGGTGGGAAAGAGTACACACGTCTCGAGAGGATCGCGTGAATGATTACGTGGAGCAAAGAAGTTGAAAGAATAAAAAGAGAAGGGTGTTCTTCTTCCTCACATCTCACCTGTTTACTTCTGAATTCTAATGATTAAAAATTTCGAAATTAACGCAAAGTAATTTCCCATGCTGTCACTGCAATGGAATTCGATTTTGACAGATAATCGGCGAAATTTCACCAGATAACTAATGAAACGTCATCGAATTGTGTACCTACAAGTTACATCTTTGTATGTTAATGAAACTCGAAGTGGGAGGAGATCGAAATAAGATGTCACAGTCGTGGCATGACAATAAAACTGAAAATTTTATCGTCACGATGACAGAAAACGCAGATTTATATTTGTTTACTGACACGGACTTAAACGGTAAAATAAACGTTAGCGTTAGTGTAACGCTAATTACCCACATATCGTGGTTGGAATAGTTTCCTGTGCACAGGCAGATCACCACCACACGATATGCGGGTCAAGAACCTTTCCAACACACAGTAGCACACACACCGCTTATACTGGGCCTGAGACGAAGTCTCTTCTTTTTTTATTTTTTACTTTTTACCTGTTGAGTGCCGTTACCATCGCGCGCTATGCCGAGTGTAAATTGGTTGGTGTATGCGTACGCAGGTTTGTCACTATACCAAATTGTGTCTGACGGAAGAAGTGTCTTGTATCCGGGTTTGCCATGGGCAAAAACTCAGGGGTTTCTATTTAGTTTTTATAAGGAAACGAAACGAAATTACTTTTCTTTTTCGTTTCGCCGCCTCCTACGGTGACTTTCATTTCAAGATGATGATCTTACCTCCTTTCGTAGAATGGTGACAGATCGATTAATTTCGAATTTCTTTTCATGTTCCAAAATTGTTGACAATTAGAGTCAAAAAGTGATCCAAATAAGGATGACATAATTTTGTTTTCCAATTTTTCTTTTGGACATTTTTGGCTCTTGTTTTATGCTTAAATGGAAGAGAATTTACATAAATTCGCAAAATTAGCGCGACTTGAATACTAAACACTAGATTTGTGCTGTCATTTTATATTCACCATACAACATTTTTATTGAAGTAAATTTGTTTGCTCGGTTATCTAATTTGGTGATTTAGGGTTAATAAATTGTTGCTCAGCTGATAAACCCTATAATTTTGAAGTATAAATAGACCACCAGTATGAGATAACGCACACACTAAGTCCACGTCAGAGTTTACACAATGATTTTGCCTTCAATAGTCCCCCTTAAAAATTAATCTTTTGAAGTGTTGTAAGTTTTGTTTACTTTATAGTGCATATGTATTTATACAGAAATATTAGTTGATGTTTTGTCTGTTCTTGTGAAAAAACCGGCATATAAAGTGGCGCTGATAATTTAGTTTTTTTTTGTGGTGAATAAAACGTTAGAACTTATTAGTTTCAAATAATTAATTTATTTATGATCACCAGAAATGCAATCAATAAGAAAACATGCAGAACTATTAGATTTATAATTTTTGAAAAATTGTATAAGTTTTCTCGAGCAGAATTCACCTTAATAATTTTTCCGCACATACAATTTTTATAAAATAAATCATTCGTTTTGCTCCCTCAATTTTTCAATCTCGGTCTTAAAGAATTAAAATTAAAATTTATTCTGTAAAAAGATCTAATCAACCAGACTCGATTTTAAGGGCAATGACACTCCCAATTTGACTGCCTAAATTAAACTAGTTTCCGTTAGTTGATTGACCCCACAAAACTTAGCAGTATGATCAAAGATATGTACATAATCGATTTTTGTATTATAAACATAAACTAGGCTGATTTTGATAGGTGATAATTACTCAGATAACCACCTCTCTTAAGTGAATAAAATCTTATAAAAGACAGAAAAATTGTCTTTCGCTTACAAGTTGTGTTTCTTACTCCTAGGTCATAAATGTGAGATATATGTACATACAGATAGTATGTCTGATCTCCGTACGTCATATAATCACACGACAGCTATTATTAAGACAATTAAAAGATTGTGTTTCTTAATTTGACCTATAGATTAAAGTAAACAAACGCTAGGTAGATAGATACACGTCAGTCAGTAAAAACAGAATGTGACTTGCATATACTTGATTTGAATCTATTTTAAAAAAAATTTCATTCTTATTTGTATAATATGGTCAGCTGGAGATACGAGTATTATGGGCAAACACAAAAAAGAAATTGTATTTAAAACTCAATAAAAAGATGAATGGCACAACTGACAGCTGTGTAAAGTTTCAGTATTACATCAGCGAACTTATGAACGCCTTACTCAGTAAACACTGTTCGTTTGTACGTCTATTTTAACAAGAATTAGCTTATAAGTTGATCTTGCATTAATACTTGTTATTTGTCAAATTGACATAATTATCAGAATTTCAATATATAAGCAGCAAGTTAATAAATATTTGATAAATATTTGTTAAATTAATGCCAGTTAAAGCAAATATTAAGAATAGTTGCGTGCATTGAATTATTTAGTGGTAAATAGAAGAAGAAGAAGAAGTACAGCTTGAGTTTGACAGCTACAGCTACATGTTTGCTATGTTTAAATCAAAGCCTTTTATTAGAACAGAACAGAAACTAACCTAGGCTCTGACTTATCTATGAATTATATTCAGCTAACTTTGCTCCAAAATTTTCAAGTCTTAACTGAATATATGTTGCCTTCTTTTTTAACAACAAAATCCTCTGGTTATTATTTCGACGCCATTGTTTCTTCAGGCTTGATTTGACGTTTTTAAGACCAAGTGGTGAAAAGAATCTGTCAGTGACTGTACTGTCAGTTTGATGTCAGTATTAGGTGTGTTTTTTTCGTATTCTATATAGGCTTAAAATATATTTTCCATATTAAATACACTAACAACTCAACCTATATAGAATAACGAAATCTGGATAATTATCGAGCCTTATTTCCTTAGCCGCAATAAAAACTGTGCTCCCAAATTGTTTTATTTCGATTGTGTCGAAAAATGATATAGAAAATGTCAAAAATGATTGAACAGACAGCAGTCATTCATAAAAAAAAAAAATTAAATTAGGAAAAAATGTGTTTTGAAGAGAAAATATAAGTAGAACCTAAGATACACCATTTATTTACGTTTTTATTGTCATTAGAAAACGAAAAACATGGGCAAAGGAGGAGGTGTTGGGATTACTGAAATCAAAATTATTAAATGTCAGTACAAAGTGCTTCCAAACTGCGATACTGAAATTCCTTAGCCCCGATAGGCGTTTTATTGGCTAATACTTTTTTAAGCCTATATAGAATACGAAAAAAACACGCCTATTATTAATTCTAAATAAGAAAAAAAGGCTTTACGTGCAGCGTAGAATAGCTGAGCTTTTGACCCTCTGTATATACATACATAATATTTATTTAATTATTTAAGACTACCAAGAAACATTTTTAGTAGTAAAATAGGTACTTCAAGCTAATAGTGAAAATGTAACTGACAAAAAATATTAATTGCATTTGTGCCAACTAAATAGTAGCAATGTCAAACGTTTGTCGTCAAAGAGACATTATGATGGTTACTTTGGCTTGTTTTATAAGACTTTTGGAGCATAATATCGTCTTAATTATAATACCAATCATTTCTGACAATTAGTGCAATGCTTTCTATTTTAAATCAATTACTAATCATCTCAACGTCTATAAATTAGTTGTTTTACTGGTATGTTGTGTGAATACCCCGATTGAAAATGACGTGTCTATTTTTCATTCCGTCACGTCTATGCTCCACATGAACAGAATTTCTTGTGGTATCATTTCTTTTGGGATGAATACCAAATAAATGACCAACCGGTTATATTTATTCAAAGATTGAACAGAAATTTACTCTCAAAGTATGTACCTACATAACCTGAATGGGATGGGATGATTAGCTTGATCATAGATTGGTATAAAATATGTAAAAGACAATTTATTTGGAATTTTGTATTCAAGTTGATCTGTGGGTAAATCATTTAAATAAATTTTTAAAGTGGTCAAGTTCAATGTCAGTTGGTGTCTCACGATGTCAAGATCTAGGTGCGGTGGTTAAAATTGTCAAAAAAATGTGGTCAATAAGATTACACAAATTTGTTCAAAAATGTCAGTTGATCATTTGGCCAAGACACAATTGTCCTGAGGCGATGTGCTCCATTCCATTACGTAGCGTTACGTGACGTTCTTTCGAAATGTCCATCTTGAAAGTACAAGTACAAGGAATCATGACAGCCTTCATTGAATTCCTTTGTTTTATCTTGAAATGTCAACCAACCGAATCATATACAAGCTTGTGGCTATGAAATCAGCTGACCGTAAAAAAGTATAGTCAAAAAGCAAGATCACATTCTTCTCCATTGAAGTTGTTAATGGTTGAAGTCAACGTACTGGACGACCGATGGTAACGAACAAACAAAGTGCACTTAGATGCATCACTATACCAAGGTTCTTATGATCGTAAGTTAATGATTATAAATCATATACAACGTCTGCTAGATAATTTTGTTGGGTACGTTATAGGGTACCGACTTGAACTACGTTAAAAAAATTGAAGGTTATATTTACTAGCTGCAAAGTGACGAGCTTGTTAACTAGTTTAATCACAATCCGTTCAATGTACAAATTATAAGTAGAAGGTAAGATATTTGCGACGAATTTCGAGATACCGAATTAGTCCTTCTTTCTGTCCGTCCGTCGTTCCTGTCACTTGTTTTAAGACCTTAAATTCTAAGCTATGTAGGTTTTATTTGTTTAAAATTTTGTATTGGAAATGGTGTTTCGAAGTTCTCTACAAAATTGTATTTAACAACTACACTAAGTAGCATCGTTCATCTTAAATATTAGAACATTCGACAAATGGTCCCTTGGCCAAGAGGTCAGGCTTTCTTTTCGCCTCTAAATATACCGTTAAGGTGGAAAAACCAATCAAATGGCCACCATTGGTGAAGGGTTTGGAATCCCTTGGGAATAATTAAAATTGTATGTTCCTTATGAATATAAACAAATATACATAACATAAGTATATTATAATTCCGACCAAATATACAAAACTTCACTGAAAAGTCCAGAATTACTTTAAATCTCTTGGGCATCTTCTCTCATACAATTATGTCTGCCTTGACACAAGTATCTTTCGTTTTTTATTGCAAATTTCCTCATTACAACAGACAATGTTGCACATATACATATATAAATGATGTTACGCATGATGTTATGTCAAAACTAAAAAAGATTTAATGGAAATGACCCGAGGCCACTAAAGCTGCAACCGATGCCGATGTACAAATTTCATTGAAAGTCAAATCCTGTCCAATTGAGAGATGCGCTCACACCTAAATTACAGAGTGTCGCAAAAACACGTTTCGATATCACTTAAGAAAATATACTCATCTCGGATCACGTAAGTCCTCTTTAAGTTTGCGAAAAATGCGACCCATAACGATCATGCGATCTCGCAATCGCAATACACCTCGTTACGTTTTGGATGTAGTGTACCTATCTTTTCAGGTACACTTACATATGTATATCCATTGCAGATGCAAACGTGCTTTGTATGGTTTTTGTTTTTGTGGTTAGGCTACTTTCCCTTCAGATGAATCCTGAATAGTGGACTCAGCACTAGTTTCACCTCCCGTTTAAGTGGCTTATGCAATTTACCAAAAAAATAAAAGGAAACCAGAAACACAATTCACCAAAAAACTTGATGGAGTTTCTCTTTGATTTGTCTCGGTGGGGATTAGAAAATTTCTTTTCGTACTTTTTAGGGAAATTTAGATTTTTTTTTTTGGCAAAAAGTTGACAAAACCAAAAACATCCGGGAAGTTGTGGGCGATATCAAATGTTATGGCAATTATGGTGTTTGAGTGAAAAGATATAAATTTCATTTCTATTGTCATCTTATTATTGCTGCATCTCTGTGTAAATTGGTTCCGCATTTGCGCCACTACACTTAGGTGAGGTGTAGATAGTGTTATTGGAAAAGTTGCGCAATGTACTTAAACGAAACATCGCATTGCATTGTGATTGTGTGCTTAATGATTTTCTTTTGCGATGATTTCAATGTGAAACGTGTTTCACATATTGTACACGACCTGGCCTACAGACAAAAAGTTTGTTTTTGGATCCCCTCACATGGGTGCTGTTGAATAGATTGGTGCATCGTTGCCAGTAACCCAGCTTGAGTAACCGTGGATACATACATATAATTATTAGGATGAATGTGGAAGCACTGACAAGTTTATGTTCGCTTTAGAAACTTTTTGCTCGATCACGATTTGTGTATACGATGTTTTTTTTTTTTTTTTTTAATATTTTTGAGGTTGAGGCATCCTATTGGCAATGACTGTGAACAATGAATAGCATGCCATGCCAGGCATTTCGAAATCATGCGATCTTCTAGCTCAATGGAATTTATGCGCTGGAAATCTACGAGATTTCTGGCGCATTGTGAGATACACATTTAGCTTTCTGACTTACTAGGCGAAGGTATGCTTGAACCCAATTTTTCTTGAGGCGAGCTTTATTTAAAACCAAGAACAAATTACTAGAAACTAAATTAGTTTTGTTGTAAGCGCCTCTTTAAAGAAAATTATGCAACAATTGATTCCACTAAACCTCTTCATCATATCTTGAAAACTTATGAGAATTCACTTTAAACAATTGTGATCGGGGCTTTTGAAATCAAAATTATGTCATGCGGTTTTGTGCCAAATTCAAATTTTAATGAAGATCTATTGCAAAATGTGTCACGGAACTTAATGGTTGGATTCCAACAATTGTAGAGGTTTGCGGTCTTATTTGAAGCTATGTGATGAAGTATCAGGTTGTGACATTATTTATGATAGCAAAATAGGACAAAGAGGTTTAGCATCTGACTTGTATACATTATCTAACCTAATGCTGTCATCAAGGCTCCAGTTGCGGTTTAAGTACGCGCTCGATTTCCTTTGTATTTACTTGTCTTCGGAAAACCTTTCAACGCCACTCATTAGGTAATCCTGCTACTGTCTGTCAGGCGTCTGGTTTACAAGTGTAGCGACAGTTAAACTACTTTTAGAACCTTAATCAACCATTTCCAAACTTGCTGATGAACTTTAGAACCACAAGGATTACTGGGAAATAGAAAATGATGAGTGTGTGTCTCTACATCCTCGACCAGGCATCCATTTGAGTGTCTTATATTGGAGTTTCTTCCTTTAAATGTGCTGAAATAGATCTGTTCACATTTCGCTCAGTCACTTATCTGTGAATGTACCTTTAAAGTAGTAAAACTTTCGGCTGAACGCTTAATATAACACATGTCTTAACTTATCAACAATACTTCCAGTTTCTTCAAATTTGTTCACTCCGTGGCGGACCCTTCGCTCAGTCGAATTACAGTGCTGCCAAAACAGAAAGTTCAAATTGTATCAAACTTTATAATTCTCTCAATTTTACCATTCAATATCTATTTTTAAATATCCACTTTTGTTTTTATATCTTTCTAGATAATGTTCAAAACAGTACTTATTGTAACGTGCCTTTTTGTGGCGGGTGCTCTCTGTGATGACCTCAAAATCGATGTCATCAGTGTGCCTGAGGTGTGCGACCAAAAGACAAGAAGTGGAGATATGCTAACAATGCACTACACTGGTACACTGACAGATGGCAAGAAATTCGATTCCAGGTAAGTTAAGCTGAGCAGTGATCATGTTTTGGGGTCCAAATTGCCACCCACCCCCAAAGCAAACGCATACGAGTATACACAACCCATGTAATGTTGTAAATTAGCGTCACGAGTTTTTCGCATCCATTCTTTTTGGGAAGGCCCAGTGCAACAGCACAGAATGCAGATTGGCCATCGTAAATTAGGCTCATATCGATAAGAGATCTCTTAACCAAAAATCATCACATTGAAGCCAAACAAAAGGGCTGAACTGGGTATCGGCCTTTGTGTATTTTACATTGGCAGTCGGGTTGGAAACTAATACATTTTCTTTCTTCCTCTCCCTCTCTGTGTTTTTGGATGCTGCAGCAACAGCCCCGGATTTAAATTGAAAAAAGAGAGAGAATTTTCCAATTTAAACAACGAGCTGTAGCGGCTCTGTCGGCTGATTTATTTTTCCCACGTGAATCCATGTAATTAAATTCAAACAAATTTGTACCTACACATACATTTGCTCCCTCTTTTTCGGTATCACCATTCACCATCCCTCCAGAAGCAATCCAAAATTTCCATATGTTATAATTAACTTAGGAAATCCGAGTTGAAAGACGATTATCATCGTGTGTCCTTAAACGAAGACACGGAACTAGTCTGAAAGTGTGTATTTTCCTTTCCACAAATGAAGTTGTTTACATAGAATTTCCCAAGGATTAAGTTTCACATTATTGCGGGGATTCTTATCCGTCTATGATGACACCTTTTGTCGTGTGTGGTTTCAGTTGTACTGATTAATAGCGGTAGCTTCTGCACCAACGTTATTTGAATTTCTATTTTTTTTTTTCTTCAGAGGAAGTGATAAGCGAGCTAGGGGATGGGGGTGATAAGAAACGACCACGTTCTGTACTTCAATTCGTTGGAGATAAGATGAAAAGTATCGGACAGCCATAGCTCTAAGCGTCATCCTCCAATTGACTAAGCAATTTGTAACTAAAAGAACATTTGACTGGGGGAAAATTAAATCATCATCCACCTGAATGGTTCGCAATGACATGTTGTCGGAAAGCCTGAGGGGAGGAAACGGGTTGTGGAAAACATTCCTGGACATATGTGTATGACGAAAGATAATTTTGAAGAAGAACTTCTATCGGAAATTGTTTTATAATGCATTTATACTTTGGAGTTACTTTGGGAGATGCTTTGACTTCAAAAAGCACGCGGATGAAGTTGCTTGCTGCATTCTTGCAGTAATTTACACAGAGGCGTATCGGAGGAAGTGTTAGAGTTTGAGGGCGCTCTTATTTTTTATCTTGATTGTGACTTAAAATCATCAATCTTATGTTCACTAGCGTAGATAATCATAAGAAAGAATTTTCGTTTGTGAAAGTTAAGAAAATTGGAGAAAATATCTTCGCATTTACTTAAGTTTGTTGGAAATCATTACGGTATAAACTGTGCACACTACCAGAACAGATAAAATCATTCGTCTTATACATATGTATGTATTATTCATATAGGAATATTGAGTAGGAAACTCACTTGAGGGCACGCAATAGAACGACTTTATGGTGATAATCTTATATTAAGCTCGACTTAGGAAAGTGGCTGTTTGTGTCTAGATAAGAGATCTTAAACTAGAGGGTCTGAAGAGCTATTATTAAAAAAGCGGAGCTAAGGCACCGATGTCATAAAAGAAATGAGGCCCAGATCAAGCGTAGACTTCGTATTATCTCGCTAATGCAGTTTGAATTAAATATGTCTAAAGATTTGGTATTTGCCACTATTGTCTTAAAGGAAATTAAGGATATTGAGAGTGGCATGATTTCGAAAACCGTGTTCTGATTAGAAATCTCCTCAGCCTTGAAGTTTCCTGGAATATGTCCATTTACATGCTAAGTGTTAGTTTTCAGGCGAATTGAGTGGTCATAGTGCATTCATTTTTTAAAAACTTAAGAGAAAACTTAATCTGCAAACATCCTGGGGAGTCATCCCAAACACACTTGTATACACAATATTAAACTGACGACCAGTGAAAGCTCTAGTCGAGAATGCAAAGTCCAGCCAATTCATTCCCTGAGATTAGTGAAAGTGGCTAGAGCTTTGAGAAAAGCTTACTCGCAGCATGACTGTTTACAACGTTCACACGTCATCAAGTGTGGACTTTGTCATAAGATAACATAAGTGTCCACTTGAAAAAAAAGATGGATGGAAAAATGCATTGGACACTGGACAAAGGATTACCACTTTGCATAAGTGATTAAGTACTTAAGTCCAGATCTTTGGTCAAGTAGCACATTACTATCAGATGGCTTCCAATTTGAATACAAAATTATGCGTGAATTAGCATCTATCAACACACTTTCACTAGGGAGCAATCATAACATAAAAGGCTCCCTATTATCTAACTCCACCCCTGTTCACATCATTATGTGACAGTTTAAGTGGCCCTTTCACAACTAAACCTCTCCTTTGCATACAGAAGTTGAACTACACAAAAATCCTCTCCTCCACCCTTCATGGACGATGTTAAACTCACAATGTGGCCATCGTTGGCATCGTCGTCGTCGTCGTGGTACTCCTCGCTTAATTGAGTAAAATCAAAAGCGAACGGGCGAATAAATTGTATCGTCGGTTGACCCGTTGCCTTCGGCGAATCCATTCTCACAAAGTTGTTCCTCTGCACAATTTGAATTCATTTCATATCTCCAGTCACCACTTAGTTACTCAAATGCATAGAACTTGCTGATGTTAAACACTGAGATGAAAAATTTAAAATGTTGATCTCACCCTCTCCGGTTCAACACATTCGCACCTTTGAGTGCTCGGATAAGGCTGCTGCCTCATTGTGGGTGCATCAAAGCTTGAAGGATTTTTCAGCTTCAAAAGGTTCCTCTTAGTGGTTGCATGGCATATGCCAGAGGGTACTATTTTCCGGAAATTAACAGAAAAGAGCATCTTTTTCACATCGTTGACGAGGGATAATCTACGAGGAGAATGTTTATCTCTTTTCGTTCGTCCTTTTTTTTTTTTTACTTTAAATGCAAAGTGTATAGCAGGTGCACAACAAGCAATTAAAGTATATTTCTCTCCTTTGAGACGTAATGCTTTAAGCAAATAGTACGTCGCGACTTGCCTTTATTTTCTCATCATTTCGCTGTTCCGACCAGATACTTTGCTTCCCCTCAGCTAAAATGACTAATCAAACACAAGGCAAGAAGAAAAGGATATTCAATTAGCCACGGGTTACTTGCAATGACAACAATAAAACCGTCATAACCGTAACCAACGGCTTGGAAATTAATTTGAATCGACGAAAGAAAATGGTCCACCTGTCAGAAGTAGTGCTGGCGGACTGGGGTGTTTTAGGACCCCATACCAAGACAATTGCATACGTGTCTGATTAATTATAAAGAGGATTATGTTATGCAACCATGTTTGCCATTCATTTTGGTCCAACTTCACCACCGTCGTCATTGTCGTCCCGACGAGGTCACATTAGACCAGAAGAAGCAGCAAATGGACAGAAGAAAAAAAAATGAACTAAACGTAACCATCCTCCATGAGCATGTCGCCACCGCCACTCGAGCAGAGAAAGTGAATTGCATTCCTGTTTGGGTCGTTTGCCAACCTCGGGCACGTATCCAAAGGCGGCATTTGGATGAATAAAATATCGGATACTCTTGGGGTGACTACTACTCGCTGCGCTGTTTTGAATGGAAAACTCGCCTCAATTTACTTCCTGTTGTATCATCTTTGCATTGTTTTTCTTTTGGCAGTGGAGGAGTAGGATGAATTTGTTGTCGCCGCGCTGTTTTGAATTATTTAACCCTCTCTCAAGGCGGGGGAGGCAAAAACACAGTGGCAAAACGAATTATAAAATATTTAGACAACTGTCCGGTTGAATTCACGTCACGTTTTCAACGGCTTTTGTCACTAGTTTTGCAACCTGTTTCATCAAAGCTGTCATTTAAACGGGTTCACGTGCCTTAGGTACGTACGAGTTGTGTTATTAATTTCGGTTTTTTTTTTTTTATTATTTTGGCCAATAGCCCGCGAAGGCCAATTACTTAATCAGAAGTTATGAGGTCCATAGTTCAGGCTCTTCCATCATTTTGACATGAAATAGGTGTCTTCTTCTCTTCTTTCAGCATGTCAGACTGTCAGCGGAAAGGTGAAATTTATATCTCCACCGGAGTCTGTACATTAATTTGTGTAACATTTTTTCACGGGTCCATAATTCTTGTCTTTACAAGGTAACATTACTTCAGTGGAGTCGTTGTTTTTTTTTGTGTCTTTAATAAATCACATGTGTATGCACCATAAGAAAGTCAAGTGCAGCCAATGCTCACCTACAAGAGCTGCAGAAAGTTTACTTGTCGTACTCCAAAAACCATGCGAGGGAAAGAGAAAAACAGTGAAAGTTACCAGATAACCATTTTTGGCTGAAAAAAAAAAGAAGAAGTTAGGTATGAATCATATAGTGTTGCCTTCGATGATCGATGATCATCAATGATCGAGTAGAAAGTTTTGTGGTGCACACACAAGTGAACTAATTTTTACTTTTTTTTTTTTGTTTATTATTGACTATTGAAGGTAGACATCAAGGACTGTGGGGGTATTGAAATTACTTTCACCCAATTCGATACGTCAACTTAATTAAGATTCTTTATTGTCATTGTCATCTTCTTGCTCTTGGTCGTCATGGTAGATGAGCTATATGGGGTTTTTTTGTTATTTGTTTATTATTTAGCCGCAGCTATAATAATTGTGGTTTAATTAACATACAATGGGAGAGCTCTTGTGTTATAACATAGAAAAAAGTGTTAGCACACTCTTTGTGGGGAGCCATTGAGGCTTGATGGAGTGGTAACAGAAGAAGAAGAAGAAGAAAAAAAGCCGGAAAGAGGCTTCGTATGGGGGGAGGTTTAAAATAAACAACATCCGTTTTAATGTTTTGTTTGGAGATTTTATGTGAGATTTGAAGATGTTTTCTCTTTCGCGAGGTTCTGCTGCAGTGGGCAGAGGTCTTATGGCGTAACAATGATGTCGGGAATGGCGTAATAAAAAGCTTTAGAGCTCTTTTGTTTTGCGATTGATAGAGATATTTGTTTGGTCTTTGAACATACCCCAAGCCAGACGGTTAGTGGTGTAGCGAAGAAAAAAATTTGCATTCTTCTTTACAGTGATTGTTTTAATTAACTGCGATCTTGGAGAGAAACTCTTGTGTGTTTAGAAAATAAACTATTAGCCGTCAGTACTTTGTACCTTACATCGAAACTTCCCAGGCTTAAGGTACGTACATAAGTACGTTCCAGTACTCCTGGAATAAGTGGGGATACTCCTTGTTAATTTGTAGCTCCATGAGAAATATGTTCACATGCGCTTTGCATGGGAAGTATGGGATGATGCAATTGACTAGATGTTCTTTTACGGCTAAAAGTATGATTCTTTTTCCAGCTGACGTTGAGTAAAAGTTCTATACTTTTAGGAACATTGGTTGTGAGACTCAAATAGTTATAGCTTTTCGTTAAAAGTTGAAGCTTCTACTTGACTAGGCTCATGGCACACACTTTTTGCCTAAATTAAAATTAATTTCCTTGGAGCTGCTCTTGTTTTTATCAGTTTTTGCATTTAAATACCCACTCTGAGCTGACTGTTTTTAATGTCAAAAGTCACACTTCGAATTCGAATCTGTCTAGCTGCCACCAAACTTCAAAAAGTTATTCGAAACCCCTTTAGTACCTTTCAGAACTTCAGCTCCTCAAAGACTGCTATTTTTCTACTGCTACAATAAAATCAAACGAGCGCAACTTTAACTGCAATTTCACATCCACATCTAACCTAAAACATAGGCAATAACTCTCTACATGCAATTTTCGTTTTTTTTTTTTCGAATTAACGGCCGTTTTACACCATCTTCACGGTCGCACATATGTTTTGAGTTCTATCTACTTGCTATACCATTTCATGGGATTTATCAAAAAGCGCATCGGGAATGGTAATATCATTCGCGTGTGTTCCACCCTGAACATCTTCCAAGAAGAGTATATTTTAAATAATTAATAAGCAGCGCAATAGGATACCATTGAGCGTCTGAGTGTCTACCCATGGTTTTTGGATGAATCGCGTAGACTGTAAAATTTTTTCTTCACAGCATCACGAATAAATGGCCCAGGAACGTGATGCTCTACCGTAACTATAAATTGTAGCAGGGAAGGAAATTTTGTTAGAAAGAGAAAAAAAAAACGCACTTCTATGATTAGAGAGGGGTGAACGTATCCTTTTCTTGAAAAGGCCTTGTAAGAACTTGGTCTTGAATTGAGATTTAGACTTTTTTTTTCCTGGGTAGAGCTCCTAAATTGCAGTAATGATAACTTACCCAGAGAGTTCATCATCCATCGAAGAACCTTATTTTTTTTTTTTTCGGCAAATCCCAAGGCACACTCGGACTGAAAGGCCAACAAACTCACCTAACCGCATCGTTTAAATTCGCATCCACCCACAACTCACATCCACTATGGGGATGAGTGAGTTGAAAAGTGCTAAAAATTGAGATTCATTGAGGATTCACATAAAAATCGCATCGATATGTTGTACATTATTCAATAGGGTTTACATGTGTGTACTACAGCGCAATGTGGGATATCTACAAGGTCTACCCCTACACACATTTGAATACATCTGATTTGGGAATGTCTTTATTCGGGTAGCAGTTGGGGGATAAATAAAAAATTCTACAAAAAACAGCATACAGAGTATCGAAAAGAAAACTTCATCAAATATTCAGTGGACTCATAAAAAAATGCAAACATCCGACAGTGGGTGGTGGGTGGTGGCGGCTACGGGTCAGTTTATATACCACCTGGCATCCCTGTTTTTGGCTGAGGTGATGGCAAACAGCAAACGACAAACGGCGAACGGCGATTTCATCCCCAATTGAATCCGTTTATGGGAATTTACCACACCCTGATAATGTGTGGAGTGATTTTTTGATTTCCTTCTGGCCCATTGTCAATCCCACGGGTGACAGTTGCTTCCTGAATCCTGAATGAATATGATTCTTGTGTAAATACAATGTTCACCTACCATGTAAAGGAAGGGTACGAGTATTGTGAATTTAATTTGTGTATTGTTTTCCTTTGATTGATAAATTATGGAAAATCTGTGACTTTTTCAATCAATACGATGTTGTTGGCAGTTTTTTTGTGGTGACAGGGACTATACCTATCTGTGGATAAATGCATTCATGCGTTCCAATGTTACGAAACTAGTGCCACTTTAGCAAAATCATGTCAATGGTTTTTTACTTCCATTGGACCTTTGGAATGACTATTCTCATCATCATCTTCATCATATATATTCTCTGTTTACACTGTCGTTTCCAACCTTAACCTATAATTGACTCCGGCAAGAATAATTAAGTTCGACCACTTTGTTTGGTTCAGAAAGAAACCTAAAAACTTAATCATGTCGCCCAAGCACTTGTTTTTCCTGTAGTAACTGACCAGGTCTTCGGTTCGTTACATGAACCATGTACAATGTCCAGAGAGAATCCCAATCATAGTCCTAATTTGGGATCTCCGTATCTTAATGATTTCACCTGATCTTTTATGGTTAACCTCTGGCCTTAAGACTCTAGTTATCCTATGCCCCTCTAGATCAGCCCATCTGTGTTTAGCCAAGTTATGTATGCAATTGGTAATACTTCTTTTGGCAATACACAGCGGTGCCCTGATGGTGTTGATGACGTTCCCTGATGGGCGTTCCGCAGCTTTTTAACATGTTTTTCAGTCCCTTAATCGCGGCTACGATTTGTATATGATTCTACCACCAACTGCCGCTTCTTCAGCTTGTTAAGCCACTGCACGTGTCGAAAGTAGTTTTAACACTTTTAATACCTTGCCACTGCTTATCATAATTCGTAACGTTTCAATATTTATTATATCATAGTAGAACATCTCTCACTTTTCAAATCAGTAACTGATGTCACCATTTATGATTCTGTAAGCAACTTATCGCTTGTACTACTATTTTTATTGAATTCTTATTTATTGGGCCGATATTATTGCATTAAGTGACAGTGTGCTGATTAGAGGGTAATAAATATTTGTGTGGGTGTCCTTGCATATTCTTTTTCTATAAATATGCTCATTTTCTAACTAAGTCTAAGTTGGTTTCCAGTAAACATCGATGAATGCTCAATACATATAGAATCACACAAGCGTGTGCCCAGTTATGCTCAATTGTGCCCAGTTGTGATCTACCTTAAAACCAATAAACCATTGTGGAAAATCAGATAAGTCAGAAACACACAACGCGTTTTAAAGGTAAAATATTTAGAAAGCTTAAATGGATCATGGTTGCCTGTGGTACTTGAAAAGCCTCTTTGATTGATTGCAAAACATATGCACTGCCCTCATCGTATTGGATAGATTTTATCGCGATGCGTTTACACTCTTCAACTTTACGAGATCAGTTAATATTAATTTGACATATCTTTGCAAATCGGCCATAAAACCTGCTCGTAATATTTTAAAAGACCTGTCACCTTAAAGTGGATCTCACAAAAGCCTCACATTAGCCAGGTGTAGCCATAAAAAAATACGGAACTCCATGACACTAGATATTCATGACGATGCATGCAATAAAAATTCATACAAATAACCAAATGTAAATCCCCGCCACCGGTAATCCACTCACAAAAAAAAAAAAACCATGTGAACATTCGAATACATGAAAGGTAACACACAGGACCTTTTTCTTCACAGGAGCATTTGCATGCGATTTCTTTCGCGGTCCCCCCATATTCTTTAGGGTGATTTCTGAGTTGATACCCCTCGAGAGCGAAATAAAATATTTAAACGCTTCTTTAGAAACAAACACCCACCACCTCCCTCTAAGACGTGGATAATAATAATAATAACGATACCATTGTTGAACAGCGACGCGAAGCGGGGCAAAGGATATTTCCTTAAAGTGTCACTGTCAAGGCGGGGGTTAAAGAAAAAATAGTAAATTTCTACCCAATGTGTTGTTGTTGTTCGTTGACAATTTGTCGTTATTTTTCAGTGAAAAACATTCTCTCTCTCTTTGGCAAGAAAAATGTTCTATTCCACGGATGAATTGTCAAGAGATTAACTAAAAAATGAACTTTCAAGGCTCGAGCGCGGCGCAACATGACATAAAACCAAGTTTTATCGAAAACTTTGCCTTTGGGAGGAATGTTTTGGCGACTACCGCGACGGCAGAGAGTGTGAGATGCAACAGCCAGGTCTATGCAAACAAGGAGACTCGTAGATAATAAGGACTTGTTTCCCGTGTGACTCCTGGGAAAAAAATATTGCAAACTTTTGTGAACAATTTAATGGTACAAAAAGTCGAGGATGTTTCGTTGCAATAAATAAATTGGACATGCTTCTATGACAAGGTACCCTTAAGGTGACCATTATACTTACTCATTAGGAATAACTGCCTGATGGTACTTGTTTCGACTCCAGGGGAATGGGAGTTGGTAATTAAATATTTAGTGGAAAGGAATAAAAAAAAAACAAAGGGAGTACACTCAATCAAAAGGGAGGTTGTTTTTTTCGCGAAGTGTGATAAATATTTAAAGAGTTTTACCCCCTTTTACATAATCATGCATGACAGCTAAAGGAATTGTGTTTTTCAATGTTTTTCTTTCGGTTTTTCTTTTCGCTCCTGCATGGTGTGCACTCATCCTTGACAAGTGTCTTACTTCCTTGTCACTAGATGTTGGTACACCATCCACCCATATGTGCGGTGTATTCTTCCATAAATAAAATTACAAAATGATGAATCGTGTGAAGAGATACGCGCTCGAAGTAGCTATCAAATTATATGACAAATGCGTTACTGTATCATTATTTACCACAAGATGGTGCGCCACTGCTTTCGCGCTCTTAATATAGCGGTAATGTGACGTTATTTACACATGTATAAGGATTTATTTATTCTTGTCGCATAAATTGAAGACAAAAATTTTATTGTTTCTTTTAGTCTGGACCGAGATCAACCCTTCACATTCCAATTGGGCGCTGGACAAGTGATAAAAGGATGGGACCAGGGATTGTTAGACATGTGTGTCGGTGAGTGGACAGCAATTAAAAGTTTCCACAACGGAGTACTTGTTAAGCGGCACTCTTTTATTCTTAATTGTGTATCTGTGCGTTTTTTTTTTTTTTTTTAGGTGAGAAACGTAAGCTGACCATTCCACCAGAGTTGGGTTATGGTGACCGTGGTGCTGGAAATGTTATTCCACCAAAGGCTGTCCTAGTATTCGATGTTGAACTGATAAACATTGGAAACACACCACCAACAACAAATGTTTTCAAGGAGATCGATGATAACAAGGACAATATGTTGAGCCGCGAAGAGGTAAACCTATATGTATGGGTCGCACTTTTAAAGTTGTCTTTTTTTTGTTCTCTGTTTGGTGTGTCATGCGGGATACCTTGGCATGTTCTCCTACGGTGATGGACACCTTCAATTTGATATTTTAGAGACAAAATTTAAATGAGATATGGTTTTGTAGACAAGTTTGGTAAAGAAGAGCGAAACATTTAATTAAGATATCTTAACACATACTAACTATCTAGTTGAATGCTGGTAACTGGTGCATTCCAATGAAAGCTACGTAGTAAAGTGCTAGAGTTGTGTTTCCAACGAACTAAATGCTACTCGAGGCAAAGTAATCAAAAGTAAATTTTCACTCGCAGCTCAGCAACCGACGAATGAGCGAACAGCGAACAATTCATATTTAGCACATCTAACTATTCTCAAGAATTTGTTAATTTTCCCGATAAAAAGCGAATGCCTCTTACGAACTGTCAAATTTTATTCACATTCCACAAATGTGGAATGTAATCTACATTTGCACGGCATTCGCGAGTGTTTAACCTCATAATCATTTTTTTTTTTTTTTTGATAAATGACAAGTAAGATTTGCAGATTTTTGCTATGAATGAAATGTCAAAATTTGCGAATATTCGCTCGTCCGTATTCTCATGTCGATGAGCAGTAGATGGACCTTTAGGCTAGGTAGATGGGAGCCATATAACTAAGTGAGTCAATATGCAGTAGGCAGCTCTGCAGCTTCTGCAACAGACGTTAAGTTTTTACCAAGACATTCCACAAAGATACCAATGTCATATTGATCAGCAATTTTGTTTTAGTGGTGATAAAAACAACAACAATCCAAATAGCGAGTATTTTTATCTTTTTTTTTTATACAAAGTCATTCAACTTCAAATCCAATTAACGTCCCTATCTTCTTATACTTTCTTATAACATTTCACAATTTCATAACATCAATCGAAATACATCTAAACTAACCTGAATTTGAGCTTCTATTATCGGTTCAGTTCAGTCAATAGTTACTAATCAAAATACATTCCTACCTGAGTTACTAATTAAGTGCACGATTTCCCCTCTCCTAAATACTCATTGTTTTTAATTTAATTTACACTTTACTCATTTCATCTTATAGGTCAGTGAATATTTGAAAAAACAAATGACAGCCGTCGAGGGCCAGGATACAGATGAACTCAAAAACATGTTGAAGGAAAATGATAAACTCGTCGAAGAGATCTTCCAGCATGAGGATAAGGACAAGAATGGCTTCATCTCCCACGATGAGTTCTCAGGGCCAAAACATGACGAACTGTAGACCTCAGTGAAGCAACCAATAGCGAATAGTTAAAATTTTAAATTTTATAATTTTACGTTTCTCTTAACTTATATGTAAATTGGAGAAGGAGAGATGCGCTAGGAAGTTTTTAATTTTTTTTCTTAAGCATAGTTGAAAGTCATTTTTTGTCCAATATATCGGAACATTTTCATTTATTTATAAAACCAGAGAATGCACTTGTATTGACTCAGTTTTACGTTTCAAATTATAATTATTATCATTATTTCGTTTCCTTCTTTTAGTTTTATTTTATTTCTTTTTCCATTCTATTTTAATGATATTGTTGTGTAAATTAACAAATTTGTAAGTTAATTTGAAGAAAACTTGTATTCATGATGAATATGTTGTATAGAAGGAGATAAAGTTAAACTTTTTTTAAGATAATAAATGGAAACATATTCAAAACAATAAAAAAGTTGTTCAGTCTTTTTATTTTAATCTATGTATTAAGTCCGTTCGCGAACTTTTTGCACTAAAATTCATAGATTATCAAATTTCGAAGAGTGGGGGTAAAATTCTCTCGGAGAGAGCTAAAATTACGAAAAAGTAAACGAACGAGAAGAAGAGAAGAGAAAACGTTGAAAAAACACTGTTTTGACAGCTTTGACAGTTTTCATAAACCAGCCGCAGAAATTTCTTGTACTAAAATACGTAGCATGGGGAAATTTCTCACTCTCTCGTATTTTCGCAAAAAATTCACTGTTTTGGGAGGGTACGCGAACGGACCTATTTATACTCTTACATATGTAGGTTGTAGAGCTCTTGCAATGAAACGCATCCGTGTTATTGTATGCATTAGTACTTCACTATTGACATACTTTTTTCAAGACTCTTTTGTACAACCAGTTCTAATAGAAAACTATCAACTATGCAGCAGGACTAGTGAATAAATCAGTATATAGCTGCGATTTAGACCTTTGTAACTGTGTGTGACAGAACTGTGAGAGAACAGAGAGCAAATAGCCGAGTTGGGGCCGTGTTACAAATTGCAACTCTTAGGTCCCTTCGCGTACTTTTTGTACTAAAATTCGTAGATTATTAAATATCGAAGAGTGGGTGTAAAATTCTCTCAGAGAGAGTTAAAATTACGTAAAACTTGACGAACGGGTTGAACAAGAAAAGGGTTAAATTACACTGGTTTGACAGCTTTGACAGTTTTCACAAACCAGCCCACAGAAATTTCTTGCACTAAAATTCGTAGCTTGGGGAAATTTGTTACTCTCTCTCTTCTGCGAAAAGCTACGAAAATTCTCCGTACGCGAACAGCTTTTCGTAAATATTCGTAAAATTTCGTTGTTTTAGGAAGGAACGCAAACGGACCTTTTTTTCAGAGGCTTTCTCATGAAAGTAATACCACGTAGGTATGAGCATACCTACTATCTGTGGTTGTCAAAGTCTCGCAAGATGAGGGTCCGCGAATGATGAAATTTTTTACCATTCGAATCTTGGAACCCCCAACGCATTAATTACTAAGTCACGGCACAAAACAAACTACCCCAAGAAAAATTTCCTGCTCTAAAATTCGCAGCCTGGGAAATGTTTTTACTCCACCAAAAGGACTTTCTTCTGTGAAAAACTACAAAAACTCATCAAATTTTGTAAAAATTCTTTATTTTTTAGCAGGTTACGCGATTGGATTGAAAATCAATATTATCCATAAAACGAAAGCAACCCATTACACAAACCAAATTATAGCACTTTTCGTTGAACTTGGCATCACCCTCAGTTGGCATTTGACGTTTTGCGAATTGTTTTGTTTTGCCCATCTGACAGTCCCACATGCTTCCGAAAGCTGTCAGCCAAGAAGGAATTATTTTTAATTTCGCAAAAACTTTTTTGGCATAAAATTCGCTTTGTTTTCCCCCTCCGCTCTGTTTCGAAAGGTTCTCATTAAAAATTCGTGTTCCACCTCACGTAACATAGACAAATGAAGTGTTATTACGAAGAACTGGGCGTCGCTCGCGACGCCAACGATTCAGACATAAAAACAGCCTACAGGAAGCTGGCGCTCCGTTGGCATCCCGACAAGAATCCTGATAATCTAGACGAAGCCAAGGAGAGATTTCAAACTTTGCAGCAAGCTTACGAGGTACTATCGGATCCACACGAGCGTGCTTGGTACGACAATCATCGTGAACAGATCATTCGTGGCAAGAATTCGGACTACGAAGAGAATTGTCTGGATTTGTTCCAGTATTTTACTGTGTCGTGCTTCAAGGGGTACGGTGATGATGCCAAGGGTTTCTATAAGACCTACGCCGAAGTGTTTGAAAAGATTGCTGCCGAAGATGCCGAGTTCATGGACGACGAGGAGGAAATCGATGAAATTCCTAAATTTGGTGACTCAACGAGTGGGTATGACGATGTTGTGGGACCGTTTTATGCCTATTGGCAAAGCTATTGTACAAAAAAGACGTATACGTGGTTGTGTCCGTATGATATAACAGAGATTAAGGACCGTCGGGTGCTCAGAGAGATTGAGAAGGACATGAAGAAAGTCGTCCAGAAGGCCAAGAAGGAAAGAAACGAAGAGGTGAGCTTGATTTACATTAGTGTAATCTTCTTATTAAAGCAATTTTTTTTCCACATTGTAGGTCCGAAACTTGGTATCCTTTATTCGCAAACGTGACAAGCGGGTGCAAGCCTATAAGAAGCTATTAGAGGAGAAGGCAGCCCTCAATCGACAGAAGCAGGAGCAGAACCGTTTAGCACAGATCCAAAAGCGCAATCGTGAGTTGGAGGAAATGCGGAAAACAAACCATGTTTTTAATGAAGGCTACGAAGAGCAGTTAAAGCAGCTGCAAGCGGAGTATGGTGAAGAATTCGAAACAGACACGGATGAAGATGAAGATACCGATTCCCAGGATCTGTGCGAGCTGACCGACGACATGAATATCGATGGAGATGACGAATTGCACTATGCAGATGACCTCTACTGCGTTGCCTGCAATCGGGCCTTCACAAATGAGAATGCATTCGCGAATCATGAGACTAGTAAGAAGCATAAGGAAAACGTTGAGAGGCTAAAACGGGAGATGAAGGAAGAAGAGAAGTCCCTTGAAGAAAGTATTAATCAAAATGAACCAGAGGCAGTGCCTCCTTTAGCGGAAGAGGATGATCTTGACGACTTAGATGACCTAGAAGTAGAAGAACAACAGACTGGTACCACTACTAAAAAGGAAAAAGGTAAAAAGAACAAGAAGGGAAAGAAGCCACCCAAGCCACCTGTGGAAACTGAAGAAGATGATGTGACTACTGAAGTTACAGAAGAAATAATCGATCTCCTAACAAACGACAAAGATGCCGCTTCAAGTGACGATGAATGGGGTAAAAGTAAGAAGCCCACAAAGAAATCCAAAAGCAAAAAGTCACAAAAGAAAGCCACCACAACAGAAGACCCAAAAACACAAACTATCGAAAAACTTCCCGAGAAACCGGCAGCCAAAGAGCCTGAGTCAGTTACGGCACCTGATATCGATACAAATCACATCTGCGTCACGTGCAATTCGACATTTGAGTCAAAAAATAAACTCTTCGCACATCTTAAGAAGACCAATCACGGTGTCTATATCCCCAAGCCGAAGCCTCAATCAAATGTTAGTCAGCCTAAAAAGTCCAAAGGTAAACGAAAGTAACCCCTCTGCTCTAAGTTATAAATTGATTAATCCCCCCATTGTGATCTTTTATTTTGTTTTTTAAATAAAAACTCGTACTTTTTATTGCGATTCTCATCCTTACAAACTATATTGTGAATGAATTTGTTGTAAATTATTATAAAAAAAGTTAATAAATTCAACAACAAATAAAATAAAATAAGCTTAAAGCTACATGGTTTTAATTATCCTCGGAATTAAGTTTGTGATTTATGGGATACAGACTAGTCTGTCACCTTCTTCAACGCGTCGTCTCACTCGAGTTCGCATATTCGATGACTCGGCCTTCAGGCTAATGCCCGCACAGACAAAGCAGAGAAGTGACCCAATGATGGCACAGTAGAATGAGAGACCTGTGGAAGGAAGAAAACAAAAAAAATATTTATAAATGAGTCAACTTAAGTTTTATTCGAAAAATGTAAAATCTCTTTCGTGCACTCAAGCCTTTTTGGGATTCATAAATTAACTATATTTGAGTTCCTACGGACGTCCTATTTTCTTTAGTGAACCTGCTTGTGTGCAAATTCGGCCGCGCACCTAAGTGGCTAAGACACAATGCAGCCTTAGTAAAGATCTAACGATCTTGGAGGGCGATTGCAATAAGGTTAGCCACGGTTAAAATCTCCTTGGAAGGGGGTTTAAAGTAATAGTGTAGTTCTAAAGGAGGAAGTGAGCGTTCATGTAAACCTGAAGGATATAATATGTATGTATCAGTTATTAAGGAGCTCTTTTAAGCACCCTGGCTAGGCTTATCGTAATCAGCATAACCGCCAGTAAAATGGACTATGCTGGCAGAGGACACTTCGCCTCACTAGTGGGAACATGCTTACAATTTTAAAAATAAAATCTTATACAATACATAAATATGTACAACCGACAGGAACAAGGACAACGAACCAACAGACAGCCATTCATGCAGAGGCACGACAGACAATGGCAAAGATATGAAACCTTTGGATTCTGATTCCAGATCCACCTTTCCGTTTCGGACGCGAAATCCCAAGCAAAAGCCATATCGGCACATTGCGGGCGCTTCATCCAATGCAAGAAAACACAGAAACATTTGCTTGCACGGGTCCTCAAAAAACTAGAAAAATCGCTAGACCAAAGAGACAAGGAGATATAACGCTGAACAGGCGCTGAAAAGACAAGTCAATCCGAGTTGGGAGGACAAGGTTCTTTCTCGAAACCTGTGAAATACAGTAGGCCTATGGGAAAAACCCCAAACTTTCAGTAGGATGCTCAGTTGTGCTTTCCATAGAGAACTGAACATCCAAACGTCCGAGATCCTAGGACGATGCCTCCAAACCCAGAACGCTAAAAATTCCGAGACATTGCTCAGGTTCTACAATGAGGCGGCGAAGGATCACCTAGTTTGTAGCATTTGCGGCAGCTGAAATGTGGTGAACCAAATCAGTGAAAAGAAAACTGGCGGGTTTTTAAAGCAAGACATACGTCAGTATGTCAAGTATGGCAACGCTGCTACGCCATCGACGATATCGGACGGCTGGCTGCTACCAGAACGGCGCAAAGCTGTTAAACTGAAGCAGCAACACTAAATAAGGAGAGCCAAAGCTGAACAGCTTATGGACCAACGCCAACCTATTGGCCATTGGCCGATAAAAAATATCAAGGCGTACTTCAATAACTTTTGATAATGCGCACCTTTGAGCTAAAAATATTTAAACAAAATCTACATATGTATATATACTCCGATGTGGACTTAGTCCAGAATAGAGCGAATGGACAACAGCTCCCGGGTTCAAGACAACACGTGAAAGACCGAGCTTCTAAGATAAAGACTGAAATCAACGTGCTCGGGACCGCAGAAAGGCAGCTATGTCTCAGGCTTTTTCGCTTCATTAGACTTCGTTATACTTCCATACTCATCTGACAATTCAAGACCACATCCAGTTCAGTATAACCACCAGTAAATCGAAAAAACCACTGCAACACCCTGTACCACAATCTACTTAAGGAATTTTCTAAAGAAATTACCTTTTTAGCCAACCTTCGCCTATAAAGAGTTAATAAATGTGCAACACTAAAACTATAATAGGAAATTCTTGTTGTGTCCTCACCCACGCTACACATTGATGGATAGAATGGCTCAGCACCAGGACCGCATAGCGCCAACACCCTTTGTGCGCCCCATCCCATCGGATGTAGAAATATCGCCATCATTACGCTGATCCCTGCAATAGAGTAAAGAAAATTAATGACATCCAACAACAACAGCAACTCCATTTCCATCGTTTCTCTCACCTGAAACAACTTGCGCACAGCCCGTAATATTGTGAATACTTTTGCCAAACAACGATTGCCGGCAACAGGTGAGAAGCGTCAGCAACACAGTCGTTGTAAGGATCGCGAACCCCAACGAGATGAAGAACATTGCCGCTTTCCATTCCGGCGGATACACTAGACTGTCTGTAGCGAAGCCATCCAAATCAAATGGCCCGCAGTGATAGCCCATTCGTTCCATCTTCTTGCACCGAGTATAGATGCCCACCGACGGATACCTGTGGGCGGTGAGATTTGATGCTCCTGAAGCCTCTAACTCCACGTGGGGACCAATCAGCCACTTCGGCGTGACTATTGCCGACACGATAAACATATCAGCGATCAGGCTCAAGATAAACCAGACTAGGCTGCCTCCTGTTATGATTATGTAGCACATTTTGTTCTATTTGTATGTTTGTTGTTTCCTAGCACCTTTCTATTATGGATAACTGACGACAACGACGACGACAACGTCCTCCAACCGATCATTTAGACTAGACACTGATCTGAAAGAAAACAGAGAAATAAAAAACCCATCAGACAAACGCATGAACATGACACACTAAGAACTTATATACAAGTGATCGTGGAACGGAAGCCGATGAAAACAACGTCCCAAAATCGGACTACTAATTCGGTTTTGCCGGACAACGAAGGAATAACAATGAAGACGAACAATCATGTTTCTATGGCCTCTTCCGAGTTACGTCATTTCTATAATTCAACGTGCGATCGCGACGCCGCCGCGCCGGTCAACCCTCTCGATCCCCCATCTCATGAGTATTAGCTTGCGAGCGGCACAATCGGACAAAGTCGATTCTTTGGAAGCCCCCTTTCAGCGGGCGTATTCGATTCGATTGTGTTTTTGCCCGTCATCAATGATGCATTCGGCTAATAATAGGCGTGTTTGTGGTGGGTCTCCTCAATGGATCCGCATAATGATCGTGTCTGTGGCATCACATCAGGCCAAACAAGAGCTGGGGAATATAATAAGAGGCTTGCCACCGTGCACATTCGTGGAACATAGCCCGAGGGGAGAGGTTGCAGATGTTTGTTGTTTTTTTCAGATTATTTAACAAAATCTGAGTAGATTTTGGGGAAGGGTAGAAGCCAGGTGGACCCTCTCTTGACCAAATGTTGTTTACAGTAAAACAATAAAAAATACTGACTGAACCCGGCGTCTCCAATCAGATTAAATTCCACTCTCTGGCTGGGATTTCAACTGACTTTGTGATAAAAATAAAACATTTTTTTTTCTTGGAACTCGTGCATGCTTACGATTAAAGTACAATTTATGCTAGAATTTGCAACATATTTAGAATGGCGTTAACCTAATTTAAGATTAATTAATCATATTTTGCGACGCAAGTCATGGGGAGCGACTATGACAAGGCAATAAGAAGGTATGACATAGTTGAATCCAGCTTTCGTACATTGTTCATAATTATTTCCGAAAAAACTTAGTCACGATAGTCGACTGTGAAATTGGATTAGTGGCGTAATGGGGTGCAAATAAAGCATTAAAATGCAAATTTCTTAGACTCAGCCTTGGATTAAGTGACATATGTTTTTGGCAATTAGGTGTCATTTATGGAGGTCCTGCTGTGCGACATAAAATAGTTGTGTAGACACATTGAAGGTGCAGCAGGTTTGGTTTTTACAGAAATAGGTTGGGCTACATCAGCTTAAGTTCACATGTAACGTGTAGGTATAAGAATTTTTTATGACCAGGCATACTGGCTCGAATAATACTCAACTTTCTGATAAGAAAACGAATTCAAGTCATGTTCGAATTCGATCGGTTTTTGGGGATATTTGGCTGGAAGCAGATCTGTAAGGTTTTTAGGCACTAAACGTCGATAGAACGTCGATTGATATTGCTTTTTAAAGAGTTTCTCAAGTCTAAAAAGTTGTGGAAAAAATAAATGCAGCTGCAATTCGTAAGTGTAAGTACGGAACTGCAATGAACCAAGAACTTTTTGAGGTTCAACCTGTGGGCTGAGATGAAGTAAGTCTTTCAAACTGATCTTCAAATCAAGGTCACAAAATGTCCATACTGGGTACAGACTTGTCTGCGTCAAATAACGCTGTGCTCTGCACTTGGATTCACTGCCATCAGAATCTTTGGACAGGAAATAACTTGAGCCTGCATTAAGCAACGAACACAATATCGAAAGGATAATAATCACTAGGGCATTATCAACGAATATGATTTTGGTATATACACAGACGGTTCCAAGATGGATTGTGAAGTCACCGTATGCTTCTTCTCAGAAGCAATATATATAAAAGTCTCTTTGTCCTCCTAACCTCCTCTTCTAGTATTTTTCAGGCCGAGCTTCTCGCAATATGAAAAGCTTGTCGTCTTCGTCTTGCTTCCATATCATCTAACCGCAACATTGTCATGTTCTTTGATAGCTAAGCAGCTATTAAGGCCATTAATGCGGTATCTACATCCTCAAAATTGGTATTGCAATGCCGTTTTGAAATAAAAAATAAATAAATAAACTATGTTCCTACGTAATCATTACTCTTGCCTGGTCACAGAAACTACATATGAGGATAATAAACGAGCAGATGGCCAGGCGAGAGTTGGACCTTAACTTCTTCTTTGCAGACGCAGTCGACATTTTGCTGGGTTTAATTAAGTGAAAATGAGACTTGGAAAACTTGGCACCACACAACAGTTTCTGTAGAAGCTGTAAACAAATTTGTGAGAAAGAATCTCTTAGCCACTTCCTGTGCAGTTGTCCGGCCCCCGGTGAAGGCCAGAAGGTAAACCCTTCTTCGTTGATCTCAGCAAGATTGCAGATTTAAAGATCGTAGATCTCGCTTATTGCCGCGCACAATACGTATAGCTGTGAGAAGCTAATAAGACAACGAAATGTCATGTGAGAAGAATATAATTAGAATCAGAACACCCTGTGTTCAAAAAACGCTCAGTTATCAAGATGTGAATCGTAACTCTCTCGACAGATGTTAACTAAACACAAGTCCTTTTAGTACCCCTCCTCCTTTTCAGAATCTCCCGACGCCACACACAAACACACAAACGCTATCACCGAAGTGATGACCAATTTATTATTACACAAAGCGCCCTTTACAACTCCTAGCTTCCTCCCCTGCTTCACTTGATTTACTTTACATTACACTTTTTCATGCTCTTTTAACCACAAACATTGTAAGGGTCACACTCGGTGTGGAATTTCACCCTCCTATCTTCGTATCTTCATAAATCAGTCTTAAGTAAGAAACGTGCCATAGTCAAGGTTAATCGCTATCCTTAACCGCTCTTAATATGAACTTTGCGTTTTGCGGCAAAATATATTTTCAACGACTCATTAGGAGTGGTGAGCAATTTCAATTAGCACTATGTGTGTGCAGTTTGTAGACAAAACTATTCGAGTAATGTTATAGGACTTATGCGAACGATGGTCTCCCTAATAAAGACATTACGTAATTCAACGCGTACGAATTCCAGGGAAGGATCCCTTTGGTGTATAACTTAAGAAAGGAAGTAAGCACTTTTATTCATCTAATCGTGGTTGTCTAAATAAATATATAATTAAAAAAAAGGAAACTATAATTACAATCCTCCCGGTTACTCGTTGTTCTAATGATTCTCTGTTTAATTTCTCTCGCGGGGGGCATGTGGGCGGCGCGTGGACTATCCAACAACAATGTAATTGCTTTGCCCCCTCACACGAGTACGAGTACTACCGGCATGTGTAGGTAATTAATTATGCCCGCACCCGCTCACTTTCAAAACACATCATAGCATAATTATGTGATTGTTGTTATGTTAAAGAACAGCAGGAGGAGGATGGATAGATTAAGAAAAAAAAAAAAAAACTTCAGTATCATCATCTAACATTCAACTCGCGATTGATTGATGCCCCAAATTGGAAACACCATACAAGCCACCAAAAATCGAAAAATCCAATGTACATCAGCTGAGAAGCGAGCAGCGGTTTCTCAGATACTCTGATCTTAGATAGAAATAATCCAGCAGATACTTTGTCTAGTTTGACAGAAGCTCATGGTCGACGTGGAGTGAACATTGTGTAGTTGGGTTAGAAAAAAATATATATGTATGAAGAGAAGACTGTTGCGCGCGCGATTATCTAGGGAGCAATGCCCCCTGTTTGCATTACTATATGCGCTTACACTGGGCGACGAAAACATGTCCTCTTTTGGTTAGATACAAAAACGAACCTCTTATCATTATTGTCACTGAATGACAAGCAGATGTTTGTTTAATATGCAAAACTGAAACTTCATTCCTTTTTGTTTGATTGGAATTGCTTTAAAATGCAAATGATTGTGCTTGTGTGATGTCACTCATTATATTGACAGATATCAGACAGTCAACATAATCTTGACGTTTTCTATTTAATTCGATTTAATAATGAATCGCATTCTATTCTATGAGCATGAGATTACTGATAATAAAACCGACATTATGCTCGCAGAATTATGAGTATGCAGGAATTTTCTGGAGAAACCTTTTATTGATTAGATGATAGAAAGAATGGCACAAGAGGAGTATAAACTAAAGCAGAAAATCATGAAGGACATGTTTTTAGATTGGTGGCACCAAAGCATAACTTTCTGACTGATAGAATAAATGTGCATTAGATGCTGAAAATTTAGAAAAACTTCGACAAAAATAGTTTATCTTTTATTTTCGTCGCTTCTCTGTGTCTCATTTCAATATACTTCGTTTGCAGTTTAAAACCGCTTTCAATTCACAGTATTTTCTTTTTGCATTTGAGTTCAAATACACTAGTCGATTTCTGAACGGATTCGTGAAAATTTATTGGATTGGGACTTGAGCACTGAATCTTTCATTCAAAGACTGAATACTTATAAATAAAGTTTTATATTTCTGTTTAATTTAAGAGGTCAACAGATTATAGATATGATATTTTTTAAATTAAAATTTCACAATTTGTAGCACTGCTCGCGTTTTAGTTTTCATAATTGGAACTTGATTTTTTATTTTTTTTTGTGTTTTCTCCGTTTGTACAAAGAGTCTTTCTTTTTTAAGGTGATTTTCTCCGATTTCATTTTTATGCCACATATTGTATGTTATGGATCTCTTTTATAATGAAACGCTGTTGTGGAGCTCTAAATGCTCCCCGAAAGTTACTACTCTGATGATGGTGATTCTATTATACCTACAATGACACCTAAGAGAACTACTTGCCAAAAAAGAAATATGAAGCAGACCTGTCAAAAGTTCAAAAATCTGTTCTTCCGATCCTCAAATGCAGCACTTGAACTGGCCTCTCATGGAAGGTAAATGAGGCTAATATTACTCGTAGATTATCTTCTATGTAGAACAGAGGCAAAAGAGGATCACTCACTTTTTATGTAAATGCCCTGAACTTTACGTTATCAGAAAACCGACCATAGGAGAGCACTTTAACTTGCTCTCTAGAAAGCCACCAGTCACAATTGAAGGAACTTGCGGAAGTAGGGTTTTGGTATCTTTAATTTATACATATAGGGCGAGTTATGGATCGGTACTCTAAAGAAAGAGGGATTCCGAGAGCTATCCGACGAATAGCTCGGAAGTTACAGACCTACAGAACACATTATTCGGCCAGCAAGATATTTTAAAAAAGAAAAAAAAACTTAACAGCCGAGAGTGAAATTCTCAACTTCAAAATAATGTATTCCCAAGGTGTTTATAAAAACACAAAGCCAACAGTATAAGAGTGAGATCTTTTTGAAACCAAACGGACATAGGACAAGCTTATATATTAAGTACGCGATTTTTTACACAAACCCTGACGACTTAAATGAATTGTTAAGCGACGTTATCCATTACGTTGAAAGAAATATCAAAACTCTTAATTGTCAAAACAGGAGGAACCGAATGAACATTAGACAGCACTTAACTCGATGTGGCGAATGTTTATTAACAAAAGTTTGTACACCTAGATTCCACTGTAAAAGGATTAATCCAGGTACACGACAAATTTCATCGATTGTACAACTTTAGATTTTTACGACTCAGGACCACAAGAGTTTTCTCAATAATAACTCAAACTTCCAAACAAATACAAGAAATGACGCACCGTATACCCATAACTTTGGGTTTCTTATCACCAGAAACTTCGTGTTTCACTTTCAATAATAAAGAGGAACCCCAATTAATCACTCAAGATTGAAAAATACCAAGTAAACACAATCCATCCGACGCACACTGTGCTTGTGTACTACATATTTCGGAGGGAGTGCACCCTTTTCTTGTTCCCAATCAAACTTTTTATACAAATAAACAATTGGCCAGTGCGTCAATACCATCTGTTCGATTTCAATGGCACATCGTTAGATCTAGTAATAGAATATGAAGAGGTTTTTTTTTCCAGAAAAAATAGGTGGGTCCGGCTACTTGCCACATTACCTTCGATATACTCGTTATTCAATAAGCGCGCGCGGCCGTTTCTTCGTTTTTTTTTGTTAATTTTTGTACCGTCAAGCAGAATGCGTGTCCTCTGAAGTTCCTCCTCTACTATACTCGTATGTATCTAGATATAAAACTGCAAAAACAAAATATTCATATCGCGGTCGGATTAGGAATTTCTGTCATGTTCCAGTGCTGCTGCTGCTGCTGTTGTAGTCACTGCCACCGTCAAGCTTATGCCACACTCCCGCCCGGTTGTCGTCTACTTGTAGCCGGTATGCAAAACTACCGCCTTCACCCGCGCGGCGTTCAGTTTCAAAGACGGTTTCTTGACTTCCTTTACTGGAACGGAGTGCAGTGTAATAATGCGTCTGGTCGCCAAATGGTGAAACGATATTTTTTTGTATTTTTTTTTTGTTAACGATCACGAACGAGTGGCGATTATTTCTATTTTTTTTATCAAGTTTTTTTTTTGAGTTATGAATTGTTACACACTGTACTGCGAATGGAGTAATATTTATTTAGAGCCCCATTGAGGGAGGCTTCGTGATACGCGGTTATAATCCAGCCACGATGACTGCCAACGGAAGACTGAATTAAAGTCCTGCCATGGTGCCGATGAGAAGACTGCTTCGGCGCATATTTTTGGAGGGCGCGAGGAGTTTTCGCTTGAACGCTTTTTGGGTTTCCAATGAGATCGAGTTGAGTAGATGGTTTGTTTTTTTTTTTTATTTTGATTCGAGGGCGAGGGTGGAAGTGCTGGATGGAATGGTAATGGGACTGGGAACTGTTGCAGTATTTTTAATATTTTTTTGTTGTTATTGTTTGAAGTTGTATTTTTTTTTATGGGAATTGGTGTGGAATTGACATGAGATTCTCGGGTTCGTTCGGTTCGGTGTGTCGGGGAAGGCCTGCCTTCGAGGGAGAATGTGTAACGATTGTTTGCTATTTTGTTTGATGAAGATATGCTTTTTGAATAAATTGGCATAGTTGTTAGAGGAATGTTCATGTTTTTAGATAGTTTTTCAGCTTGTGAGGGAATAAACTGGTTGATAGTTGTTATGCAACATGTGGCTTCGTGTTAATGAGGATGGCATTAAGGGGGGTTTCAGGCAATGGAAGAGGAGAGGGATAAGAATAGCCTGTGGCGACTTGAAGCTAATAACAGTTTTAGCAAGGAAATCAATTTATAGATGCCTTGCACGGAAAGTCATAAAATTATTCATGGTATAGGTTTGCTAAGATTACTACAGGAGTGTGGGTGGTATTGGTAGAGTAAAGAGGATTAGCATCTGCACAGATTTATGAAGGAAGACGAATGGAACTCCTGTGAGTAGGTGAAAACTAATTTGAATTGTATGAAAGGTTCAAGATGTAGTAGATGATATGTGCCATAGGAATGGGGACTAGAATTCGTCACATCATCCTACGGATGCAAGAGTTCGAATTGAAGTGAAATCTTCCACGGGGGACATTAAATTGTAGCCCATTTTTATGTAAGTATGTACATGCATATGTATTAAGATACATACATACTTAAATGATTTTCAAAATACTAAGAGGCGTGATCTTTTTATGAGCATTTAATGCTATGTTATTTCACACCTTTTATTGGTTTATAGAAAGGCATCTAACTTTTCGGCTTTATAGATATTTCTGGACCTCGATCCTGATTCAGTGATTGTAAAATATGTATTTTTTATGAGTTAGGTGACTAGAAAGAGGAGAACAAGTTTTAATATCGCCAACATACAGGGAGGTCCATAAGCATGTTGTTGATTTTGAACTTGAGATTTGATTTTACTTGCTTTGTGTACCCAAGATTCTCAGCGATTATGTTCCTTTTGAGTGTCACAAGTTTAACATCTGGGCACAGAAATTGCTAGACTATGTTGCTATCTATACCTGCTTGTATCTATGGAGATACGTTTGGAGATGTCAGATTTGGAGAAGGACAACTTGTTTTTAGCTATTGGGTAACTCAATTCTTGCATCTTAGTCTCACAGTTTGAAGAATTTCAGAACGTCAGATTCCCTTAACTTGAGACTGGACATTTTAGAAGTAAGCGAGTTCAGTTCGTTGGATGCGAATAACAACATACCCTAGACCTAAGTTAGGTTAGGTTAGGTGGGTGGGGTGGTGTGGAAGTTCTCCAAGTTACACTTAGGCCAGTGTTTACCTATTACAACAAACAAAAATTTATCTGTCCAAAACATTGGGCAGAACGTCACTGTTGATAGCTATAATTTCGAGGTAGTTAAGGAGTTCACCTACCTCGGAACAAATATTAATCATACAAATGACACCTTTGTAGAGATCCGACGAAGAATAACCCTAGCAAACCGCTGCTACTTCGGTTTGGCGAAGCAACTGGGTTCAAAACTCCTAACTTGACGGACCAAATTAATGCTCTTCAGAACGCTTATCTTACCAGTCCTGCTGTATGGAGCCAAGTGCTGGACGATAAGTAAGAAAGCTGAGCAAATATTGGGTACCTTGGAGCGAAAAATACTCCGTCGGATATTAGGTCCCTTATGCGAGGTGGGCGAATGGAGGAGAAGATACAACTGCGAACTCTATGAGCTGTACCAGGATGTGGATGTAGTCCAAAAAGCCAAGATACGCAGACTACATTGGCTCGGCCACATCGAGCAAATGAACAACAATGCTCCAGCCAAGAGGATCTTCGAATACCAGCCCCCAGGTTCGAGGCGGCGAAGAAGACCGAAGCTGCGGTACAAAGACCAAGTTATATACCAGAAAACTTGGTCTTCACAACTGGAAGAAGCGTGCTAGGGACCGCAGAGGATGGAAGGCAACGATGTCTTAGGTAGGGACTCTACAAGGGTCGGAAGCCCTTCAAGTAAGTAAGTACGTAAACAACTTCCTCATCGCCTCAACCTCTACTGCCTTCTCTTTCATTACATGCAGATTTTTCAGGCGCTACCGCAGACTCTGATTAGTCAAAGTTGTCAACTAGCAATAATAGCACTTTGGTAGGACCTCTTTGGTTATGATATCACTTCTGCGCAAAGCTGATACTCACGATTCTTGCTTTATCAATCACGGGTCATAGTTTCTTAGTGATGATGTAGATTTTTATGTTTTCTGCCATACCTGCATATAAGACATTGTACAGTGATGACACCTATTATAATGCCAATATGAAATCAGTTGAGAGAAATCAAATTCTTACAGCTTAGGCCAAATTTGTTTTGACGGTAGACATGCTATACCACTTGTTGTCCACCTAAGACTTAGACTCACGATTGCATCCAGCTTACATTTTTGTTTGCATGTAGCGATTGGTATACCTAAGGTGGCACCACAATGGAACTATTCTTGGTCTAAGTGCATCCTCACCGAGGGCCGGTTTCAACCAAGGTTGCTTAGTTCGGCATAATGGGTAAGGTTGTTCCTATTCTGGCGAGTTCATCAGCCTCCGGAATGTCCGTATGCCCCGGCACCCAACACAGGTGAATATTGAGCTGCTTGGCCATTTCCGTGAGAAACGATCAGCAATCTGGGGCTACAAAAGAAAGTATAGAGATTGAATCCAAGGTCTTTATAGCAGCTTAGATATCTGAAAAGAAATGGGTATCTTTAACGGATACCATGTTTTCTTAAGCCAGTTTAAGATTAATACTTACAGGAAAAACGCCCCCACCAAACGCTCTTTTTATGCACATCTTATGAAAGAACCTTGTTCAATCTACAAGTGTCCAAGGAGATTGTGTATTAAATTCTGAAATCTTCTTTTGTTGGTGTCTATGGACATAATCAAGTGCTGTAGCAGCCACATAGGCATGTAGCCGATCGTATCGATCACTGGCTTGAGCTTTACGTAATAGAACCTACATTCATGACTGCTCTCCCTCTCTAGCTTTGTAAAATCATCAATTTTACCGCAACAAATTAACACTTTTTACTACCTTGTATTCCAATGCGCTTTAATTCTAATAAATAAAAATAATTTATGTATATTGGTTAATAAGTAAAAATAAATCACTTTGCACTATAAAATAAAAGTTAATAATACCAGCATTTGTATGACTGTCTATATCCTCGTAATACTTTGAACAAAAAACCTAATTCGAGCTCTAGATTATAACAATAAATAATAAAGAATTGCAATTGCAGTTATTTTAATTATTGTATTTTGAGGTATAAATTAATGCCATGGTCTTTGTTCTTTATTCAATATAATAGGTCTAAGCAACAAATGAAACGTATTATTATCAGGCTCTGTTCCAGCAGGGAACTCATCCAGAACTCGTTTCTTAAACTAAATTACAGTAAATTAGTTCACAACGACACCGTTAAGTTACCTTGAGGCGAAGATATCACGACAGCAGTGGTCTACAAAACAAAACAAAAAACTTTAAGTAAATAAACAATTCCAAATCGTTTTTTGTTTTGTGCATTTTTTTTTTTTTTTTGCGAATTCAGTTTCACCTACAAGAACAGATTTGCATACGATTTCGAAGCTTTTTTTGCATAATTCTACTCAAGAAAGATCATTGGCCCACATTGGGCTATTAAAAGAAATTTTCCAATTTATAATTTATTATTACGTTATAACTTTCCTTTTAATCGAAACATCTCACGATCATCTATTTCGGTTCGAACAATAAAATTACAAATAAAATTAACAGATTCCCCACCTTACACGACAGTAGAAAGTGCAAGCTTACCAACTCAAGTCGTCCGTCGCGGTCGGTTTCGTATCAAAATTTCTACTCACAGTTTGTCGGAAATTTTCATTCAACACGGTGTCCACTCGTACTCGTACTACCAGAAGCAGATCGGACCTCTTTTTATTTTTGTTTAAAGCCTTGTGTAACTTCAGTGCGTCGCGTCGGTCGTTTTAGATCAAAGAAAAACCGATCGAGAAAAAAAAAAAATGTTAAACCGCAGCGTAGATCCGACACGATTTACAATCGTAGTGCTCGTCTTCATGTCCTTCGTATTGGCGCCAAGTGAAGAGAGCTCACCGCCCTGTTCCAAGTACGAAGTTCGCATTGTAAATGCTAAGGTCTGTGTTGCCCGCTGCCCGCTGAGTTGTGGGGGTGGCATTTGCTATGAAGATAACACGTGTGCCTGTGAGGTTGGTTGGACGGCGTCAATTAGCAAGGCTTACCTTTGTACGCCAAATTGCGTTCCCGGCTGCAAGGAGGCAGGTGGTATCTGTGCTGCAATCGATTTATGCCTCTGTCCGAAGGGAACAGTTTTCGACAGTACATTGAAGAAGTGCATCTGGCAACCGAAATGGTTGGATCCTTGCAAGGGGTGAATTAAAATGATTGATTGGTGAGGGCGTTTATTGAAACTGATTGAGTTTTTTTTTTGTTTTTTCCAGACAATGTCGGTATGGTAGCTGTAGCACTACTGGCGAATGCACCTGTGCGGATAGCTACTTCTATAATACCACCGCAACGGCGCACGATCAACTGTGTTATCCAAGATGCTGGAAGTAAGTGAAGTGTTTAAAAGAAAATTAGTATGGACTCATATTGAGTGTGATTTATTAACAAAAGTGATGGTGTCAGTTGTTTATTACCCGAAGGATTGTGTAGAGAGTGTGGCCTGTTCGCAGTGCTAAAAATGAATGAACGTTGGTTGAACTGAGATTCTAGTTATCGGTCATTTGCATTTACCGATTTTTTGTTTTAGCCTCGGCGTTAGTGGCTTATAAATGACAGCCAATTAATATCCGAAAGAACTCGACTTAAGTTGTGTTGTGAAACGCGTTTGAAGTAAGTTGAAACTGCAATCAAATAGCTGGACTGTGTAGAAATATTGTCAGCTCATATCAACCGCTCTAAAATCTGTTGCTCCTAATTATTTAATTTTAAAACAAAATATCAAAACTTATTTTGATTTCGAATCCAAGGCTTTGGATATAATTCGAAGTTCTACACACAAATTGCATATAAATTTTTAATTAAGCATCGATCGAGTTCCTGTGTTAAATGTTGAGTTGACTGCTTTAATTTTACTTATTTTTCGGTTAAATTATGCATATTTCTGCTTGTTTATATTTTTAAATACGAGAAATCTCACTCACTGTTACTTTAAAAGAAAATAAAGGAGAAATTATAGAGTTGATTGAACTCTGTTTCGATTCGACTTCAACTGACTTCTTAAACTCGATGCAATTGAATGCTTCGAGTTCAACTGAATTCTTAAACTCGATACACATTCCCAAGATGTATTTGCAATAGAGTTCATAATGTCTTCGAAGCCTAGAGTTTGTCGAATCCAGGTCATCTTTCTCCTTTGCCTATATAGTTATCATTTGTAGAGACACGATTGGGTCACAAAAATCACTTAAGATGATTCTAAGATTATTGAAGCATAAAGTCCGTGGCTTGTTTCGAACCTAAATTGCAAAATTATCAGCATAGTACTATATATATGTATTGTTGTTAAGATGCCATAGTTAATTGAATTGCATGTTTGCTACAAATCTACACAGATTATAAAACTGATGACAAACAAGAACAACAATGGTGATATTATGCACCCTTGAGTACCTCATATGTAGTCTACCTACATTTTTCAAACAAATTCAACATTCCAATGAAATGTGGTAATGTTAAGAAGGTGGATAACGTTTCTCTTTTCACCTCGCGAGTTACTGAAGCCAACTTCAACAAGCCTCTCTTGATTATTACTCGTTCCACCTGTACTACCCCCAGAATCAGGAATGGCGAAATTAGCAAAATAAATCCTGCGATATCACAATCTACCTCCTTTATGTTTATATAACAAATAAATGTACATATTCTAAGTATTCTAACTTTTTTTTTAATTTACAGAAACTGTGGTCCAAATTCGTACTGCTATCTTCCCGACATGTGTGCCTGCTCCAAGAAATTCTCTCATTACGGCGCAGATGGAATTTGTCGCCCATAATAGGATATTATAACATCCAACACTTTGATCCTGATAATTTATTTATTTATTCTGTAACTTTAAGACACAAAAAGAAAAAATAATAAAAACAGTCCCAAACTTTAATTAACTGTTGTAAATTAATTTTTTCCTCTTGAATCCTTAAATTTTAGCCTTTCAAGCAACTAAAGGAGTCCCAAAGAGTATCTAGCGGCAATTTAAATTGTGAACTGAACGTCCAGACCGAGTAAAACATTTCATAAACATTTCATCAATGCTTCAGAAATGTTTCGCCCGGTCTGGACGCACCTTAAGAAACGTTCGGATTATTTTTTAAATAAAACAATACAACAAGGAATAAGCAAAGAGAAAAACCAAGAAATGTATAAAAAAAAAACGCCCACATTTCAGCCATCATTTTGGCAAACAAAGTTGCGAAATGGAAATTTGGAAATCAAATTGTTCAGCACCGAAAGATAGCTTAAGCTTTGCAAGAGCAGTTAGAGAGTGTAGGACATGATTAGGCTTCGACTACATTAGTGAACGAAAATAAAAGAATTGTTTGTCCAAATATTGCTGTTAATTTAATTCCTTCTTACTGGTTGTTTGTGTGAGACTTTGAGAGTGCCATTCTTGCTGTGAAACATGATAACGTTGAACCAAAATAAAAGCTCAATACTTGAAGGGATTTACATAACACAAGCTAAACAAAGTAAATGTAAACATTTTGAGTCCCTATTTTCCCTTGCCACTTGTACGCATAAGATGATTCACGTTTACGTATCAAAACATTTGTTTACCAATTTGGATGAGGAAGCCGAACATTTTTGTGTGATAATTATTGCAATAAGTCGTGGCACGTGGAATGTAAAGTGCTCCATTACTGAACAAAAACAAACCCTTTACTGTGACAACCTTAGTTTTTTGCCCGCGAAAAAGCTTAACCAAGAAATTTTCAGCATAAAATAGAAACCATCGTTACACATTTTCAAATGTAAATACATTCCATTCTAATGTAGTGGAGACAAAAACCAGAAGCTTACATCCTCTTCCGGTAGAATCTTATAGTATACATTAAGGCGCACTCAATACACATTATTCCCGCCTAATAGTATTCAATTATTTATAATATTTATATTTCCACATTCTTCTTCCAGACAAACAGGTGAATATTTATGAGCACCTGCTAGCTGTTAAAAGGTGAATATATACCATGCATCCACAACCGACTATGCTGAAAATAAAATATATAAATATCATTCCAAATGTAGGGCGCGTGTGACAAATGTACATAATAATCGCCTACACTTCCAAGTTTTTGTTTAGAGACTAGCGCACGTTTTGGTTGTTTTTAAGTACAGGGATGGATGCATTCCAATTGATGAAGAGCGTTTGCCCATGCTGACGTCTTTGTGACGTAAGCAAGTGGGAAAAGCAATAAATCTGTTTACAAAAGATAGATATACGAGTAGTATTTGGGGGTGCGCTAAAAATAATATGAATTTGTCACAATTGTGACAGTTTTCCTTCGAATTCTTGCGTTTATAAAAAAATAAAAATATTATTTATTGACAGGCGCCGTATTGTGTTAATGAATCGCACATGCTTAGGTGGTAAGTATGTACACATAACACTCTTTTGTTTACTTGGTTTTTAAGAGCAAGAAATGGAACTGGAAATAGTGGTAGGAAATATGTATGGACATATTTTGTTTGATTTTAAATGAGCTGCAAACGAGGTGCGAAAAAAATCAAGCAAAATTATGGTGTTTAGCTATGTTTACAGAATGTTCAGAGGAAGAGTCGATAAAGGTAAAAAGAAAACTAAATTGTATTCGTAATCTGGTTTATATTTGTAATATCATACTATTACCCACAATTTAAATAAACAGTTGAGAATCAGTCATTGATTTTTTTTTTTGCTTAAAGTTCACATACGCGAATATCGGCGATAATTCTGGTCGTCCAAAGCGTCACTGGAACCAACAAACTGGACTGAACCAGCGAATAACAATATTTTTCAAGAAATATGAACATAGTACAATGGCGTTAAATCGAATGATCTTCGCTGTCAGTTGACTAATCCAAATATGTATTGAAATCGAATTATAAATTATGATTATTCAGCTTCATTTCGTGCAGCATTTCATTGTTGTTAGTCTATAGGCTGTATCCTGTTCGGTCTTAAGTTAAGTTTGTAAACTATTCTTCAGTGCTGACAGTTTCAAGTAGAATGTAATAGTAAATAGAATCAACTGTCAACTGTATATTTATTGTTTCATAAAAGTTTAAGGTGATAATTTTAGAGCCAAATTTATTAACTTGTAGAATATACTTAAAAAAAAACAATGTTAATACCCCCTTGTATGCCTTTCCATATAGCTTGATGCAGGAGCGAATCATAAATGAAAATTTGGTTTTTAGTTGCCTAATTGACAAGCAAAGTGTTAATGGATGAGCCTTCAATTCAATTTTATAGTTCGACAATATTTATTAATAATTCAGAGATGGGGAAAGCTCAAACGCGTCACAAGCATTATTGATGTTCTACCAACTCCCTTATCAAATATGTATGTATGGATATGTATAATAAAATCGATTTTGGTGGCAGAAAACATATAATAGTTAGTATTTAATAAGCAGTCAATAAGTTTTTGATAAATATTTTCTTCTTAAAAATTAACCATATTTTTTGGACTAATTCCATTGACACGGTAACTCTGACTTATGTACAATGTGAGTGTATCTATGGTTCTCTAAGATATCGCTTCGGTATCTCGTCAATTGCCGTGAGAGTTGTGCAGTTCTTTGCTTCTTTTGTCGACTACTCATATCAAATTCTACTTTTGTTGTTAAATAACTCAAACAAAATGAATGACTTGAGCCTGTGGGAAGATTTTGACAGTGAAGTTCGATACTTACGTATACTTATACATACATATGTACATAAATATATGAATGTACTTTCAGGACCAATATTTCACAGCTTCACTGCACAATAAAGCAAACACATTGTCCAAACGATAGTTTTGCCTGAAGAAATAAGTCAGTATTTTATTAATAAATTATTTAAGGAGTACAATCAAACTGATATTATAATTCTTTTTACTTCAAATAAATAATTCTTATATCTTTGCTTTGTATACATACATAACATATAAAAACAAATAAATGGTGTTGTGGACCTTTAAAATATGCGGGCACTATTCTTTTGAGAACTATTGCTGAATCGTTAAAGGTCATTGTTTGTTTACCAGTCGCTATTATCGAGTATTTTGCAAACGTGCATCTTCAATACAATTAGTTAAGTAATCAAATGACAATGCTATCAATCAGAATTCATTGCTACTATCTAATCTTTGGTATTTTCTTCAAATATATGTATGTGTATATATGTATACGTAGGTTAGGTACTTACCTACATACATATCTTATCATTCGCGAAGTGTGATGTATGGGCGTAAATCACCTCGCAGACGTAGAATAAACAACACGGGTTTCCCTATATGCATATCCCTATGTACATATGTACTAAATCGAATAAAAGTAGATCACATAGTTTATTTCTAGAAATACTAATTTGTATTTATTATGGGACTATGCCATTGTGTCTTGCTTGCCTCCAATGAATCGCAAAAGGAAATAGGCAAATCTATCTACAGAAAACAACCTAGGTATGTACATTTTGCGATTACAGACCGCCAAAGTAAACAACTTTACGATCAGCTGACGTAGTGCGTGTTTACCAAAACGATACTCACCTGAGCTGATCAAATGTTTGCTTTACCTTTCCGCCACACCCCTTTTCAAATTACCAAAACACGAAATAAATACAAAAAACTTCATCTTTTGTATTTGAGTTACCTACTCCGCAGCAGAGAGTTATAAGATTTACCCACCAAGAAAAGAATTAATAAAACCGGTTTTTATTTTCATGTTTTGGCCCCTTAAATAGAAGTACAAGCGATAAAAGAAAAAGATACAAAAAATAAATTAAAACAAAAAAATCGAAACCATTTGTACTTAAGAAATACGCGCAATGGAATCTTAATTATGTGTGTACATACCCCCAAAGAGAACAGTTTGCACTATGCGACAGTCTATGGTCTACGTGCTAGCGTGCCGGCAAATATTATTAAACACTTTAATCCAAATGTGCTCGTATCTATAGATACTCGCGTTTGGACGTATCAAAGGCGTATGTATAAAGCTATATATGTACTTATGTACATATGCCAACCACACATCTGTTTCGAAACTTCCATTCACATTTTTCAGTTATCAGGATGGCTCATTGCGAGTGAAGAAATGAGATGGAGGGAACTTTTCTGGAACTTACTGTGCAATGTGTACAGTGAGCTTAAAAATATTCCATGGAGTAAAATCCATAACGCGAAGTTTATTTATTTTAGATTAGTTCTATATCAGTCACTGATAGATTAGGTCTTAATCACATTCAGTTATATAGGCACTTAAAAATCAATTAATTTGCCATTACATCAATGATTAGAACGTTAAACTGATCTTAATTATGGGAATTTCTTAAATACGATATGTTTATAATGAATTGGATTGAATGCTTATCGCGACTAAAAGTACATCCTGATATAAGGACTATACTAACATTGACATTCGCGTCTACCCAATAGTTGTTAACATTTGAAATTTGGTCGCAATGAAGAATGACCCCAAAACTAAAATAAAAAAAATGGTCCCAAAATTGGGGGATCAATTCATAAAAAAACATCTTCCTGTCATAATGATGCTTGAAAGGGTTAGTGAGCGAAACGTGACGACCGTTTGTTTTGTCATATATTGGGTGACATACATACATAATCCTTACATGAATTACAAAAAAGTATACGAAAAATGAAAGCAGAAAATAAATACCTAAGCTAAATCATAATTTGTTGTTATTAATACAAAGCGAATTGGAACTTAAACTGCCATATACACTGGTCAAAATCTCATCAAATCTCTGGTGGCAGACATGAAATGGATTCAAGCACTTCTAAGATCTGTGCACGTTCTATGATACTACTCTGTCAGAGGTTGGTGTAATGAGTACACATACATATATGTAGCATACTATCAATACCAGTAACATGTCTCCACCCAAAAAGATCTTAAAAGACACAACAGGTGTCAATGCACTTCCCATCGGAATTATTTAGGCTTGGGAGCCATAAAAGTAAAACATGTTCATTTCATATAGTTTTTGAGAGTTGAGAGGAGACCTTATAAAACTAATATTAGCTAATTAACTTTTAACTATCGCTAGTCTTACAAGTTTAAGCAGACACGTTTGGCTACTTCTATCGAAAAAACCTCTTACTCACTGTACAACCTCCTTTCTAAAGATACCAACTCATGTATTTTGTTGTTATTTTCTTTTTCATTTTTTAAAGAACAGTTCATTGGGGGGTAAAGATAAAATCCACCCTTCTCCTTCTCTCCAACTTATTTTCAATATCTATCATATGAAAAATGATAACAAAACCTATCATCAAAAAACCAGAAAAAAAACAACTCACAAAACTTGTTTCTTTATTTTTGGTTAGTGTACGCGTGTCCAGACAACCCCCACGCCTCCCTTCTGATTCATTTCACTTACCTACCGGCACAGCAAGTCAATCACAAAAGTCCGACCTACACAGCTTGTGAATTTTCTCTTCAGCATTCAGTTGGAGTTCTTCTCTTCTACGGTACTGTTGGTTGGCTGGATTTCCTAAGTGCACATTATTCTACACTCATACACAGTCGTGTTAAGTAATAAGTGCTTAATCCTATTAATTAAGGCAAAAAACAAATTAAGTTAAACGATAAATAATCCGAAAAATTAGCAAAGATGTGCAACCTCAGGGTTAGTATCTGAGATTTATGTTCTTTTTTTTCCTTTTCGTTTGTCACTTTCGATCTCGCTAAAATATTAGTTGGAAAAATAGTAATAATTAATTGTTCATTCAAACAATAACAGAGAAATAGTCCGTGATACTAATATAAACATTTAAAAGTGCAAAGAACTTTCTGATATTCGTTTGCCTTGTTACTCATGGACACACGTCAGAGAATTTTAGAGGAAAAAGTGAAAATTACGTGAGGGTGTGTTCAGCTGGGGGTTGGTTTATTGGCGCTGGATCTAAGACTGTATTATGTAATGTACATACATATATATAGTTGGTAGCCCTGAAAAAGCCTCTTGTATATATGTATGCATGTACGTATTTGATGGATGCAAAAGAAATTAGAGAAAGGAGCCTTCTGTGTGCACCACTCGCGCCATGTGTCTGCACAGAGCTCCATTATCTTCCACTCGCCCACTGTTTTAAGTTTTGATGAGTTCAGTGACTCTTATGACTTTTATCGATTATTTTTGCCAAAAACTTTGGATGGCTATCTATAGCAAGATATTATATAACCATCCGTCGTACATGTATGCACATGTTAAAATATAATTAAGTTCTAGAAATAACTTCAAAATTACCAATCATTTTTGAAATTACTGTCACATTGACATGTAATTTTGTAATTTACATAATTGTGCGTCACGAGCTGCACTCTATATTGAATTTATAAGCTCATTTCTCTTGTTGGGTAACTTTTTGCAAGTATAATACCTGTGTAATGTATGCCGTTTCAGACCTACCTTAATTTCATTGCACTTTTCTGACATATTCATATTCAAAGTGTGATTTTTATTTCGCTACCGTTTAGAAGTCTCGATAATTACTACACCCGTAAGCGATAAAAAAAAAAGAATCATCTTATCTGCGGGAGGTCGCTTTGAATAAATTGCAAAGCATGCCGGTAAATTTTGATTATTGTTACGAGTGTTCTATTTATTCCTACCGATAATAGATAAAATAATTGCGCATTTAGATATTTATTTTCTTTGTGCGTATACTCATTACTTTTTTGGCGGTTGTTATACAACGATTTTTGTGTTTTTTTTTTTTGGGAAATAGATTTGCGCGTGTCAATTACTTAGGGAAATGTCATGAAAATTTCAGCCCCTTGTTCGTACATATTTAGATTCTCCTACACGTTTTTTGTTGAGATAAATATTTTGTTTTGGTTTAAATGAGTTAAGATTTAAATCTTAATGTTTATTTACCCGCTGCGACTAATTATAGACACTTCATGGGGTTCTTTTTGGACATGTTTTATATGAATGCTTGCATTCAAGGATAAGTAGATCACTAACCCTGTTGTTGACGCCAATTTTGAAGTGATTAAATGTATCTTAAATTGCGAATAAATAAATCTGCACAAATCTGAATTCTGAGAAAAAAATTATTTTGCTTTGGAACCAAATGCTTTGCTTTGTTAACAATAAAGCCAACGTTTTGATAAAATACTTGGTGCCGGTGCAACATGTTTATTTATTTATTTTTCCCAGTTGTGCATAGTTACTTTAAGTTTCAAACGTTTTCCATTAAATTGAGTTGTCAAGAGAACATGTTCGGCTTTACATGTCATTTAAACTGACAGTTTTGAAACCAAAACAATGATACACGTGTGAATTACATAATAATTTCATTTTGATTTGTTAATTGATGAGACATATCGTGACTGAAAGCATTGATGTCGTGACCAAGTTGTATCTCTCAAATAATTGTAGTGTTTTTCAAAGCAAAATTGTAAACAATTTTACGTATTCCTTTTGGAAAAGCATCTTGTAAAAAAATCGTGGAAATATTCTACAAGTATATATCTGGGCTTATAGATTTCTGACATATATCTTCAATGCTAAAAGTCCATGTCCATGTACACATTGTCACTGAAGTTAAGGTGTTAGGATGTAAGACACCATCAAACTTCTGCATTTGCATGGATAGGCATCCAATTATCGGAACAGCTTGTTCACACTTAGTGCCTTTTCAAGTTCGTTGACACGCTCCAGGGTAATTCTAGTTATGTCCTTAAAAATAGCTCGCATTTAATGTTCTTATTCCTTGCATATAAAATAATTATGATGCATGTATGTACCTTCATTATGTACGTTCCGTACGCACGACAGGTTAAATGCAAGCTCTGCTGATGCAATTGAGGCTTACATTTTGTGTATTTGACAGATGACATGTTCCTGTTAACTTTTTTCTGTCGGATTTTGTATTTTTAATTTGACAGATATGTACAAATGTATGTAGGCAGGCAGTATTAGATATGGAACAGAACATGATGAAGCATTTCAATCACTTATAACATTAGCTTATGTTTATTCTTTCTGGTTAAGCCTTAAGAAGTGTGTAATTGAACGAATACAGCGGATTCACACTGAGCGCTTCGGTTTTTTCAGATTTTCATTATTTTTGCTCACTTATAAAGAAGCTATCTTGTCCGCACTTTGCGGATCCGCTGAGGAGAAACGTCTAAGCTTTTCCTTTTTTTATGATGCAAAAAGTACTTAAATTCACGAAATTATAGGTGAGTTCAGAAATTTTGTCGACTGGCTGATCAGAACCTTAATCCAGCTTAAGTCTATCCAGTTAACATCTAACCTTAAATCCTTAAACATGTGACAGTGGGCATTTAGATAAGTACCCGTCCATTTTACGAAACTATAACACATAAGATGTATGATCATGTTAACTCTGTGATAATTAATTGATCTTCAGAGTGCATTACATGGAGTGGAGAAAAAGTCCAGAAAAATCGAATTACTGGTTCCAGCTACGTTTTCTCTTTTGGTGATTACGTATCCAATTCACGTCCGATACCAGTTGTAATGTTAAAAAAAAGTCAGACAGACAAGAACCGAGTCACATTTAAATTTTGGTTTTAATGTAGTTATCTCCCTCTCATGGTCAGTTCATACCATTTAGGATATTAATTTGTTTACTGAGATGCACTTGTTTGACCAGTTTTCTGACACAATTGCAAAAAAAAAATCCATTTAATGACAAACTTGTTTACTTGACTGTGCGGTTCTTATCATCAAGTTGATGGATTTCGTTTATTTAGGGGAAGTAGTATACGTCACGTTTTGTTAAGGCTAACAAAATATTTTTTGGCCGAAAGCCAATTAACGCATGAATGAGACGATAAATAAAACGTAGTTCAAAATAGCACTAAAAAAAACATAAATAACTTTTGCCGGAAAAAGAATTTATACTATTCGATGATAGAAGAGACAGATGGCTTTTAATCTAGAAATTTGGTTCATAAAATAAAGTATGAACTTTTATCGGCTTAATGTGATTTGTTTTATTTAATCTACCTTCTCAAGGTCGCTTTGAAAATTCATTGCAGGTAGGGTAATTAAAAAGAAGATTAACTTTAGTAACTACCACTTCTCTTGTTTGTAAACAAATTAAAGATACTGCATATAACAAGAACGAGGAACATAAAATACTCGTACATACACGTACTAAGATTTATGAGTCACTTCGAAGCTAGGTATTTAAAGATTTTAGCAAGTATTCAGCATTAAAGTGGCAATTTTAGCAACCAGTCTGTATGATAGAACATTTGCTTATTTGCGAAATAAAGTATGGACTTGTTCTTGTCGAGTAAATGATATAGGTGATTGTCACAGATATTAATAATCAAAATTCGATATTTAAATCAGAACAGAGCGAATCGGATCGGATCCATTTAGTTAGAGTTTGAAAATCAAAAATCAGAATGAATTGATAATAATTGGTCAATATTGTGATGTTATGTCCTTTATCCCCTCCTGGGTCCTAGAATCTCTCCAACGCCTACGCGCCATCGTGTGCGGTTCCCCCTCAGCTCTCCCCAATTTTTTTCCCAGTTGCCTTCTTCTGCGCCACGTACTTTTAGGACCCTCTCGTATCTTGCCTTATCGGCCTTTAAGTGTAAACACATGTCCTCAAATCGTATCGTATTCTTTTTTCTTTGGTGTTGTGGCAAGACTATCGATTGCAGCGATTTTAAAATGCAGATGTTTTGAAAAACACAGTTGCATACAGCATTTACATGTAGCTTCGCAAATTGTAACATGTAACAGCTTGTAACACATTTTCAACAAACGAAGTTCTTAACTATGGAATTTACTTTTCCCTTCTAATATAATACATTTATTTAATTTTGTTATAGAAAGCCTCATCTGCACTTCACAAACTTTTCGTATGCAACTCCTTAAAATATGGACAGCCAAACCATTCGATCCTAGCCCATCCTGGTAATGGTTATGCCAAATATTGGTGTCGTGCTACAACAACAGAGAAATACCCATTGATCATCGCAACACGTTATAACATTCCGTTCCTTCTAAACAAACCTGGAATTGGTTACTATGTTACGGGTGAAATCTACGAAGTTGACAATAGAATGCTCGATGTATTGGATAATTTCGAAGACTGCCAGGATATTTACCAACGAGAGATGCTAGACATGAACATCGGTGTTGGAGAAGGGTGAGTTTGCTTAAATTAAACATTCTTTTATATTATCGTTTACTTTTTTTTATTTATTTTTTAGAACTGTTCCATGCTGGGTATACTTGTTACAAAAATATCCCGAAAAACTTCTTTCGCTGCCTCATTTATCATCCTATGAAAATTGCGCTGAATATCCATACGTATTAAGAAATCATAGGCACCACAAGCATCCTGCAAACGAGGATCTTGACTATTCTGCGAAGGAATCGGCAGCTTAACACGAGAAAAAACGTACTGATTAGTAAGATTATGGTTATTCTTACTTTTTTCCTCGACATTTCACGCATAAAAAGTTTAGAATTTACTCGGCAAATTAGAACCTTCCATTATTTATCATAAAGAAAAATCGAAAAGGAAATGTGTTTAGTTATTCTTGTAGCGGAATAATATAAGTTGTAAATACTTTTGTTTTGTAAAGAAAAAGAAAATAATAAAAAGAAACAATCGCTATTTTGTTAAAATTCGGTGAGTTCTATATAAATAGGCCATCAAGAACAAAAGATTAGAAACAGATAAGCTTGAATTGCAGTAAAAAAGAAGGGACCCAAGAAGCTTCCCTGATGCATACCGACTTCTATTGCGAACCTTTGGGCTACTCTGGACCCGATGTCTATCATTTAAAAAAAAAAACTTGATGGATAAGCTATCCCTTGTGGAATATTCGCCCGGGCTGCCATCTTCCTCCACTGTTTTGTCTACGATATTAGATAGCTATAGGCATTTTAAAGATCTAGTTGAGCGGCTTATATCTATATGAGTGATTTTCACTATTGGTCGCCTTTATTACAAATGCCATTCGTCAAGACAGTGGTATTCTTAGCCCGTCCATAAAAAGGATTTATTCTAGCTGATTGATTTTTTAATGCAAAGCAAAACATATCAACATTGTTTTATTTGAGAAAATTAAATCTAATTTAAATAATATTCACACACATGCTTTACAAGTAGGCAACTGCATTGGTATATCCTCAATTATCTCGTCTTTGGCCTTTTCATCATCTGTATAGTACCTGAAATATGTATAGAACATAACAGAACAGAACTTAGAATTAAAAAATCAAAACTCCTGCAAATCAAATCGCAATACCTTTCACTATATGGAAACTCATCAGTATTCGAATATGAGGTTAACATCTCTTTCGAGAGCAAACATTCATTGAAAGTTCTGATTAAGTACATCCAGCACGGAATGATATTACTAGAAGGATACCGAACTTGTCAATTCAATTCGAAAAGACTACATTTATTCCTCACCCATCATCAGTGACTATATCCTGAATCACTCGATCATAGTAATTTGGATACTGCTCCAGTATGTCTAATTTTCCGAACATTTCTTCGTCAACTTCATAAATTTCTTCCATAGACAAAAACTTTATTCATACCGGCGCGGCGCGTGTGGACGTAATGTGGATGAAATTAGTCTTCGAATTTATTTAAAGGCTTTCCCTTTGCATTTTTGCCATGTTTATCGGTTTATGATAAGAGACAGACGTATACAAATAAATCAAAACATATTGGTTTTTTAATTGCTGTCGGACTAGGTTATTAGATTTAGATCTTTCTAGATAATGTAATTGGCCAAAAATAATTCAAGAGGTTCGTCTAATAGCTGATATGATAGCCTATCAGGCAATTCCCGAAAATGTTTTTCGATTTTAGATTAGTTTTAAACATGCTGGTGCATGTTTGTTAAGTTATGCAAATAGCGATCCATGAAATGCGTCAGATCTATTTTCAAATAGTTGTGATTTTTCTGTAAATTCTGAAATATTTGAAAAAACAGATTTTAAACGGTGTACAACGAAATACTCTGCCAAGGATATTGCACGCATGATCCGAACGAACCTAAATTATCTGTGCAAATTGCAATTCGATCGAAAAGATAATCGGATGAAGAGGTTCAAGTTTTCTGAAATTACTAATTGAAGACAAAAGTTTATTTTCTCCTTTTGAATAAAACATTTGTTTAATTTTGTCATTATTTTGCGAATAATTTGAGTTACGGAACGAAATTGAACGATTATATCGTTCATGAAACAGTAAAAAATACCGTCATTCAGAAAAACCTAAGTTATATATGCCACCCTGTAGAACGTTAATGACACATCAAATGACATCCAAAAATTTAAGAATAAAATGAATAATAGGAGAGTTTCCTGTTTCTTTAACGATGTAGCAAATTTATTTAGATTTGGCAGCACAGGCGGGAGAGATAATTGACATAAAAAATTATACCTCATTCATTCCGGAGATGTGCTGTACAATCGGAAATTATATCGATATCTATTGAAATAAATCAATATGTTTTTTTTTTGTCCTGTGAATTTCATCTTCCTTGCCTTAACGGCCGGTGAGGTTTTGAGCAAAAAGAACCACAATTCTTCTCCTTTTCATCTCTCTCTATCAAACTGCTATATAATTTTTTTTTAAAATACAAATTGACATTATTCGATTCTTTGATGAATGTAAACTTTGTCTTTTTTCTCAGCCTTTTGCGATAAATCTTAAGACCAAAAGTTGGAATTACGGATAATAAGAGATAAAATGTTTTAGATATTATTTCAGAGAATAATCGATTATATCGTTGTGCTAAAATTGTGTGAGTGTCGAAGCTGGGTGCTCATTGACACTCCATATTACGGATAATTTTTTTTTTATACATATCTTAAAATTCAATTCAACGCAGATCGATAGCTAATAGGGTCGATTCAGTGTCCTGAGCTGATCAAATTCATGCGCATTCCAAGAATTTCGATATATCGCTTTGGGACTTATCGATATGATTTGTACCTCCATAACCATAATTCTTTCCGGAAGTAAATAATTGTCTCAACAAATACAATCTAATTTTGCTTAAGATCTCGTCAAAAATGAATTATTTTTAGTTGGAGTTATACAAAGTCATTGTTTTGCTGTCTAGGCAAATCATATCTGCTAACTACGTCTGATAACTGGTGATAAAACCAGATGATTCTTGTAAATATAACTTTTATCACTGATAACAACTGATTGTAGTTTTTAAGCTATATAATCTTTGCGTAGGGTAAAGTTTTTAGTATTTCTTCTACTCGTACGGTGATGTCTGCTTCAGAACTTATTAAAGTCTTCGTCTACGGAACGCTAAAGCGCGGTGAACCGAATCACAATTGTTTGAGCAATCCAGCCAATGGAGTTTCAAAATTCCTCTCCACGGGTACTACAGTTGAGGTCTTTCCCCTCGTCGTGGGGACTCGGTACAACATTCCATTTCTTTTGAATAAAAAAGGCACTGGCCATAACATTCAAGGAGAGATCTATGAAGTAGACGAAGCAATGTTTGTGAAACTGGACGAACTTGAACAGTATCCGGATTACTACGATCGGGAGATTCAGAATATCAAACTGGAAGATGGGTGAGTTGATGTTACTTCAAAAATCGATGAATATCTTTCTAAATGAATGGGCTTTTAGGACGATCATTCCATGTTGGTTGTACTTGATTAGGAACTATCCTGAATCGTTGCTCTCGAGGAGGCTTCTGACTTCCTACACAAACAACGAGGAGCATCCGTATTGCGAAAGGTCTAGACGCGATCCGAATATTAAAGCGATTGATGATTTGGCTTTCTAATTCCGTTTTATCGTATTCTTTTGCAGTGAATTTGAACCATCAAAGGAGGATATGTACGAAGACATGGCTGTAGACTATGAGAGCAAACGTACTGATAGCTAATGTCTTTTCAGCTGAAATCACAGCCGTAGGATTTCCCAAAACGGAAATATAAGCATTTATTAAACAAAATTGTTTTTCCTTTTACTTGGAAAAGTACTTTTTCAGCTTGTGGAGTACCTGCAAAGAAATGGTCTCTCAGATAAGTATAAACCCTAATGTGTACCACAAGCCACATTGGTTAAATATAGGGAAGTCTTCATAGACCTGACTCGACAGCCGAATTAAGTCGTTTTCGACTCCCGACAAACGTAATTGGGGTGTTTATTGTAAGATTGACAGGTTGATAAAGGCGACACTAATCCGAAGATCATGCCGGAAATGCAAGACTGGTAAGCTAATATAGAGACACGTCTAGGCCGATATGGCTGTAAGTCAGTGAAGTCTGCTCATTTGGAGGGTGTAGGACGTTATCAAAACCTGCGCTCCATCATGTTCGGAGATCTACATTTGATTACCGAATTGGGTAAAGGAAATAAAACTAGTTGCTACAACAAAACATTCATAAGCAAACTGGGATGCCAGAGACTACATAAAGCGGAATTATACGACTGCCCATTGTTCCCGCCACGGGCTCTGTTAAGTTATCCCTGCGGCTCAGTGCAGAATCTAAAAAGCATTTAAGGAATTGCTTAAACTATATTTCCACCATAGTTAAAATTGAACACAAACCGTGATGCCCGCTGCCTCCATCTCTTCACAAGACCATTACAAATAAAGGCTAAAGCAAACAGTGATATAAAAAAACACGATAAGCTTCTTAATATTTAATAATGTATAATAAATTTTTAAATATCTTTTGTTTTTGTTGTTTTGTGTGATTACTTCGGTTTTAATTTGATCTTTTCACAATAATTAGTTTCTTCATTTAATTATTCTCTTTTTCTTTTAAATTTTTAATTTGAACGAACGATATATTGTATGTGTATGTTGTAGGACAAATGATAGGACATTCCTTGGCTTACCGCGCGCACACACAGCAGCAGACATAAACAATTAGAGAGAATAAAACAGAAATTATAATAATAATTCGTTAATTGCAATTCTATATGTTAAATAAAATAAAGAAAGAAACACACACGGCGGCAATTGGAATCTCTTTTAGCAGCAAGGAATCGAACAAATCAAATGGAAACAAAATGAAGCGAAAGGTATACGAGTAACTTGAGGGGGGAAGGAGCACAAAAGCAGCGGAGCAGCACCACAGCCTTGAGATATTTTTTTCGGTTTTTTTGATCTTTTTTTTCTGTATTTTGTTCTCGAAACACAATTAGAAAAATATTTGCAGTTTAGATTTTAGTGAGTTGGGAGTGGCGCTACAATAGTCTAGCTATCGTCGTCTTCCAGCGATTTAAAACGATTCGCTACCGAGACTGGAGCTGCTGTCTGCTCTTGGACTCGTTGCACACGGCCACCGTGTCGAACTTCTTCAAATGCGGGTTCGTTCTTCTTTTTCTTTTGTTCCTCGGGCCGGGCGGCACCTAGTGTGGGGAAATAATCTTCGTTGGTAATGTCTGGTGCGGTACCTTTGCGTAGTTTATTCATCCGCAGTGCCGATGGTGCTTGCTGGAATAGAAAATAGGTTGAATAGAGTTGTGATTTGATTATTTAATGAAATAAATTGTTTTCTATTAGTTATGATCTAGGACTTTCGCTAGAGATTTATTTGTTCAGCAATATTACGGAACATCTCTTGAACATGGTAAACAGTTAGATTGCTGAATGGTTAGCTTATCCTTCTAAATTAAGTCTATTACCGAAGCTTATTGATATAAAATGCACATAATGCACAGTCGCCATATGAATATTTTGAGAAAAATATCGGAAGTCAAAGTTAGACTACTAAACGATAGACTATAATCACGATATTTCGGCAGTGAATGTGGGTAGCGTGGCTCAGTGGATAGTGCGTTGGACTAGTGCTTGGGGTTTCAAGTTCAAATCCCAGAAAATCCAGGTTTTTACATGGCCCCACCTCTTGAGAGAGGTCATCCAAGAGTATTACTGTCATAGGAAAGGTTCTTATAAACTCTCTGCCCTTCGGTATGCGTGAAATTTCAGGTCTGTGGCGAAACAGGCACGTTTCTGGGGATCTAGAGAAGAGTTTTGGGGAAAAGACTTGCACTAAAACTTGCAATGTGGGGCCTAAACTATGCGGTCTTAGCCATTAGAGTACTGGTGATCTCTTCTAGTTTGACATTCACCACAATTTTTGAACTCAAATACGACAGTCGAATATTTGTTCGTAAGATACGACTTTGGTTGAATAAGATGCGGCTATAGTCGGAATTCGACTGTCGTATTCGAGTTCAAAAATTGAGGTGAATGTTAAACTAGAAGAGATCACTAGTACTAGGGGCAATTGTTAACAGCCCTCGATGTCAAGAAAGACAAAGAAAAGTGGTTACTTCAATGAATGCCGAGAAATCGGAATGATAGAATTAATTTGTCTTTCAAGATTATGTCTGCTTAATCATGACTTCAAAATGAATGCGATTGTGCATTCCGCAAGGACTGCATACATTTACCGATATAGTTATTTCTATGTTTCTATTAAAAGAAAGCAAGACAAGAACTTTTACTTTCTATAAAATATAGCCACGCCTGTAATGAATGTGGTTGAAGAAAGCAATAGTGAGAACGACACAAGCTACGAATTTTTGCATAAAACTTTGGGAATTTTGTCGGCTTACCTTAACACAAGCAGACGAGAGCTAAGGAATAAAGCAACCATTTTGTATGGAAACGAGTCACAATTTTACCCATTTATGCAGAAAAATAATTTCAATGAATATAAAAGAAAGAAAATTAAACAACGAGTTACAGTACAAGATGAAGCAGAGAAGCAATGAATTATATTCTATATTAATTTGTAATTAAAAACAGTTTATGAGCTCGTGAGTACGATTTTTTTCATATATAGTGACATTTCGAGTGCATTTTGCACTACAAACTAATTTTCAATTCAAAAAATCTGTCATTTAAATATATATTGTAGTTATTAAAAAGGTTCAAAGAATGGGCGAAAGCCTCACCCATATTATGCAACAAAAAGAGGAGAAAAAAAAAATACTTACACTATTCCTTAGAGCCGGAAGGATGTACACTTTGTTGGAAGTCGGTATTGGAATCTGTGTAACCTCTTCGGCCGGTATGACCTTCTTCCAGGGGCCGTGTCCCTTTGACTCGGACAATTGGTTGCCCTCGTTGCCGTCACCCTCGTCATCCTCATAGCCATCGCCCTCGTAGTTTTGTTGATTGAGCTCGTCATCGTTGATGGTGAGTTGGCCGATCTTAAGACCGCTGTAGTCCTTGCGCTCCTCGACCTCGATCTCTTTCCACTCCTCCTCGTTGTTGCCCTTTGGGTGATGCGGTACGGGCAGCAGAATTTCAAGATATTAACCGATTCATTGACATAAATAATGAATGCATTTTCGCTTACCTGTTCCGTGGCGACTGGGGCTGTAGAGACGTTGTCATTCGACTCGCTTGCCACGCCGACGACGACGCCAGCATTGTTGGCGGCCACCGGAGCGGGGACAGCGGCTGGGACTGGTTCCTTTTTCGGCTTTGGGGGCTCACGCTTTGACGTGTCCTCTAGGTTCTTGACCAACTCATCGGCGGTGAGGAATTTCTTTCCCTTGGACTTCTTGCGGTCTTTTTTGGCGAAAAAGTCGTCTAGATCGGCCATTGTTCAGCTACGGTTCTTCTGCTGTCGGTTGGGGGGGACAGGGAGCTGTTTCCTTGTGTGGAATTTCAATTAAAAAAAATAAAAGAAAACTATCCGCAAAATTAACATGCGGATTTCGTCGACGAACGAGATGGGAACTTGCCACTTGCGACCTTTCAAAAAATGTCTGCAAGTGCAAAAGAGACGGTGAGCGTTTTGTGTTAGCCGATGAAGTGTTCGTTTCGTTTTAGATCCTTGGTTTGTCTATATGTTTTCGCGCCGGGGGTGGAGGACGGTATTTCCATAAACGAGTGTTGACAACGAATCACTCAGAGAGAAAGTAACGAATGAATGATGACAACAATGTGGTCGATGAGTGTGTTCAGCGGCTTTGTAGAAAATACTTTTGTTTTAATTGAAATTGATAGATAGGTTACACTGAAGTTGGGTCAAGAATTGTTCAATTTCATAAAATTTTTAGAATGCTTGTGAAACTACAGATTACCGCATCTGCTTCAGAAAATTCTATATTGTCACAATATAACCTGATATATTCAATATATGAACTATATACAAATGTGTTTATTATAAGACAAAATAAGTTTCAAAAAATGAAAAAAAGTGAACAAAAAAAATAAAAGGAACTAATTGTAGAGGGACAGAATGAAATAATAATCAACGAAGCTCCACAATTAGGTCTAAAGAAAACAGTAGCTAAAGACGAAGGCTTTTTGCCGTTTTGTGGTCGAAAGAACTACGATTCGAATAGAAAAGCATGTAAAGGCCCACACGCATTTAGTCTACGATAGCTAATGTCACAATTAAATGAAAATTGTGCTCGTGCGTTGTCAAAAGCTTAGTGCTCTTATAATTGCATTAAGGAAACGTGGCTGCGTACGGAAACTAAGAAAACTCCACGAAACTTACAGCGTTTATATGCAGGATTGAAGCCAGGTTCAACCCGTATTGAAATTCATATAAATGCATCGGATTGAGTTGACTAAATTCGACAGTTTGTTTTCGTTGCGAATAAGTTCTTTCGTGTTTGTCTTTGGTAAATATTACGTTTTGGTTAGCAAAACAGCAAAATAGGAAAAAAAGAAAAGAATGACTGTGTACTCATCTGTCAGTTCAACCCCATTTCGATTTTTCAATCTTTCAACTCGGTGTGCAGAAAAACCTCGATCGAAATCTCAACTCGATCCCTGGATCCTGCATATTAATGTAGTAACTGAGCGAAAATACATTATGAGTGCTGTATACGAATTATATGTAGTTGCATGGCAGTGTCCAGAGAGGTAATACAGTTATGGCTGAGCCTTAGAATACCCACTTCTGAAAAACTTGAAAAAAAAAAAAAAAAAAAAAAAATTAAAATCTATTCGATAGAACAGTTGATATAAAAGTTGACAACGAAAATCAGCTTTGTGGTTCGGAAAATTCCATTTGAGTTAATTTCGAGAGAAATATCGATTTTGGATACAAAGTGTGGTATCGAAACAAATACCTACTATGTATGAGATTCACCCAGTGTTTATTCTGATAACCAATTTGTATGTTAGCCTTATGAGACTTGTTCTTTGAGGTAGATACCAAAACACAGAGTGTCATAGCAATTGTGTATAGAATCATAACCAATTGAGCTTCCGTGTTGATACGAAGTGGACGTATTCTGCTTACTGAAACAAAATTAGCTCAGAATATTTTTCAACCGATGACCAAAGCCTGATATTGACATTATTATTGTAATGATGGTTAGCGAGTTGATTCCAACTGACTAACATGCTAAAAGTTGAAACGAATATTGAAAGCTTGCAGCTTTTAGTATACCTTCTTTCGGGTGATCGTCAAGTCGGGTTATAATAGTTATTGCTGTATATCGTGGGCTATCATCAAGAATAGCACTACAAAGGTACGTGGCTATAATCATATTTGTTGTGTGATAGACCGATACATTATATATGCGTCAGTGCCTACCATTACAAACAAGATAACCCAAGTTTTTACTTTCAAATTCTATCAAATCATCATTAATTTTCATTTTGACATAACTAATTCATCTTTTAAGAGATGCCATGTAAGAAGTGGTATTGCGCGCATTGATGCATGGAACTCACGCACAACGGTAGAACCCTCCACCCAGTATAGTCGACATAACAAACTAAAACGGAAATGAAGCGCAAACTACGTTTTTTTTTTTTGTTTCTTTGCGCAATCCTTACTCAAGTCTTTTGCAAAAAAAGCTTTCCATGCACTTTGATTTAGAAGACCAACGTTTCCGTGTGAATCGATGCGTTTAATTTGTAATGAAAATTACATTTTAATTATTTAATTGCCTATTCATGGCATTTAGAGACGCATTGGTGACAAAATATAATTTGTTTAATACGTACAAAGTCATACTAATTGGTTATAGGTTAATTACTTGGATTGCTTTAGCTACCTTGAAAGTTGACGCTTCTTTAAACAGAAAAAAAAAAAATACCTATTCGTGTTAATGACCGACCGATAGTGGTAGTGAATGAATAGAGACTTTGATGGGTATGAGAGCAGAACTCTACGCTTTGAATTAATTTTGTAAGAGGAAGACAATAAACTCAAACTGAGCTTTGAATGGTTTAAGTCACGAAGGGTGTAATGAAATCGAAAGTGTTATAATACAGTGTAAAGCTGTGTCAAGGTTGGTAAAAGGAGCAGAATTCTGCAAGTGAGCGGATATTGATGAAAATAAAAACTCAAACTATGGGTTGTATTATAGATACGAATCAAGAAAAGTTAGGTTAGTTCTCCATACCCCTATGCAGTTAGGTACCGACACACTTCGATTGTAAGGGTCCTCTCTGTTACCACCGTATTTTACTACAGTACTAGTGAGGACATCTTGACTACTAGTTGAACAATGGTTACCTAACCCTATGTGGTGACTTCTTTTGATCAGAGTTCTTAATTAAGCGTCTTATTTCCGTAAGAGACAGAGCTTATCGAAAAAGGGTAATTCCAAAATAAAAGGCAGCGCACGTAAAAACTCTTACTCTATTTCCTATAGAACACCGATGACTGGGCAGAAGTCTGCACGTTCTATTAGAGCCAATTCATTGCTCCAGTTTGGAACACAGTTGGCTGGAGATGGTGATTTAATTTATGAATGACATTCAGTCTTAGAAGGAGTTTGCAGAGAGCGAGAGGTATACCTAACTGAAGTAGGTGGGATTTTTAAAGTAACTTAGCTCTTTAGCTTTGCAGTTTTCTGGTACCCAGGTAACGTGAAAACTAATTTGGTTCGACATCTCTAAAATCGGTGCCAATCTTTTATAGAGATGGATGATATGGAGTTGATTTTCGAATGACAGTAGGTGGAAATGCAGATGTATTCCGCTGATAAACCATTACCATGACAGAGCATCTTAAATTGCTTATGTTCCCGCTTGGAATACGCTGCAGTTATTCAAAATGGGATGTTCAACACTAACGCAGATCCTTGAAAGTTTCTGCGAATAAACCTGAGAAAAGCGGAGTTGATGTTCAAGAAGACTTGCATTGTCTTGTCGACCATCAACCGGGCTAAGGACTAACTACTTCCAACTGTGTCGTATACATTTCTGCATATCCAAAATCATATCATCATAACATGCGGCTACGCTATTATGAATTCAACCTGATTATATGAACTAGGCTTTTAAACCATTCTGTTTCTTTAGTCAATACAAATCAATTATAAAGTATGACTTGAGATTTTTTCACAAATTGATTTAATTTGAAAAACTTGTAAGCAGGTAAATTAAGAGCACAATGTCATTGCTGTTTGAAAGTTCTGCGAGGCTTCGAAAGTTTATATCGAAGTATATATACCTGATTACATGCACAGGGCTTGACATATAATTTGTATAAAATAAAAAAAAAAAGCTTTAGGTATAAGGAATAAGTGGTAAGAGCCGCTGATTTCATAGCGTACACATATATGTATATATACACAGTGGGTCCGTTCGCGTACCCTCCTAAAAAAACAACGAACTTTTACGAAAATCTACGAATTTGTACGAAAAGCTGTTCGCGTACGGAGAATTTTCGTAGTTTTTCGCAGAAGAGAGCGCTCACGAGAGAGTATAAAATTTCCCCATGCTACGAATTTTAGTGCAAGAAATTTCTTTGGGCTTGTTTTGTGAAAACTGTCAAATCTGTCAGATCAGTGTATTTTCAGCATTTTCCTGTTCAACCCGTTCGTTTACTTTTTCGTAATTTTAGTTCTCTCTGAGAGAATTTTACCCCCACTCTTTGAAATTTGATAATCTACGAATTTTTGTGCAGAAAGTACGCGAACGGACCTAGTATGTATGTATTCCCTTATAGAAATGACTGCGCCGAAGAAAACTTCAAGTAGACTTCTGACATTTGCTTTTGATTTCTTGAATCTTTGGTGATGGCTGTCTGGAATCACAGAAAGTAGATATTTACTCTCTCATCTCTTTGTCTTCTTTATCTACCTGTCAAAATCGATCTTTTATGGGCAAACCATAATTAAATGCGGGTGCCGTGGCTCAGTGGCTAGTGCGGTGGATTACTCCTGGAAAATACCATCGAAGTTTTTTAAGGCCTCAGCTTTTCTATTTACTGCCCGTCGGACACAGGATAAAATTGTCCTCTATGGGCTGCTTATGGCTTAATATTTTATTTATAATTGAATGCTAATAAAAAAATGTATATATTTCCATTTGCCTGATAAAATTTATGGCTACACAGATATTTTGAAATATTTTTTTTTAAATTTTATTAAAATTTTTACAAATCCGACATTATTCAAGGCACCCACCCTTAATATATGAAAAGTGCTTAATGGTATATAAACAAACTGTAAGGCCTGATTGATTTTCTATTCCTTTATAACACATGCGTACAAAAAGAAGACACAATAATTTTTCTTTGAAATTCAAAAAAATTAGTTATAAACTCCGCAACCAAAGTTTTAATTTTCACAACCAAATTTTTGAATTTATAACCTATATCTATCAAATTTGCAACTTTTGGGGTCGGTTGTGAAGAATGCAGTAGAATCTACTTATTATTTGGGGTACTATCTATGATCACTCAACTAATTAAATTAGATCTTATGATATCTTTCCTTCTCTTCATAACCATATATGTATGTACCTTTGGGATAGGTTTTTTCGATACGAAACTTGGGTTATGCTTTTCAAAAATGTCTAGTGAAAGCAGTTAGAAAATAGCTAAATGCTAGTCACTCTCAGCTAATCTCGAATCTATCAAATAAAAACTTGTTAATATCGACACTTCATTTCCTACATTGTCACCCGATATATAGTCATAGAAACAGATCGAGGATGTTGTATAATGTAATTTACTCCATTAGATAGTGCAATTTCCTTCAAAGCTAGTATGCGAACTTATCCAATTACAACTCAGATATCCGCTCATAAGAAGTAAATAAAAAAAAACCCTATCAACGAATCAATTAAACACAAACCACTAATAACCAATAATTCACAAATCTGTGCTAACAAAAGTTAAATCGAAATGAAAACGAATCGCTCAACAAGATCAAATCGGTTTATAGTCTCATTTAACCTAAACGTCGATCTTCACGCATCTTTAGCGGTCTACAGTGCGAATAACTTAATTCTTTTTTTTTTTTTTCTGTTTTATGATCCAACAATAACGTCACGAAAAGCGTCACGCTAGTCGCTACAATTTATGTACATACATACATATATCAGTGACGGGGGACTGATGAACGGCCTTCGTAACGAAAGCGAAGAAGTGCTAATACCCTCAAGTCTTCTAACCAATCTTTTTCTCTGATTGAGAATATGTTACGTACATATGAGTCTTTCTCAATATATACAAATGTCTCATGCTTGCCGCACAATTTCGCATCTGGAGCGTAGCCTACCCCAAGAAAAAAAAAAGCACAAAAAAAAACTAACCTGACTTGTTAGTTTGTAGTTACATCTCCTGGTAGGAGCGCTGCCTCATAACACCACGCTCAAGCGATTCCGAACCTCAGTCTTTAATCGGACGCCGCTCAACTCGCAACAAAATCTTCTCCATCTTTCGGATCGGACTGTGTTATTTTAATTTCATTGCCTTCAAAGTGAACCTAGAAAACTCTGTGTGCGCGTATAGATACTCTTAATTGGTCTCGACTGTGGCTTCAATTCAGTGAATAAGTGTTAGTTATTGCTCATTACAAAAAAAAATATATTAATAAAGGTATATATTCTATAATTAATGTTAAATTATGGTAGAACGATAAATTGTAATTCAATACAACAAAAAAAAAAGGTATTTACAGAATTAAACATTGATCTAGTGATCTGTCTGTGTAGTCAAGAACAATTGCGTAAATACAAACTCAATTTCTCAATCGATTAACCTGTATGCAAGGCAATAGGTCATCTAGATATTAGTTTCACAATGCCTTGTTCCTTTTGTTTCAATCTCCATATTTCGTAAAAATAAATTAATATATCTAGATACATTTTATGTGGGTCATCCTTCTATGGCCACTTACCGGATCTCACCATTGGCAGTATGGCAATTTGTCAATATACAAACCACCACCACCGGATGATAGGTTTTTTGCATTTGATTAGCTAACCATTTGACCATAGTTTATTGCGATGCAAAAAATCTTCACTCTCCATATGCAAATTGCAGTATTAGCATAAAATTTGCAATGAGTCTTTCCCCGCGCTGATTTGGAAACTATAATGGTGATGATGATCTTTTCGGAGGTTTTCTAATTAACGATTAAGAGAGATGTTTGGTGGTCAAAAACGTTGGATAAGGCTTTCGAAAGTTATAACAAGTAATGACACAACGTGTATATAGTGGCCATTTGCCTAGATTTAGCATATTTCCATGGCAACAATACTGATTGCCGCTTCCGCATGATACTTGAATTTTTGAATCTTTTTATTCACAATAGCTATCTCGTGGTTAAGATTCTTGAAAAAAAAAAAAAAAATAATAATAATATTGTGCTTGAGCGAACCTGTTAGGTGTATTCTTTTGCATACAATTATCATTGATTTCTATCGGAAGTGGTTACTAGAAGATACATATCTTCTAGATACAAAATGATACAGAAACTGAAGGCTAGGACTTGATTTTTCAATTAAGCGTTGTAACATGTTTTATAAAAATGGATTGGGCACTTGCACTATCTGTTGAGGCCAATATACCTTCTTAACCTAGTAAGCTCTTTAGTAAAGCGAATGTCAAGGCTAATTTTTGGATTCAACATCGCACACCACTCGTGTTGAGTTTGTGTTAATCACGTTTTAGAGGAATAAATTAAAATAATCGTTGCGTGTTCATTGATCGTATCGTTGGATAGGTTTAATGGAAAATGGTATACGAGTCTAGATACTCGGACGTTTTAAATTTCTGCGTAACTTAAGTTCTTTGAATGGCTTTTACTTCCATTTTCTATATCGATAGCAATTTAAAATTTCACACATTTGCTGTGCTCTCTAAGTTGGCTATGTGGGGATCTATTTGTATATCTGTCTATCCATCTGTATATGGGGGACGAGAGTGTATTTAGCCTGCGATATTTTAAGTTTAAAGGTGAATTGAAATATATACATACATATATTGAGGGCAGCTCGTCGTGTTCAGGAATAGGAACTTCTATTTCTTTTGTAATGGAAGAAGATTTTACAAAGAGTACTTCGTCTGGTTCTTCTTAGAGCTGGCGAAAAAGAGCTACCTTATGTCTACACTTCTAACCAGATCTGATATTTATCTAGTTATTAGCAGATCTATTTGTAGTTGATCAATGTACTTAACTTACGTTATCGACTCCAAGCGGTAAGTTACAAAAATCTTTCATTCCAAGTCAACTATAGTAAGACAGAGGAAAAGCACCAGGACTGTTTTTGCATAGCAGGATGTGCCCAATGGACAGCCACTTGAAACACACTCTCACCGAAAGAATAACATCGTGACTACAAGTAGCCAAAATGGTGCTTGAATATCTCTCAAGGCGCGAATTTTTAGATCTTTTACAACGCCTACGAGCCATCGTATGCGGTTCCTGGCAATGTGCTTTAGCTTTCTCCAACACTTCTCCAGTTGTTGGCCTTCATTTTTCCAGACCGTGTATACTGCCATCCTGAATTAGCGATTCCAATGTGGTATATGTTACGTATGAGGAAGCACCACATCAATAGGGCTGCAAGGGTCTATTGTTGGAACGGAATAGTCGCACCCTGTGTCTAATTGCACAACTTTGGCAAACTTTCAAAAGTATTCCAAACGCAGGGATGAATTCAGCTGGCTATATTCAGTTCAGTAGGCAATATTCCCAAGAAATTAGAAAGTCTTTACTCCATTACTGTCTGTTCAATCAATCGCATGCTGATCAATTTTGTTTTTGTCTGCACATCGTCAGTGTAATAGATGTGAAAGTCCATCGAATTCCTCTGTTTCCGGTCCCGTCGACAGAGCAGATATTGGTACATCGCTAATCACAAATAGAAACAATATTAGTGAAAGGATACAGTCCTACTGAAAACCTTTAAAACGCTTTACCATTTTCAAAAGGTTATACGTTGTATTTTAAGCTCAAATTTGGCTCTCGAAATTTGCGCTCCAACTAGGGGTTCGTCTGTCTATATAGACAAAAAATGTTGTAAGCTTTTTAATAAAAGTTAATCACATTGACAAATGGACAGGGTTCATTTTTCAAACAATGGAATAAAATTTAAATAAACTTCGTTGAAACGTATCATCCATCTGAAATTTAAACTTACAATCATTGAAAATAAATTATTCATGTTCATGTAAATTTTTCTTATTCTCCTAAAATAAAATCCAAGGTTAAGAATAAGACCACGACGGTAAAGAAATTAAATACTAGCTTTTGAACTACAGGTGTTGAAATATGGAGAGTCGAAAAGTATTGAGTCGTAGACTATGTGACCAGTTCTTACTTGGCAGAGGGTATTAATTCAACAGAACAGGTACTAATTATGTTGTGCATTCTGAAACAGTCTTAAAACCACAAGCCTGCAATTCAGTTGATCTGTTACATAAGTTTTTATATGTCAGGGATTGATATGCTCGAAATATTTAAACTGGTTATTTGCAATTCCTGATGTGAGCAAGTTTGCATTCGAATTAGTTCTAGGATTCTATTTTTTATTTTGATATGACGAAACTTAATTGATAGTTATTTGGCGCGTGTATTTATTGTAATTTATGTGAATATTTTTAAATATATAATCTGCGAATTCAAAAAGACGAGAAAGAGAAAAAAAAATTGTAAAGAAAGTACAATTGGTCATCGATTGGGTATTTGGGAAGTTACTGTGCGAGGAATTAGAATAACTTATTGTACTTACATAACCTATTTAATGGTTAACTTTAAAATGGACCAGTTACGTTCAACATTTCGTTAGTTCCCGCACGTTAAGGCTTCATATTTTTTCGTAGACATTTGTTGGTTGGCAAAATTATTTGAAGTAAAACTATACAAAAAAGGGTGACGTCTGAAAAGTGAATAACTGAGAGTCTTATCCCCATTTTCACAATTTGACAAGCAGCGAATTTCGGCACAGAAAACGCGGAAGAAGACCTAAAGTTTTTTACTTTTGACAGGATAGTAAGACTCACGCGACATCCGTCAGAAAATTAAGTGACAAAAAAAAACACCTCCAATGAACCACATCACTCTTAAACATGAAATAAGTGTTCAAATTAATTTATGAAGAAGAGCTAAGCCTGGAAAAGAAAGGGTGCTTTCCGCAGATATCTAACTTATTCGTATCTCTAAAACAGTGCGTTCCCTTGTGGAACCTTTTACGTGAGTGCTTTTTATGTTAGCTTCAATGGACATGTCTCGGATAAGGAGCATTCTCTATACGTATATATTTGGTATGGTGTCTCCCAGTCATGTTACACAAGGTGACACTTATCCTACGGCTCTCATTTTATGGGTACGCTGCAGGGATGCGGTTTTCCAATTTCGAAGGGGAGTATTTTAAAAGCTAACAGTAGCTCAGTACCTGAGGAGTAGTTTGTGTTTTAAATTATTTTTCTGCTTACTTTTCTATTGCGTAGTTTACAAGACGCTTTTAAATTATCTCATCACTTTCAAAGACAGATACAAGACGAAGCCCATCACACACTGGAGAAATTTTGCCCTGGGGTAACCCCGAGTAAATTCTCTTAAATTATCAGCTCGCAAAGAAAAGAGAAAATGGATAAGTCTTACCCCGCTTTTCAACTGCTTCAACACTGGATGAAGATTTTACCCTGTTTCTTACTTTACACCTCATCTTCCTCTTCTAAAAAGTCAGTCTTATCCCGGGGTAATTGCACCAGTTTGAAATGGCCCATTCAATGAAATAAAGGTGACAATACACTAAACAACTTTGACTTCTTCACAGATCAGGCAATATTTTTTAGGAAAATAAAAAAGAAAGAAAAAACATATAAGCAGCAGTATTCCCATTACGAGAAAGAGGTGGAAGCATCGAGCATCTATGTTTGGATGAACATAAGTGTATCTGGCTGTAATTAAGTTATTGCTGAAATTTCATTAAAAAACTTTGTCCCCTTCGAATACGGTATAAATCTTAATAGACTTACGACCGCGAGTAAATATTATAATATGTTATCATAGCATGAACATAAAGATCAATGCCTCAGGTAGGATTGGAGGTGATACTTGATCTTCAGCTTCTGAATGGCACGCTTTCCAAAAGAAATCAGGGCTCAGCAACAAACTTTTATTATGGTTGGAAGTCCAACACACTAAGTAGAGTACAGTCCATTCACTCTACAGCTGACATATGTACATAGGAACTGGCGTTGCACTGTACTAATTAACCTTTCCAAAGTAGAATATGTCGAGTTTAAAATTGGATCCATGTTACACACACACATATCTCAGCAATTCATCCCTAATTATAGTATTAGAATCCATTTATCTTAAGCGCTTAAAACCTACGATGCGTTAAGCAATTTCATTGCAAAAAGTAGATGATAATAGGCTAAATAACTGACTATACGAAGAAAGCGCATTAGAGATGCATATCCACCATTGCAATAATATACATATGTATATCCCATACACTAAAATAGAAAATAGGAATTACTTAAAGCAATAAAAAAAAAAAAAAAAAAACTGGAAACAAAGTCATTAACTACATAAGATTGCTAACACCTCATGCGCGATACTTCCATTTTTTTATTGTTTACAATTACCGGACGATCAAGCACAAACACCAACGCTAATTAATAAGCCGCAGACACTCTCTCATACAATCAATTTGCTATGCCAGCATTCAGAGAATTAAAATTTACAAAAATGCTTGTCATTAATTCAAAAAAAATAGACATATAGCTATTTGTCGGGAAATTGCAATAACCAGCACCTGAATGCTTTTTACAACATCGTAAAGCCATCATTCCGATTTGGCTATTGCATACAGTCTGTGTTCCGCGCCGAACTTATGCAACTACAACACGGAGTAATAGAGCCTGTGGTCCATAGGAAATAATCAGTTAGAAGAGATATTTTTTTCAAAATCCAAAACCTATTAACCAGTCAGAATTGGCGACTGAGACTACCCGATTATGAAACCCTCAACGTGTGATTGCCTCATAATTTTGTTAACAACCACTACGAATGGAATGTTGGCAATGTGAAATCTTACGGTATGAGGTCGGTCCGATCTTTACTGACCCTTTTGGCTAAGAGTCTCTAAAGTTATTATTTTTCCACCGCAAACTAGTTGCTATTTACAGGTAAAACTATTAAACTCACAGAGTCATTGTTGTGCGCAAGCGCGCGCACACTGACTCTTCACAAGCAAAGTACAATATCCGACCTGATTTAAAGTTGGACGGTCTTTTCGCGCCTTTTTGTTTTTCTTTCTAAGATAATAGATGAAACTATATCTTTTATGACACATGTCAGGCAAAGATTGTGTCATTTTGACGCACAAAAGTCATATTTGCTTATGATCTTTACATGTAAGCGCTAAAAGAATTGCAAAACAGGAACTCTTACACAGCAGAACGTTTGGGTTATTTTGTATTTGTATCCGCTGTTAATGGACACTGTCTAGCAGAATACTGTAATTAAATTGCGAAATTTTATTTGTTCAACAGTATTGGTAGGTCTTGTTTAATTAGGCTTATAAAGGGGAAGGCAGAACGTAATTTTACGGTGATGCACATGTGCACGATGTGAGAGGTACAGTTCAATGGCTGCTCCGGCTACATGGAGAGACCCTGAAAGTTGGCTTAGGCTGTATTGCTTACTTTTTAATGTTTGCTAACATGTTGGTTTGTATATATCACTTAAAGATACACACAGATACATTACGACGTAAAAAGTGAAAATAAAAAGTTTAAAGAGAAGAAAAGAAGCTTAGATATTATTATAGCTTGGATAATGAGACTAAAGGCTCATTAAATGTAATTTTATGGTCTAGAACAGGTTTGGCCAGTATTAAAAATATTGTAATTTATATGAGTAAGGTTTAGTGAGGAGAAAATTCTATGGAAGAACAATACTTTTAAGGGGGCTGCCCTTCATATTTGGTTTAATTAGGATTCTGCTTTTTTTATGACTCCTAACGCAAATCAAATGAAGAGTTAGAGGGAGGGAAAGTAGACTTGTACTTGATACATTAAGAATTCAAATCACATTAACTTGTGTTTCATATATCTGAGTTTGAAATTTGGACTCGAAATCATTAAGTTCTTCAGGAATTGTGTACCTTTTTAAGTTTAAATGAATCAAAGAAACTGCCTTGTAAGGTTATAAGCAACAAAAATAGTATTGTGAATTATTAATGTATGCAAAAATCAGGTGCAACTCTCCTTGGTTAGTTTAGACACAAACCCATGGAGAATAAATTGTATTTGAATATTTTGTATCTAGTCTTGTCTTTGTCTAGTCCACGTTATGAATCAATGAATAAGAATCAATAAGAAAAACAATGAGCCAACTTAACCTAAACTCTTTAGCCGCCGATCCTCAGGGAGTCTTTGCTTGAAACATTGTTAACTTCTAACCTCTGTGGTGCTGTGTAAGTTGCTTCCAGTTTACTAGAGAATACAGTCACCGTTAGACACATCCTGGTTTATGAATGGCTAGTCTGGTAGATAGCAGTAGATAAAGTCAATCTCAAGGACGATTCATAGTCATAATCTGTACTCGAAACGGAATTAGACTTCCAGACTTGATAGATTTATAATTTTATTTTTACCATGAATCTATAACTCTACCCTAAACGAATGTACATAAGTGCTTACTAAATATTTTTCATTATATTTACTTTGTAACACGTACCAGTAAAACTAACGAATCTGGTTTAGAGGTGAAGTTTAGTAAACAAAAATATATGCAACATTTCATAATATAGCCACAGGGTTGACTTGTCACGCCTCACCTATTTAGTCCTGCCGGTTTTACCAGTCAATAAAGTGAAAATATATTCAAGTCTAAGTACGAAATTGATGTCCCTCTTGCAAACATGCAAACCCTGTTAATGTCTTTCAGTCGCCAATCAATCAAAAGTCAAATATCTCTTTTTAATTTACCACACCAACCTCGATATCCAGTTCTAATACCTATGCTCACCAGTGTATGGACGAAGTTAGCAACATATAACAAATAACCGTCTTGTTTTTCTCATTTCGCTACATGACAAGCCATTAAGATTGCATAACGTGCACATAGTAAAAATGCTTCTGGCGTGGCCACACCAATAGCTATACCCAAGATGCATGTATCTATGCATAGCAAAAAGATGAGGAGAAAAATCATCTACATCTCTTCGCCTTCGTCGAGATCTCAACGATCTCATGTCAGCTCGCAGACACTAACCACTGGCAAAGGCCTTATTAGACGATAAAATTGAATAATCTCTCCAGCGATTAGGTTAATCTTATTAATTTAGCTTGCACTGCTTATTGTGTTTACGTCATTGTGTATTTTATTTTCCAGCATAAACAATGGCTCAACTGACCCCAGTTCAGGAGTATTACAAAGGAAAGACGGTGTTTATCACTGGTGCGTCTGGATTTATGGGTAAAGTTCTCTTGGAGAAACTCTTGTACTCATGCCCAGAGTTGAAGGCGGTCATTATTATGATGCGTCCCAAGAGGGGAAAGGTCCCAGAGACAAGACTCGAGGAAATGTTCAAAATACCCGTAAGTAACATTAATAAGTTCCAAACAAACATCGATCCTAATTGAGTGTGAATTTGTAGATCTTTCAACGCATCAAGGATGAGAGGCCAGAGGTTCTGAAGAAAGTAACTTTGGTCCAAGGCGATGTCACATTTGACAGTAAGTTCAATTGATTTTTTAGTTCGTCTTCAAATTTGTCAATGATTTTCGCTTCCATAGCCCTGGGTCTGAGTGGAGACAGTCTTAAGCATGTTATTGACAACACCAATATTGTCTTCCACATGGCTGCCACTCTTAAGCTCGAAGGCAACCTAAAGGATGCAATTGATATGAATACCACTGGCACTAAACGTGTCCTGGATATTGCGAAGCAAATGCCGAATTTAGAAGCATTTGTCCATCTATCAACTGCTTTTTGTAATTGCGATCAAGAGGTTATGTACGAAAAAGTCTACGATTTCCCACACAAGCCCGAAGATCTAATGCGTTTGGCCGAATGGATGGATGTAAAAACTTTGGACAACATAACACCGGATTTGCTAAAACCACATCCGAATACGTATACCTACTCTAAGCGTCTCGCTGAGTTACTAGTTCGAGATCAATATCCAAATTTGCCAGTCATTATAGCTAGACCAAGTATCGGTAAGTGGAATAATATTTTTTTTCTAGATATTGCTTGCAATTTGTGTCAGAAAGTGAATTTGTGTGACTGTTTCTATGGAAGAAAATTGTAACACTTTTAGTTCGCAGCTTAGAAATTCCAATTCATTCATCCGTTGACAGAGATTGGTATTCTGTTGGTTATGTAATACCATGCCACCTGTGCAATAGTTTTGCGCTGGTATTTAAATCAAGTTTTAAGATTTGTCTTACGTAGTTGCATATGACATCTTGGCGAGGCTTTCCTTTTTTCGTCTATGCGAATGGGGGGCAAAAACTGGATTTTCTCCTTTTTTAGGAGAGAAAAAAAAGAAGGAAAATTGCAAAATTTTCCTTTGTAAATAGTTTTTTGTCTTCCTGTTCAACGGGTTTTGTGCTTGGACTAAAGAGGGGACAGATAGACAGGCGCGCTATATTGGCTAAATGCATTTTTGTGACGCGAATGTTGTTACTTGGTTTAGAGCCTTACCCAGTGACCATCCCAGAAGAGTTGGTACACAATTTCAATGAAAGTAATATCAAATACGACTAGACAATGTTTGTATTAGATACTTGTAGCAGATATTTATCTGAAAATGGAAAATGCAGGTCAAACAGCTTACATGAAATAAGAAATATTTAACAACGAGTAGCTAGCTATGTAATGGGGTATCTGAATGCTGACTTGAACGATAGAAAAAAAAAGCTATCTTTGGACAGGGTACAAAGATCTGATTAGGTTGTCTTAACAATGATTCCTGAATAGATTCAGCAAATACAAAAAAAAAGAGGGGGAAGAAGAAAAGAAGGCAATATTAGGAATAAGATTATGCATCGATTTTGGTATTAGGTTTCAGTATATACTCTTTATGAGTGGTGTCTTAACTTCTAAGGAGAATTGTTAAGATATTGTGTTTATGGTTGTGATTCATAGTTGGAACTAAGTTGCATACACCTTGGAATACTCGTATAGTTGGACAAGATCATTTCTCCAGGTCATAATCAGCCCAGAGCATATCCTTTGTGATTCCCATTGACACAAAAGGTTAATTGCCTATTATGACCAGTGTTTTCTTTTTGAGGTTGGTAAGGGACAAAGAAGGAGGTAAGCCTACGAAGCACTGCGACCTTGGTGCCATTCCCTAATTTATTGTGTAAATAGATTGTGCTGCCTATCTGAAGTCTAGTTGATTTTTGAAGCTGAAGCAGAGGAGACATTAGAGTGGGTTGTGCCCTTGTAGATTCTATCGTCGCCACAGTGGGCTTATCACAGAATCTATCTGTCTGATGTGAATGTCGAGTTTGATATGCCTTCTAGCTCATATTCCTGCTTACAATAAATATGTTAAATAAATAAGGCTTCCAATATTTAGGCTAACCCCTTCCAAGTTCAAGGTCCGATCTAAAAGTGCTAACAACTCCTCAAAGGGTTACTCAAATTTATTCAAAACTGACATAAATTTATTTACTTAATACACTTTGTAAATATTTTAACAAACATTAAAATAAAACATAAATTCTTATAAAAAAAATACTAATTTATAAATAGAAGCTTTGCTTAAGCGTAAGGATAAAAGTAAAAAGTGATAAATTGAAATTTGTAAAATATAATCGCTTTTCGCACATACACGCTATTTGGTTAGCTTTGGTCTTCACAATCAAGTACTTTTTTTTTAAATAAGAAAAAGTTAAACCGCTCAAGCATGTTCGCTAAACCATGTCGCGCAGAAAACCTCACATTACTTAGTGAAGTCTGCAAGGTTATGTATGTATGTATTTTTTTTTTTTTAAACCGCGTCAAACCCTAATTTGCTTGCCTAAGTTTATCTCTTTAAGTTAAATAGTACTGCAAACAAAAAACAAAAAAAAAAAAATTCATAAAGACAACATAACATTCCACTACAATAATGGTAAGTTTACTCTGTCAATATACTGAACAATATTCGACACTCTTGCAAGATGCCTATAAATTTACATGTATAATCGTTTAATGGTCTTGCTACAACAACAAACAAACAGAACTAGTCAAAGTTAAACAAAAACAAAAAGAAAGTCCCTCTGCTAAAATCGCATGAAAACGTAGTGCTTAGTGAAAAGTGACACAAAAATAAAACACAAAACACTGAAAAGTGCTTTTTAGTTTCGCATGATACTTTTATTTTATTATTTTTTTTTGCGTGAGTGTTATTGAACGTACCCCACGCAGCACGCTATACACAACTGCAGCGGGTTAAAATGAAAACCGCTCTTATGACACAATTATGCTGCACGAAAATAAAGCCTGCTGTTTCCTAAAACAATTTAAAAGAAATCCCGCTATCAAGGAGTTATATTTAATCACGCCTACTCGTACACGCTACCAAGCTGAGCTTTTAGGGGCCCACTTGGTACCCGAACTTTTAGGTTTGTGATGCACGTGGTACACTAAACCTTATGTTTGTGGTTGAGAGATTAATAGTCTTTTGCGCGTCATAGTATCACCGTCGGCTTATGAGCCCGTTCCTGGATGGGTTGACAATCTAAATGGCCCTACCGGTCTGATGGTGGGCGCAGGGAAAGGCGTCATCCGCTCAATGATGATAGATGGACGTTTCAAGTCGGAGGTAATTCCAGTGGACTACGCAATCAATGGACTCATAACTATTGCATACCAATTTGCTACTGCCGAGAAGAAGTAAGCTATCTACGAGGACATCTACTAAGACAAACTGTATACGGTTCATTGTAGGCCTGAGAGTGTTCCGGTTTACAACATTACTTGTGCGGATCACAGGAAAATACCCTGGGGAGAGGTAATAGCGTTGAGCAGGAAGATTGGTTATCAATACCCAGTTGAAGCAGGACTCTGGTATCCCGATGGATGCATCACTACAAATAAACTTCGACACCAGATCAATGTGCTATTGTTTCATTGGTTGCCGGCGTATTTGATAGACTTTATGATGCTACTGTTGGGACAGAAGAGATTGTAAGTAATACGATAGTATTTCGTACTTTTTCTAAAGGTCAACACGTTTTTCAGTATGATTCGGGTTCAAAATCGTGTATCAATCGGATTGGATGTGCTTCAGTTTTTCACTCTCAGGGAGTGGAATTTTAAGTCCGCACATTACGGGAATGTCTGGATGAAGCTTAAAGAGGAAGACCAGGCAATGTATGTTAGAAAGAGGGTTTAAAAAACTTCTTCTTCTAGGGATTTTGAAATTAAAGATTGTTAAGAATTTGAGAACTATCCACGACAATTTACATTCCTAGATTTAATCAGAATATGGACGCCGTTGAAGATGCTGAAGAGTATATGGTATCGTGCATTAAAGGAGGCCGTCAGTATTTATTGAAGGAGTCTCTTGACACTTTACCCAGAGCACGACGACAATTGAAAATGTAAAAGAAGTTTTATAAACTAAGGATTGGGTAGAATAATGATAATAATTTCTTACAGGATGTACATTTTGGACCGATTCAGCAAGGTTATGATCATAGGATTTATCCTATACTATATAGCCACAGCATTCGGTTTGTTTTAGAAGCAATTTAATTAGAGTCTGTTTTAAGGGTTTTTGTTAAAAGGGATATGCTAAATAAATGATTTTGTTTCTTATTTTATCACAATTTTTTGAGATTTTAAATTTCTGTGTAATTTGAAATTGCACTTTTTCGGGCCCCAGATGCGGCAATTTTGTTTGTTAATTTAGTCGCCGGGACTAAAATGCGCCTTGTCAGAAAAGATGATTTTTGGCGCAAAATCGTTGTCCAATTCAAGTTGCTCTAAGGCCCAAACTGTAAAGCGATAATGAAGCGGAAGGTCATACGTCTTCCTTGTAAGCGAATAATCCGAGATCTTTGTGCAGAATTCTCCTTAGGCTAGTGAGATGTATGTATGTATGTCGAGTTGATGTTCGTGAATTGAATCTCACACTCTTTTCGCCTGAACTACGCGACAACACGAGCCATGAGTGTTATCTACTAGCATACCAGTCTCACGAGCTATTTGCACAAATTTGCGTACAGCAGGGTGCTTCATTTCGGCAAAATTTATTTTCAAAATACGCACTGTTTGGGCAATACAGCACTCACTTTGAAAATAAGTTTTCAATATTTCCCAACGTTGTTCAAGCGTAAAGAGACTCATTTCGTTCCGCGGAGGTATGATACTGACTTTTTATCAAGATTTCGAGCGGAAAATAGCAGTCAGTGTCAAAATAACCTATGATTTAAAAACAAACTACTAGAGGGCCTTATGACCCTTTATTTCCCGGGAGACCGTAGCTTTTGGCAAAAAGGTCAAAGTGCTCAACTCGTGTTTTCCCGTTTAAAAATCGTACATACTTAGATACACCTTAAATAAAATAATCACTTAACAGAATGAACCGTTTTCAAATAACACTAACAGCCACACACACAATAATGTTAACACAAAAGTGCAAAATAAAATTAAAATACATAAAGCACACCCTGATAAAGCATCCGGTCGTAGTTAAAGTTAATATAATGTTTAACAGTGATTAACCTAAAAACTACAAAGTATGCAAGTTATGCTGCACGAAATTAAGGCCTGTGGTTCCCAACAAATAAAACAAAGACATCCTGCTGACAAGGAATATAAACTACTCACACGCCCCCAAGCAGAGGTTTGTGATGCATGTGGTATACTACACCCTATGTCTGTGGTTAAGAGTTTAATAGTTTTTTGCGCGTCATAATTAGTATCACCATCGGCCTATGAGCCTGTTCCGGGATGGGTTGACAATCTCAATGGACCTACCGGTCTGATGGTGGGCGCAGGCAAAGGCGTCATCCGCTCAATGATGATAGATGGACGTTTTAAGTCGGAGGTGATTCCAGTGGACTACGCAATCAATGGACTCATAACGATTGCATATCAATTTGCTACTGCCGAGAAGAAGTAAGCTCTCGTTGGGGAAATCCAGGAGTTGACGCTATATACGGTTCTTTGTAGGCCTAAGAGTGTTCCGGTTTACAACATTACTTGTGCGGATCACAGGAAAATACCCTGGGGAGAGGTAATAGCGTTGAGCAGGAAGATTGGTTATCAATACCCAGTTGAAGCAGGACTCTGGTATCCCGATGGATGCATCACAACAAACAAACTTCGACACGACATCAATGTGCTATTGTTTCATTGGTTGCCGGCGTATTTGATAGACTTTTTGATGCTACTGTTGGGACAGAAGAGATTGTAAGTAATGCGATGGCTTTCGATTTGTTTCCTAAAGTTTGACACCCTTTTCAGTATGATTCGGGTTCAAAATCGTGTATCAATCGGGTTGAATGTGCTTCAGTTTTTCACTCTCAGGGAGTGGAATTTTAGGTCATCATGTTTCGGAAATGTTTGGACCAAATTAAGTGCTGTCGATAAGGCAATGTATGTTCAAAAATGGTGAAAGAAATATCATCTTTCGGGAGGATTCATATCGACAGTAAAATCTGTAATACTTTATCACAGCTTCAATCAGGACATGGATGCCGTAGAGGATGCTGAAGAGTATATGATATCGTGTATTAAGGGCGGTCGCCAGTATCTATTAAAGGAGTCGCTTGACACTCTCCCAAGAGCTCGACGGCAGTTGAAAATGTAAGACAAGTGTTTTGAAAACGAGTATCGTTTAGATTGACATTTGTAACTCTCTACAGGATGTACATTTTGGATCGATCTTGCAAGGTTATAGTTGTAGGGCTTATGCTCTACTATATAGCCAAGGCATTTGGTTTATTTTAAATAAATTTTTATGAGATTTTTTGTTAGAAGTTATATGACAAATAAATGCATCATATTTGTTGGTTTTTCTTAAAGAAGAAGTGTTGCAAGTACACATTAAAAGTTTTTACGAATGAATGAACGGCATTCATCTGTAAAATACAAATTCATAAGTTCGGATAAGTATATTATAAGGCCTTAAACAAACAACAAAATTATCATTTAACACGAAAACACGCTTCCAAATAACACTAACAGTCTCACACAGAAAACATTTAACACAAATCATAACATTTAAAACATTAGACACACTCTCCATTAAGGCTTCGCGGTCGTGGTTAAAGTTTAAAATTTGTTCAACAGTGATTAATGTAACAAACAATGCTGAATAGTATCACCAGCGGTTTCTGAGCCTCTTCACGGATGGGTGGACAATTTGAATGGACCGACAGGACTTATGATCGGAGCCGGCAAAGGAGTCATCAGGTCAATTTTAATTGACAAAGCAAACATGTCAGAGGTTATTCCAGTGGATTATGCTATCAATGGACTGATTGTCATTCCTTTTGAGTTCTATCAGCAAAAGACCAGGTTAGTGACCACTATTTAAGTATCCTTGAATCGTTTAGAGCAATTGTTTTTTTTCTAGGCCTGAGACAATTCCCGTCTACAACTTAACAAATGCCGATCACCGCAAGGTGCCATGGGGACGTGTGATCGAAATGAGTAAACAAACTGGTCTCGAGTACCCTTTAAATATGGGCCTATGGTATCCTGATCCTTGCATAACAACAAACAAATTTTATCATGCAATGAATGTCCTACTCTTCCATTGGTTACCCGCGTATTTTATTGACTTTTTGTTATTAATTTTCGGACAGAAAAGATTGTAAGACAAGGTGGTGTTACTTAAGTCAACTTTAAGGTAACAATTTGTATTTATTTTTAGCATGATAAGGGTACAACAGAAAATCGCCACAGGATTGGAAGTTTTGCAATTTTTCACTTTGACTCCATGGTCATTTACGTCCGACAGATATGCAGCACTTTGGGAGAATCTCACCAAAAAGGATAAGGAGATGTAAGTACGCGACCAACTTGGTTGTGCCTGTGATCACAGTTTCTGTTTTCAGCTTCAATATGGACATGAATTCTAATGTGAGCGAGGAAGAGTACATGATAAGATGCGCCAAAGGAGGTCGTCTCTTTCTGCTCAAGGAATCTAATGAAACACTGCCAAGGGCAAGGATACATTTGAAAATGTAAGTTCTGTTATAAACTATATCGCAAATATTGACAATTTCATCATAGAATGTACTTTGTGGATCGGATTTGCAAGACCCTCATCGTGGGTGGCTTCTTCTATTGGATTCTTTCAGCGACGGGAGTTTTGGCGGTGGTTTTCGGTTGAGCCAAGGACTGAGTGGATTGTTATGTTTTAGGTTAAGTCAAATTTAGGTTCTTGTACCAAGGGTGTTTGTTGTTTTTTATATTGAACTGTATTTTGTAAATAAACCTCAAATCGATTTTAAGTTGTTTGTTGTTTGAAGAGATTTCTGCGCGATTGTTCACCCTAATTTCTTAATTATGTTTGTTGATCGTAACGACCTTGACTCACTTGTGCGTCTCTTGATCCGCAAAGATGCTTGAATTCGGTCCGAATGAGTGTGTGTGTGCGGAAAGTCGAAACCAGTTTAATGTTTTTGTCTGCCAGATCTTATTAAACGATTTTTGTGTGTGTTGGAATGTATTTATTTATAGTGACTCCAGCATCCATGGAACCGCTCCCCGGATGGGTGGATAGCTTGAATGGACCAACTGGGGTAATGATTGGTGCTGGTAAAGGTGTTATTCGGTCGATGATATGCAATGGTGAGCTAAAGTCTGAGGTTATACCGGTCGATATAGCTATAAATGGTTTGATCGTCTTGCCTTATCATTACGCACAACTGGAGAATAAGTGAGTATAATTATTTTTCGATTTAATAAGCACAGGGTGGATAAGAAATTTGGTTAATGACTTAATTGTTTGAAAGTGATGCTCGGGGTGATTTGATTTTAAATTACTTCCTGGGTAGGTGTTGTGCAATTTGGATGCGTTTTCTTTAAAATCTTGTTTCACAATTTGGAACAAAGGTAATTATTATGCAACAAACTTGGATGAAGAGGCTATTTTATAATATTTGTTTGACTTTGGATGTTTGAAGACGATAGCTAATGATGAGGGGAGACTGGAAGATTATTGCCCATACATATGTACATTCGTGTCGTTCGCCTTATGAACGAATCACTATATTTAACAGTATGCCCGAAAGTGGGCCTGAGGGTGAACTGATGTGCATTCGAACGATGACGCGTATTTGACAGGTCTCCGGTGTTCGAATGAGACTATGGAGCTCACAATGTTTCTATCACCTACAAGTTTTATCGCACGGTTTTGTACCCTGTCTGAGCTGTGTCTTGGAGGGAAATTACTCAATCGCGTTCGAAGTCATACAGACCAATCAGCCTGACTTAATATCTCTTGAATAGAATAATCATATGCTCCCCCACCACAAACATTTCTTATATGTAGTTCCACTGGTATCAGCTTATACAGAAACAACCCAAGACACGTTTGATACAACAGTTGTCACAAGAGACTATTATGGACCCCAATGCATACTGTACCGGGTACTTTACCTTATATCCTATATTTCATTGAAATCCCGATCATTCTGCGCATTGTTCTCCAATTGCACAACAAGGATAGCTACGGAACTGGCCCCCTTTTTGAACGCTTGACTAATCCATTGCCAATACCGTCGTTGGGTGATTGTGCCTATAGATCCTGACCAGTTATCCGGTAGAAGTGTTTATCAGAGATACCGTCAGGACAGAAAACGTACATATATAGTAAATATGTGAGTTTAAGATTACTCACACGAGATCATTGGAGATTTAAACGTCCAAGATACAACAAAAGGTTTGAAGAAATCCTTTTTGATGTTACTCCAGATAGTCTCAAAACAGTTCAAAGAACGAAACTGCAAACATAGACTAGAATTTTACTAGGCTAAAATATTACAAGTACCATTCTCCTTTGTTCCTTAAGATAGGTTTAACTTGAGTATAAATCGGAGCTTTGCTATTCTGAATCTCAAATGACAGATATTCAACAGATTTAGTGAGCCAACTGAGCCAAGTTTTAATTTGTATATTTATATATATATTTTAAGCTTACAACTCCGAGATTTGGCAACAAATATGTAATTGTAGACTAAATAAACCATCTCGATTATTTTGTATTCCATTCAGCGTCTCAGGATTATGTAAACAAAGTTTTCAACAACTTGTAGTTCTATTTTTTTCTCTACAATTCATGGAAAACTTACAATTGAATATTAACTAGCTTCAAGCAGTACAATTACTCAAACTCAAAGTTTGCTTTGAAAAAAGTAAGCAACTACACAACATGACAAATGGTCTAAGAGTTGAATAGCTACACGATATGCTATACCTAGGTATGCATTAGTCACAGGCAAGCAAGAAGAAAGAGGCAGATCTCTTTGATGTGGAGAATAAGATACCATTGTGCAGAGTTGGAGGAAGGCACGTACCTATGAGTACCCGACACATGGTTGACATGTAAACATTTATCATCTAGCTTATGTTTTTGCACACGCAATGTGTTCCCCAGTGAAGATAAGATCGGTGAAAACCTCAAATGATTTCAATTTTCCTTTGTATTTTGACAGATGTCAGTTGTGATGAGAAAAAACTTATAATCACTTCTAATAATTTATGCTGACATGTGCTTACAAAATATATGATGAGGAAAATAAAATCATTTTTTAACAATTTTTATGAATCACTGCCACCCTGTGCTATAGAGTGTCCCATTACCTTTTTTTGCGTGTGACAATAATAACATTTATGTAAATGCTTAACGTTTTGCTTATCGTTTCCTCCATCTAGACCAGAACGAGTACCAGTGTTCAACTTGACTTGTTCGGAAAACAAAAAGAAAACATGGAAGTGGATCATGGATGTAGGTCGAGATTACGCGTTTCAGTACCCGTTCGAGATTGGTTTGTGGTATCCTGATGGCAGTATGACAACAAATAAGCTGTACCATTGGTTTTGCGTGGTTTTCTTTATGTGGCTGCCGGCTTATCTGATTGACTTTTTGCTTCTGCTTTTCAGACAAAAGAGATTGTATGGTTTTGTTGTTGTTTTCTTAATTTTCAATTGGGCAAGAGAAATGAACTAACAAAACAAACTTGTTCTTAATTGAATTACAGCATGGTGCGAGTACAGACAAGAATAGCCACCGGATTGGAGATGTTGCAATTTTTTACAACACGGGCGTGGGACTTTAAATCGGAGAACTTTATGAGGGCCTTTAGTGGACTGAAAGGAAAGGACCGAGAGATGTAATTATGGCCTGTTGAATCATGAATTTGTTAATGGATTTGAATAATTTATAGATTTAATATGGACACTGATAATTTGGATGACATGGAGTATATGAAGACAAGCTTCCTTGGTGGAAGGCAGTACGTTATGAAGGAACCAATGTCTTCATTACCAAGATCTAGGACGCAATTGAAATTGTAAGACGATACCAAATGAGATAAGCTTTTGGCTTATGTTAACTATTCAACTCCTTGCAGCTTGTATGTGTTGGATCGGATTTGTAAGGGCTTGATTTTGGGATCACTCATCTACTTTATCGGTGTAAAACTGGGGCTCAATACTCTGATTAGCTCAACGTTTGGCACAGTTGCCGTGGAGAATATGAATTCTTGAGCTATTTTTGAAGTGAAGTATCATTTATTTTGGCTATTGGGGTGCAATATGGAGAGTAGTGGTTTGTATATTTTTGAATAAAACGAATTCGTCATTATTTTCACGCGTTATAAATATCATAATTCATTTAATAAAGTATTATTGTTGTTAAAATTTAATTTTTGTGTTTGATGAGAGTTGTACCTACCTACAGAGCGTAAGTATTTCAATCGTATGCATTTATTGTACTGAGACATAGATCGTACATTAATTTGGGATCTAATATTTGTTTTCCTTCGAAGAAGCACCGAACTTATAAGCGTATCTCTTATAGAAGCAAATTTAAAATGATTCTATCCAAGTCGGAAGCGTTGATCCCATGAGCTTGAAGATAGCTTTCGAAAGGAGATTCACTAGAAGAATTTCAGACAGAATTTACTAAAAGAAGAACCAAAAAGAAAAATAAGTTGGCGATGTACATTGGCACGGGGGAGTGCAGCGTGTCACAGCATCATACAGGCTGCTGAAATTATACCAAGATAGTAATATTTACTATTACTGTTTATATAGATAGCTAGGCAGGCATTAAGGCTCTGGATTCCATTGTAATTATGTCGAGGCTTGTAAGAACCTGATAATCATTCTTAGACGAGATATCCAGAACCAATTAAAAATTAATAAATATTAGGCCGTAAGCAGCCCATAGAGGGCCAAAGCCTAGCTTCTCACAACTGTACATGTTGTGCGTGGTATATATTTCTACACGTACAGAAGGGACCTACAGTTTTATGCCGTATCCGAAGGGCAAAGGGGTTTTGAGAAGCTTGCTCAAGACAGTTCTATATTTAAGAGCAAAACATTTGTCGACACTCGCAAGAGGGAGGGCCGTGAAAAAAGTTTTGATGGTTTTTTTTTTTTTTTGGATTCGAACTTGGACCGCTCGCGCAGTAGTCCAACGACCTAACCACTGAGCTACGGCACTTCAGCTGGGTACCAGAGCATATGGATATCGAAGGCAATGAAAACGCTGGCGAGCTTGGTAGTAAAGGGTTCGCGGCCATTCCACTTTGTAGTACCTTCAATCATCATTCATCCGGAAAAAAGTAGAAGATGAACCTATCTGTCGACCAAACAGGTTCATGTGGAGACATGGGTAATAGTCAGGAGACTCTGACCGGCCTTTAGTAAGAGGAGATCATCCTTTCTGATAAAACTTCGACTTAGTGTGTTGCATAAAGACTATTGTAGAAATTGAAGATGATCACCTGTTGTATGGTTGTTTCTTTATCCGTCCGATATGAATGAGGACTCTTGGTGGTTACTTCTTCTCTAGTGACTTAGGAAACGTTTTGTCATAGGTACCATTCACTTAACCTATCCTAATCTAAGGTTTTTCGTAAAACATTCTTATCCAGTGTCTTATCGCTCAGATGAGTCTTCGATCAGAGAATTTGTTTTACTCTACTGTTAAATCTAGCCATTATTATGCGGTTTATAGGATATAGGGCTACTTACATTCGCTCCCACCAGGTCTACCAAGGTAGAGCATAATTGTTTTTTGATTAATTAATCTACTTCCAAGCGAACTATTGTCCACTATCTGAGTTTGAAGAGTGTGAAACCATTTTTCTTGCTCCTAAAACGCCTCTACAAAATCAAAAAAATTAGCTTACACTTTGTGTTTTTACTGTACAATCACTCGTTCAAATCATCACACACCGGTCGATTTGCAATTAGCCAAACGCGCCACTTCACCCTACCGGCAACGACACTGACCGTGAATACTTAATTAAATTAAGCACTTTTTGTTACTTTATTTGGTTTTTTTTGTGTTTTTCTTGCTCTGCCTACCAGTATTCTGTTCGATCGGATCGCTTTTCGAATACCTATCATCTAATTTAACTATTTCACACTGGGAAATACACAGCTCCCCTTTGTTTACTCAATCCATTATGTGTCCATGCTGGTAGTGGTAGTTGTAGTAATTGTAGTCCTCCAAGCCCCCACCCCCGGTCATCTAGACTTAAATTCCCATAAAATCAATTTTACGTATAGAATCAAGCACCACTTTGAATGCATATTGTGTTTCGCACGTCGCTTAGTTATTTCTCAAATGAACTCAGAATTTAAATATAATTCTAGCCGCAGAAAGTAAACATAACTTCGCCTCCGTTCAAGTAATGTGCAATAATCTTCTGTTTGTTTCAATTTCACGCGCGCAAGGAGACGGTTGTCCACACGCGAATATTACTCGACCCATGTCAATAGTTAGTGTTAAATGCAAGCAAATAATTGATTAGCTGTTATAAGCAATTAATCTCTTCACTTGCTTACTAGCGGTTTTTTTTACAATACGGATATTAGAATTTTTGTGTAAATAAAGTATTTTTGTTACAAGTTACAAAGGATCCTGCCGTTAACCGGAAGTTGGAGCACATTCCTCAAAAGACAACATTAATCCTGTGCCGTCATAAGCTATTCAGCGAAAAAGTAAACACTATTTCTCCCTTCCCGACGATGATGCATTATTGACAGACGAAAAATCACGCATGTCTCAGTCGGCTCGGGGGTGGTTATAAATAGGAGATGCTCAACGGTGATGCTGCCATTGAAAAAAGCTCAGCTCGACTGAAACAAGCTTTAAAATCGGCGGACTATCAAGCGGCATTTACTATCGTCACTTCGTGTGTGGCTGGTTGGCTTACAAACGTTACGCGGGATCGTGGTTTGAATTTTGATACAACGACCGTGTTTTCAAAAGAAATAAAATCAAATCAGGAAATTTCGGTGGTTTTAGCAAACACCCAGTAGTGTTATTTGTGTTAATAGACAGTTCACACAGCACAAAATGATTGTGGAAAAAGTGGTGAGTGCAAGAGTTCCTAATTGTTTTTTTTTTTTGATGAAAAATTGTAATTCTAATCTGTGAACAGTGTTGTTAACTGTGGAGTGATTCTTGATTTATTGGTAAAGTGGTGCTAATTGCTTGAACAATTGTTACTTCATTGCTTAGAACGACAAGTTTTGGGTAAATTTTGATCACTTGATTAATGAGGTACGATTGTTTTCCTTCTAACTCTCTCAACATACAAAAGTGGGTAAAGAACACAAAAAAAAACATTGCAAAAACTTAAGAATACTCGTCAAGAGCATTTTAAAGTGAATTTTTTTGCGTGCGTATATTTATTTAATCGCATGAGATTCGCAACAGGAAGTTTATGCTTTGTAGAATCTTAAGTTATATGAGAACACACTTCATGAAATAGAGAACTCGAAATTCTTATGCAATACGTAGTTTGAAGTATTAAATCAATCAGGGAACATAAATGTTGACAAACGTGATTAAGTTTTTAATATTGAATCAATTTTTTGACAAGAGGGTGACAATGTGAATAGAAATGCCCCTGTTTGGAGAATAGGAAGATAAAATGCAATTGGTAGTTATAGAAATTGAGTCACCCGAAGATAGAAGAAGCTACAGGTTGTCTTGAAATCTAAGAAAAGAAAATCTCTTTCTATTCATCGCATTTGCGACCGACCTCGTGAACAAGCACTCTAACACCGCGGGATTGGTATTCATAGAGGTCATCCAGTTTGCCCTGATGATGCTCGTTAGTCTCCCATTTTAAGGACTTACGTAGTGATACCCTTAGATCACGGTTATGCAAGCTTCCTCGTTCCCTTGTCTCCTTGTCTTATAAAAGAATCTGCAGCTGTCCTAACGTTATGGTTTAACGCCGAATAAGACATACATTTGATTGAATAAAACAAATAAAAGGGTTCCTTGCAATTGTTACTAATGAATCTGTGACATACGTTAATGTGCCAAATATTTCTAAATCTTTCAAATATACCAGGTCTCTGAACATAGTGCAATTTAGTCCATGAGATATGCATTGTTACAGCCACAATAAATTTAAAACTATCAGCACAAATGAAGATATAGAATGATTAGGTTAGGTTAAATTAACGATATAAGGTCATCATGAAGCAAAGATGAGCACAGATATAAGCCTAAATGGCAGAAAGAAACCTAAACCACATCACCCAAGCACTTAATTTCGCTACAGCAATTGAACAATTCCGTCAGTTGGTTCCTTGAACCAATTTCTTCTTGATTACTCAAGAACTGCCTGCAGTACAGGCGTAATATCCACTGAGGCATGTGGATTCTCGCAATATCAACAAATATTCGATTCTGATAATCCTAATCTACTGGCATTCTTCCTCAGAAAACAACGTCCGGAGAGGATTCCAATCAAGGCCCTGATTTGTGACAAATGAAAGGATGATGCTGTTTTTAATTTAACAATTTTTTTTTTTATTGTACCAGGAAATAGGTTTTTTAGTTCTAAACGTAAAAATTGCATTAATGACCTTAAAGGGTACATATTTAGAGGTTGTTGGCCAATTGATACAAAAGAGTTGGCGTACGAACTTTTTTCTTTGCTTTTTTTCATTTAGTTTTAGTTTTATAGGTGTGGATCTGTTCATTTGTTCCAGGGATATTTTGTAGCAATTAAGTTTCTTAGGTGATACTACTGTTATAGGGTAAATCGTTAGAAACAGCTTTATTACAAGGGTTTCGCTCTTCTTGCCTTCCTAAACGTTGAAGAAGCTTTCAATAACGTTGAAGGCTGAGCTGTAAGACGAGTCTTTGAATTGTTTAGTCTTGAGAATAGCATAGTCACCTGGCCTTGCAAAATGGTTTTCACCAAATACCTATAAAAATTCCACTATTGGTTACAGCTCTATGAACTAAGAATTGTGGTCTTGAAAATGAAACTGGTACTTTTTATAAGTAAGCATTAGATACCATCCTTCAGACTTCTAAAGCTTGCTGGAGTGAAGCTGTACCTTTCAGATAAAGCATGGACTTTGAACAAAAATACGAATATTGATTCTGACTATCTGTACCAAACTGATCTGTCTATTTCTATACCGATGGATTGAAGGGCCAAACAGGTTTAAACAGAAATAGATTATGGTTTCTTTCAAGACTTTAGCTTAAGGATCTCTTTCAGTCATTCCAACTGCTGTAACACTTTTCAGGTGGAGATTAAGGAGAGCTATTTAAGAACGACTAGTTTTGGCTAAGCCACAATGCGCTATCTACCCCGACATCACTATTACTATGTAATAATAAAATCCTTGGAATCTTTCACTATTCTGAAAATGCACTTAATTACCACTCGGCTGTTAATGGGCTCGATCTTATTTGTGAATGCGGAAATGTGAAAATATCTGTATTTCTCTCCTAACGTATAAAATGTTAATCAAACTAAGTGCTAATCAGAAGAGTGCACTTGCACGTGCCTCATCAGTAAATAGATTCAGCCTAAGCTAGATAACAAATATTTTATCAGACAAAGCAGATTGATCACCGCTTTTCTTAGGTGTTACACCATTATTCTGCAACATGGGAATGTCCACCGTGAGATTAGGATTTACGGTAGCACATGTGTCATAACTCCTTACAAATTGTATTCTAAATTTTAGCAGCCTATTTTTACTTGTTACTCTTCAAATAATTGAAATCATATCAAGCAACTCTTGCTAACTCAAGCACAATATTGTGTTAAGTGCCTTGGATGTTTACTTACTTTTGGATTTCCTAAATAATACAAAAATGTGCGTGTAAAAAAAAAAACAGACTCTTTCATTTGATTGATTGATTAATTCGCTGTCAGGAAACCATATTTTACTTGGAATTACCCAAAAAGAAGTCAAGATTACTCATTAAACACCTTCGCATAAAATGTAGTTCTGGCAAACTTTTGCCAATTTTGTGTGACCTTAGTAAAATATTTTAAAAAGCCTAGACAATTTGTTAAGTGCTAAATTGTTAATTGTTCTTTTAAGTCAAGGATTCCTTCAGCATTAGAGGTAATATGTACGTTGCTGGGTCGGATACACACTCCACCTTATTAGGAGTATGGTCTTGGCTCCTTCGGGCTACTTGTCTATATTGTTGAAGTCCGCTTTCTTACCTTTTTTCAGTTATTCGGTTCACTATTGGGCTTTATCATATGTGGTTTGTTTCGAATTTTGTCTCTTCTATGGTAATGACCTTGCATAACCTTCTAAGCATGCATGAATCATTTGAAGGTGTTATTTTTATGTCTCCTTTGTTTATTTATACTGGCTTCCTTGCTGTTTTATAAAGCTTTCCCTTGGCATCTTACGTTTGCACAGGAGAATTATAAGTGTCTGCCATTACACTTCCTAGAACTTAGGTTTATGGAACCATAATCATCGATTGTACTTTGTTCTTCTTCGAGGTTATGACTGATGTATAGCTACGGTATAGAGTCTTGCTTACCTAACCTAACTTAAGGGTATTTGATCTTCTTTATGAACGCTGCATAGTCAATAAAGACTAACTAATGCACTTTGGGGTTCGGCGGTTTTCCTTCAAGCAAATAATCTGCAATAAATAGCAAAGGGCTGAAGACGCTTCCCTGTGTAGACAGATTTTCATTGGGAACTCTTCGGTGACTTTTGCGGGGCATCTTACCCTTGTATTCGCTTCCTCATGCATGTCCACGATCTGTGACTCCCCGTTGTCTAAGCGCCATCCATATCAGATCTCTTTGTTGTCTATCAAAGAATTTTACGCTCGAGCTAATTTTCAATGTTTCAGAATTACGAACAACATCATTGTAAGAACTTACTGTAGGTAGCCATTTCTGTCGTAACAAATTCATTTCTTTGAATTTGTCCTTGGCATTGTTGTTTTCTGTTTGGCATTCCTCTAGATAGTGCCTAAAATTTTGCAGAGGTGTTCTTTTGACACGTCTTCAGATTGGCGAACATCAAAACAATCATCAGAAACTAGTTCTTAAAAATCTGAAAAATTTGGTTAACGCCTTTATTCTCCAGTAGTTTTATTTTGTTTACCATTATCCAATATGGGTTTCTTCCTACTTTACGGGGTAATAAAACGATTGAAAGACGTTCATAAATTATATAAATTTGCGCAAAACAGCTTTAATAATAATTTATATAGGGGATTACCAACTTTGTTATTACAAATTAACCAATAGTTTCCCGCATTTATGGATAGTAATTCATGGCAATAACTTTGCATATTGATTTCATGGCAAAAATTGTTTAATTACAGTTTACATTTTTGTGAGTAGTAATAAAATATTCGCAAAATAGAATTAAATAATATTACCGGTGCAAAACAAATTTTTTAATATTTTTTTAATTTTCAGAAAATTATTTAAAATTATTACTTCAACAGCAAATCAAGCAGATTGGAGTATAGAGAAGCCTATTTTATTGATGTAAGGTTAATCATTTTGAACTCTGTTTCGAACGAATATTCAAATTAAATCTATTTGCCAACAACTTGAAGATTGTGTCAATAGATGGCAGACGTTTAATGTGAGTTCATTGATGAATGACGTGGCGAATTATAAAATGCTTACGTGGCTATGGTCATTCGTTCCTAAGCTGCTTCTGAGATATAAACATGTTCGTTGGAAAGTCGTTTAGGCCAAACATTTTTTAATATACTATAGAGTCCATACTCTATCTGCCACGTTTCTGACATTTAGAAAAGTTTGATGTTTTTTGCTTTCTTCACTTCAAAGAACATCTTAGCTAGAATGTTGCTGTCCTTACTCTCAATATGCCCGAATCAATGTAATTAAAGTATCTTGGCTTTTTGTCATGTAGTACTCCAGGATATTCTCCCTTTTCGAGCTTCTTGTATATGAGACGAAATTTTTGATGATCGAAGCCAATGTGTGCTCTTTCTAGTCGAGAGCTAAGCATTCTACAGTGCATTAGTTCCATACGTGCGTCGACTTAAAAGTATAGACTCCAGTTGTATAGCCCCCATAGAAGTATAAACGGGTGACTAAAGTCGCCTTCGCCATTTTAAACATTAGTAATATTTAGCAGAAATGTGCCTCAAGGCCCCGACCCATGTTGTTCGTTGAACGTTGAAGTTAATGTGTTGCCGGATAGAATAGTCCCAAAGAATCCGTCTCATCAAGCAGCTGATTGTCAAAGGCGAATGACAATTTATCTTCTGAGTTCATACATCCTTTGGTAATGTGCCATCTCTCATAAGAATATGTGTATTATATCGAGCTGTGAGTTAAAAACATCGGAGCAACGGATTGACGAATTTTAAGGGTCGGGGCCCTCAGTAATTCTTACTAGACGTGGCTTGAGGCTTCGGGAATACTTTTCTAGGAGCTAATAACCAATTAAAAAGGATTACTGACAGAATGTAGTTCTGTTGAATAACACTTTGGATCGTGATTTCTCCAGGCAAACCTTTTTATGTAGAGCTGCACAAAAATCAAAGAATAGCCAATTTCATCTGATTTCTATGGTCTCATGGCCTAAATTTTAAATCAATTGACTGCAGCGAGACTCCAGACAGAGATGTACTGCAAATCTTGCTCTGAAATTTTGGTTTAAGTTTTTTAGTAGAAAAGGAGTGGAATGTCTGATGTATACAAATTCAATGGTATGAGGTCAAAAGACACTGAATATACCGAGAGAAAGAATAGATGATTGTGACGAGACCCTATTTTTCTAACTTGTAACAGACATTCTTATAATTTCTGAATTATCACCTAATTTGAATAGAACTTTTGTTAAATTTAAAATTGTTCATGTCAACCTTGACCAAAAGCGCCTGCCCGAATTAGAAGCATTAAACGTGTCGCACCAATCAAAATTAACCACAAATTAGCTCTACGAGTTCAAACAAACTTAGAACTGGTCTCTTCAATTTGCACAGGAATCGCACGTCATAAATTTCGATGGATTAGTTCTAATTTTTTAGAACAACCCGTCTCAAAACTTATCTCTTAATTATTCATTCTGTCTTTTGTTGTTTATTTTGACTACCGTTCACAGGGAACGTCTAGAATTACCGTCAAGCAAAAGTTCACTTTCTAAATCATTCTAAATCAAATCATCATCTCATCATTATTCGATAATATACAGCATACAGGTATGTAATATTAATCTGCCTTGTCAAGCAGAAACTATACAGACAGTTATTGCACTTTATGACAAGAATGCCAAGCAATATTGCGATGAATTTATTTGCCTTTAAAATCTAGCTAACAGTGTCATAGTAGTTAACACCTTTAGTTGTGTTTTGTTTAATATTTGTGTCGCTTGTACTTTCGTCGAAGGATCAGAAAATATTTATTCTTTTTTCCGACATGCTTAGAACTACGCAGTGAAAATTAGTTTCGAAGGCGAATTAGACAACAATTAAAATGTTTATCGCGGTGAGTGTTATGTAAAAAAAAAAGTGTGAAATATACTATCTATAGACACATATGGGTTCTTGGTTGATTGGATAATAATCAGGTTCAATAAAGTATGAGAAGTTATTTGTTTGGGATGTGTTTTTGAATGAGTGACTTTGAGCTTTAGGAATTAGATTTGATTGATGTGCAAATATTTATTAAATATGTTTATTGAAAAATTGATCATTCCTCGAAAATCACTACAGAATGGGGTGAATGAAAATAATCTCTGTAAACTCGGAGCACTCACATATTTTGAAAGTGAGTACACAACATTGCATAGTACTTCCGCCATGAAGTGGAATCCGTTCACCCAGGCGAGCAGGCACTAGCCTAGTGACACGGTCTAGACAACTATGGTGCAGTTAAAGAGGATTTGAGTTCTCTGGGAAAGTGATAAGATCCATTCACAGCTCAGCTTCCTTTCATTTGTCATTTAGAAAAGAAATAAAGAATTGCGTATTTACCAATGTTTTGGTCGTGTGGATTGCGTTCCACATTTGTGGAATGTGAATAAAATTTGAAAGCTCGAAAGAAGCATTCCTTTATTCGCGGAAAAATTTGTGATTTCTTCGCAGAAACTAATTACAAATTATTTGTTTTTTATATAAATCGGTAGATAGATTGTCTACCTTTAAATACGCTACTAATGATTTGTCCCTAGTTTTCCAATTCGCTGGTCGCTGAGCTATGAATGTACATTTAGAAGTGTACTTCTTCTGCTACTACCGCGCAAGCTCCTTCATTTGCCCTAACATTTAGATCCCTTTTCAAGTGGATGAAAAACCAGCGCGTTTGTAAAAATTGGGATTTTTCTTTTGCACCCAACTATCTTCCTGTTGCACTAACGTTCAAGTCCATGGAAAAGCGTATTAGTAATCAAGGACGTTTTTGAATGACGCAACTGTGAGGGCTTTCATAGCAAAAGGTCTTAAGAATAAGTCAGACTGTGTGCTGGAAGTCAAGTGCGATAGGGCACGCAACCATCCTTGGCAGATTTTTGGGCCATACACCCAAAACAGACTACACTACGCCTTACCTTGACTTCAAAACACCGTTTACCTCAGCTTACACTAGCAGAGATGAATGGAAAGACAGCCGCATACCAAATGCCGAATCCATAGCTCTTTACTCTGATGGATCAAAAATGGACGCCGGTGTAGGATCCGGATACTTCTCCGAATCAGTGGGTATATCCAGATCTATACGACTCCCAGACCACAGCAGTGTTTTCAAAGCGGAGGTCCTGGCAGTGACAACAGCGGCCCGTGAGTCTGACGTAAGAGCAATACCGCCAGAAGGTATCAGTTTCTTTGTCAACAGCCAGGCAGCTATCAAAGCAATTACTGCCATAGAAATAAGATCCAAGCTTGTGAAATGCTGTCGCGAAGAGCTTAAGGCTCTTGGAACACAGCACAAGGTTCTACTCTGCTGGGTCCCTGGGCACGAGGGCGTCCCGGGAAATGAAAGGGCAGATGAATTAGCAAGGAAAGCTTCATCCACTTGAACTGACCGACCTCTCCATGAGCACCCCGCCCTGCGCTCTCAGGCTTGAAGCAGAGAAACTGGCTATGAGAGAGGCAAACTTGAGATGGAAGTCCATAGACACTTGCAAAACTGCAAGACAACTATGGCCAACTTTTGACAAAGCACGGACCGAAAGAATTATCCGTGGGGATACTCACTCATACTCAAAGAAACTACGTTGGACGGAAGAAGAACTCTGTAGAGGATGCGGCGATGAGGAGGTTATAGAAAACACTACCCACTTTCTCTGCCAATACCCTGGACTCCAACATTCCAGGCACAAATTCCTCGGCAAGCACTTCTTTCAGGATCTAGGAGAACTCTCCAATGTCAATACCGACATGTTACTGAACTTCATCTGAACATCAGGATGGTTTGTATACACGGATAACGAGGAAGTACAGCCATCGGAAGTTTGTTGCAGATATTTATGGGTTAAATGGGCAAGGGGTACTTTTTCTAAGCCCCCCTATGGGTAACACAATATATATTTGAAGGTTGGAAAGATGGGTTATGACTGAAACATTTCTGGCAACCCTAGTTATGACATATGTTTGTTTATAATAATGTCTACACTATTTGTACACTTGTAGATGCAAATTTTCGGCAAACGTGTTAGTCATGCAAAGCTAGCTTAATTGATTTGATATCGAGTTTCGCTAAAAAAAATTGCATAATTCTTATTATTCTATTATTATGGAATTAAGTTGGGGATAAACCGGTTAAAAATAATTTCAGAAATCTTCTTTAATGTAGAGAATGTCACAAAACAATAATATAAAACGCTTTTACCTTCACATTCCATTTTCCACAATTGTAGTGCAGTACATCAGAGGTGCATACAATCACAGATGTTGTTATTGCACATTTGATTCTGCTTTAAGATGGCATTTAAGTATTCAAAGTATGTTTTTACAGGGTCTGGAATAGCTATGTCAAAATCCCGCGAATCCTAGTAGCTCTCTCTAGCCCAATGGTCTCAAAGGTTCCTTAAGTGCACTATACCTCTTAATCATTTTCCAATCTAACAAATGGTTTGAATACGTATCTGTCTTGCGTAACAATTAAGCGCTTGTTTTTTATTTTTTTGATTCTATTTAAAGATAATTGGGAATAATTTATTATTTCTGATTCGTTCGCTAACAGATATTTTACAAATCTTAAATGCAATTATCTTTGTCGGTTTGTTTCGCTTTGTTTGTAGTCACATGAATGTACATATGTATATTTACTTCATTAGCACTCTATGACATCAGCTTATTATGAGCTATTTGTATGAACTCGGAGGGCAATTGTCTTCTCTAAAACCTATAAGTCGAGCAATTTCAAGTATTGATAAGGATATTTCTCGAAGCAGTTGACTTGGCAAGAAAATCATCGCTCTACGCACTAAAAAAAGAATAGATCACTTGGGCAGCTGGAGAGTGATACTGATAGGATCCGTACCTGTGGCCTATTTCACCAACTTACAAATTTGTATTTATAAGCATTTTTTAACAAAATTTGTAGAATAGTCAGGAAATTACGATCCACCATATTTGTGGTTTACAAACGTTTGCGGTGAACCAACGCCCCAGGTTACAAATTTGTAGTTCACAAGTACAAAACTTGTAGTTGTAAATTGTAGTTGCTGAAATAGGCCGAAGAATCTAACGCTACTAAAGAAATCGATCTTTACTGATTATTATGATCTGTATTATTATCAACACTTATAAGAGACCAATCATTGTATACAAGTCTTTTAACACGATCCTTGTCATAGAGTTTAAACTCCAAAATGCTGAATTTTGTTATTTTGTTTATACTGTGCTTCAACTCTACGTTTGAAATTTGAATGGCCTTTTGATACTTCCTGACAGATTAATGGCCTTTTAAGATCATTCCTCAATTAAAATGCAGGGGCCTTCCCATAGTATCGTCAATGCCTTCTCAAACAATGGTCTAAAGAGTAATCAAAGCTCTCAAAATTTGCTTTTGATGATCTAGGTTAAGAACGTGTTTAAAATACAGTTTGCATTATTTTGAACGCCAAACACGTGCTGTGACATTGCACTTGAAAATTTTACTTTTTTCGTAAACTTTTTTCCCTGCTAATGAAGTAATAATACAAAAACACAAATCCATAGTAGGTAGATACTTCTTTTTTGTTCAAACCCAGCTCAGGTATACCGAAAATCTGTAGATATTATGCAAACTCATACAATTTTTTCTTTTCGCATTCAAGTGTGAAGCCAACAAGCAATTTGAATCGCCTACGTGATCCATGATTAAAGTCAAATGGTATTTGATTTGAGTAAAAGTATCTTTTATCGATTAATGATAATTAAAATCTAAGTGCATATTCATACCGGTAGCCGACTATTTACTGTAATTAATGTCAATAAATTGATAGATGCGTATATCTTTTATAGTCTTTAGTATAATTTTGCGCAAATATTTACTAATTTGCTATCCATCAAGTACGACTAATTAGCGAGTTGTAAACAAATATAGAAAAAAAGGTAACTTGGTATTATTCTGCGGTACCTATCTTAAGATAACCTCGAATTTGGTTAAACGATGAGCGGCATCAGATAATGATTGGACATAATCAGTGTGACAAAATCTTTTGGCTTTTAACCTTGTTTACACTATAGAGCACCTGTCAAAATGCATCAATGACAGATGTCAGGTAACAAATGGTTTTGGTCGGTTAGGATTCTGTATGAATGGTTGTTAGTGTTACGTCGTGTCGTCCCATTATGGGATTGATTGGTCTCAAAAAAGTGTTGTGAAACTATTTAGGTATGTTGTGTCTCATAATTAGCAGTACGCATATTGGTGTCTCTTATTTGCTGATTAATGGACAGATCGTGTAACCTCTTTAAGTTTAAAAAAAAAAAAAACTTTTTCACATGATACACAGAAAAGTAGTCAAAGATACACTTCCGCACATTAGATGAGAAATTTTCGACTATTTCCTTTGATTAGCATAATATTACGCGATGGTGTTAATTAATTGATTATCTTAGAATGACTTGACTTGATGCTGACCTTGGGTATTTTTGTCATTTGTTTTAGATCGATAGAGCATCCTACTCGGAACTATGGAGTTTTGCTAGTGTTCTTCTACTCGGAATCACGATTTACACGTTTTGGGGTTATTTGAAGTCAGTCTTACTGTCGTTGAAGCTATCTGGACCGCCTACGGTGCCGTTTTTGGGGAACTGCCTACTGCTGAAGGAGAGGGATTGTAAGATTGATCTAATTTAATTAGTGTGACTAGTGACTTCATCATCTTTGTTTTTGTATAAAAAGTGCTAAGTAATAGAGCCTCCAATGCGTATGGACTATATGGATCTCTGATACGAATATGGATATTGTTGTTTCCGTTTTTTGTTGTGCTGCAACCAGATGATCTTCAGGTTATTCTTTCATCGAAGAAGCACACAAATAAGGTGTTTTTCTATCGCTTGATGCATAACTTCCTGGGAAATGGACTGATTACGAGTAGTGGAGAGAAATGGAGCACCCATCGGAGGCTTATACAACCGACATTTCATTTGAGTATTCTCGAGAAGTTTATTGGGACATTTGCAGATGCCTCGCAAGCGATGTACATGAATTTGGACCCATCAGTGAAGGAGATTAATATTGCCAAGTTTGTCAACAATTGCGTCATGGACATCTTAAATGGTGAGTGAGGTTCACAGTGTATTGATTTGAAAAAGCTTTCAATGATTCGATATTCTTTCAGAGGCTGTGCTTGGTGTTCCTGTTAAGAAGAAGGATAGTTTCAATATGGAGGAGTCACCTTTTAGACAGTGAGTATCAATTTTTGTATTCTAAAACCTATCAAACATTCAGATTGGGGCATCATAATTTTGGAAAGTTTAATTAGACACTAGTGGCCCTCTGCAGAACATAGAGGGCTGACAGCTAGTTTCTAACAGCTTAACATGCTGTGAATGGGATACATTGCTACACATATGTCTTATCCTACTCGTGTATGATACTAAATTCTTTGTCCCTTGGCTGGATCTGTTGCCACACTACGATCAAAATCAAAGAGATCACAAAATGAAATTGCTAGAAAAGGCTCGAAGGACCAAAACCTACATATGCTGAGTCTTCCTCGGCACTAAATTGTTTACTTACGTATCTAACCACGTAATCAGATATCGCTTTACTCACTTCATTCTGATCGGGTTGACGGTAATCTTGACTGTCATCGTTCCTGTTGAATAGGTGGTGTTGATTGTAGTCCTATCTTAGAACAAGCATTTTGCCTATAACTGATTTCATCTTACTTTGGTGTAAAACTGTTGTCACATAAGGTTCAAAATGCTCTTCGAAAGCCATTTAGTAAGACTCTTGTCTTCATTCTAAGTCAAAAAGAGATTCTATAAACATGACACGATCTTTATTTGGTAAAAAAACTCTATTCTTATTTCTCTAGAACCAACTAAAGCCGATCTTCAACCAGCACGCAGTTTTAGGCGACCTGTCGTCGGATTGGGAGTTTATATTTCATAGTTTCGTCCAAAAGTTTTCAGGGATTTCGCATTCCACCATTTAACATTTCCATTATCTCTTTGCAATATTTGCCAAACAAAAACTCCCCTGCCAGGGGAGAACTCTAGGATCCTTTTCGCTGCAGCTACCTCCTTTATCCTAATCTCTATATAAAGATTTAAAAGTATTGCACAACATTAACAAAACATTTTTTTTACAGAGGCAAAGTAGTAGTGCCACAACGTTTTATGCAACCATGGCTACTTATGGACAGCATCTATCATATGACGAAGCTCGCTTCCGATGAAATGGATCAAAAGAAGCGCCTCAACGACTTCACTCGCAAAATGATCAAACGTCGCCGAGAGATCTTAGAAAGTGGAGCCGAAAGTGAACGCAAGTGCCTCCTCGATTATATGATAGAAATTTCCGACAATAATCCCGACTTCACAGAAGAAGATATAGTCAACGAAGCCTGCACTTTTATGCTCGCTGGTCAAGATTCAGTGGGTGCAGCAGTTGCTTTCAGCTTATTCCTTCTAGCACAGAATCCTGAAGCACAGGAGAAATGCACAGAGGAAATCGACGCGATTTTTGGCGATGACAATCGGGCACCTACAATGTCTGATCTTAGAGAAATGCGCTATATGGAAATGTGTATAAAGGAAGCGCTGCGCTTATATCCAAGCGTGCCTTTGATAGCCCGCAAAATCGGAGAAGAAATCCAACTGAGTAAACATACCCTGCCCGCAGGAAGCAATGTGTTCATTTGTCCATACGCGACGCATAGATTACCACACATCTATCCGGATCCAGAGAAATTCGATCCGGAACGGTTCTCACCCGAGAACTCAGAGTCGAGGCATCCATATGCGTATATCCCATTCAGTGCAGGTCCTCGCTATTGCATTGGTAACCGGTTTGCACTGATGGAAATGAAAACTGTCATATCACGCCTTCTAAGAAGCTATGAGCTCTTACCAGTGCCGGGCAAGACAAAAGTCGAAGCTACATTTCGTATAACACTGAGAGCGTCAGGAGGCCTATGGATAAGCCTAAAGCCCAGGCGGGATATGACTGAACTTAGAGAATAGGTTTAAGCAAAAGAAGAGAAGAAGAAGAAGAAGGAGAAATAAACCAGGGACATTGGATTGTGATGATTACTCGTGCGTTTGCCTATGTTTTAAAATTGCCTTTAGATTAAGTCTTAGGATTAGGGTTTCTACTTTAAATTTTTAGTTGACCTTTGTTCAAATTTACAGAAAGAGGTTGAGTAAAATAATGAAAACGAAGATGTCTGTGTTTTTATGTAATTTTCGTTTCGTTTAAGAGAACCAAGCGATGGGAAGCACGTAAACGTTTAAGGAAAACGTGTTTTGGGTTTTGAATGAAATCCATTCAGTTGTGTCTTTTGTTGCGAATTCCATATTGTTCACTACACAACTACTTACATCATATTTAAGTGAACAAAGTCAAAAATAAACAATGAAGCAGATCAATAACCTAGTTAAATATTTATCCTGTTAATTATGCAATAAGGAGCATAGTTCATGAGCAAGCACTTACTTCCATGGTGGTCTCCATTTTAGACTTCTAAAAGACGTTAGTGGAAATGGCGCGATGTAATTGGTATGAAAATTACATTTGCAGCTCTTTTAGATATATTAGGAGCCTGTAATACAATCTAGTAGACGAATACCAAAACAGGAAGTGGACATTCGTTTTTGTACAAGACTCGTGCAAGATGTTACTCCTTAGTTACTTACTTACTTAAATCCTGTATCCCCTTGTGGGTCCTAGGGCCTTTACAACGCCTACGTGCCATCGTGTGCGGTTTCTGGAAATATGCCTCAGCTCACCCCAACTCTTTCCCAGTTGCCGTGCTTCCTTCTCCACTGCTACGTACTCCTAGGACCGCCGCGTATCCTACCATCCTGGGTAAGTGGATTCCATTGCATAGATTGGCTAGCTATGGATCTGTCACCCTTTCAGAGTGTGTGACCAATCCACTGCCACTTTCGTCGTCGTATGGTTGTGCCTATAGGTTCATGGCCCGTTCTCTGATAAAGCTGTTCATTAGAGACACGGTTTGGCCAGAATATCATTAAGATATAGCGTATGCACCTATTGACAAACGTTTGCAGCTTCCTAGTGATAGTGACGGTCACTCTCCAGGTACCACATCCATAAAGCAGCACGGATTCAACGTTGGAACGGAACAGCCGTAGCTTGGTGTTTAGGCTAATTGCATTACTTTGCCAAACTGTGGATAGCATCCCAAAAAAATCGCAGATTTTGCTTTACCTATTCGGCTGGCTATATCCAGTTTGGTACTCCCAAAGTATTGGAAACTCTCTACTCTCTCAACTATTTGTCCAGCAATGCATACATGTGTTGATGAGTTCGGTCTCAGGCTGATCATTTTTGTTTTTCCCGAGTTGATTTTCAGCACAACGACGCCTGCTTCCCTCTCCACATTGGCTGTCATTTGGTGAAGGTCCATTATTTTGTGAGACAGAAGGCATACATCATCGGCGTAGTCGAGGTGCTTGAGTTCAGATGTAAGAGTTCATCGAAATCCTCCATTTCCTGTTGATAAGGCTGCATTCAGTACATCGCTAATCACCAATAAGAACAGTATTGGTGAAAATATGCAGCCTTGGCGAACCCCACTTTGGACTTCGGACAGGAGGATCCAGATCGGAAACCTGCTTGTTCTCTAAGATTATTTTAGTTATTATCTTGGCCACAGCAGGCAGCACGCAGATACCTCTCCAGTTATTACTCCTTGGTTAGGGTGTAGTTGTTCATCACAGTTCATTTTAGTGCGTTGGTCTACTGTACATGGTTCAGAGTTCGAAGTCCATATCTGAAAAAAATTTACTACCACCTATAAAATAAGGTAAGTAATGGATTCGTGCAGATTTTCGATCTCGAGATTTTTGTATTCCGAATAAGTGGGTCCGCCGATGCCTTCTCTTTGTCTGTCTGTGCACAAAGCCAAAAGGGTGGACGGGTTTTGACTAAACAACATATCTAGGGTCTGTTGGGTTTCCCTAGAGGAAAATTTAAATTTTTTTTTAACTCTTATATTAACGGTACCTTAATTAATTTCAATTTGACAAAAATACGATTCTCTCTATAACGGCTCCAACTATTTTGACTAAATCTCATATTTGATTTAGATTAGGAAATTCCAACCAGATGACACATAAAATTTCTTACCAAAATTGTTAACAACAGTTGTTTGCTTAAAAAAAATTGCAAAAAGCCGATTTGCGTGAAATTTAAATTCCACACGGAGACGTGCAAAAACTTTTTTGGTCAAAAGTTGTTTGGACGGTTTGTATGGCCAATTTGGCTAAAAGGTGGTTACGTATTAATGGATTTCATAAAAATTTATATATTTAGACTGCATTTGTGAAGTTCTATAAGATAGAATACCACATTTTTGGCAGTAACTGTAACTTAACCAAATGCCGATTTTTACTTCACATTTAAACTAGTTTTATGACTGTTGTTGTGCGTAGTATACATTTCTGCACCAATAGTAGGGACCTACAGTTTCAGTATCTGAAGGAAAGTTTTCTCATTGTTTGTCAGACACTCGCAAGAGATGGGGTTGTGATAAAACGTTGATGTCATTTTTCTGAATTTGAACTTGGAACTCTATGCGCAGTAGTCTAACGCACTAATCAATGAGCCATAGTTAATGTCAATAACTATTAAATGTCATTAAAAATTCATGTAAATATTAATGTCAATAAATATTAAATGAGTCAATTAACGTTTTTATTAATGTTACCAGGTTACCACAGAATAACATTAAAAATACTAAAAACAATTAATGTTACTAGAATGATTAAAGTGAAATTTACAAGTGCCATTAGTCATTACCCCATGGTGCAATTGCATTTCCAAATAAAAGCCAATGAAATTTTTTTAAGAACTTTACTTTATTTGTTTCCATTGCAAAATGGCTGCCACCTGCCAGTGTGTTACACTGGGGTGTAAAAGTATCTTTAATTAAACTAAAATAAAAAGTGCGCACATTCTAATAATTATAATAAAATGTTTATGAATGAGACAAACAATTTTTATGCATAATATGGTTAAAAATTAAATATTTGTTTATAAATAATTATTACAAAAGAAAACAAACAAATTTAATAAAAAAAAAAAAAACTGAAGTACATATTACATTATAAATTATATTCGAATTAATTTGGGGGGTCTTGCTATAAGTTTCGTAAATTACATTTTCTTCTTATTCGCTCTCAGGACGAAAGATATGCATTTATGTGTGTGTATGTGTGTCACATTCTATGATAGACCTCTAAAGGTCTTGAGATTCTTCGCTTGATGATGTTCTGAATTGATTTTCTTTAGGGTTATGTCATTGCTGGTTGTGGTGATGTTGGTGAATTTCCTAGAGGCTTGTGGTGTTTTAGGCTGTGATAATCTTTCTGTCGCCTCTCGTACCCGTCCACTTAACCGCATTGTCGCCGCTGAGCGAACTGGTAGGGGAGAACTCGGCAGGGATACAGAGGTGCAGGTTTTCGATGTAGCATTGGCTAAGAAAAAAAAAAAGTGTCAAAACAATTGTCAAAAGGAGCTAAACTTAGATCAAGATTTGGCATACATTTTATGGGAGACGTCAGTCGTTCAAAGACGTTTCTTGGCTTACTCACATCCATGCTAGGCTTGGGGTTAGATTTGCACTCAAAATTGCTACTCACTGATTTCGGTGGAGATTGGCTAAATTTACTCTTCAACATCGATACCTTACCGGCGGTTTCGAGGATCACTTTGGGCGGCTTGACCTTCTCCTTTGCTAGATTATTTTCGAGAGATTTTTTGCGCATTTTTATGGTGTTGGTAAAGTCTGATCGCATTATTGGGATAGTCTCTGCTGTCATGGTAACGTTTTTGTGTTCTACATTGAACTCTGGCTCGGGCGTTTTTGCCTCCGGAGATAAAGACTCCTGTCGTGGAATTGCCTTTGCTGAAGGCTTGGGTTCCCAAAGTTCGGGTTTACTTTCTGACCCATCATGCTCAACCAGTTGAGACTTTGCTATTTCTTCGAGTTTTGTCTTCAAAATGTCATGTGGAACTGCCACAGACATCGGGCTCTGATCGTCCTCGGAATCCTTCGGTGCCATCTGCGACTTTTCAACAGCCAAATTTGGACAGTGACATGAACCATTGACACCTCCACTGCAGCTTGAACATTCACTGAAACCAGAATCACTACGCTCACTGCACTGTGTCTTATCGCGAACTTTGAGCGAATTCCTAACATTGAGTTTAAGTTCGAGACTTGGCAGATCTGTATTAAAGTCATCCTCTTCCTCATTCAATGATGTCATGTGTGCTGAAATATTCGGATTGAAGATTGAAGCTCCCGATACTGATGGTCGTGGACTGCTCGGCACAGAACCGGCCGCCGAAACAGCAGAATTCCTTCGAGAGGCTGACAAGTTCGCCATTCTACCTAAAGCTCTGATGGCATTTCCAGTTTTCTTAAGCCACACAAACAAAACCAAACATAATAATGAAACAAAAGGGAAACACAATCCATGCAAAGTTAGCTCAGAAGATCACAAGAAAAATCACAAAAAACTGGTTAGGTTAGCTTTGGTCTCTACTTACTTGCCACTTTCTTCGTATAATGAATTTCTTTAGCTTATCTGTACAGATCTTGTTGTTACTTAAATTTTCGTCGTGGTACTGTGTCAGCCATGTTGATTCTAGACACTGTTTCGCCGTCAGTCTGTCTTCTTTTCGGTGAACCAAGAGATTCGAAATAAAGTCTTTTGCTTCCTGTGATACGGCATCGAATGCTTCGTCTTCGAAGTCATAGTCGGCTCGTGTGATGTTTGAGAATGTGTCAACATCGGAATCGCCCATAAATGGTGACAGGCCAGAGAGTCTAAAAGCAATTGATGAATTAAAAAATATGAAAAGAATTCAATCAATATCTTATCAGATAGCCGCAGATATGTACCTAAAGCGTGGAGGCAATTAAATGTAATCTTTGTACCCACAACCCCATTTATTCTGAAATTCTACAGATCTGATTCAAAGTAAGGCCTAGAGCTATGTAGCCATCGCTTCCTGTGCAAAAGTCCGTCATGAGACGCAACTTTGCACGAAGTGGTTAACGTTTACTTTACCATAAAGAATTTAAACTTGTGGTTGGATTAGGTCTCGCTTACACTGGGTAGGAAGAGAAGCGTAAGAATTTCAACTTCATTGCCAAAAATTGGAATCCCACCCGAACCTTGTCGAGGGATGAAAGGTTGTAGAACATATCAACCACTAACGAGCTCCTTCAAGTGCTTCGCAAGGCTTGTCGTAATTGGGGCCTTGGGTTGGAAAGACCTCTTTTGGGCACCACTGCTTATAAGGCATATATTGGAATCAGACTTTTGACACCAGCAGACTTTTCGTTTCAAATGAGTCCAAGGCTTCTGTGTTACTAAAATAATACTTACAAAACATAACATATGACTCCAACGCTCCACATGTCCGATTGGAAGCTGATCGGTTCATAATTGATGATCTCTGGTGGAATAAATTCTGGTGTACCAAACAGTACTCTCACTGGGGAATCTGTATTCAGCCGCTGCGCCAATCCAAAGTCTATGATTTTTATTTGATGACTAGTCCTGGTATGACACATAATATTTTCAGGCTTAAGATCCAAATGCACAATCGATTGACTGTGCATATAGTCGACACCTTCGCAGACCTGCCGCAAGAATAGTATACAGTCTCGTTCTGTCAGTGTAAAGTCATCGGCCACAACACGCTCGAAGAGTTCTCCACCGGTTATACTGCAACAGAAAATCATAATCAAAAAAACACATCCTTAAAATTCAAGTGCACAACTTACTATTCCATAACCATAACAATCTCTCGAGGGCTCTCGAATGATGCTGCCAATTGTAGCAATTTCGGATGCTGCAGGGATTGCATAATGGATATCTCTTCTTGGACCTTTTGTCTATCACGGGATTTAATACATTTTATGACCTTAGCTGCAAGTATTTGATTTGTGTCCTTCTCTTGGACCTTGTAGACGACTCCGAATCGACCTTTTCCTAGTTCTTCGAGAATTTCAAACCGGCTCTTGAAATCACCACCAGCCTTGATGGTTATTGTCCTTTGGAAGTCTGAAAGAGCAATCAAATTTAAATGCTTGACATATGAATTTGATCCTCAGACATACCTTCACTTGAAACTTCTGGATCGGTAATCTCGACTCTATCACTTGCGAGTCCTGGTTCACTTCTGCCATGAATATTCTCAGCTCGAACTCGGAATCTATAGCTCGAGCGGGGTGTAAGGTTCTTTACTGTATATGCCAGTGAGTCCACCACTGTAGCGACTTCCTTCCATTCGCCATCAGCTTCGTCTTGCATTTCAATTCTGTCCAAACGATTCATAAGTCTTCACATAAAAATATTTAGAAAGTATAAACTTACATAAATCCTGTTAACATGCAGCCTCCATCGTATGGTGGTCCACACCATGCCACGGCGACACGATCAGGTCCTTGAGAAATACTTGGCTTACCACTTGGTGGCTCTGGAGGACCTTCAACAGCCACAGAAGCGGCCGCAAAATCACTACTGTGATCATTCATTATTTCTACCGTATATTTTCCGCTGTCATCCGCAATTATCGACGTCAGCTCAAGTGTCGACTGTCCGGGTGTTGTACACACTCTGGTATTGCAACCTTCCGCAATTGGACGACCCTGTAATGGAAAGGATTATAAAACCATTTAAAGAGCTCATCTAAACTTTCTATTTCAACTGCAATTAGCGGTCATATTAATTCTAAATCAAATGATAAACTAGTTTAGTACTTTAATTGAACCCTAAAATATCGTTCAGTGAAACCACAAAATTATGAAAACTAAGACACTTGAGTTAGAACTCAATTCTATCGCTATCTTTCTTTTTTCGTCTTTGCGTCAGAGTAATAAGGCACTAAGTGAATGTAGTGCAATGTGTGACCACAAAAACTACGGTGTATTTGTGGTTTTCAGTTGAAATGAAGTCATAACGAGATTTGAATTCAAAAATAACAAAACAGATCAAGGCAATGGGTCGTCTAAATATAAATTTGTACAAAAAACTGAAAAAACTTGCAATGTAGTGTACATTGTGGGATGAAAAATATCAGATTTTTTGTTATAGAAAAGTTGAAAGTGTATAGAAATAAACCTTGAAAGTTGTCTTCCTACACCAACTCTAAGCCCAAGAAATCTAACCAAATTCAAAGTTTATGTCTTAAATATAGGACAACTCCTTGTGGAAAATGAGAAATTCTCCACAGATAACAACTTTTAAAGGAACAGTTTCTCCTGGTATACTTTCCAGTAGCCTCTCCTTACTATGAAGAAGTATCCAACATTACTGTCGAAGAACGTCCAGAGGTCAAACATAAGCTCGACTCTAGGCAAATGAAAGAACTTTAGTAACTTGACTCATTTGATGACTTCAATGACTTCAAGTGAATGCAATGCATGCTTTAATGAATCTAAAACAAATAAAAAAATTGCTTTCATTTCTGATTACGATTGCCGGGAATGATTGCTTGGTTGGTTGGTGATCTTGGTGGCTTCATGTAAATATGTAGAATAATCGATGAACAAAAACAACAGCTTAAATCGCGAACTACAGAAGGAATATTAGATTAAGTTAGAGTCTTTACGAGTAAGAACTGAGGTGGCTTACGAAGTAACAACCGCAAAAATAAATATGATGTCTAGAATTGGTAATACTTAGTAGAACCGTCAATAGAGTCTCGAAAGAGTCATCTATCAGCCTCTACGCAACACCAAGTGAGAGGCTAAGAGGGCTATATCCTTAACTAGAACTAGCTCAAGTCTTGGAAGTCAGACTTAGCTGCCTGAGGGTAGAAGTACTTGAATTCACACCACAACCTGAGTCAGAATCAGATCGTTTCCGATTTCAAAGCAATGGAAACCCACAAGTTCGTAGGAATTGGCAGCATTGTGACAAACCAACTACTGGGAGACTTTTGAACTCTTCCGAGGAGCAGAAGAAGGAAATAATCGTCCTAAGAAAAGTAGGTATGTTAGAGTCAACCAGGATTCGATTTGGATTTGAATTGGTAGCCCATGAACATTAGTCATGAACATTAGACTAATCACTGAGCCTTGGCTCTCACCAAATGTCAGCGAACTTGGAGAGCAAAGTAGATGACGTTGGTCCTAAGATCGAATGGAACTGAGTTAACATAAAACCTTTTAACGGGGAATAGAACGTGTAGACATCCCAGGACTTAAAAGAGGATATAGGAAATAAGTAAATTCAGTAGGTTCCAGTTATTATTATTATGTTATTGATTTAAATCTAAAATTTAGCTTGCCTCAAAAGAGTTATTTCCGCCGAATTTTAGATAGTCCAACTTTAAAGTACTCGAGAACATATACTGCTTTCTGCCATATTCTACTGGAACAAGGAGACTTTTTTGGAGGCAATTTATGTGAGTTTGATAAACAACACATGGATTTTCTAAAGAAAAACTCTACATGCGATCTCTATGAAACCATATAAACCATAAAGGCTATATTTGCCGATGTGATCAACGTTCGTATAGCAATCTAGATGAGTCTACTTCGTAATTTCGAATAGGACTAAAAAAATAAAAATAAAAAATAAATATCAGGCCGTAAGCAGCCCATAGAGGGCCAAGACCTAGCTTCTCACAACTGTACATGTTGTGCGTGGTATACATTTCTGCATGTACAGAAGGGACCTACAGTTTTATGCCGTATCCGAAGGGCAGAGGGGTTTTTGAGAAAGTTTCTCATGACAGTTATACTCTTGAATGCTTGTCAGACACTCGGAAGAGGTGGGACCGTGAAAAAACTTTTGATGGTATTTTTCTGGATTCGAACTTGGAACCTCTTGCGTAGTAGTCCGACGCACTAACCACTGCGCCGCGGCACCCACTTCGTAATTTCGAATAGGACTACAAAGGTCTAGTCTTGAGACAAATTAAGTAAATATTTTTGTAATTTCTGAATAAATCAACTGTTCAAACAGAAATATATCTGTCAATTTGATAAACGACTACACAGGGGATGATTCTTGCGATTACTTTCGATACACTAATAGGCATTTCTTTCGAAATTTACAAGCCAAAAGTACGGCCACTAAACACTAAGAGGAGACGAAAAATTTCCAATTTCACCCAGAAGTAAGGTCAGCCAGATTAGATTTCACAGAACAATGCTACTGGCGAACTAGGCCATGGCACATCACTTATTCAAATCGCGCAACTTTCAACAGCCACTGTAGTACATGCAAAAATTGCTGAAACGCACAACTACTGTTTTGTATTAGTTCTTTTTTTCTTTTTTTTTTGCCTCAACTGACGCAAATCTCTAGACCAAAACTATTCCAGTGCAGTCGATGGGAAAATTTATAGCGCCCGCCGCTTGTACGTAGAAAAAATTACCACAAATGGTAACCTCACCATATTCTGACAACGCGAATGTAAATCAACTCCTCTCGGGCTGCAATTACGAAAGCACACACAGAACGCGATGCATTTTTTTTTTATAATAAATTGAGAGGAACAAGAAAAAAGGAGAAAAAGAATGTCTAACAATTATTTCTGTACTTACCGCTTTGAACCATTTAACAGCAGGCACTGGATAGCCACCGTATGTGACACGCAATCGCACAGTCTCTCCAATCAGAGCCGTACAGTCGGCGGGTCCTTGGTTGATGTATGCAGGAACGGCCGACACCTCCTCCGCAGTGGGTATATCCAGTTGGAAGCGTGCCCTTGGCAAGCCTGGTAGGACAGCTAAACTTGTATACGTTGTGATACGATCGGTCTTCGGGCGAATCGGACTTTTCACTGTGAATTGCACTTCACCGCTGTGACTGTAATCCAAACCGAGGACGTGTAAGATTCTCACACCGTCCGAGTGTGACTCTTCCAACTGCAAAATATTTTTACACAGTCAGTCAAACGAAAATTATAAAACAAAAACCACCCAGACCCCCAAAAACACTTGTGTTGACAAAATATTATTTTTTTTTCTGTACGAAACCACGTAAGACCTCGATGGTTACGAAACTTTGTATAGTTCACGGCGGACGCTCTAACAACCTGGACTGCCGGCAACGATCGATCATGAAGACTAATGGCAGCTTAGTGTTCTACCTGTGCTCTAGATCTACCTACTTACAGGTGATGTCTTGTTGACTATGACTACTACGTCGGCGCAGTGGTAATTGCGCGCTCTATATCAACATGACGTTTTCTCTTTCCCGCTTATCATAAGACAACCGACGGAATGCAAAACAGCAGTTCAAAAGCAAAAAAAAAAAAAGACAACTGAATCACTCGTTACCAGTGTGACCATAATGTTACAGAGCTATCCTATGTTATTAAATTAATTTGTAATTTTTTGTTTTGACAATTTAAGTGCGATCAAATTAGCGTTACAGAAAATTAGAACGAAGACAGTTTTACTGGTTGAGTAATAGCTCAAGCGACTGTTGCATAGGTTTTGGCTTTTTTGACAAGCATAATACTCAATTTTTGCAAATAAATGAAAGGTGCGCCAGATTTTGTTTTGAATACGACTGTAGTATGTGGTAGATAAGGCTATACTGACAGTTCTAAAGCAACCACTTCGCATTCTCTACAAAAAACGTAACGAGGAAAACTAACGTCATAAGCCGTGTTTTATTAGAAAGTGTATAACCAGCTCATAAAACGTCCATACTCACTTTTATACTTTCTTCTCACTTTTATCTTCATTCAAATCTTGGATGGCCTAGACTTCAATTGTAGACAACAACCATGAACGAACAAATGTCAGTTTAAAACAATTAATGGTTGTTGCATACAATTGGAGTCTACGCCATCTATGATTCGCCTTCTTTCCCACTTTATGTTCACTTTTGGTTACTGACTAAATTATCTTCAGTTTTCGTTTTGTTATTGCTTTGTGTGCAACAATTTACTGAGCTGGCTAAGCACTTTCCAATAAAACACGGCTATAGTTACTAGAGACGATTGTTACTTAATGTCTACTTATTATTCATTCATTCATTCTTTTAAGAAGTGACAAATACAGATAGTGACAGATACAAATAAAAAATATTGTACTCTTCAAAGTGCTCTTCTGGTCACACTGGCTTTCATTTAGCTCAAGTTTGCTTATTGGACATTGTGTCACTCTCTTTTTGGATTTAAATTTTACGCGATCGCTTCCCTAGACGTAGGCACTTGTTTCTGGGTAATTAGTAGGTAATTGCAGGCTGACAAGTTCTTCAGACTTGAGTTGGCGATTGTTTTGTCCGATTGGACCCAAATAAAGCTCACAGTCACGTAGTGATGTTTAATCGGCGCAAAAAATAGTAAAAAAAAAATTGTATGTCTCGTTGCATGTTTATCTAGCTAACTGGGGGCGCCGCTGTGTGCTCTTTGTTAGCTACTTATAGGGAAATGCATTTCAAGGTTGTGATAGATGGAAATAGCAGGGTCAGGAACAGATTATTTTTACCACTTTAGGATAAAGGTTGCGATATTAAACAGTTCTTGCACACTGTTGACTGCTTTTAAATATGAGTATGTTAAGTCGATGGTCACTATAAAAATGTTGGGAAGAGAAGTGTTTTTTTTATTTTCAGTTTATACGTTGTATCATAATCAGTCGAATGACTGATATTCCTCTGAACTCCGTGCATGCAATAATTTGATCATAAAAATACTTACATAAGTTTATTGTTATTTATTTTATTTTACAGTCATTAGCAGTGCGATATCCGTTGTTATGCATCGTATAGCGTCTGAGTTCTAAGTATACGTAAATAAGTATACTCAAGAAGTGCTATGATAATATTGCGTTTGAATGCGATCATGGAAGCAGATGCTAACACAGATGCTAACAGTAGATATTGGTGTTAAAAGTGTACTTAAAAGCGCAGACAACTTAAAAAGTCTTTGAACCAATAATATGAACACATTCATATTTAAGTACAAAATATTCATTTCAAATCGAAATTGAGTGACCATACGAAGTATTTGTTTATATTGGCAATTGTGGTTCGCCAATACATATATCTCTTAAACTTAAGCTTCAGTGAAATAGAATCAGACCTACAGATCTATCTGTATAAGGATTGAGAACGTAGAAATCTTTACCTCGTCTATTATATCTAGCTTTTCCTCCCCTACTATTCAGGTGCTTAAGCCAAAGCTGAGCTATGACCAAACATTCGTCTCGAGACAGAGACGTCACTCGTCCGATTGGACACCGCTCATTTTTAATGGGATAACAGTGACCAGTTAGATCGTCAGTTAGGGCCTTAACCTTGTATTTATTTCCTCATTGAGAGAATGCCTCCAGATCTTATTTCTTAGAAATCAATGAGTTTCTCGGCATGTCGTTCCCATTGATTGAGCTCTATCTCTATCTGGTTGATAGGTAAATGACACTAAAGTTTAGGTCCCGTGAACAAAGATTAGGCTCCTCATCTAACGTTTATCAGCGGTTTCATTGCCAGGAATTTCCACATGCCCAGGGACCCAAACAAGAGTGACCTTATCGTGTGCAGCGAGCAGCAAATTTACTTGTAGAGAGTTCCAAAGCTGCTTGGATTCAATAGTTGAACTCCTAGGCTATTTGACATTATATTTATGTTTGTTGAAACGTCAACCAAAAGAACGTGTAGACCGTCTTTTTAGGAAATCTTTATTAAAGACTTCAAGATATGTATACCGCTGGTGTTCGGCTCTCCAAATCTTCGACTATGGAGAAAAGTTGATTGGTCCATGTTGTTTCGAGGACGGTGCGCCTTCAGCAACACTGTTAGTAACAGTGCGACTAATCAGTGCTAAAGATTGAATTTTTGGTTTTCGATATTTGAAAGTAAGAGGGTGAAATAGTACATATAGCGCGAACAATACTTGATATTCTGTCGTCTTGATCTCCCGATTTGCACTAATTTGTACGGAGTATTGGAAATTCTTGATCTATACGAGGAAGTCATAGACATTGGAAGCCCTAGGAGAAAACATGCGGCAAAAAGTGACCTATTTATAGTTAGAAATTTTAAGAACAGATATAGAGTCTGAATGTCCAACACTGTTCACCAGTCACTTGGTGGATCTTACAACCATTCAGTAGAAAATCTAAAAATAATTTTCCGCCTTGAGAAATCTAGTGAAGACTTTTACGCCACTTCGTACAAGCAATTTTCAAAAGGGTTCTGCCTACAAAGCAGTATTTACACATATTTCCTTTAGCAGCGATAAGAATAGAGTTCAACAAGCTCACTTGAACTGTTGCAAAAGTTCGTTTGTACACAATTTGAAGTAAAACAAGATACATACATATGTACACCTTCTAACAGAAAACCGATAACAAGGTGCACTGCTATCTTTCTTTTGCTTAATTTGAGAGTCAAATTTTAAAGGAAATTTTTTTGCCAACTAAATTTTTTTTAGTTTTTTTTCCGACAAAATTTACAAAAAAAACTATTGCTCATCTCAAAGAAAATAACCCTAATCATAATTAGATACGAGCCATAGGAATCTCAATAAGCATGCTAAGAGAAATTTCTATCTAAATGTCGATAAGAGATGTGAAGATAACGATCTAATTTTACGCACAACTGTGAATCACTTTAATTTGTTATCTGATAAAGAAATAAACATAAGGTGTATCACTATGACTTGACTCTTTTCAAATAAAACCCATAAAATTGGTTTAATTTGTATCAACTATTGTAGCGCTACCTGTATCCAATCGCTTCAAGAGGCCAAACAATGATTGTATCTCAATTTAAACTATTTGTCCATAGTTGCAAATACAACAAGCATGAATTTATTTATTTATTTATTTTATTCGCAACCTTAACACTCGTAGATGCGGGTAATTTATCTCGAGTATATTGTTTGCTTGTGTCATCAGTGTCAATTGGTGCTTGAAAATTACTCTCGTTTGACATTGTGCAGTCAGTTATTTCGCGATTTGTATTGTGTATTGTGATTTTTCGGTTCAAAAGAGGTGATAAAGTGTTTTCCTTTTTGTAGTTTTAGTTATTGTTATTTTGGGATTGTCCAAAAAGTTATTCGTCAATTTGAAGGTTTGTTTATTACTGTAGGCCATGCTGTTCTTTGGATTGCGTCATGCACTAAAGGATATGAAGTACGAACAGTGTTGGTAAACAAGAAACAAGGTCGGTCTGTGCACCAAAACGATCAATACCATTGTCTAAATGGTTTTCCTAATTTTAATTGACTAAAAAAAGCATGTATCTTCATTCAATTGATAATAATTTTTCTACTGACACTCGAAAGCATTTATTTTTATAGCACTAACAGCTTTAAGCAATTATCTATTCTGTCATAAATAACAATTTTACTGCCTGATTTCAGCACGATTTTAAATACGAAAATTCATTTAAAGTCGTGTACTCCAAATTGTATATTGTGAATTGGCTTTCGGCAGTTGAATGGAGTAGAAGATTTGTTCAGTCACTTATCGGTTTAATAATGTTTGCAATGAGGACAAAAATTGATTTGAATTTCAGAGCAAAACTGCTAAAAAATCGACGGCATAAATATTATGTATGCACATTTCTAATTTAAAAATATCATAAATATAAGTTGTATTACTCTTTTTCACAAAGAGTTGTTGGTCTTGATATAACGAAAGTTATTCATACCGGCTCGACTGCAGTATTAGAGGTACTGTCCTACAAATCATCATTAGGAAGAAGGGTTCTATTGCATTATATGCATCAAACAATTCACGTACAATTCAACTGATCTTGTCGGGTTCTTGGAACTGAAGATTCAGTGCTTAGAAGGGACATGACAATCCTATACCTAGGGAATACTGCTTCGAAAGACTTTTTGAGGGAAAAATTGATCCAAAATAAAAGTCGCGATACTAACGAATTTCACTGTGTTCCGGAGTGAGGTCCACGCAATTAAGATATGTATGCTCTAAGTAAAACCTGTACTCGAATACATCTGTGCATATGTACATATCTTCTTGGAAGCCAGAACGCAAAATAGTAACAATATCATTCAACTTCCTCTGTACACAGTTTTGCAAATGATATCTCGGTCACGAACCATATCAGAGTAACCAAGAGCGCCATCTATTTGATCGAATACGCACTGTGAATGTTTCTCTACTATCTTTCTTGTTTCGTGATGTGTGGTTTACATTTAACACTTAAAAGAACTATTTTTTCCAGAACAACCTTTCATTTGATGTTAAAAATTTAACATGGATCAAATAGCGGTCATTCGACGTAAAACTTGACAAAAATGCAGAAAAAACCTTCCGATTGATGCAATAAGAGTACCTTGATCGTTTTTTGCCGGCAGAGATACGCTGGAGGATGACAAACACACATGAAGGCCAATAAAAGAGAAATTGACTAGTCGAAATTTTGGTTCATATTTATTCAAAAACGATTCTGGCCAAAATAGTACATTCATTGGAGAGCGGCATATATTAATAACTACTGTCATTTCGTTTCCAAATTGTGTGTCATTAATGCCGAAGAGTTGTGGTTCCACTAAGATGGCGCCACATGTCAACATGACGCCACAATGAATAATTAAAGAAAACATATTATTTCGCATAATGGACCTATGATCTGACTTCCAAGACCAGTTGAACAGTAATTTTCTGTGGGGATATGTAAGTAAAGTCATTAGTCTACGCCAGAGTCGATGACCGTTATTAAACACGCCTCCATCACCTCAAAAAAGAAGTCGAAAATTGGGTTTCCAGGTTGTGTTTTGCACTGTGTTACCAATATGTCTCAAACCACTAAGACAACAATTCGGTCATCTTATCTTTTGAGTTCTATATCACTTAAGCCTTGTTCCAGACCAGAAAACTTACATATTTTTATGCAATAAAATCCGACTAAAAACGCTCTTAAATACTAACATATGGCGAATGGAATGCCTAAAAAGATTCCTCCTTCAGTACATTTTGACCAAAAACAGAAAAGAATTAATGATCATTCGCAACTTGACGTCGTAAAAATTAAAACAAAATTATATTTTCAATTGTTTGTCTACGACATTATGTAAAACTTTTACGACAAATTACTTCCGTGGCTAAGAAAATAAAAATCGTTTAACAGCCAATAATTAATTGTTACCAAATCTGGACTTTTTTTGTTTTGTTTTGTTTCACAACAAAAAGAAGCTGAAAGAAGGTCATTCCAAGAGACAGGGTGTGACTGCTCCCACCCAAGTGATACACTTTTAAATGTTTATAGTAAAATTTTATTGAAATTTTAAAATGGTCATGGTCTGTAGAATTGACGTAGGTTTGGCTGAGAGTTTATTATTTTAATTTTTTGTTGTGTAAACAATTTGAGGTGAAGATGTCCAGTTCCCTTTTGGAAAGAACAAATGACGCGTTTAAATATCTAGACCACCCGGACACAACACAGCACAATATGAAAGACCGATGTAACTGTCATACTCACCCACTACAAGTCGCAGTCACTGATAAATAAATTAATATCAATCGATGTACATATGTAAGTCTTTCAAGGTGTGCTACGTTTGTGATTAAATTGCGTGAATGGATTAAGTGATTACTTTTGATGGATGTGATGTATTTCTTCCTATGACTAACCCTAAGTTTCACTTAATGAAGTTATGACCTGTAATGCAACCACAAGATAGAGCGACACTTTGACATCATTCAAATGAAGTCTGACGTTGTTTGGACATTTAATTTGCCTTTGCGAAACAAATATACCGCCATTTACCGCCAAGATCTATATTTTTATGTAAATTTTTTTCCACTGAGAGCGTAAATTGTTATAAATCAAAGTGTAGTACGTGCATTGAATCATCATTTTCGAATAGAAGATGAGAAATGACTGCCTATCGGTCAATACAAGTACCGGCAAAGTGAATTCATTGAATAAAACATAATTCCACTCGGACAAGATGACATACCGCACCTTCTTCTCAACTGAAAACAACACTCTCTAGATACACACAATCGATTTCATCTGGTGAGGCGAAAATTTCAAATTGAAACGAATTTTAATTTAAAACTATTCGACACCCTCTGTTTGGCTATTTGCATTCGCAGCAGCTGGCATAACGACCCCTTTTAATTGGCAATAAATTGAGCTGCCATTAGCGCACGCACTCCCACATTCCGGGGTATCTATTCTTAACTCATCATCTCCCATTTTAATCCACATCCCATACCCATTAAAAATCGACGAGAAAAACACAAATGTATCTACGCACTTTCCCTATACGACCACAAACAGATTGTTTTTGTAAACCAATTATCACTTACTTTCGATTTACTCATCTTGTTCGGAAATATACTCGCGTTCATTGAAATTCGAAAAAAAAAAAACAATTATGTATCTAGATACACCTCGAGTGCATGCACTACATCCACACCGAATGTGGAACACGAACTGAAGCGCCACAAGGTATTCGATAAACTGAACTGACAAGGGTCAGCTTTGTGTACAAACTACGCCCCACCCCAGGCACCCTCGGATGGGAAAAGAAAAAAAAGAAAAGAGAAACTGTGTGTGTACATCGTGGGCTCTATCACTTGCTGCTTGCATAACAAACAGCCGAAACGAAAATCAACAAATCAACTTACCGAAAAATTCCGTGAGTCAGCAGTGACGTCGCGTCCACACACTGACCAATTGGTTGGAGCATTCGATGGATAAACCTTGGCACAGAACGAGGTGATCATACCCTCGATACCGATCACTGGAAGTGGATGCTTGAGTATCGCTAGACCAGATCTGTCGACGTCATCGGTGTTGGCGGCTGCGGGATACCGGTCATCGACTTGGAGCTCACATTGTGTGCTGCAGGTTCCATAGGCGGATGTCACTATGCACTCGTATAGACCAGTGTCAAGGTCGAAGGTGTCTTGGATGCGAAGGCAAATGATGCCGTTCCCGTGGTCGATGTATCTGTAGAATATACATATAAGATTTTTTCTAAGGTAAACTTGTTTATTTTGATAATCTGGCTGGAATGCACATTTTCGGAGAAAGCGGAACGCAAGTAGGATCTATTGGAATGTCTAAGAGGCCTTTGACCTGCGTGCGCTCGCTTTCAGATTGGATGCTTGAAAATTAGAAAATTGGTAGTGGAGAACCGGTTCGAAATACCAAACCCAAAATACGTGTTTCCTTTGATTATGGTTCTTAGTCTTAGTCTTTTACCTGACGGCGCAGAGGTAAAATCCCTGAACTGGTTGGAATGTGAATTGGAAAACCAATTATTCTTGCATTATGTTAGAAAGCCATCATTCGAAGTGGAAAATTTATTGAGTTTAGATGGACAATAAGTAAGAGTTATTTGGTTTAAGGCCGTTGGTTGCAGGAGACCAGATCATTTAGATCATAAACTAAGTATTCACTCAGGGAAACTTTCTGGTTGTAGGGACTGTTTTGAAGGCACTCTGTCTCCTCTATGGTACCTGACAATTGCTTCTTTGTGGATTACTCTTAATAGTTCTGAAACTTATGCTTGAAGTTCAGTGAATTATTCTGACCTACTTTCTATTAGCCTAAGCTTAAATACTTTTGGAAGACGCGTTTGAGACCCAAGACACTGGGATTGGACTTTCGGTCCGATGTCTTTTTGTGCACAAGAAAGAAGACTATGGCTTGCCTGATGCAGACAAATATCCAGTACACCAACAAAGTCAAATATTTAGGAGCAATGCTGTATAGAGAACTTTTTTTGTCATTACCAATGGAAGACATGGAAAGTGCCTTTTTGACATTTTTCAGAATCAGACACTGCATATGATTCTCTGTTTCATTGACAAGCAGTAAGTATCTCTTTCTCTGACCCTCATTACCCCAATCATGCTTTATTGGACTAATGAATGGGCTCTATCTGAATACAAAATAGATTTTCAGCATAAAGAAGGACGAGGACGGAAGCGCAGCAATTGTGAAACTATAAATAGAGTTGAAACACAGTGGCATCATGGAGGTCCTGAGACCCCCTAAGGGATGATACAAGTATATGTCAGAAAGTCATCTAAAGGTACTCCTCAAATAATCTTTTCTTCAATTCTAAGTATCATACTTACTTAAATTCCGATGAATCGGGTAGTATCTCTCCATTCCGTGTCCACACATAATTGTAGGGCTCGAAACATTCCAATTCAAATGCAAGATCTGTGGTCTGACCTTCGGGAACATCGACTGTCTTTGGCAAGTGAGTTATAATTTTTGGCGAATCAACTGGTATATCCACATCCTCCGGATAGAATGCCACCGAAGTAGAAGTCGTCTGAACACCAGAATCATCCTCCGCTATACACGTGTAAATGCCCTCATCAGCTTCTGTAACATTGTCCACAATAAGTAGGGCTTCGCTGTCTGTTAAAATGATTTGAACTCTTTCCGATTCCATAACTTCATCGCCGTTATGATAGAATTTCCTCGCTGGCACTGATGAACCTCGTATACCCGTCGAGAGTGCCATTCGTCCTCCGATTCTTGTCGAAGGTCCCATTATACGACGTGAGATGAAGAAGTTCCTCCTCGATGAGGATGATCGAACCGCCCGACCAGCGGGTGACTTTGAATACTTGCTGCTGGCTATGACATCAAGCCTTGCTGTAGCCTCAATCCGGCCATAGTCATTCTCTAATGTGATACGATAAAGTCCTGCATCATCAAATGTAACCTCATCGATGTCCAGGAATCTCAAGTCTTCGATTTCTTTGACAGAAATTCTTGTTGTCGGAGTGACAATCATGCCGTCTTTGTCCCAAGTTGACCATGGTGTTGGATGTCCTGCAATGGCACACTGGAAGCGTACACTATCGCCCTCTTCAACGACTTTATTATGCGGAATGGCATAGAATTTAGGAGCTGCAACTGCTTGTCGGGTAGTTGTCAGATCGATACTTGTGTGACGGAAGGACAGTCTTAATGGTGAGACACTGCGATTTGGTGTCGTTCTTGGGGTGGATCTTGGTGTTGAGCTTGCTGATAGGAGACCTGATGGACGAGCCAATTGACGGCTAAGGAGATTCTCTTTCTCTTCTGGAACATCGACAATAATGCATGCTGAAGAGAGGGCTCGACCGACACTGTTCTTCGCCACACAAGTATACTCTCCTTCATCTTCTGGGTACACTCGACGAATGGAGAGTATGGCTTTGATACCATCATAAGACATGTCAAAATCTTTGCCACTGTGCAAGACATGACCGTCCTTCTCCCATATGATGGCAGGCTCTGGTACGGCTTCAACATGGCATTCGAGAGTCACAGCATCACCATCGCAACATCTCAGGTCTTTCAGAGGTCGGATGAAGAACGGAAGTGTTTCAACGTTTCTGTAAAAAGGATATTGAGAAGGGATTCATGGACAAATGAAGGCTTATAAGTACTTACCCATGTCTGATTGAACCCTTTTCCATTGAGCTTAGTTTATTAATATCTACAAAAAGAAAAGAAAGAAAAATATGATGAATTTGCTAGAAGATGCATTTAAATATGAGAATTAAGGCTTTGGAAAAACCCGCCTCTTAGTGCAGAGTAAAACGCTCATTGAGATCGAAAGTTGGTCTACGAATGGATCCTCTATCAGGGATACGCTTATCATCGAGGAAAATTATCTAAAATAATCCATAATCAAATGCTTATTTGTCAGGTGAGCGCTTACTATGGGCGGAATGTTGGAGAATGCAAATTTGAACGACATTCGACGAAGCCTTGGTGTTGTAGATAAAGACAAAAATGTCTAAAAATGTCTTGCCATTTCAACCTCGCATCCTAACAGTGCATCCATACATGATACATATCCCCCCAACACAGGCAACCCTGAAATTCTGAAATAAAGCACGTGCTATGGCCGACGTTCTCATAACTTAAATTGTATATATCAATCAAATTTCCTACAAATTTGCACAAAAAGTATGCGAAGATTAAATTGGATTATATATACTAATAATAAACAACTTTTGCTACAAGCAAATTCTAGCCAAATTTAGAAAAATACACAAAAATTAGCCGCACCAGTTGTGCCCCATCAAAATTAAGTATTTATTTATATTCATTTAACATTTGTGCTCTCGACTAGTTCTATTCATAGCACAATTTACTGTAATCATCATTTGCTATACAAAACTTTCATGTTTACAAAAATCCATTCAAATTCACATCACTTTTAGAATTTGAAATTTCTAAAAATAAACCATAATCATCTGTTCCAATATGTCTATATTTCCGTTCTCGGCTGTGTTTTATACTTTCAGGCGCATATTGAATACATTTCTATATGGCAATACCTCACACGTCATCCAACGCATCTGTCACCCAGCCAATTGCCAACATAACCACAAAAAAAAAATATTAAAATACATTTTCTGTTCAACCCCAGACGAAGTTGTTTACTTTATCCCCGTTAATTTACAATTTCCCAGCGAGAAACTCAATTAATTCAACAAAAAATGCAAGTGGAACTCGAACAGGGCTTCAAAAAGGGCGATTCCAACAATATCCCCGCGATGACAAGTGAAATGATCTTTGATTTCATCACGCATTTGGGGAAAACTGGCCGCCGAGTAGACCCCGCCAAGTGAGTTATTTTTTGTTTGGTTTTTCTTCCCAAAATTCTAACTAAAAATAAATGAATGCCTCCTTACTGTGTCTAGGGGCCAACAGAGCGGTGAATTTAAAATCGATTTCGTGCAGGTTCGCAAGGCGGATCTGTTTGAGGCGCGCGCTATCGCCTTCACTAGCCCGGAGGCAGCTAATAATGGAGATAAGTTTTCGATTTTCCTGAAAATCGACGCTAACGAGGAGAACATTAAGGAGGCCGGCTGTGAACAGTGCATGGACAGCAAGAAGACAGGTTTGTATATCTATTTGATGATGTTTTGCTTATCTTTTTAATGGAATTTCTTTTCTAGAGGTTTGCCAGCATGTGATTGCTTTCATTTTTTGGCTGCACAGGCAGACGCAAGATGGGGAATTGGCAGTATTTCGCTCGTTCTGGGGCGCTGAGTACGAAGCAATGCCGGAGAATAGTATGGCAATGAGAATTCATGACATATTCGCCAGTGACGAACTTCGCGTCGAGGCAGATCAAGAGGCCGACGAGGTGACTGAAGAAGATGGTCAGGCGTTTCTAAACAATGTTCTTGACGAAATGGAAAAAGTCGGACTCACTGACTCTGCAATGTACAAGCACTGTCGTCCGGTGATGGATGAGTTTGAACCCGTCTACATTCACCACACGATGCTTGACACTGGAAATAACTATATCAAAGATTTTAAGAGTTTCATGATTCACATGGACGATGTGGCCAAGCAGGGGCTCTTTGACAAGCTCTCAGAGATTTCGATCTACAGCTACAAGACTCCCCTTTGGGCTGAGACACAGTTTTGCCGCATTCGTTGCTCACTCATCCACCGAGTTGCCACGAGAAAAGATCCCAAGGAGGATCAAGGCATTTTAGAATCAGTCTTTTGCAAAGAACGCGAATATAACATCGAAGAACGCCGTCAATTGAAGCAACACAAACGCTTTATCCTCAAACAAACCGAAAAGCTAGAGAACAAAACCTATCGAGAGTGTGGCCTGCTTTTGAATGAGAGCTATCCCTACATTTGCGCCTCCCCCGATGGTATTACAGACGACCATATCGTAGAGATAAAAGCCCCCAAGACAGACGAAGAGTTCGAAAAGTATCTCGAATGCAAAGAAACCATCGCACCAAAGTACATGGCCCAAATCCAGATCCAAATGTACATGGCCAACGTCACAAAGGCTCTTTACTGCGTATTGAGCCCCACTTTTGATACCAACGGAGCATTGCACTACGTTTGGGTTCAAGCTGATATGGAATTTGTTGCAAGCCTCCTCAGCGCTGCGGAGGACTACTTCAAGGAGGTGGTGTTCCCAAAACTCATAAAGATTTATGTAGATTGTAATTAAATGTCGAATAAAATTGTATTATGTATGTTTCTGCTTAGAAATCAAAATCAAATATGTACTTACCTTTGGCGTAGATTTGTAATGAGATTATGGCCTGAGTTTGGCCATGGCAATTGCTGGCTATCACTGAGTAAGTGCCGGTGAAGTCTAACTTGGCGCTGGGTATTTCCAAGCGGTATTCTGGACCGTCTCCAACTCGTCGGAAGTGCGGGGCGTCCTTGTAGTACTCAGGCTGTGGAAAGAAAGGAAAATATGCAATTATTCTGGTTCTAGCCAGTAAACGTTTGTATTAGAGCTTTATTCTAATCCTCAGACGCAGCTCACTCAATATTCATATTTAAAAAGACTTTTTCAGATAGGTAGAAAGGACTATAGGAAAGGGGTGCTTTAAAAAACTAAACGAACAAAACTGAATGAGTTTTTTTTATTATACAAGGCACACGCGCTCAATGTGTCACACTATTTTTCCGTGAAAAGAAGGCCCCAACAGTCTTTTATCGAATTGAATGAATACTTATGAGTTTGACGTGTGAACCAAAGGCCCATGGGACACCCTACTCGTGTGTAGCGTGTTCCCATAGAAGTGTATACATATGTCTACTTTCGATCGCAATTAATTGTCGCCTATACTACCTATCATACTTGCCAATGGTTATTCATTAAAACCAAAAATCGACCTAAATCTATTGACTTCCAACAATGTGGCCAAGTGTTAATCTTTTTCTCACCATCTAAGTTGGTTTTCTTTCGATTTTATTACTGCAATCCAATAGAAATTCATTTACCCAATCTGTTTAATTAATGACAAACGCATGCACACCAAAATATATCTCATAAAATAAAGAGAAAAAAAAAAATCAATCCAACCAAACTGAGGACGCATGAATCACCCCAGTCTCCATATAAGCAGAAATCCACATTCGTCCGATCGACGACCGAAGTTGTTTCAATCCAATCCACCACCACCACCACCAGGCTGATTCTCTTGTCTAGCTCCATGATTTCTGTTGCTACTCTTGAAATGTTTATGTTTTCTATTTCTAAGTTAAGAAATGTTTAATGCATGGTCAAGTTGTACCTACTACTCACCACATAACATACGAGTACACAAACCAGTCGTCATTTGTTGCGAAATCGTAATTTTTTGCAGTTTTGCGGTAACAAATCGCATGTACGATGCCCTTGAAGTTGATCTATGTAAAACGTTCTCGCACTGGACTGGACCAACATGAATACTAATCGTCGTATGCTCTGGTGCTCACTCCTCGAATGTAGGAAAATCTTGTAACCCAAAACGATCCCACCGAACCATGTAATGAGTTGTTACGCCAGTAAGTGACATCCGAGCATCAATTGTTAGAATATTTCCAACCAAGAAACGGGTGACAATTTTCATGGCTACCACATTTCACGGAATATCGAAACGGACGTTTTCCCCCTCCGCATGTAGATGTGAAATATGCCAGATATTTGAATGCAAGGATCAATATGCAATTGGCTAATTAAATTACTGAAAAAAGCTAAAGCAACGTGAACGAGCACACAATGTCGTCGTGCGAGTATATTGCAAACAGCACACAATCCAAAAAAGGCAAGGACGTTTCAAAGTGGTTTCGTATCGATCGCATGGAGCCTGCGATAAGAGTTAAGTAATGTTGAGGTGCAATGTCTGACGGAATCGCATCGCGGGCAGATGTTGGATACGATGATTGGGCTATTAACGTGCAAATTAGGATCTGTCTAGGTTGAATGAGGTTCTTCCGAAGCTACGCAAACACCTATGGGTTTTTTTCGGGAGTGACTATGCTTTAACGTCGGTGACATCATCAACATCGCATGCATATTAAACTGACATTTTGATTGAAATTAATTTTGGTTTTAATAACTGTCATAATCAGATTTTATATTTGCGGTGCTAATAGCAAACTTAAATAATGGAGTTAGTTAACTTACTTGTGTCAAACGGAAGATTTAAGTGTTCAAAGGTACCGCCAAATGTGTATGTACATACATATGTGCAAATTTCTTTTGTCAGCTGTATTACACATTCATTGAAATTGATCCGTACTTTTTGCACTAAAATTCGTAGATTATCAAATTTTGGAGAGTGGGGGTAAAATTCTCTCAGAGAGAACTAAAATTACGAAAAAATAAACGAACGGGTTGAACAAGGAAATGCTGAAAATACACTATTTGACAGTTTTCACGAGCCAGTCCACAGAAATTTCTTGGACTAAAATTCGTCGCATGGGGAAATTTCTTACTCTCTTGTGAGCACTCTCTTCTGCGAAAAACTGCGAAAATTCTCCGTACGCGAACAGCTTTTCGTAAAAATTTTCTGTTTTAGGAGGGTACGAAAACGGACCTATTAGTTAAATATATATGTAAGTCTCCAAATACAGTTTCCCTGCATTATTTACTACCGATTGAAATTAAATTGTTTTTGCAATGAGGGTTGTAAGGATTTTAAAAACAAGTGTTTAAGGCCCCAATGAAAACGTATGGGAAGCCCTGGGAATGTACCTATGAGAAGCTTTGTTCGTCCTTTTTTATTTTTCAATTTAGAATAATGTCCTAAAAAATATTTTTTGATAGTTTTATTTGGTAACCAAGACATATTGTGGGTTTTATTTGTTGATGAAATCTAACGGAGGCGATTATTTTGAAAATTGACACTATCACACAGCAGGTGCTTCATAGGATCCGTTTCTTCTGTATCGTTGTCAAGTCCTACATTAATTGACTGTGTTTTTAGGCTGTCTGGTGCCCATAGCACCAATTGGACAGTGTTCAGTTAAAAAAAAAAAACATCTTTTTTCCCCAGTAGTAAAACCTGAGCAAGGGCATGACGAGTCATTTAACTGAAATCCAAGCCGATGGAACCTCAGACTAAGTAACCTAAACCATATCGGTTTGTACTATGTATATTTCTTACGCAGTGGAGGGTTGACATCCATACCAAAAGCTCTGCAAGCTTGTACCACAAAAAGAAAATGCAAATACCAGATGGTACAACCACAAGGACAAACTTTTGACAAACCCAATACCGAAAGAGCTATACAGTATGATCGCTTTCCCATGAAAGAGCATAACACTCTACAGTTCCATGAGAAGAAACTGTGTCTAACTTTTGCGAAGTCAGATTCCATAAAAACACAACCTACTTTCTGAGACACAGCCCGAGTGGTAATGGACCACCGGGAAGAACTCTCAGACACATTTGTCGAAAACTAAACGTCGTCATAGGGACATTGAACTTAGCTGAATTTAAGACGTTATACACTATTAAAACACAAGAAATAAATCTAATAATTATCGCACTAGAGTTATTTGTTAGACTGCTTGATAATTACATTAAAAAGGTTTGGACACTTTTGTCAATTAGCTATAGAAACTTTCGGGTAAAGTTTCGAAAAGGGCAAAAATGAGCAAAAAAAGAAGCCATCGAGGCCGATTTGCTTTAAACTACATAAGTAGTTCAATTCGAGTCAAAATCTAAATCTTTGTCCTAGCACATACTATATTACCGGTAATTTAGCAAATTTTTCAAAAAGGCATTTTTTTTTTTGTTTTGAAGAGTGAATCTGACCAACTTTGACTTATTTTCAGAATTAAGCTGGTGTTACAAAAATGGTAATTTCAAAAAAGTTTTGGGATTTAGTGCCTACAAAAGACATACTGGACACCTGCTAGAGTCGCATTGAAAAAAAAAATGGAACAACCAATCAAAACACTCTTTTAAGATAGTAAGCTAAACAAATCTCAGAGTCAAACGAAGAGGAAATTTTTACCCTCGAAAAAACTTTTAATAAGCAAAATGGTCTAGTATCTAGTATAGTGTAAACTGTATATACTTCAGAATTCCCCGCAAATGTAATGATGTGTCGGAGAGTGAGACCCCATGGCATAACCAACGTTCATTTTTGTAAAAAAGGAATCAAGACTTCAGCGAAACTTAACCAAACTACTGTTTTGGAAGACGTCGCTATGCCTCTAAGCCGAACATGGTTAGCCTACAAAGACTGGAAATTCTAAGTCATAAACCACTCGAAAGTGGCTCAAAGCAAATGTTCCCGGCTCCTTTTTACCGGATGATTGGCCAGCTAGCAGTCCGGACCTCAACCCTTTGAATTACAAGATGTAGTCTGTTTTAGAGTAAATGGCCCGCCTAATCATCACCGAAATATTGACTCTTTGAAACGAACCCTTTTCCACGCTGTCACCAACTTTCTGACTATTGAGGTCTGTAGTACGATTTATGATTGGCCGAGGGCGTCATAGGTCGTGCTTTAAGACAAATGGCGGCCATTTCAAATTAGGTGTTCCATAACTTTTAGCTTAAAATTAACAACGCGTTTTCACGGCATATGTTTTTCTTTGTGTGAGTATTTATTACTGGACTAGGTATAATATAGGTACCAATTGCCGTTAAAAAACTCTGCACAATAAGGAAACATCTTATACTGATGAAAATTGACTACAGTAGATCGCATTACATTAATTTTCACTTTGCACCTTCCAAGATCTATAATAATATAAGGCCGTAAGCAGCCCATATAGGGCCAAGGCCTAGCTTGTCGCGTTTGTCTATGTTGCGCGTGGTATACATATATTTATTCACGTACAGAAGGGACCTACAGTTTTATGCCGTATCCGAAGGGCAGAGGGGTTTTGAGAAGCTTTTTCATGACAATTATACTCTTGAAAGCTTGTCAGACACTCAAAAGAGGTGGGGCCGTGAAAAAAACGTTTGATGTTATTTTTCTGGATTCGAACTTGGAACACCTTGCACAGTAGTCCAACGCACTAACCACAGACCCACGGCAGCTACAAGATCTATACCCAAAATATGGCCAAACTTTGGCATTTCAATAATGATTTACATTTGCTAACTTTGCTTCAAGAACAAGATTGCTACAAATCGCCCGATATAGAAAGCTGATCTGCGAATAGCAGATAAATGGTTGAGGTTTTTTTTTTTTTTTTTATCAGCTTATGACATTTAGAGAATCAGAAATAACCAAGCAATGATGTAAGATGTTTTATAATTTAAATTTCCAAAAGTTTAAAATGACCTGTAATGCATTGGCATCGGAGAGCAGTTGCACCGTGCGTCCTTGTTAAACAAAACACTACTCACGGATACACAAATGCGCCCAGCTAAAATGTCTAACGAAGGAACATTGTGGGTGATTTATTGTAGCCTTTGCTAAAGCATTGGCCGCAAGTACATAATATGTAAAATGATTGATTCTGTGTTCCACTGCACATTTGACACAAACGGTGACCGCCCCAGTTCATTGGAATTAATGCACAAGTCATGTCTCGCATAAATTATTTAAATTTTTGAACTTGAACTGCTCAATTGTTACACTATCTCTTTTTGAATAAAGTATCGCTCGACATAATGCCAAATATACCTCTTTTTTTAGTTGATTTCAAGAGTAAGTTCCTTTTAGTAAAACACTTTGTTCTTATTAATCGAACAACTGTTACCACAGAAAAACAATAATAACGACGACTTGAACTGTTCAACGCGACTGTTTCAATTGAACTGTTAAGTATCTTATTCAAAATAAATAAAAATGCTGTCTTTGATAGGGCGTCTGTCTGATATCTTTTTTCACATTTTTCCCTCATAAATAATTATAATTTAAACATTTTACAATTAAAATTCGACAGCCAACTACCTGAAAGACTAAATCTGGACGCAAGAATCATCCCACAGTGTGAAGTGCAGTGCGTCCGAGTGTCAGTTGTATTTATATGTGACATTCAACGAATATGGTCAACGTATGTATATATATCCACAATCAATATCTAAATAGTATTCAGTTTATACAACAACAAAACTGTTTACCACACTTCACTTTCGATTTAATCGAATCGAAATTGCATCCGACAGATACGTATAAACAAACAAGAATCTAGAGAACTTTCTTAACGTGCGCGTGTCGCGACCCACACTTGTTAGAATGACGATTTGAACTGTCGACAACAGAATCTCATGCAATCGGTCGGTTCATATTTCGCTCAGTTTCGTTAGCAGTCATGTAGATACATAGATAGATAGTGAAAAGTTTAAGTCATATTGCACCAGAGAGGAGCCACAACTTCTCATCGATGTGAATCAGCCAGAGCCAATTGAAGCTGTATAAGGTAAATTGGTGGTTTAGCCGGGTTTGATTTAAGCTCAGTGTACGGTGGGTGCGAAAAGTTTTCGGACTAAATTTATCGATAAGTTTAACAGACTTACCTTTAAGAAATCTCTGAGCCAAACCACCTCTGGTTTTGGATCACCAATCACTTCGCAGAATATGATCACAGTGTCGCCTTCGTAAGCCTGACTCGAGCGTGGTTTTACAACAAACAGTGGTTCCTTAGAGTATCTGTAAATATATTTTATTTGTTTTTTTTTTTAAGATTTCTTCAAATTTATATATCAAACTTACGGCAAATTGCCAGTCCGAACAGTAGGCAGTTTCTTTCGCTCCTCCTCGGTGACCTCCTCGACTGTCACTCGGCTACTAGTCTCGACTTTACCAACAGCATTCGAAGCTACGCACACATAAATGCCCGCATCTCTCTGCGTAGCCTCGGCAATGATAAGCTCTACAAATCCATTAGAGTCAAGCGTTGCCAAGATTCTTCGACTAGGGCGTAGTCTGACGCCATTTCGGTGCCAGGCAACGCCAACCGATGGATAGGCTTCTACCTTAGCAGTTAATCGAATATCTTCGCCCTCTTTGAAAATGTAAAACGGTTCAAGAGGCATATAGAAATCAGGAGATATATAAGCTCGAATTCCCTTATCGACGATCAAGGAGCAGTGGCACGAAACCGAACCAAGTTCGTTGCGAGCTGTGCAGGTATAGATACCACTATCGTCTAACTTGGTTTGTGTGATCTCCAGAGTGTTGAACTGTCCATCATCGCTGATAACAGTACGCCTAGAGTGTTCCACCAGTTCATCACCTTTGTACCATGTGATTTCTGCACGAGGATATCCCATAACTTGACATGTCAGCCTCACAGGATACGTAACTTGAACCCGCCGATCACGAAGTCTCATTGTAAATATAGGAATAGTTTCACCCAAAGCTGCAACATTATCACTCGTAACGAGTTCCTTTAGTTTATGATCCGCCGCATAAAGCTTCTCATCGGAGACTACTTGAAGTCTAGCAAATGTCGACACCCTGCCCTTTGAGTTGGTAGCTTCACATGTGTATCGTCCAGAGTCTACTTCAAAGACCTGGCTTATACGAAGAGTACACACTGAACCACACTGAGTTATTCGAACTCTGTCTGTAGACTCAATCTGCAAACCATCCTTATACCAAACAACTTTAGGTCTTGGTGCTCCTTGCACCACACATTCAAGACTGCATTCCTTGTCCATCAGAGCCTTCGTTTGTCCTGGTAGAATTTTCACAAATTCAGGTAGACATTCAGCACCGCCAACTTGAACTGGACTTCTAGTCTGGACAGACTCTCCCCATCCATAGCGATTCTTTGGTGTTACTCGGAAATGATATTCGCAGTTTGGCAGAAGATTGAAAGCATCGAATGAGTTGATTGGGGTCATCCCTATTTCCTTCCACATAGCACCTCCTTCTTTACCCACAATCCATGCATCAACACGATATGCGATGACTGGCGCTGAGTTACCACTCTGAGGCTTGCCCCATGACAAGCTGATGTGACTTCTGCCGGCATCGATGACGGTTGGTTCTGTGCTGATAGGTCCCGGTGGGTCTGTTTCGAAGGTAAGAATAAAATTAAAATTTGATTTCGAAACTTTTAAGATTTTCCTAACTTCTGTGATGGAACCAGAAACAAATGGGGAACATAGAATAGGTGACAACAAAGAGGATCTGTAGTAGCGACTCTAATGATAAACTTTTTACCTACACATAACCTTCTAAAACTGTGTGTTCGAAAAATGATCATGGAAAATCTTATTTAGAATTGTATAACTCAAGTACAGCCAAAGTAAAGACCAACCAAACAAAATTAGGAGTAAGGAACTGGTTTCTTTGGAATGCTATGAAGAAAGCACATGCTCAAAGTTCTAATCTTTACCAGATGCTTTTTATATCACAAAGCTTCATCGGGATCTTTCGTGATATATGCAGCACTACAGAAAACCTGAACCGTCATGATTCAATTAAGAGTAAGAAAGATGAAAAATACTTTTTTTATTGGTGATTGTGCTGAATGCGGCCTGACCTTATCAACAGGAAATAGAGGAATTCGATGGACTCTTACATCTGAACTCAAACACCTCGACAATGCCGATGATCTATGCCTTCTGTCTCACAGAATAATGGACCTTCACCAAATGATAACAAATGTGGAGAGAGAAGCAGATGTCGTTGTCGTTGGGCTGAAAATTAACTCGGCAAAAAGATGATCAGCCTTCCCCCAAACTCATCAACTCATAAATGTATTGCTGCACAAACGGTTGAGAGAGTAGAGAGTTTCCAATACATTGGGAGTATTATCTCAACCGATGGCGGAATGGAACTGGATGTAGCCGAATAAGCAAAGCAAAATCTGCGTTTGGGAAGCTATCCACAGTTTGGCGAAGTAATGCAATTAGCTAGAAGCTACGACTGTTCCTTTCCAACGTTGAATCCGTGCTGCTATATGGATGTGGTGCCTAGAGGGTGATCGTCACTATCACGAGGAAGCTGCAAACGTTTGTTAATAGGTGTCCACGTTACATCTTAAGGATATTCTGGCCAAACCGTATCTCTAACGAACAGCTTTATCAGAGAACGGGTCATGAACCTATAAGCACAACCATGCAACGACAAAAGTGGCACACTCTCCGAAAGGGTGACAGGTCCATAGCTAACCAAGCGATGCAATGGAAAGCTCTTACCCAGGATGGCAGTATACGCGACGGTCCTAGGAGTACGTGACACAGAACAGTAGAGAGGAAGCACGACAACTGAGGTACATTTCCAGAAATCGTACACGATGACGCTAAGGCGTTGTTGAGGCCCTAGGACCCACAAGGGGACACAGAACATAAGTACAGTATAAGAGATGATACACCTCCCAGTGCTATATATTTATCATTTGAATCCCCTTGAGTAGAAGAAGCTAATCTTGTCATCTGTACTCATCTTATTCTAGTTAAGCTCAAAGCTATTCAAGCTGATGTCATCAAAAGATACAAAATCCCAGATCGTCATGAAGATTATCACTGCTTCAGTTCGAGATGAATGCTAACAAGGTGGTTTTAAAAATACTTTTCCTTTACAGTATTGTCCTTAAGTTATCTTTAGGCCCATAAAAAAATAGAGCTCTGTATACACTTGTTAGGAAAGCGGTAAAGGAATCAGAAGCACGAACTTACGGATGGAAGTTTCAAAGTCTTTTGGTACCTCGTTTCTTCTCCAAACATGAAAAGTTCTAGGTGCCTTATGAATAGAACCGGCCGTGTTTAGCCGTATTTGAAAGGCAGATACACTTTAATATTTATCAGAATCTTGCAAGAGGTGGTTCTGTGAAAAAAAAAAAAAAATGCACGCATACGTATTCAGGATCCGCACGATGAACAGTTGCCCAAATGCACTAACCACAGTAATATGGGGCCCTTCTATGCGCATGTTTTTTAAAATGCGCAAAAGTCTACTTTTCAAAAAACACGCTACAAATTCTTCAAAACTACATTATGAGCCATAATTCTGTTACATCTTCAGATACAATAAGTTTTGTAAGAGTTCAGTATGTGAGTTCTCAGTTCAAGTACTCAGTTAGGCTTATAGTGTGCATTCAAACAATTTTGAGTGCTGTAACTTCCGTTTCGACTTAAACAAAGTTCAGCTTCAAGGGCTCTGGGACTATAGGAAAACGACAAATCATAACATAAACTTAACTAAAAATTTATTTTCACGCATTTTGAGTTAAAACAGCATTGTTTCCAATAACAAGTAATAACTCAATTTGGTCTATAATAAAATCAGCCTCCTGCCTTCGTTTTTTTCATTAAAGAAAGTAATCGGCATGTGGTCAGTTAAGTTAGTTGGTCAACTTATCCTCGAACCATTCACATATGAGTATTCTATGCTCTGTTTCAAGTTTCTTTCAAAATTATCAATTTCTATCTTACGTTTCATTGTAAAACTTCCATTTTCTATTTTGCGAATTCAATTACGTCAACGATCAAGCCACCGAAATGAAAACGTCAAAATGTTTATGTTTTCCAATTCTGATCATTTCTCATCGCACCCTTCAATTTCAACGAATTAAGAAATTGAGGAAAATTCACTGAAAATTCGAAATTGGTTTTGAAACGAAATTCATCACAGCGGTGATAATTTGATACCGACGATATATTAAAAAAAATTTCAGAAACCTCTCTTCTCAATTGCAGTAAGAAGAATCCTTATGATGAAATCAAAAACAACTTGAAAAGTTGGAAAAATAGTAGGTCGCGTACTTTCTGCACTAAAATTCGTAGATTATCAAATTTCAAAGAGTGGGGGTAAAATTCTCTCAGAGAGAACTAAAATTACGAAAAAGTAAACGAATGGGTTGAACAAGAAAACGCTGAAAAAACACTGATTTGACAGTTTTCACAAACCAGCCCAAAGAGATTTCTTACACTAAAATTCGTAGCATGGGGTAATTTTCTACTCTCTCTTGAGCGCTCTCTTCTGCGAAAAACTACGAAAATTCTCCGTACGCGAACAGCTTTTCGTAAAAATTCGTAAATTTTCGCAAATATTCGTTGTTTTAGGAGGGTACGCGAACGGACCTATTATTTCTTCACGCTCCCCGCCCGGCAAGAGTATTTGTGCTAAGAATATGAAAAAAATGGAGATATGCGGACTTAAAAGTGGATTGTGAAATAATTATGCAAATTTTATTAACTTTCTTCCGGAATAATGACAGTAATAGTTCAGAAATCATTACCCAAATCATAAAATTATTTAAAGACCCAATTTGTTTTCTTTTATGGTCCTTGTGTTGTTGGTCAAAATATCTCAATATCGATTTCACCTTGATATTTAATGATAAAGATTTTTAAAGACAAACTATGCATCTCCACAATCAAAATCAGGTGGGCCTTCTAGGTAATTCTATACATCTTAACGCAGAGGGTTTCCAATCGAAGAAAAAAAGTCTGTTCAGCCCATTCAATTCACATCTCATACAAGCAAACACAAAAATTAAAATTTTCTTTCCCCGGAGAAACATTTTTTTTTATTTTATTTTAATTTTTTTTATGTATATATTGTCTGTATGTGTGTTTATAGTTGTAACTTAGTACAAGAAAAAAAAATTATAACAATATTAAATTAATAAACTAAAAAACAAAAATACTCTGTAAGAAAAACAAAAGATTAAATACACTTTGAAGAATCTCTTTTCGGAGGAAGTCTATTGTATTTTTTGTGATGAGGTTTTTGCTTAAGGAATTATAGTTCATCCTACTTTACGCAGGACACCAATTAGCATCCTAATTTCAATATCTTTCTGTCATTTCTGTTCATTTCTAGATTAGCGAAGATATTTTCTTTTTCCATCGATCCATTATTCCTTATATATTTTTTTAACATATTTTCTTTTTCTACTAAAAAAATACAAGTCAAAATCAAACATAAATAAAGTTGACAAATTCCTGCCAATTCTTTGTATAAATTAATAGGTGAACTGAAAAAATTATCTGAAAGAGAAGAGATAGAGATTTGCAAATTAAGTTTTGATTTACAACCGAATTTGACACTTTGAACTGACATTTGACATTTGAACATTGACGAGAGGCTGACATCTTATGAATACAGAATGGAGAACAGTTATATGGGTTGAGTTCAGAAACGATTAGAGGTTATATCGAACAACAAGGCAAGATACAAAGTCACATTTGGGGAAAGAATGACCATCACAGAAGAAATGACAATAAGGATACTAAGATTTTGCGTTCTCTTAAATAATAGAAAGGAAAAGACTCCAAAATCTAAGTAACCTGACATCTAATAGCTGACAGTTGGAAAAACAAATGGTACTTACCTCTAAAGTATGAGGTGTCTGGGAAGCTTTCTAAGGGTTGACCCCAACGCGGTAACGTTGGCGTGACTGATCGAGCCCGTTGAAGTACCTGTCAACCGAACCGAAATTATTTTAAAATTCTATATTAGTTTGTATTTAAAATTTGTTTGTCTAAATGATAAAAGGTTTTTAGGTTTCTTTCTTTTTAGGAGAAGCGACCTAAAATAAAAAAAAAAGCGGGAGAAGTTTATAAGCATATATTGAAAGCATATTAAAATTAGCATCAGCCAATGCCAATTGTTACCGTAATTGTTGAGAAAACTCGGTCTGTTCCGAACTCGTTACGAGCCACAACGAAATAGGTACCCGAATCTGCCACCTGTGATTTTTGTACGGTAAATCTAATGTAGTCATCTGATGCCTCCTTGCTGACGCGGTCTGATTTGGTGATGTCCTTGGTACCTTTCATTAGTGTCACTGAAAGAATACATAGGTGATCAGTAGAGAGGGCCATGGGGATTTCTTACTTTTCAGACTTACACTTTGGTTTAGGTTCACCTTGCAGTCTGAAAGATAATGAGAATGGATCACCGACGGCAATTTTCATCTCTGTCTCCGGCCTGGATAAGAACAATGGTGGTCCAGCGGTCTTACCACCCTTGGCAGCTATGTCAACATTTGCATGTGATTCGATCCTGCCAAAAGCATTAGTGGCACGGCAAGTGTATGTGCCTTCCCATTCGGAAGCGGCATTTTGAATGGCCAGAGTGTACACGCCATGATCAAGGAAGGTCTTAACATTTGGTACTCCGGCCAATGGTATCTTACCGCGGAACCATTGGACATCAATTGGGCTGCTGGTGGGTAGGAATTCAGCCTGAATGGCAATAGTACCACCGGGAGTAACTGTCTGGTTACCAAGGGGATTGGTAAGATGTGGCTTGTTGGGATCACGATGGAAGAAGCCATGTGTCTTTTCAAGAATGAATCTATCCCTGCCGGCAAAGTCGACTTGATGAGTGATCTTCTCCTCATGGACGCTGTTCCTAGCTATGCAGGAATATAGACCAGCATCCTTCTCGGTGGGATTATTGATGATGAGTTTGCAATAGCCATCGGCTTGATCAATCGCCCGGTATTTCTCATCGGTGTAGAGCATGTCGCTGTCCTTCATCCATTGAATCTCAGGACGTGGTTTACCACGAACGCGGCAGTCCAAAACCAGCTCGTTTTCATTGAGCGAGTAAGTGTCTATAGAAAGCAAAGAAATTTTTAGAAAAAAGAAATCAAAACAAAAAGAAACAAATTAAAAAAAAAAACACTGAACATAAAAGGCGCGATGACTCAGTGTGTATGTAAACCCCTCCAAACCAAGATTTATACCTCTCAAGTAACGTATGAAAGTTGGTGGCTGTGGTGCCTCATCGTAGCTCTGATAGACTTTCAATTGCGCGTAAGACAAGGTCTCGCCGTACTCATTGAAAGCCCGACACGTGTAGTTGCCACTATCCTCTGCTTGGGCAGAGAATATCTCCAGAGTTGCCGTTCCATTGGTAAAGTGCTTCTGGTATCTAGAGTCTGTTGGCAGTGGATTATGATTCTTCAACCATGAGATCTGACTATCTCCAACCACATTGCAAGTAAGACGAACAGTAGAACCCTCCGACACGGTACGATCATTCAGCAGCATGCTAAATACGGGCTTTCTCTTCACCTCCGAGCTGTAGCTGCCATCTCTTGCAGCGGATCTACCACGGTAAAGCTCCTCCTCCTGATCTCTCGTCGAAGACCGGTGATGCTTATAAGAATCATCTGCGCTGCTAGTATCTGTGTGGCCATTCGTCACGTTCATTATCTTTTTGATATCAGCAGCTCTCAACGTAACCGCGATCGCTTCGATTTGATCTTCAGTCTCTGCGTAGCATGCGAACGAGCCATAGTCTGATGATATTGGATTTCTAATCAAAAGTTTTCTAAGGCCTCCACCCTCTTCGATTTGGCGGTAACGATTGTTGGAGATCAAATGATCATCTTTCAACCAAGTGATCCTCGGACGACCGTGTACGTTACACTCCAAAACGATCTCATTGCGATGCGCGTCAAATGATTCTGAAATGAGACATACAAATGAGACTCACAAAATTACCAACAATCCCTGATTTTCTTTCCCACCTCTAATTGCGCTAGCGAAGCTATCTGGAGGCTTGTATCCTGATCTTGAATCGTAAATGTTCAGACTACACTTGTTCTCGATTTGATGATGTGCATTTCGAGCGATGCATGTGTATTCTCCCGAATCCTCACAACTTGCATCGTAAATCTCAAGGCTAAGAGTTCCATTTATGTTATAGATCTTATGTTTTGAGTCCTTGAAAACTCGTTCTCCATTTCTATACCATTGTACCTCATCAATTGGACCAGAAACATTGCATAATAGTTGCGCCTTATTCCCACTTCCAAGAACCATATTCTTCATAGATGCCTCAACATTGAGTTTCTTCTTTGCTTCCCTGATCTTGACAGCCTTTTCTTTCTCCTCTTGCATGTCCACCACCTTTTCTCCCTCGATCTCCTGAGGTATCTTCGGTGCCTTTTGTACTTTCACATGATCAGTCACGTCTAGGAACTTACTAAGCTTCATTTGTCCTCCGACACTCTCTGCATAGCATGTGTAGAGGCCAGAGTCATCCCTACTCGGATTGGCTATAATCAGCTGTTTGATACCTTCAGGCAGCTCTACAACCTGGTATTTATTGCTTGGTAACTCCAAAAGGACATTATCCTTTTGCCAAAATATATTCGGCTTTGGATTTCCAGAGACCTTGCATTCCAAAGTAATCTGATCACTAGCCGATTGGTATGTGTCTAATGAAACAAAAAAAAGGCTCGACATTTAAGACAATGAAAGACTCCACAAAAGGGCACACAGTCGCGGTTAGTTTCAATGAAAATACAAAAAGGAAAATTAGCATACGTACCTTCACAGACAAATCCTGGACAAGACTCTCACACGTTAAACACTCTAGCCTACCTTTAATGCCGACAGTAAATACCGGCGCAACTTCTTCAACCTTAGCCACGTTGTACACAAACAATGTGCATGTACTTTGAACCTCATTTTCAGATCCTTTTACTACCAATTTAATCTCGCCGGCATCTTCCTCGGTAACACCTACCAACTGAAGCCAAGCAATACCGTCTTGGCATGCCAGCTTACTCTTCGGACCGAAGGCGATCAATTGATCGTTTCGGTACCAACGAGCAGTTGGCTCAGGTCCATCAATATTCACCATCCAACGGACATTGCTGCCCGCCGAGACGGTACGATTCGACAAGAAGTTTCTCAAGTACAACTTCTTGCGTAGATCTGGTGGTGGTGGTACCTCACGGCGTCCAGAGGACTCTTCTCCCTCCTCTTCCTTCTTCTTCTTCTTTTTCTTCTCCTTTTCCTCATTCTGTTCATCGGTTTCTTTAACAGAAGGTGGAAGTCTTGCAGCCTCCCTCATTGGTGATGGCGCTCTTGCTCTTCTCACCTCGATATGAACCAAATGGCTGATTTCAGCTTTGTCCTTACGGTTCTCAGCCTGGCATACATACTTTCCACTATCAGCTGGGACGGGATTGCTAATGAACAACTCACAGGTACCATCAGGATGTTCAATCAGTTGGTACTTATCACTTGGTTCGATTTTCACGCCATCCTTAACCCAGGTGATCGCTGGTGTAGGCATGCCCCTCACATGAACATCAAGGACTACTTCGTTCACCTTTCCATGGTAGGAGTCCTTAATCGATCGTGTGAAAGTCGGTGGAACATCAGCGTTATCGGGCCTCGCGTAGACCTCAAGCTTGCAAGCGGTCGATACTTCACCGGTACCATCGCGAGCAACACACTTATACTCTCCACTGTCGTTCTCGTTGGCACTGAGTAGTTCCAGTGTGCACAAGCCCTCACGATAGCTGTGCCTGACTTTAGGACCGAACACAACAAGCTCTTCGTTACGGAACCATTTGACTTGGGGTTCAGTTGCCTCCAAATACGCCGTCAATTTTACTCGGGAGCCTTCGGCTACTACACGATCTGTTGCCTTTGCCTTGAAATGGATACCAATACGCTTCTCGCGTTTCTCTTCCTTCACTGGACCCTCTGGCACTTCAATCACCTCCTCTTCTTCTTCCTTCTTCTTGCCCTTTTTGCCCTTCTTGCCCTTACCCTTGCCTTCGTCACCTGTTTCAGCTTCAGAATCTGTGGCAGCCGCTGATGGTGGTCTCTCTTCCTCTTTTGGTCCCTTTCGCAGTAAATTCTTGTCGGCATGGAACACCCCATGGATATTCTCCGCAATATGTGTCTCCTTACCCTCGAATAGGACATGGTGAGCAATTTCACTCTTTCCGGCACGATTCTCAGCCTTTACGACGTACTTTCCAGAATCCTTATCCGTTGGACGATCAATGACCAGTTCTGATGTTCCATCGGGATGATTGAGAATTTGATACCGATCGCCTTTCTCTATCTCAACACTATCCTTGAACCATGAGATCGTTGGTGCGGGCTCACCACGAGCCCCAGTTTCTAAAATTAATTCGTTTGTATTGAGGTGATAGGTCTCTAAAAAGAAGAAGAAAAAAAGATCGATGAGAAAACGGAGCACAGAATGCAAACAAAGAGACTAAGTGCAATGTTATGTAAGATCAATCGATCACTGCTGCACTCTCTTTGTATCTATTTTGGGATTGCGCATACCTTTTAGTGATCGTATAAACACTGGCACGATGTCAGCGTTAACCTTGGGCTGATAAACGTGTAATAGTGCTGTGCTACTGATCTCACTGAATTCGTTACGCGCAATCACTGTGTAAACGCCAGAGTCTTCAGCTTCAGTCTTAGTGAATTCCAGCACCGCTAAACCATCTCGGGACATATTACGAATCCTGGGACCATAGGTGACATTCTGTCCATCCTTTTGCCATTTGATTTGTGGATCTGGACCACCGATCACTGCCTGAAGCTTAACCTTATTGCCTTCGGCCAGATACCGATTGGAAATGTTTCCAATGAAGTACAGCTGTTGCTTTGGTGATGGATCAGGCATGCGACTCCTGCGCTCATAGGTGGCTTCACCTTCATCATCGGCCTTCTTCTTACCCTTTGGTGGGCGTCCGGACTTGTCACCTCCACCGCCTTCTCGAGTCTTGCCACCGGCTTCTTTCTCCTCACCCATGGTGCTCACTGAAGCACTGGAACGCCTTGACGATGGCAACTGTTCAACTACAACTGTATGGGTTTGTTTGCTACTTCCAAGCTTATTATCAGCTACGCAGGTGTACACTCCACCGTCTCTGGGTTGGGGTTTGTTAATGATCAGCTCACAGATACCGTCCAAATGTTCAATCTGTTGGATACGATCGTCTGGGACGACTGGCTGGGAGTCTTTCAACCAAGAGATTGTTGGCCGCGGGTTCCCACGTACTTTGGTGTCGATTATCAAATCGTTCTCCGACGAGTGGTATACATCTAAAAGAAAAGAGAGAACACATACATACATATTAACGAAGATAGATCGAAAGAAGATGCCCGAAAATGGGAGCACGAAACAGCTATTTTCGTACCATCTTGACCTCGATCGATTTTGCTTTTATCTTTTTTTTTTTATTTTGATGATCTTTAGATGATCTTACCTCTGATTGGCAATGCAAACATTGGCTCCTGTTCATCTCCCTCGACTTGAGTGCCGTATACTTTTAGATAGCAAGATGAATCGACTTGGCTGTATTCGTTCTTTGCAACCAATTTGTATTGGCCCGATGCCTCAGATGTTACATTGACCAACTCGAGAACTGCCCTGCCCTCCTCCGTTAGATTGCGAACATTTTGTCCAGCCTGAACGAACTTATCATCCTTCATCCACCGGCACTGGGGATCAGGACCTACAACATTGCAGAATAGCTTGATTGTGGCACCTTCGAGAGCCATACGATCGCGTAGCTGTGTGGCGATCTTTAACTTATTCTTGGGGGAAACCAATGGTTCAGCAGCTGTTGAAGTGCGAGGAGCTCTTGGTTCTTCGGTTGCAGCACGTTTCCTATCTGATTCCTTCTTTGAGGCCAAAGCCTCTTCCATGGCCTGCCTAGCGTGGCTTTCCTTCTCGCGGGAGAAGCGATCACGAGCATGGAATATACCGTGCACATGGAAGTTCTTATTCTTAGCCACTTCAATAGTGTGTGTGATTTGTGCTTCACCGCTAGAATTCACCGCTTTACAGATATATTTGCCAGAGTCCCTGTTGGAGGGGCGGAAAATCAACAGTTTGTAAACTCCATGAGCCTCCTCGAGCAGCGTAAACTTGTAACTGGCCTTAAGTTCGAAAGCTCCAAACCACCAAGAGATCTTGGGTCGGGGGATACCATGCACATGGCATTCGATCGTCAGTTCGTCGTCGTGTAAATGATAGAAATCTATAAATAGGACATAGTTATGCATACATTAGGTGGTGAGAAGTCATCAAACTTACCTCGAATTAAACTAAATGTCGGGGGACTAGGTTCGTCTTTGTAGACTTCGTAGATGGTTACGATACACGATGATGTAACTTCATCGTTGGCATTTGCAATCACGCATGAGTACTCTCCAGAGTCGGTGGGGACTGTGTTGACAACTTCGAGAGCCAAAATGTTGTTGTTATTAATGATCCTATGAGTGTTATCGCGTTCCAATTGTTTGCCGTCCTTGAACCACTTTACCGATAATTCTGGACCACCAACAGCGCATGCCAATCGCACACTGTGACCAGCCTCAGCGGTACGATCTGTTAAAAAGTTAATGAAGTGCGGAAGGCGTGCCTGTTCGCGACGTTTTTGCCAATCAGCGTCACGGTCACGTTCGCTACGCGCCTGTGCCATGCTGTACTTGCGCAGTTGCAACATGAACTCTTCGCCTTCCTCTTCGGCGATTTTCTTCCATCTCTCTTCATCCTCCGGGTCAGGCCTTGTGAAGCTGTCCACGGAAGCCTTGCTTGCTCGTCGATCGCCACCCTTTTTGGGTAATTCTTCAAACTCATCGTCCTCCTCTGCTGCCTCGGCGTCTTCATCACCATATTCGCCATCACCTTCACCTTCGTGACCACTTTCGCCACCGTATGATGTATGGCCTTCGTCGTCCTCATCGCCTTCTTCTTCGCCTTCCTCTTCATGACCTTCGGCTTCCTGGGCTGCTAACTCGGCTGCCAACTCAGCTTCTTCGGCCTCCTGTTGGGCACGGATTGCTTCTTCAATGCGAGCTTGCTCTTCGGCCTCAGCCTTAAGGCGCTTCTGACGTTCTTCAAATGTCTCTTTCTTTTCCTTTCCGGCTTCCCGTTTGGCAGCCTCTTCTGCCGCAGCCTTGGCAGCCTTCGCTTGCTCCTCCAATTGAAGAGCAAGCTTGCTCTTCTTTGGTGGGGGCCTCGCTGGTGGTGGAGGTGGTGCTTGATCGAACATCTTTTTGCTTGCTTTCGCTCCGGGTCCCATCTCTAGCTTAAGGGAGAGCTTAGGACTAGCTTCCTTTTTCTCCTTCTTCTTAACGGTCTTCTTCTTAGATTTCTTACCCTCTTCGGGTTCGGCACTTTCCTCGCGATCCATACTGTCGCGTCCCATACTCTCATCGCGCGACTCACTTCCCCCGGGACTCTCCTCCTTATCGGCTGATCGTCGGGGTGTCTTACCCTTCTTGCCCTTCTTCTCTTTTTTCTTTGGCTTCACTTCCTCGATAATTTCCTCCTCTTCTTCGCTGTATTCCTCGTACTCTTCAACTACATATATAACTTCGACATTCGATACGTCCATCACGGCCGCACGATCGATTACAGACATATCGGAGGTTATGTAACGCACTGGCGGCACTTCAGGCTCTGTGATATCCATGATTAAAGCCTTATCGAAAACCGCCTTATTACAATAGAGTTGCGTTTTAATGTCCCGCCCAAGCTCAAAGGGTGTTTTTTCCTTATCCTCACGCTTAAGGAATGGTGTAATACTCCTCCATGTTGACGGGGTTGCACTTCTTCGGGTAAGGTATAACGAAAACGGGGTTTGACTACGGCCGCGGATTGGAGTTGCACTTCGTCCTCGTAAGCCCAGTGGTGTTGGTGACTTAACTCTGCGTTTCTTTTGCGTTGGCACCTGCAACGTATCCGGTGCAGGAGTTGCTCTCTCCTCGGGCTCCTGTGAGCCCTCTGGTGCTGCAACATCTCCATCCGTTTCACCCATTCTAACTGTTCGTTCTACTACTGTGGATTATTCCAAATTAAACACACACGTTTCGTAAGCTTGAAAACCGTTTTCAAGACTGAATTTTCGAAAATTTTCAAAAAAAAAGAACCTATATGTATTATATTCTACGAATTCCTATTTTTAGAAAGGACACACACACAATGTTCGTGATGGCTCTTTGGGGTACCGTTAAAGTTTCGTGTATCGACCGCTCGATAAGAAATTATAACTACGACTGATCCGGTGGGGCTAGAGATAATATCGAAACAGAATGAATGAAGCCAGTACTGTTGCAGATAGTTTTCGAGTTTCGATGCCAAGTGCTATATTTACACGGTTTTTGAGTTCGTATTTTTTTTTTTCGCGAGACGATTCATTGCTGTTGTGTTGCGGGAGGACTATTATATAAGGAACAGAGGTATACGGGGGCTCTTTGTTGCTCTGTCTATCTATTTTTGTTCGGGGGAAATTTTTTAAGTGAGTAAGTAGCATACTTACCGTTAAATCCGGTTGCGACTTGTTACCTGTATTTACTTACAAAAAAAAAAACAAACGTGCGCAGTGTCAGAAGTGGTAAAATAGTTTTGTTTTTTTCCTTATTATAAAAGCGGGACGGAAATAGCTTCAAGAATTTTTTTTTTTTATCAAAAATAGGTTGGCATGAAGTAGCGCATCAGGTAAGAAGAAGAAGCGTTAGAAAGCGTTTAGAAAGCATAGAAAATTCGAACGACTTCCTATGTGCATAAGGCAAAGGCTATTTTCGAAAACTCCACCTCAATCACATGGCTTTTTAGCGCGCGGATAAATTTAGACAAGCGTAACTGTCACAAGTTCGTCTAAATTTAGCACAGTCTCTCGTGACTCAATGGCATGGAGCACATCAAGAATGGACGTGACACAGTGCATCGAAAGCTATGTGATTGAAGTGGAAGGGGTGCAGTTTGTTTTGGGTGATGAACTTGGAGTACATACCTCGGATGTTGCGAGTGAAAATTGGCGGAGTGCCGGATTTTGCGGTTGGAACTTCGTAAACAGACACTAGGCAACTTGTTTCGATGTCTCCGTTGGGATTTGAAGCGACACAGCGATAGATTCCGGAATCGCATTTTTCAACAGAACGAATTTCGAGAGATGATAGACCATCGATGGAGCTGATAGCAAATTTGTTGCCATTGTTGATGGGCGTTTTGTCCTTATACCATTGAGTTGTAACGTCAGTGCCGGAGATACAGCAAGTAAGCTTGATGTCACTACCTATAGGAGAGTTGCGGTTTGTTAGTTTGAGATCGAGGTTGGGAGGACGTTTGGATTCCTTTTTGCGTTCTTTGGGAGTTGGCGGAAGATCTCTCTGAGTTTCGGTTTTCTTAGGCGTCTCTATTTCAGCGGGCCTTTGTCTCTTTACTGCGGTTTCTGTGACCTCTGGAACTTCTTCAGTCTTCGTCTTGACTTCTTCTTTAGTTCCATTTTGTTCAGCAATCTTTGTTTCAGTGGTCTTTTCAACAAACTCCTCGTGGTTTTCAGCTTCAGCTTTGCGGGACCTGACCCTTCTTGCAGGTCTTAAAGGCTCTTCTTCTTCAGTTTTACTTTGAAGCCCAGGTTCCTTTTCTGTCACTTCGGCAATTTCTGCTGTTGTCTTTTCTTTAGTGTCGTCAACTTTCTGCTCCTCTATCTTTTCTTCGATCTTCTCTGGCTCCTTATTATCTTGTTTAGTAGTCCTCTTGCTCTTTATATCCTTCTTTTCGGACACTTCTTCCTTTGGAGGTTCAGTAATCTTTTCTTCAGTTTTCTTTGCTGTGACGTCTTCAGCTTCCTTCTTCTCTATCTTTTCTTCGACCTTTTCTGGTTCCTTACCAGTCTTCTTGGTCTTTATGCCCTTCTTTTCGGCCAGTTCTTCCTTTGGAGATTCAGTAACCTTTTCTTCAGTTTTCTTTGCCGTGACGTCTTCAGCTTCTTTCTTCTCTATCTTTTCTCCGACCTTTTCTGGTTCCTTACCAATCTTCTTAGTCTTTACATCCTTCTTTTCAACCACTTCTTCCTTTGGAGGTTCAGTAACCTTTTCTTCAGTTTTCTTTGCCGTGGTGTCTTCAACTTCTTTCTTCTCTATCTTTTCTTCGACCTTTTCTGGTTCCTTACCAGTCTTCTTAGTCTTTACGTCTTTCTTTTCGACCAGTTCTTCCTTTGGAGGTTCAGTAATCTTTTCTTCAGTTTTCTTTGCCGTGGTGTCTTCAACTTCCTTCTTCTCTATCTTTTCTTCGACCTTTTCTGGTTCCTTAGCAGTCTTCTTAGTCTTTACGTCCTTCTTTTCAACCACTTCTTCCTTTGGAGGTTCAGTAACCTTTTCTTCAGTTTTCTTTGCCGTGGTGTCTTCAACTGCCTTCTTCTCTATCTTTTCTTCGACCTTTTCTGGTTCCTTACCAGTCTTCTTAGTCTTTACGTCTTTCTTTTCGACCAGTTCTTCCTTTGGAGGTTCAGTTATCTTTTCTTCAGTTTTCTTTGCCGTGATGTCTTCAACTTCCTTCTTCTCTATCTTTTCTTCGACCTTTTCTGGTTCCTTAGCAGTGTTCTTAGTCTTTACGTCCTTCTTTACAGCCACTTCTTCCTTTGGAGGTTCAGTAACCTTTTCTTCAGTTTTCTTTGCCGTGACGTCTTCAACTTCTTCCTTCTCTATCTTTTCTTCGATCTTCTCAGTCTCCTTAGTATTAGGCTTATCTGTCTTCTTACTCTTTACTTCCTTCTTTTCAACCACTTCTTCCTTTGGAGTAACTTCTTCAGTAACCTTTTCTTCGATTTTCTTGTCCTTAGTGTCGTCAACTCCCTTCTTCTCTATTTTTTCTTCGATCTTCTCCGGTTCCTTACCAGTCTTCTTAGTCTTTACGTCCTTCTTTTCAGCCACTTCTTCCTTCGGACGTTCAGTAACCTTTTCTTCAGTTTTCTTTGCCGAGATGGCTTCAACTTCTTTCTTTTCTATCTTTTCTTCGATCTTCTTTGTCTCCTTAGTCTGTTCGTCCTCTTTTTCAATCACTTTTTCTTCTAGTGATTCACTAACCTTTTCTTCGACTTTAAGTGATTCCTTGACTTCAGGTTTATCAGTTGTCTTAGGCTGTGTGTCTTCTACCTTTTCTTCGACTTTCTCAGCAAGTTTCTTCTTCGGACTAGCTTTTGGACTAGCTTTTGGAGTCTTTACTTTTTTCTTTGTTGGCTCAGCTTCCTTTTTATCTTGCTTTGATTTTACTTCCTCTTCTTTAGCAGTTTCTTCGCTCTTAACAGCTTCAGGTTGGACAGCTTCCTTGTCGACACTTAACTTCTTTGTTTCATCTATTTCTTTCTTATCCTCCACAACCTGTGCAGGCGTTATACTTTCTTCTTTGGGCTTTGAGGTCGCCTTAGGTGATTCAACCTTCTTTTCTGGACTTGTTTTCTCAACTTTCGTTTTGTTATCTTCAGCTTCTTTCTTTTCTTCTAGGACCTTGGCAGTTTCAGGCTCCGTAGTTTTATCGGTCTTTTTATCCTTTACATCTTGTTCTACTGACGACTTTGTCCTTTCATCTTGCTCAACATTCTCACGCCCTGCAGCCTTTTCTTCAGGCTTTCCTTCCTTCTCTTCTACAACCTTTTTCTCGATTTTCTCAGAGAACTCTTCCTTTTTGGACGTTTCTCTGACCTTGGCTTCGGGTGCTTCTACCTTTTTCTGTTCATCTTGGGAAGTTTCAATAGTTTTCTCTGCAATCTCAGGTTTGGCCTCTGCTTCCTTAACTAATTTCTTCTCAGTCTTTGCGGCTTCATCTGAAGGTTCAGTTTCTGAAGTTGACTTCTTAGAAACCTTCTTTCTTGGACTGGCTTTCTTAGCGATCTTTGGTTTCGTTTGCTCCTGCTCGTTTGCTTCCTGGGTCTCAACTTTTTGTGCTTCAGTTGTTTTAATATCTTGTTCTTCGAGACTGATTTTCTTAGCCTCTGGCACATTCGATTCCTCTTTAAGTTTCTCTGCTTCAGTGGGCTTAGCTTCGACAGTTTCCGCAGGTTTTACATCAACTAACTCTGGTTTCTGAGACACTTCTGGAACTACTGCTGTTGTGTCTGGTTTCACTTCAGAAGTAGGTGGTGTCAAAACTTCGGAGCTCTCCAAATCATTAGCACCAGCTTTCTTATTTGTTTCTGGCAGTTTTTGTGCTTCTGTTACCTCAGGTTCAGTAACAGACTTCTCAGCAACTTCTTTCTTTGGACTGAGTTTGGTAGTCTTTATTTTCTTCTCTGCAGCTTCAGACTCTTTCTTTTCTACAGCTTCTGCCTTAACTTCGGATACATCGACCTTAATGGGTTCTTGAGGTTTTATTTCGTCTTCAGAAGACTTTGCTATAACGTCTTCGACTTTGCCAACGTTAGTTGTTTCAGGTTGCGATGTTTCTTTCTCTACAACTTGTTCCTCGACCTTCTTGACAGATACGGCTTCGGAAGTCTTTTCTTTAGCTGCTTCAATCTTCTGAGGAATAACTTCCTCAGTAGGTGTTATTTCAGGCTCTGTGACTTTCTTCTCAGCCGATTTCTTTTTCGGGCTTAACTTTAAAGTTCTTGGTGCCTTCTTGGGTGCCTCGACGTCCTTTGTTTCCACTTCTTCTTTTTTGGTTTCGACTGGCTTTTCATTTTTGGCAGGGCTACCTTCGACCTGTATGAGTTTCGCTTCCTCCTTTACCGGAACTGGGACTTCAAGTGCTTCAGGCTTTGCAATATCTGCAGTTTTATCTGTAGCAGGGATTTGTTCTTGTACCACTTCGATGGACTTAGGTTCTTCAGGCTTAAATTCAGAAGTCGAAGGTTCCACAGTTGTAGCATCCTCAGCTTTCCCTTCAGAAGTTACAGATTTTTGACTCTCATCCCCAGCGCCTCGTTTTTTATCTTCTTCACTGACCGCCTTCTCAGGTTCAGTGACAGACTTTTCACCAGCCTTCTTCTTAGGACTCAATTTGGAAGTTTTGGCCTTCTTTTTCGTGTCTTCAACTTCTTTCTTATCTATTTTCTCCAGTTTGGCTTCAGAAACATCACCGTTTTGTTCGTCCACAGATTGAACATCCTTAACCTCAGTCTTCACTTCACTTTCATTAGCTTTACCAACTTCGGCTACTTCGGATGTTGTAGACGGTTCAGCCTGTGGTTTATCGGATGCTTGAGCCACTTTAGCATCTTGGGTTGGTTCAAGTTCCTTAGTTGCTGGCTCCTCGGATTTCTTTTTACTATCTTCAACCTCAGCTACCTTTGGTTCTGGTCCTTTAACTTCTTCAGGAACGACAGGTTTGATTTCTTCAGTCTTCTTCTTTTCAGCTTCCACTTCTTTGACGTCCTGTTCTTTCACTTCCTCAGGAACCTCGGACTTAGTTTCTTCAGGCTTCTTCTTTTCAACTTCTGTCTCAGAGACTTCTGCCTTCTTCTTCTTCTTAGGACTAAGCTTAGAAGTTTTCGCCTTCTTTTTATTATCATCGACATCTTTTTTCTCGATTTCTTCTGCTTTCACTTCAGTCACGTCACCTGTTTGAGGTTGGCTTGGCTTGAGTTCTTCCACGACTGCTTCCTTCTGAGTCTCTGCGGCTGCTTCTTCTTTAAGAACCTCAACTTTAGTAGTAGTTTCCAAGCTCTCAGCATCTAGTTTCTTTGTTGCATCCTGTGTAAGTGTAAGTTTATTTTCAGTTTGTTTCTCTTTAACCTCTGATACTTCAGCCTTCTTAGCCTCAACTTCCTTCAAATCTTCAGACGTTTGAATAATTTCTTCAGATACTTCAGTTTGGACAGGTTCCTCTTCTGCTTTCACAACTTCTTCTACCTTCTTTTCGTCTTTTTCTTCCACAATAATTTCGTTCTTTTCCTCTTCTTCAAGAGCTGTCCTTAAGAGTTCATAAATCTTCGTCAGTGGACTTGTTATTTCATCAACACCTTCACTCATATCAATTCTGTCGACCGATTGAGCAACATTCTCCACTTGGTCATGGATCTTAAGCATTATATTCATGACATTCTGAACCGTTTCAAGAAGCTTTACATCCAGTTGCGGCTTTATGTCATCACACGAGAAGTACATGTCCATTAAACAGGACTGAAGGTTAACCATTCGTCCAGATGACTTATCAAAGGCATCATCTTCTCCCTTTGTCAAACTTTCAACAGCTGTTTGAAGATTCGAAAGAGGTTCAATGAGTGGTACGAGCTTCTTTGTGGTCTTTTCTGTAGACTTCTCCATGAGAGTGTTCTTCAATTTTTCCATGATTGATAGAGAACTCTGCATTATCTCATTGGAAACATATCTTTTCAGAGCGGGACTGGCGTCTAGGACATCTTTAAGATTTGATTTGACTTCAGTCAACTTTTCTTGTTTATCCTTTGTTGACAGCAGGCTCTCGTCGTAGGTATGGACTATTTTTTCTCTCAACTTAAAGTATGACTTAGATGCGGATTTAAGGAGGCTCTCATCTTCGGATCCAGACTTAAGCTGTTCGTTTAAGTTAGATAAGTCAGCAACGGTATTTTGAAGCAATTGCTGAACTTGAGCATCTGAAGAAATATTTTGTACTGCCTTAACCGCATTCTCCAGAAGGCTTACATTTATCTGCTTGAGCTCAGTTGGCTCTGCAGGTTTTTGCTCTGGCGCTTGAATAGCAGCCGGTTCCTCGGTCACTGAAACTGGTTCCTTCTTTACTTCAACTTCCTTCGTTTCCTCAATTTTCTTCTGCTCTTCGACTTCCTTTTGCTGCTCTACCTCCTTCTTTTCATCTAATTTGTTCACATCTTCTAGCGCTTTTTCGTCAGGCTTTTGTTTGTCCTCTATAGTAGGTACAACAGGTTCTTCATCCTTCTTCTTCTCTGGACTGGCCTTCGATTTCCTTCTCTTTACCTTTTGAGGTACATCGTCTTTCTTTTCTTCCAACTCTACAATGTTTTCCTTCTTGCTATCGACTGTCTCCGTGGTCTTTTCTTGGGTTTTCTTTGCAAGTTCCTCTGACTTACCCTTATCTGATTCTTCTTTTGGTGCGTCTACTTCCTTCTTTTTCTCCGGACTGGCCTTTGACTTCTTTCTCTTTGGCTTAACAGGTTCAGCAGCCACTTCTTCAGAGTCTGCTTTATTAGATTCTGCCGAATCAACCTGTTTGTCTTCTGGCTTTTCAGGCTCCGTAGTTGAAAGTTCTGCAACAGCCTTTTCGTCCGTAGGATCCTTTACCTCAGTCTTAGCTGCTATGTCCTCAACTTCCACTTTTTCAATCTTTTCTGCCTTTACTTCAGATACTTCGGCAGCCTTTACTTCAGCTGGTTTCAAGACAGTTTCTTCTGACTTTAGAGTCGTTTGCGATACATCTTTAGTCTCCACTTTTTCAGCTTCTGTTTTGGATTTCTCAGCGTCTTGGGTTTTCAACCCGATGTCAGCAACTTCTGGTTTCTTTGAAGTATCGTCTACTGCCTTCACTTCTGCAACTTCGGGCTTAACTTCGTGCACGTCTGCCTTTTGAGCTTCAGCCGTTAGCACTTCTTCGGGCTTGACTTTTTGACTGCTTTCTTTTACTTCACCTGCTTCTGCTGTTTCAGGTTGGGTGACTGATTTCTGTGCTTTCTCAGGAACAAGCTTGGTGGTCTTTGCATCTTTAGCAGAATTTTCAACTAGCTTCTCTTCGATTTTTTCTGCCTTCACTTCAGATACTTCTGGTTTCTGTGCTTCTACCGAACTTACTTTTCCCTCTTGAAGTTTCTGGGACACCTCGGTCAGGTTTTCTAAGCCGACCTTTTCTGGCTCAGTTAGTGATTTTTCAGCGTTCAGTTTTGTACTAGCGATTTCAGAAATCTCCACAGCTGCTTTCTCATCTGCTACTTTTCCTTCTTCAATTTTTTCCGCTTGAACTTCGGACAAGCCTGCCTTTTGAGATTCAGGCGTTTTTGAATGTTGTTCTTCAGCTTTGAGTGCAACTTCTTTCACTTCACCAGTCTCTGCTCTCAATGGTTCCGTTTTAGATTTTTCTGTTGCCTGTTGTTCTGCTTCGGGCTTAACTTCAGACACATCAGCTGTCTTTGCTTCGGAAGGTTTCACTCCAAGCACTTCTGGCTTTTGAGCTGTCTCAGCAATTTGTTCCTGCACAATGACTTCTGCTTCTGTGACAGACTTTTCAGCAACTTTCTTTTCTGCTGTTTCTACTTGGAGCTCATTCGCCTTTTGAGCAGTTTTTTCATCTAGCTTTTCCTGCGTAATTACCTCTGCCTCAGTTATTGACTTTTCTGCAACTTCTTTTTTAGGGCTCACATCTGCAATCTCTGGTTGTTTATTTGCTTCCTCAATTGATTTGGACTCTGCCTTTTCGGCTTTTAACTCAGAAATCTCTGCTGCTTTGGGTTCCACTGGTTGGACTTCGATTTCAGTGGATTTCTGAGCAGCTTCATTGATCTTTCCGATTTCAGCTTCCTTAGCTTCCGTGACTGATACTTCAGCCAAAGACTTTTCTGAACTGATTTCTGCCACTTGGGCTATCTTCTTTGAGTCGTCAAGTTCCTTCTTTTCAACAGTTTCAACCTTGACCTCAGATACATCAGCAGTCTTAGATTCAGATGATTCTATCAGTTTTTCATCTGGCTTTTGAGTCAAATCCAGTACTTCTTTAGTTTCAATGACTTCTGGTTCTGTTATCGATTTCTCTCCTACTGCTGGTTCGACAGCTACTTCAGACACCAAGGGCTTTGTCTCTGTAGATTCAACTTGCTTTTCTTCCAATTTTTCAGCTTTAACTTCGGAGACATCCGACTTAAGAGTCTCTTCAGATGTTATTTCAGTAACTTCTACTTTGCTTGGAGCTTCAGTAACTTCCACTTCTTCGGCTTTCTCTGGTTCCGTAGTGGATTTGTCAGCTGCTTGCTCTTTCTCAGTAATAGGAGAGACCTCTACTTCTCGTTTGCTCTCTTCGATTTTCTTTTCTTCAACACTTTCAGCCTTAACTTCGGAAATACTTGCATTGTTTGCTTCTGAACTAATAAGTTCAATTCCTTCAGGTTTTTGAACACTTTCTGCAACTTCCAGTACCTGCGCGGTTTCTGGTTCTGTTATGGATTTTTCAGCAACTTTCTGTTCAGCTGTCACATCAGATATTTCCGATTTTTTCTTACTATCTTCTAATTGCTTTTCTTCAATCTTTTCAGCCTTTACCTCTTGAGCCTTGTTGGACTCATCCTGTATCACTTCTGATACTTCGGGCTTCTGAGCAGAAGCTTCTACTTGGCCAATCTCAACCTTCTCCGCTTCACTCTTCAATACTTCTGCTTCCAATGTTTTAGGAGCTGCATCAGATTCCTCAGTCTTTTGCTCAGAATCTACTGAAGTTTGCTGTTCGATTGGTTCAGCCAGCTCTTCCGACTTCTTCTGCACGTCTTCAATTGCACTGACTAGCAGCTTCAAAATGTTCCCCAGTGGTCCTGCTAATCGGCTTACATCTTCCGAAATCTCAATCTTTGGTATAAACTGATCAGAATTTTCAAAATGATCATGAATCTTAAGTAAAATATCCTGGGTGCTCAATAGAGCATCTTGCAGTTCCTTACTCGTTTGGTTTGATGCAAGATCATCACATTTGAAGAACATATCCATCAAGCACGACTGGAGGGTTACCATTTTAATCGATGACTTCTCCAGTGAATCGTCCTCCAATTTTGTCAAATTTTCAACCGCATCTCTTAAATTGCACAAAGGTTCAACTAACGGTCTAAGGCTCTTCGACAGCTTGGGAGCTGAGTCCTCACAGAGATTTGACTTTAGCTTTTCAATTGAACTAATTGTTTCGTTCATGAGTTCATTTGATATATGGTTCTTAATAGCTGGGTTAGATTCTAAGATCTCCTTAAACGCATCATTGGCAATCTTAAGCCTAGCTTCTTCATCTTCATTGGTAAGTTTACTTCCATCGTAAGTGTGAACGATGCACTCTCGTAATTTAAAGAATGCTCTTCCAACTGATTTGATAAGATTCTCATCTTCAGGAGCACCCGCTGCTAGCTGGTCTTTCACATCATTTAGTTCAGCTACAGCATCAGCTACCGCTTCCTTTGTTTTCGAATCGGCAGCAAGACTCGCCACTGCTTCGATGGTTTTCTCTAATATGACGGCGTCTATTTCTGCAACAGCTTCAGACGGTTTTGAAGGTTCCTCTACTTCTGGTTTTGTTGGTTTTTGAACTTCGATTTCCTCAGCCTTGATTTCGGAAACCTCAGGCGTTGGAGTCTCCGTAGGTTTAACCTCAACGGCACTTGTTGTTTGAGCAGTCTCAGGAACTGTTTCAGCTTTAATTGATTCTGCTTCAGTGACTGACTTTTCAGCAGCAGACTTCTGTGCATCAACATCTTTCACCTCTTTTTTTAAATCAACGACTGCCTTGAGGTCACCTTCTTCCGCTTTAGCTTCAGAAACTTCTGATTTCTGGCTCTCTGGTGTCGTTACCTCCGCACCGATAGCCTTCGTTGCATCTTCGACTTCCTTTTGCTCGGCTTTTTCTGATTTATCCCCGGAAACTTCCGGCTTAATGTCCTCGACAGGCTTAACCTCAAGTTCACTTGTAGCTTGAGCGACCTCAGTGATTTTTTCAACCTCTTGATTTTCTGGTTCAGTGATTGCCTTTTCTGCATCTACCTTCAAAACTTCAAGCTCTTTCTTCTCAATTTCTTTAACCTCAATCTTTTCGGACTTAATGTCCGAGATTTGAGGTTTCTGTACTTCTGGTGTTTGAATTTCAACGGCTTCGGGTGTCTTAGCAGTTTCAGCGACTTCACCTAGGTCTGCTTTCTCGGGTTCAGTAGTAGATTTGATAGCCACAGATGGCTCAGCACCAATCTCGTTTACGTCTGCCTTCTTTGATGCACCTTCGATTTGTTCCTTTTTAAGTTCTTCTGATTGCGTAACGGATTTCTCTGCAGCTAGCGCTTCATTGGACACTTCTGATACTTTCACGTCTTTTTCTTTAGATTCCAGTACTTTTTGTTCTATAACTTCGGGCTTAACTTCCGATGAATCAGCTATTTGGGACTGATCAGCTTGAATTGCTTCTTCAATCTTTTTAACTTCTGGAGTTTGAGGAGCCTGAAGGACTTGAATCTCTTCAGCTTTCACTTCTGTCACCTCAGCTTTTTTGGCTTCTTCAGTTTTTACTTCTTTAACCTGCTTCTTTAAAGCAGTCTCTGCCACCTGTTGTTCCTCAGCCTTTTCGGGTTCTGTAAAAGCTTTATCGCCGGCAGCTTTCTCTGAACTAACATCTTGGATAGTGGCTTGTTTGCTACCGTCTTCGAGTATCTGAGATTCTACAGTTTCAAGTTTTACTTCCGAAACTTGTGAAGTCTTAGCTTCAGCTTCAATCTCAGCTATTTCCGGCTTCACAACTGTTTCAGCTAAGGTTTTAATCTCTGCAGCTTGAGCTCCAGTAACCGCTTCTTCAGAAACAGATTCTTGACCAGCAACTTCTGCTACCTCAACCGCTTCCTGTGTATCAATTACTTGCTTTGTTTCAACGGTCTCAAGGCTTACTTCAGATACATCACCTTTCGTAGACTCTAGAGTTTCAATTATCTTTTCTTCAGGCTTAAGTGCTACTTCTGCTGTATTTACCGCCTCAGTTTCATTGGCTGCCTGCTCCTTAGTAGTTGCTTCTGGGATTTTGGGCTTCTTTTTATCTTTCTTCGTACCTTTAGCTTCAACTTGTTCAGCTTTTTGTTCTGAAACTTCGGACTTTTGAGAATCGCTTACATCTTCTGCCTTCACAGCTTCAGTTTCGGTGACTGGCTTTTCTGCAGCAGCTTCTTCAACATCAGCCTTCTTCTCGGCAGTCTTCTTTTCCTTGGTCTCCTTCTTCTTAGTTTTCTCTGTTGGCTTCTTTTCGGATGCTTCGGCTTCCTTGGCGTTCTCTTCCTCTTTTTTAATAAGATCAGCCTGAGCTTCTTCAGATTCCTTAAATCTCTTTATATTCTTCTCCATGGTCTCCTTCAAAACTTTGAGTGGTCCCTTAAGAGCTTCCATCTCCTGCAATACTTCAATAACACCCTCAGTCCTAGAATTCTCAATAGCTTCGCAAATATTCTGAAGAGGTTTCACGCACGACTTCTTAAACTCTCCAGGCAGTCTCTTACCAAGATCTTCTGCCTGATTTTTCAACTCATTAATGTTCGTTTGGAGGGAGATAAAACTCTCTGAAGTCCTGTCAAGGCCGCTTTCGTTTTTGTTGACAATTTCCGTCAATGTGGTGTTCAGTGTCTGTGCCACTGTTAGAAGATTTCTGCAGCTCTCAAGACCAGGAGCTGTCTCTAACAGAGGTATCAAATTCGAAAGTCCATCCTTAGGAGTTTGAACAATGTCTTGTAAGAAGGACTTTCTTAAACCTGCATTGTTGTTGAGAATAGACGTAAAGACTTTATTAGCCGCAACCAAGACCTCATTCGTCTCTGGCTTTTGGTCCTGACCTTGTTTGATAAATGCCAAGAGGTCACGCATTTTGAAAAGTGGCAAGAACAGATTGTCTTCTATTGTTTCTGAGGTGCTCGTAGTAAGAATATTTTCCAAGTCACTTACCGTAAGTTGCAGAGTGCTAAGGATCTCCTTTGATGCTTTATCGATTCGCTTGTTCTCCATTCGAATGATTTGCTCTCGTAATTCCTTTAAGATCCGAAGGTTTTCAAACATACCAGGACCTAGTTGAGCCTTGATAGCATCAAGGTTGACCTCTGCGGCCTGTTCAGGACTGGACTCTGACAGTTTGGCCTTCTTTTCGGGAACTTCTTGGTCAACTTTTTCTACAACTTCAGTGCTTGCACTCAATTCTCCTGGTTTTTCGTCTTCGTCAGCCTTTCGCTTGTGAGCAGTTTCATGTACTTCCTCTTGAATTACTACCTCCCTGCTGGCAAAATCTTCGATTGAGTTCTGTAATCTTCCCAAAGGCTCCGCGATAGACTGAATCTCCCTCACTTCTTCCAAAGTCAATTGTGACAGGTCCTCTTTGACAAGGATTTCATTTTCAACCCTTTCAATCTTACCCTGCAACTCCTTAATGGCATATTCGTTCTCTTTTACGAATTCATTCGACATTTTACTACCGGCTGCCAACTGTTCTTGTAGCGTTGTAAGGAGCTCCTGGGATTCCTTGACAGGCTTCAGCAGCTCAAATAGCTGCTGACCTTCAGCTTCTCGCAATACTTCACCAAGAATTGCATTTATCCCTGTCAAAGGAGCCACGATGTTATCAATCTCCTGGAAGACCTCAATGATCCTCAGGGGATCAGTCGCTTCGATAAAATCAAAGACAGCCACCAAGACACTCTGTCCAGTCAGGACATGATCCAGCAATTCATTGGGAACACTTTCACTGACCTCATTCAAGGCCCTGAATGCATTCATTAACCGCGACTGTAGCCCAACCATCTTCGCCGATGATTTAGAGAGTTCCGTATCAGGACCTTGCCCAAGCTTTTCAATGTCATCAGCCAAGTCTCTCAGTGGATTTGCCAGACGACTTACAAACTCTATGTGAGCATCATGATTCTCTGCACATCGTTCAGAAATGCTAACAGTCTCACGGATTTTATTTACTACCTTAGCGCCCATCTGCTGGGCCAGTAGAACCTCCAGATCGGGTAGTGCTTGCAGAATGTCCTCAAACGTCTTCTCGATATCATCGAGAGACTCTTCATAACCACCCTCGTAGGTATGGACAAGACATTCTTTGAGCTTGAAGAGAGTTCTGGCGATGTTAGATTTGGCTAAAATCGAAGACTCTGCTTCAGACTCTTTGCTTAGCTCTGCCTGCATCTCTTGGAAGCTGGTCTTAAGCTCTTTCATAATGATTTCGACTTCTTTTAGGTCCTTGGACTTTTTGAAGGTCGGCTTGCCAAGACAGTTGTCAATTTGTTTAATACCATCTTCAACACATGTTCTGATGTCAGCTGGTTCCATCACTTTGGGTTCAATTTGAATGGCTTCCACTTTACCGCTATCAACTTCGATAGATGCGGCGTAAGTCTCTAGAGCGGAAACGTCGGCTTGAGTGGACATTTCTTCGAGGTTTTCCAAAGCTTGACAGTTGACTTGCTCTACATACTTAAGGAGTTGATAAATCGCGTTCGATTTGGATTGAAGGACCTTAAATTCTGGACATGCCTCGAAGGTGGAGTAAGGGAATTGTTCCTGAATGTTAACGATAGCTTCGTGGAGGTTTATCAATGGCTTCGCAAATGTTGCAAGCGTTTTTTGGGTAGACACATTATCTACTTGGGATAAATGAACTTGGTCTTGGACTTCTAAGACTGCACTTTGAAGCTGCTGAATTGGTGCTAGGATTTGTTTGCATGACTCAAGATGCTCCTGTTCGATAAGGCTTTGCAGAGTCTCTAGGGCTTGATTTTCTTGCACCGCTACAACGAATGGAGTGATTCCTTGTATGACGTCTCCAGAAACTAAGGATACTTTTGGTGCTGTGAATGTTTCAACATTTTCGAAGTCTTGAGTGTGGAATATTTGAAGGCATTCCCTAAGCTCTTGAAGGGGTGTTGCTAGGGTTTTTAAGTCTGTGAGTGGTTCACTGCCAGACAAGCTCTTTAGGCCCTCCTCAGGCATCAAATCCTGCACTTGTAGAACACAGGATTCCAAGCTGCATACAGCTTCTGCTAGGGTTCTTAGATCAGTCTTATCAGAAACTGATGCCACTGGATCACGAATGCTAGTCTCACATACTTCCGCGACGTATTTTTCTAGCTCCTTGAGCTTGGTTACAGTAGCCCTTAATTTATCCATGGTTTCTGCCTTCAAAGAGGTAACATTACACTCTGTACAGTGGACCAGAACTGATCCAAGGCTTTGTTTCAAATCCGTCAGTAAAATCTCAGCTTTCCTTTGTTTCGTGGTTTCAAGCTCAAGGTCTTCTATTTCCTCGATGGGTTGGTATTCCTGAGTAAGCATAGCCTGCTGCTGGTCTTCTGAGACTGATTCAGCGGCTGTCTTCAGTGCTGAAATGTCCTCCATGGTGGAGACATCTTCCAAAGTTTCCGCTCCTGTTTGACGAATAACTCCCTCCAAGCACTCTTGAAGCTCGCTCAAAGGCTTTGCAATTTTGAGGAATGCCTGTTGTTCACTGTAGCTTTGGACCTGTTCTTCAAAGGCAACTTCCTGTCCAAGCTTTGCAATGCAATTCCTAAGTTCCTGGACTGGCTCTGCCAAGGTTTTAAGAGCAGAAATATCATCTTGAGTTGAGAGAGTATTAAGGTTATCAATAACTTTTGGTGCAGTTACAACTTTCAGAGCCTCGGCTAAGGCATTAACAGGCTCAGCGATCTCATGGAGTACTTTCATATTCACGCCTTCGTTAAACTCTTGGACAGTGTCGAAGGCAGCACCACTCTTAATTGTGGCTACACATTCTAGCATCTCCTTCAGAGGCTTAGCCATTTTTTTCAAAGCGGAGATGTTCTCCGTGGTCAAAGTCTTGACATCTTCAAGCACAACTTCATCCTGTAGAGTCGCCAGGCACTCATGGATCTCTTCGATTTTTTCAACTGTCTTTTGACCCTCTTCCTTCGCTATTTGCATCGAGAGAGCTTCACGCATTGACATGAAGGATTGATCCATTTCAGTGGCCTGCTTTTCATCCAACTCAATCTCCTTTTGAAGCAACTTAAATTCGTGCTCTTCTATATTAATTTCAATGGCTTTGATGATCTCCTTGATTTTCATCAGGCTTCGGATATTCAAATCATTCTGTTGGAGATCAGAGATCGACAAAATGTCCACTCCAAGCTTAACTTTCTCCCGGAGACCTCGAATTGGGTCAATCAAATCACTCAGAGATCCTGAGATGGATTTTTGCTCAGTCTGACGCAAGCAATAGTTGAGCTCATCGATAGGAGTTTTAAGATTTTCCAGCACCGTAAGGCGATACTTGTTCAAACTGCAATCTAAGATGTTTCCTATTAGGCGGGACAATTCATCCTTAAGAGATACTAGTCCCGATTGAAGCGATGGTGACAATCGTGGCGAGAGCCTTTCGATGTTGGTCTCAAAGTGAAGTACGCCTTGAGCGATGGACTGCAGAAGCTTCTGGGTATCAGCAGAGTCTGGAACAAAATCCTCTTTTACTTGCCCGGATTCAATTTCCTGTCCCAGTTGAGCTAGACCGTTTTGAATCTCCTGCAATGGTGGTACCATAGATTCAATGGCTCCTACTGTCATCATTCCAGAGTGGATGTTTCCTGGTGACTGCTTCGATATGATTTCCAGGCCTTTCTTGAGTTCGAAAAGCGGGGGTGTCACAATATCTAGGATGGTCATGTCAATCTTTTGCTCAATGGATTCACTTCCACCTGCAGCCACGACTTTCTGCTCGATTCTATCAAGCTCAAGCTGTAGCTCATCAACTGGACCTTGAAGGGTGGAAAGAACGCTTTCATGAATGCGGGAATACAACTGCTCTTCATTCTCCTCTAATGACAATTCGTTCTCAATGTTCTCTAAAGCCTGTTGGATCTTGATGACCGGGCGACATATGAGCTTCAAAGAATCAGCTTCGGAGGGCAACGTCGCCTCTGTAACTGCCTCGAATGGAACTGTTTGCGGCAAAGTTTGAAGCTTCGCTACTGATTCTGACACATGCTGAGCAGTCTCGATATCTTGAGCTTCTTGCAAAAGAGCCTGCGATTTGATGGTATCTTGAGTGATCTGGATACCCTGTTGAATATCCTCGGCAGTTATTTCTGTCTGCATCTTAATGTGCTCAGATTCGAAATTCTTTGCGACATTTTTGACTTCTTCAAAGGTTTTGACGAATTGCTCGCCAACACTGTCAATGATGCAGACACTGGTTCGTTGAATTAAGGTCACTCCGGACTCGTCCATGGTGACGCATTTCTCTATAACCTGCAGGCCCATATGTAAGGCCTTTATGTCGCCTTCCATTGATTCGAACAGAACCTCGATGGGTGTCTCTCCCGAGTAGACCCTTAACTTTCCTTCGATTTGCTTAATGGGTTCAAGGACATTTCGAATGATTCCAATACTTTGATCTGCTGAAGTTGGAGACATCATCATCGCTGACTGTGATACCACTTCACTCTCGACCACTACCAAGTGTGTTTCGATGGTTTTCAATAGTTTAGCCAGGGGAAGGAGAGCCTTAAGGTTCGACTGAATCTCAGCTTCGTCAGTCACAGCCTTTGATGGTTTGTGGAGGGTAAGACCATCCCCTGCGGCTCCAGATATATCCTGTAAGATTGCATCAGCGTCAGTGGTTTTTGATGAATCAGTTTCGGGACTTTTCTTGCCCTTTTTTCGCTTTGGTGGCTGAACTTCTTCCTGCGGCGGAGGTTCTTCCAACTCTAGAGACTCTATCTTTGATGAGGTTAGCTGAGCGCTTGCACTTGCAAATGTTTGCAGCTCGGAGGTATCTTCATCACCTTGACTTTCCGATGCTTTCGAGAATGACAAACTGAAGTACTCCTCGACCTCGGTTCCTCGCGACTTCTTCCTTTTTCTTGCAGGAGCTGTCATAGCAAGTTCTTCTTCCATCTTTTCCATGGTTTTCTTGGCGTAGTCTTCGGTCTCTTTATCAAATGTGGATTCTTCATGGGAGGAACCATGAATTGTGACCTCACAAATGGAGATGTCATCCATGCCGGCTTCAGTACGCATGTCCTCTTCATGTGAGAAATACTCCGGAGCAATATCTATAACCACTGCTTCCATGAGAAGGTTGCCTGACTGGGAAGTCTCCTTAATAAATCTGAGAGGTGGCAGTTCAACGATATTGTGTTCGGTCACATGTTCCGAAATCTGGTCAGCGTACATTTCAACAATCTTCAACGCCTCTTCCTCTGTCAAATCTGGAGTTTCATAGAGTGATACAGAAACTTCTTTGCCATCGAATGAGAATGAAATATCACCCTTCTCATCGATCGTAATGTCACCCACAGCGCTTTCATACATCTGAGATGTTCGTTCTTCCTGAATGGTAGACAGGGAGAAATTCCTTTGCAATTCATTGACCGGTGGCTCTGGTTTCTGGTTCTTGTAAGCATCTTCAAAGCCTAGCAGAGAAGCTGAACTCGCCACAACTCCCATGCAGTTTCGAGCTTCACAAGTGTATGTTCCTAGGCAACAGGTGCCATCTTGCCCAGAGATAATTCGGTGGATATCACCTGGTTTCAACTCGATTCCATCCTTATACCACTTTAAGACCGGTTGTGGTACTCCGATTACTTTGCACTCCAAGTTGACAGCTCCCTCTTCTGTAAGGACTGCTCGTAGACACTCCAAAAATCTCGGTTTCTTGTAATGTCTTGGAATTTGCAGCTTCAAAAAGCACGATGTAACACTAGTTCCAAAATCATTCACAGCAACACACTTCCATTCAGCTTGATCCACAAACTCCACACATTTCACGTCCAGGTGATAGGTCTCCGCCTCTCCAGCGAAGTGGTTATATCTTTCATTCGATTCAATTGGCAACTCATCCCGGAACCACGACAACACTGGATCTGGAATAGCTTTCACCGTAACCGTAAACCGAAAAGGTTCATTTATCTTCGCATCTTGAGTCTTTAACCCGTTGACAAACTTTGGTGGCTGATTCTGCTTCGTAAACATTATCCTCTCCTCGTCGTTCAATTGATTTTCAATATCTTCAATGGTGAGCACTGCAACACTGCTACTTTCGCCCATACAATTCTTAGCTATGCAGCAATAGGTACCCAAAGAGTTAGTTCCAGTCAATTGATACACATCACCAGGCTTGAGCTCCTGGCCGTCTTTGAACCATTTCAATGTTGGGGTTGGAAAACCAACAACTTTACACTCGAATGAAACGAGACCTTCTTCGGTTAGTACAGCCTTGAGACTCTCCATGAAACGGGGTTTTCGATAATTTTTAGGAACTGAAAGAATGTAGAGTTTAAAAATGAGGTTTAAGGGACTTTGTTGCAAGCTTACTATCCATTGTGACGGAACATGATGAAATGCCAACGCATCCTTCTTGACTTGTTACCACGCATTTCCATTCACCTTCATCACAGCTTTCGGATGGCTTGACTTCGATCATATAAACTCCAAGACCATCTTCGATTAATTTATATTTATCGTTGGCTTCAACGCGTCCTTCCTTATTGTACCAGGCTACGGTTTTTGGCCATGGAGGAACGACGACTGAAATAAAAAACACAAATGATAAAATTAGATCAGCAGTTAGTTAAAAAAAAGTTAAAAACTAATATCTGTTGTGTCGGATTGTCCTAGGTACTTGTACTAAAAAAAACTAAATAACTGGCAAAAGAAAAGGTACGAAATCCTGCATCACGTTAGAGTTCCGTGCACGTGGTTAGGTCTACCACACAATGACATTCAGGCAAAATACGAGCACAAGGTTGGCAATACTACGTCCTTATAAAGGGTGGTTAAATTTTAAGGGCCGATGTTGAATGTGAACCACACCTAAACGTCAAGTTTTTTTCTGCATTTCATTTGACATTTCTCAATTTCAGACTAATTCAATTTAAACCATGAAAAGATACACAATCGAGCTATTCAGGCTTATTATGAAAATGGGCGTTCAAATCAAAATGCATATCGTGCACTTCGTGATTTTTGTCGGTCAATTTAATCGTCCAAATCTGCGTACAATCGGAAAAATCGTGCAAAAATTTGAGCAAACCGGGTCTGTAGGAGATGTGAAAACACCAGTGCATGCTCTTGCTGCTGTTCGCGATAGTGTGGCTCAAAAGCCGTCCACCTCAACTCGTCGTCGTGCCCAACAATTGCACCTCTCACGCTCGTCGTTGATGAACATTATGCATAAAGACTTGCATTTACGCGCTTACAAGATGCAATTGACCCAAGAACTAAAGTCCCTTGACCATTTTAAGCGTCGTCAATGGTCAGAATGGTGGCAAGAAATGGCAACAGTGGATGATCAATTTTCGAAGAAAATCATCTTCAGTGATGAGGCACATGTTCACCTCAGTGGATTCGTTAATAAGCAGAATTGCCACATTTGGGCGAATGATAATCCAAGAGTGATTGCCGAAAAACCAATGCACCCACAAAGAGTGACTGTTTGGTACGGCTGGCGGCATCATCTGGCCGTATTTTTTTCCAAAATGAGGCCGGTCAGGTTGTTACTGTGAATGGTGTTCGCTATCGTGAGATGATAACGAACTTTTTATGGCCCGAATTGGAAGACATGGATGTGGACGATATGTGGTTTCAACAGGACGGTGCCACTTGCCACACAGCTAAGGAAACAATGGCTCTTTTGCGCGACAGATTCAATGACCGTGTTATCTCACGTGGTGGTGATGTCAATTGGCCGCCAAGATCATGTGATTTGACACCGTTGGACTTCTTTCCTTGGGGTTATTTGAAAGAAAATGTGTACGTCGATAAGCCAGCAACATTTCAAGAGCTAAAGGATGAGATAATTCGGCACATTAACGGCATAGAACCTCAATTATGCCTCAGCGTCATCGAAAATTTGGAGCATTGTGTGCCGCCGAGATCGCGACGGTCATTTGGCCGAAATTTTGTTCCATACATTTTACATTATCATAATAAAAAGAAATGACGATAATTTCCTAAATAATTTGTGTTTTATTCAAAATCAACATCGGCCCTTACTAATTAACTACCCTTTATAAAAATTTTATCGGTGGCGCTCAAAGTTTGAGACCTGAAAATTGTTGACATACGGACAAGGATGGGCATATGATTCAATCGAATCGCGGGTGGACATTAAGAGCGCACTCAAAAATTCGGCCGCAATCATTTTCCTATCAGATAGGCTTGTCTGTGGATAAATTCGAGTCAACATTTTCACTATTAAATACTCCTTTGTAAGTGAGAAGGACCTCCCGAAAATATCGCAGTCGTTCTTGCGTTTACAATGAGCCATCGGGCAGTCGATTCCATGCCGTTCAGTAAGAATCGTTCAGTCCACATTGCGGTGAATTTTGCATAACGATTTTGGCTTACACCTTTATAAGATCATATTAACTCAAGACCTGGAGCCTCTTGATCATAAAAAAATCATCTTCAGCGATGAAGCCCATTTTTGTCCACATGTAACGTTACCGTGTGTTGTGGATTTGTGGAGGTATGATTAGACCAAATTGTTTTCTCGATGAAAATGATCGCCATATTACGGTAAGTAAATTTCTCTGTCGCATGTTGGAAGACTATCATTTACAAGAATGATATGTGGTTCCAACAAACAGTGCCACATGCCACACAGCTGGTCATGATCAAACAGTACCTTGTAATACAAAAGGACACAAAAAATTATTAAGACAAAAAGAAGGATCACCCCTTTTATGGTTGATCGTCCCGGACTTTGATATGGAAAAAAAGGAAAAGTCAGTTGTGCCAAAAGTAGTTGAAAAACAATTACCGAGAAGGCAACTGAGTAACAAAGCCCTATAAGATAGTTATCATCCCTATTCTACTGCTTGGCGCAGCGGCAAAATCGGATTAAGATTCGCTTGGAAAAAAGTTTTTCGATTGATCTTTGGTCTCGTCTACATGAACATCGTGAGGAGGCGAAGATACGAGGTCGAACTATACGGCCTATACAAGGACACGTTGAGAATAAAACAAGGCTTATGTACTAAAAGAAATTCTAACATATTTCTTATTATAACTTTCTTTTATAGACCAGTACGTCACTGTACAAGTAGATAGACACTTCAGACACTTCATGAATGAAACAATTTTGCAGACAAATAAACAGTTTGAAACTCTTAACAAATTCTATACCTTCTGCTCATACCAATTACAAGTTATTTGTTATTTATAAAATTGTAAGTTTTATTTACTGATCACAGACTGATCTGTGTACCAACAATGTACACATCTCGATCTGCCAATGCAATGATCGACATCGTACTAAAATTTTTTCTAAATAAACAAACAATGTATCTGCACTGCATCTATAGCAATAAATCGCATGAAAGAAATTTTTTAAAATTTCCCTTGGTAATGAGCATGTGTGCTCAAAGCTCTTATTTTCGATATTTTACAAAAAAAAAAAAAAAATCTTTTGAGAGAATGGGAAAAGTCTTTGAGAACAAAATAAATGAAGAGAACAAATTTGAAATCATCTTAGACTGATGAAATACCGAAAAGAGAGTGAAAGACCAATTCTACCTCTAGACACATCACGACCTATCCCACGTCAACACTTTCTCACTTGTGAAGTTCAAGATTGCACGGGAAAAAATGCTCAGCGACGACACGATTAAAATACTTTGGCAGTTGATCAAAAAATTCGTATTTTTTTTTGGTTTTTAATTTTTCACTCACCTTGACAGCCGAGAATTATTGTGTCACCGATGCGTACCGATGATCCACGCAGTTCGTTCGTAAATATCGGGGGCGGTGCGTTATTTTGGACGCTGTAATTACAAAATCGCTCTAGTATATCAAAGGAATTGAAAATTTATTAGTCACTTACCTATCTGCGGGCTTCAGAGACCCCTCACGACTTCCCCTCCCGACTACATGGACCTTCGAGCTGGAATACGATTTACCCATACAATTGACCGCCTCACATGTGTACGTTCCCAACGAGGTGGGATCATCCGGATTGGCAGTCAGTGCGAATACATCGCCAGCCTTGATTTCTTTCGAGTCTTTAAACCATCTCAAAACAGGAGTTGGAACTCCGACAACCTTACACTCTAGTGAAACCGTTCCCTGATCGGTGAGCACTGCTCGTAGTTCCTCGATAAATTCCGGTGGCTTATAAGCCTTCGGAACGAGGACATTCAGATGGGCTATGCAGGAATTTCGACCCCCCAAATTTTCTGCCATAACCATCCATTGGCCCCCGTCCTCCAGAATTACAGGAGTGATTTCGATGCAATAGAACGATCCCTCGTTTATTTGCTTGATTCGATCGTTTTCACAGATTCGACGATCATTTCGATACCAAGTTATCTGAAAATTTTCTCAAAAAATGCAACAACTATTCTTAGCCTAAGGAAGGAAGGGTAATTCATGCAGGGGTAGGGGCCATCATTTGACATCGCTTACCTTGACATCCGTTGAGCTACGTATCTCGACGAGTAGTCTTGTCCGTGTGCCAACTTTGACGGACAGATCACCCAGGCGACGTAAAAATATCGGTGGATCATCGCCAGTCGATCTGTCTTCGACTAGCAGTTCGACATCTTTTCGTATAACGCTTCCGCTCTTCGTGCGAGCGTAGAGCGTATAATGACCAGCGTCTTCTCGCTGTACATGTTCAACTGCTAGCTGTACAGCGTTGCTGGTCTGTGTTATGCGGAAACGATCGGAGTTCTCGATCGGTAATTCACCACGGCTCCTGTAATGAGAAAATAAGAGAGTTTTGCTTTAGAGAATAACGAAAGCTTCTAACTTTGGAAGGGGAAATAAACTAAGACTTTTGGCAACAGTCCAGCGAAATATGTTTTGGGGGGAGAAACACAAATCCTTTAGTCGGGCATGCTGTCCGCTGTATTGTCTAATTTAAATTTAGGTTCTTGTTAATTATTTCATGTCTACACATCACACAATCGATATTTCGAAATTTCCTTCCTGTGTTTATTCAAGAATCGTGAGGGGGCTTTTCAGCGGGCTGTTACATGTGGGTAATATTCGGTGCTGTTTAGGTCGATTTAGACGACGGCAATGATATTTTTGTAATTCATGTTAAGAAATCAAATTGAATTTTGACATGAGGTAATTCGTATTGACATTCTATTAGCGCCTTTAGGAGAGGAACATGTCGATAAAAACTAGCACTTAGTTTAAGCTGTAGTGTCGTTTAAGTGCGGATAGAAATCGGAAAAGATAGACAAGGTTAAGCTACTTTAATGAAATGGATTTATCTAAAAGAGCAAAAAGAATTTTGGAGACATTTACTTGTTATACATTATATTTATGTGTAGCTCTCAAAATGAATTGATCAAGGCATAAGATAAAGTCAAAGGCCAAAGGGAAGTAAAGCAAAGGCATATGCGAGGTAGAATGCTCAGATTAACTTGCCTGATCATTGATCTTCCACCACAGACTCTGACTCATGAGCAGCAATTCCTAAATGAGTCCAAGCTAGGTGGAGGATTAAGGCTATCTGTCTGTGCCAATAACTATTAAAGAGAAATAATGTTAGGTCATTTACGGAAACAGGTTTGAGGACATGCCTCACGCGTGAACAAAGCATAGACAAATTGACGACTGTTTTCGAAGAAGTATCTGCTTGATGAGAGAGTAAATAGCTAATCGGTAATTCTTCTGCTTGTGAGTTTTAAAGTTGTACATCTCAATGGGATTTGAAGGGATAACGTCATCGAATACATGGTTTAAAGCGTATGAACTATTTCGGGAAAGTCCACATCATAATACGTATGTAATCTTGCAGATACGTTGCTTGTCACGTCGTACGCCACGTACTTTTCTTATTTTTAAACTACAGTCCAGTTAAGCCTTTTTCAACTCATTTCTTAACTTCTTGAGCAGCAGAGACAATTTCTAAAACAATAGCTGATTGCCGGATGATCGTTTTGATTGGAAGTCGCTTGCCTGTCAGTAGACATCCAGCTGCTTTGTGGCACATAAATAGTGGTACCTATGACAGGGTGATTAACATTGCAAAATATGCCAAAGGTAAAAGAGGAACAGAGGAAGTATCGTTGACGAGGATATACAGAGCCTGGAAGACTATTCCCCATACATGTTGTTCGACTTAAAAACGAATCTCTATATGTTTGCTTGAGTTTGTTTGCTGTTATGAATTTTAATTCTTTTTCAAACAGAAAACCTTTAAGTTTAAGTCTCCGTGATTTTTATAAGTTTAATTGCAAAGGTATGTTTAATGGAAGAGCGTTAAACCAAAACTTGTATTTTCAATATCGCCTCGAACTCTACTTTACACTATGTATGAATCTCAAAGGCTGTGTACTTCGATGCATAAAATAAATAAATAAATATCAGGCCGTAAGCAGCCCATAGAGCGCCAAGGCCTAACTTCTCACAACTATACTTGTTGTGCATGGTATACATTTCTGCACATACAGAAGATACCTACAGTTTTATGCCTTATCCGAAGGGCAAAGAGGTTTTGAGAGGCTTTCTCATAACAGTAATACTCTTGAATGTTTGTCAGATACTCGGAAGAGGTGGGGCCGTGAAAAAACTTTTTGATGGTATTTTTCTGGAGGTTCCAACCTCTTGCGCCGTAGTCCAACGCACTAACCACTTCGCCACCTGTACTTCAATGCATAGACAAACTTAATTAGACAGTCAAGAGTTTCGAAGCCCCCAAGCTAAAAATCACCCAAAAACGTTTCAGTAAATGGGACCGAAATGCAGTTTTAGCTGACTCGATTGACAGCACAAGGATGTGACCCTTTGTAGAAGAAGGGTGTACAATTTGTTGTTTTCAAAGAAATCATAACATGCAAAAAATATTTTGGTCGAAAGCTCAGATCAGTCCTATGAAATGGCGTACCACGTTTTTGGCTAAAATTGTTAAAAAAGTACTCTGCTTATAGCCAACTTAACAAAATCTTACTAAAAAAATGTATACTATATATGGATCTCAACTGCACATCAAACATATAGATATAGATGCAAGTTTGTACAACCCAGTCATGCACTTTAGTTTTTTTTACAGCCCAACTTCTTAGTAGGGAGTATTATTGTCATGAGAAAGCTTCTCAAAAAATTCCCCTTCCCATCGGAAATGCATACGGCATAAGACTACAAGTCCCATCTTTACTTTATATCGCGCGAAACATGGATCGCTTTGAGAAGATAGTTCTGTGAGAAGCTATGGGCTGCTGATGGTGTGCTTAGTAAAACAAGAAGGTCACTCATCACACTTTGTTCTCTTTTTTTTTTTTCTTTTAAAAAGATTGAGAAACCGATTCACACACCACTCATATTTTTGAGTGAAAATGGAAATGGAATTAAAAAAAAAAAAAATTAAAATTATTGCTAATAATTTTTGTAATTCTATAAATAACAAAAATCAAAGAATTTCTCATGTGTCGTAAATTTTTATTGCTTCCTTTATGTTTAGTCTTGATATTTTAATAATCAAATTTTAGTGTTTCTAATTACTTATTTTAATTACTCTTTTTTGAAAGATATTTTTAAATATTTATTCTAAATTTTTTTAAGTAAATTATTATTTCATCTTCATAGATATCTAATTTTAAAAATATTCATAAAATTCAAATGATTGATCTTACGAGATTACTCAATGAGTATTAACCTACGAAGGAGGTCCAAAATTAATGTAATCTCATTCTCTCACGAGACACTTTCAGACAAACAAATCAATCCGGATGAGAAGTGCCCTTCACTTGCAAGGGTACACTTAGTCCTTAAAAAAAATTAACTTGTCCGGGAAGCTTATGGCAACGATCTTCTGAAATTCAGACGGAATTCTGTTGTTTGGTTGACTACAAGGAGAAGGCTGTTAGTCTAAATATTTGTTTAACATTATTATTGGAAAAACTAAAAACAGAAGGAGGAAACTCAGAAAATGTGTGTTCCTTTTGCAAGACAATACACCGGTTCCCAATACCAATGTTGCGAATTAACAATTTTTGGATGATTGTATGAAAATTTAATTCCCCGATCTGAAATATGTCTAATAATTGTGTAACAATTTAAGGGAGAATATAAAACGAAAAAGAGTCTCATTTTTGGACCTCCCTAGTATATGGAGAACATGCTACGGGTAAGGCTGTGAAAGAAATTCGTACGACTGCCAGTTAATTGGCAACACAAGTTGCCACCTTACCACCAGCTATGAAAATGGCCTATTCAACCTTAAAAAGTATATGCAGGCCTCCCAGTTTTGAAGCACTAAGTCACTGAGGCTAATCAAACGTTGCTATTGTTGCATTAATGTGCTTCGTTATCACTTCTCTGTTTAAACTTTAGAGGAGTTCACAATTGACATCGAATTAGCTAAAAGAAACTATGTACCTTACGTACCCGTTCTTTGAAACTATCAATTACCAACATGATTCTAAAATATGAGTTGTATTCAAGGCGTGTGCAACCGAGTGACTCTACGGGAAAATAGAATTTAGAATTTCAGAGGAAGAGATGATGTCCTTCACAGACCCCAAAGGTTACGATAGTAGTTTTCTTTCAGGCCGAACCTCCCGCCGTCAACCTGTTTCTCTTTGATAATCCAACCGCTTCAACGAACATCAAGGAACATATGTTAGTAAAGTGTAAAGGAAAAGATTATGAGTACTTTTTCAAAAGTAAAAATAAATAAAAAGAAATTAATTTTATTCGGGCTATTTTTATTGTCAAACAAAAGAAACATTCTTAACATTTTTTTAAGAATGTTGGCCATAACTGCATTTTATATGGTCCGTTAGAGAATTTTGAGTGGTATTTGGCGAACAACGCGAATAATGTTGGCTACCAACTCAATCATATCCGGCATTGGATTTTACATAGCCTAAAAGAAAAAGGAAAGAAAATCTAAAGATGTCACACGATCAAATAACCGGTCCGAAGCATGAAATTATTCTCGCAATAAGGTCATGGTTTCACCAGCTGTCCTGGAGATGCTTATTAGTATACTAATTAAGCCAGAATTGTTTCTCATCGCTGACCAAAGATTTTGTCGAAAACAGTGGATTTTCTTTCCCTCGTAGAACACTGAATTTTCTTTATACCAAAATGTAAAACAGTACTGAACAAAAATATTATGACGGAATAACACGACTCATACGTCATCCGTGAGAAAATACACATTAAAAAAAGTACCTCGAAATAGATCACCTAGTACTTACAGATTAAACCACTGTCGTGGCTCAGTGGTTAGTCCGTTGGCCTACGCTTACTGGGCAATGTTGTGTAAAAATCGATATTTATTATGCTGACAATCAAAAAAGGATTCAGTTAATTCTGAATAAAAATAACAGAAGAAATCCTTTGGAATCTTTCACTAAAGGTTAAGAAGACTACAATCTGTAGGGTCGTAAATTTCAAGATAATACTTCTTTCCGATATTCTTAAGAATCCCTCAAACCCAAATATAATAATATAATACTAACATCCACTCATCCAACAAACTTTGTAAAAGAAAACTCAAGACGTCTCCCGACAAGATCAGTTCACAGTTCTCTAACCCAATTAATCTGTAAATTTATCACCAAAGTTCTAGTTTAAATTCACCATTTACCAGTCCATTATCAATGTGAACGGATTTATCCACAACCGTCAACGATGAATTTATATCTTTTAGTCTAAAAATATCTACTGACACAGTGCGACAGTGAACAGAACGATTAATTTGGTACTTCAATCAGTAGATTCGCAAACGATTGCCAAGTATATCGAAAGTGTTGTCGGAATTTCGTCTTACAGCATAAGTTGACGGAAGAGTTGTTGACCCAAAACCAGAAAACAATGCGCAAAGTATTTGGGATACAGAATATTGTATCTTTGTGGACTTTGATTTTCGAACACTTTGTAATTGAATTGAGAAGAGTATTTATGTGGATCATTTAGCCAGTGATGGTTTACACAACAAGAAATGTGACACAAATTATTGTATCGATGTCAAAATTAGAGGAAAGTAAACGGATTGGGGTTCAAACCTTAGGAATTTGAATGAACTTAAAGAACGAAAAGAATTGACATATTTAACGGTGAGAGAATTTTCATAGGTCAAATAATTTTCGTAGGCGCCAAAAAAAAAGCGAAGTTACTTGGTGGTTAGTGTATCGGACTTCTCAACATAGGAGTCTGTACTCGGTAAGTGTAAGACTTACGCTTTCCCTTTTACTCCAAGTCCTCGCGAGAGTTACATATATCATTGATTGGCCACTTTTTGTTGTTTTCGGCATTATGACCACTTATTTACTCTCTATCTTAACGAGCACTGGAACTCCTAGCTTAAGGTTTGTACCATTCAATTAATTATTCTTATTATGGCTTTTATGTTGATCGACTCTTGTTTTTTTTTTTTTTTTGAGTATGGGAGCGATACGCAAGTTTTAGTGACCAGTTTTTAGTCTGTCATTTATTGACCGGACGTTTACCGCCACTCGTAAAAAGAGAGACTATGTTCGTCTGGCTAACGCTGGAAGCGCGGCATTTCGTCCAAATCTTTATAGACATTGATGGGAAAGGAGCAAGTGTAACACTTCTGTATAGCATCGATCAGAGTCTAACACAAGACCCCTAAAGATAATTTTCAGAATACTGAGATTGCTGCGAGTCAACTAGTTCTGATTACAATACGGAATCATATTAAGTTGAGGTCAGAAGCCGATGCATGCACCCCTTCAAAGTATACGGTCGGCATTTAGTTTCTTGGGAATGAAATGTTTACTTATTGGAATAACCTTTGTATAATCTCACATAGCAGAATATTCTTTGATTGATTTAAAAGAATTTAAGGATGCCCAAGGCTAAGGCTTTTTTTCACAATTAATAGGAACCTGCAGTTTTATTTCGAAGACTCTAAGGAAGAAAACTTTTTTGAGAAACAGTTTTATAACAGCAATACTCTTGGCCTTAAAAACAAAATCGAGGATCGAAACTTAATCCTCATAGATAGTAGACCAACGCAATAGTAATTCCCTAAAAACTGCGGTACCATCCATCAATTGGATCCTATCGGTTGGTTTTGAGTCAATCTATGCTTTCAATGAAACTCATCATGTTTCTGAGTGGGATGAAAAGCGGATCTTAAGTTTTATACCGAATACTTTCTTTCTCATCATGTTCATGAGACCATGAAAAAAACTGTTTACTATATCATAGAATTCGAACCTTGAATCCCACTGATAAATTCCCGACAGAGCCGCAGGACTAAGAAGGCCATTGATCTTTAATAATTTCGAAATTTCGGAAATCCCATACATGCACCTTGAGTAACAAACTTTTTGATTTCACCACTCTCTCTTGCCTCTTGGTATCGTGAACAAACGCTGTCCATCAATTCTCGCTCTAAATCAAAAAGATGCCTCAGGTTAAATGTTAAGACCTCACACAATGGTAATCAATATGCATCTGCCAGTCTGACTAACACTTCACTGCTCCCCTAGGTGTCCCACTTTTGCCACGAAAAATAAAATCAAAAGTTCCCGTCAAAATGTCCGGAGGCATGGCGCCACAAATCATCCAAACCCATTATCTTAATCGCTTCACCTAAGAACTAAATCATAACACCATCAGCATCTTCTAACAAAACAGAAAAAAAGTAAATCTAACAAGTAATAAACTGTCAACACTGATGCTTTCTACCCTCGTGATCACCTGCTAAAATATGACAGCTGCCGATCGGCACTCATATCTCCGACACAATTTTGTAGACAAATATTATATTTTTAAAAATCTGCTGGCACACAAAACTAATACCGAATCCATCACTCAGACTACGTATACCCTTGGACTAGTCCCGACGAACGAAAATTCCTAAAAATGAGATCATTTTTAAGACACGGGCCATAGATACCTACATAAATCACAAAGCACTTTCAAAATCTCTCATTTCGCTGAATCATTTTGTTGATAATTTACTCGTTTCGCCAAAAACACAAATGATATTATTTAAACAATAAACACACGCTTAAATACACAATCAAAATGGATGAGAATCCTACCTCCTCCTGTAGACTGACGAAGCCGTTGAAGACAAGGTTCCATGGAAATGTTTGTGTTCGTTGCATTTGCAACATTTCGAACAACCGTTGCCCATAATTTATTATTTTCCAAACACTAATTTTTCCTTTTTACGTAATTTTCACTAAAATTTCAACACATATCTCGAAAACGTATCGCTTTTTTCATCGAACTCAAGCGATTTAGTTTCGATAACAATTCGATATTTAATTGATTTTATCGCACTTATAACTCCGCACGCGGATCTAAATTATTAAAGAGATGTGAAAATAATCAAGGGAATGAATTGGAATTTTAGAAAAAAAAAAACATGTTGAAACAGCATACAATAAATATTAAACACTCAACAGAATGACAACCGCATATATAAATATTTTTCGTTATTTTTATCTATTATTCCACTTGAGATGAGAACTTGAAGTTGCGAAATCTATTTTCGAACTTGTATACGCGTAATTCACTTCCAAAAAAAAAAAACAGACACAACTTAAGCTCGACAATAAATTACGTAAGGGGCTTTATTAGACTAATAAATAAACCCTTTTTAGACCAATTGCACTTTTCACACATAGCCACACAAAGCGTTGCGAAATTTATATTCCACAAGCGAAGGAACAACAAAAAAAAACTTGCGCAAATTCTTATATTTATTTATCTAAACTCATAAAAGATTTTTTTTTTCTTCTAAATTTAGCTGCAGCGGCAACACAAAGCCCTGCCAATAGACGCGCGAAACAACGGTTTTGTCGCCTTTGGTCGAAAGAAATGAATAATTTTTAGGCTTTTCACGCAAATTACCAAAATTGATTAAATTTTCTTTGCTCAAGGAAAAGAATGACAAATATTATATTTTTAAGAACAAGAACTTTTTTTTTTGAGGGGGGTCTTCACAGAACACGAAATTGGATTTCTAACGCTCGCACCGATCGTCAAAGTTGGACTGGACGGGTAGTGGATGTTAGAAAAAAGTCGAAATACCTTGCGAGGGAAATTTTGCTGAAAGTTTTCGAAAAAAAAAACATAGAAAAGCATTTGGTGGGCGATTTTTTTTTCGCGAGAATTCTGCACTGACTCTCAGTAGGTCAGTGGGGAATTGGGCCTGCGCATAGATTCGAGTTCGAGTTAAGAGAAACGACACAATATTCTCTTTAATGTTGGAAACAGATGTTTTTTTTTTATTGTACAAACTGACTGCAAATTCTTATAGTTTGTTCTACTCACCATTCAAATTTGAGTGGAAGAATCTCCGGATCGTCGGGACAATCGATCTTTACAAAGAATGTTGCTCGCTCGTTGGGGATGCATCTGACCAGGGAGCTGGAGTTTTCACTAAATGTTATTTGTGGTGATGATGACGTTGATGCTGGGACTGGTGGTGCAGCTGTTGATGATGGTGATAGTGCTGCGTTGTCGTTTCCAGTCGATGCATTTTGAGATTCTAGAAATAGAAATGAAGAAAAACATTAAAAGGCATTAGAAAGCATGCGGAAGTGTTGGATGGTGTCCATATTTTTAAAAATACTTATGTAATGCGGCGGTAGATTATAGGGATTTGACCTCTTTTATATTTCATACATTAAGTGAGGAATTTCATAAAAAAAATTACATTAGTTTGTAAGAACCAACTTAATTATACGAAAGTTCTTAAATTGGTATTTTCTAGTGTTACGCGGCTCCGGGCATTGCATTCAACATGCAACCATAGGCATACACTTTTTCAAATATAAATTTTCAAAAATTCTGTAACAATATCGTCATCTGAGCTTAAGGAATAGTGTAAGTGGGCACAAGCGATGGTAGGGTCATTAGTAGACAGTGAAGAAAACGTCAAAATTCTCCACATGACAAGAAATAGTAACGTCAGGTGGAGAATAGAGCAAAGTTTTTGGACGATGCCTACAATATGCCTACTAGTCCCCGCTCATACAATCGATTTCACAACTGTGTTGTTGGACTCCAAATACCTTGCTGACCTTCTGTTTAAATCCAGTCCTTGTATTGTATATCAGTATATTTTCGGCCTTAACTTCTCACTCTTCTGTCGATCAACCAAAATAGCCAGGATATTCGGTGTGCCTACATTATGTTAAAACATATGTGGGACCCAACAGAACTCTTATTATCTAGATTATAAACTTAATTATTGACGCTACTCTTATGCAGACATGCAATATACATGGCTACAGAAAAATATGAACGCTCTAGCAAGACGGATCCGTCAGAATGGATTCAACTGAGTAGAAGACATTCAAATCTACTATTCGGAGAGAACAAACTCGAGGAAGCGCTTTACCCTTTGCCAAAGTCGCTACATCTTGAAAGGTGCTAAACGGATTTGAACGAAGCTTCCAACAATACCAAGGTAAGATTTACACCTCATGTTCCCAGTATTGTTACTTGTCAGATTAGATGATGTCCCGGCAGTATCAGCTGCCAAGAAGGCCAAGGCAGGACCCACACTTGATGTTCCTATTTTCAGTCAAGTGGCGATTAGTGTCTCAACTGACTTAGAAAGCCAACCCCTTATAGCTGAACAATTCTTTGAGAGGCAGACCATGACGTCTCGATTGATTTAAACAACAGCGGTGTGTGGCCTCTTTTCTAAGACTCGCAGCACAAGACGGGATAGCTAGCGGTCGTCGGCTCAGATAGTACTACGTAGAACTACGTAGAACTGAAAATGTCACTTCTGAAGGAGGAATTTTTTTCACATTAACACACAACACCTAAGAGCACCTACATATGTGTACCTATTTTTATAGGTGCAGCACGAACTTACTGTAAAATGAAAAAAGTGGTCGAAATCTTAATGATTCGGGATTAACCGCACATACTCGTTCGTCTGTATGTCAAAACCGAACGAAAAGTCCACTCGACTTCTTCCAATTGTTCTAATTGCCCATAATGAACCTAAACTACATCTAAACAGAACTTCATAATCTGTCAAAAATGAGAGGAAAAGAAAGAGCAAAATTGGCTTAATAAACCAAAACGACTTATTATCTTAATTGAATTCTATTGCCGTATCTATTTTCCTTTTTATTTGTGTCAGCTGTCAAATATGGACAAATATGCACAAAATGTCCCATTCTTCTTACACCTTCGGTAGGCCCACAGAAGTTAACGAAACTTGACAAGACTGATCATATTTCCAGTCTGTTCATGTTGGGCCTTCAATGTTCCGTACGGAATATGTTTAGGAAATTGCTTTATACTTACCGAGTAAAAAGTAAAAGAAAAATACTAGTGAACAGGAGCAATACCGTGTAGGTTAACTTTACATGTTTTGAGATTGTATTGATTAGGATGAAAAAGTTCCTATATCTACCATTTGGAATTTTATTTTACGCGGTCTATAAGCGCAATCCTGTATTTGACATTTGAAGTTAAACTTGAGGTCAGACACGCCAGATGATAGAAACAATACGCGAGTCTTGGGTATTAATTAAGTTATTTGTGAGAGACGGATGAATGCAAAAGTACATACCTACATACACGTAAGCTAGCATGATGTGAATGTAGGCGACAAGGCCAATAGTCTTCCAATCCTACGAAACCATGTATGTTATTTCGCCTAGTCTGCGCCACTAGAAGCAGCATGCACGAGACCTACTCTGTCTAAGGATGTATGAACATCAACTTAGAGTTCCAAAGCTTACTACAAAATGAACACTAGATGGCTGTCCTAAAACCAAAACCTTATTCTGAATTAGTTTATAATTATATTTAATTTTACCTTAACCCTCCAATAACGTAATAAAGTCTACCTTTGGTTATTGGTCAATAGGTCTATTCGGAATGAAAAACAAAAAAGAAAAAATATTTTCTAACTAATTCTGCAGCCGTAAATAAAATCTCACGTGCTCTACCCTATTGAATACAAAATCCAATCAGTCATCACACGATTTTGTAACAGACCAGGGCATCATACTTTCACAAATGAGTAATCACATCGCGAATAGTTTTTGTTATTTATTTAACATATGTTTGGATTACATAAAATGTTTAGAAAATAAATATTTTCAGTTTCTCATAAAACCGAAATTTTGATTTTTATTTTAAATAGATGCCGCGACGCGACAATGAATTGCACTCACTAATATACTCGTCCACGTTCAATTAATTTAATGATTGATTACGTTGGCCGCGAATTACATATTTGTTTTTGTGTTTACTTTGAGTTTTGCATGAGTTAAATCATGCAACAAGCGCCAAGAATTATAGAATATATTTTCTACTTAATTTATTTCATTTATGGCGAAAGATTTTACAAAAAGTCTATTCTTATCGTTGACTTGGCATCTGGTTTGGCTAGTGTAGGGTTGAAAATTATTGGTGATTTTTTCTTTTTTTAAATGAGTTCACATGTTCTTAACATCACGTCTTTAGGAGCAAAATTTTGTAAAATGTGATATGACATTCTACGCAAATTAGTCGCAGAGACTGCAAAAAGTATTCTATGAAATTGTCCTTTCTATAGCTGTAATGCTCTGCCGATAAAGTTCTATGGATATCATTCTATGGGCTGTCATTTTTAGTTTGACATTCACTTTTTCGCGATGGCTGAGTGATTACATGAATGGATAAAATAATTAAGTGCTTATAGAATTTTAGAATTTTGAAATTTTGAATTTTTCTCCTTTTTATGATGCGAGATGCATCAAAATTCTTTTCCCAGTGACATTTGTGCGACAGAAATATGTAGTTATGTGTAAAAAAAAACCTAGCCCAAATGAATACTGTCTGAAATTGAAGATGGTTTGCTATGAAATATTGGTGATGGAGTCGGTATATAGCACTTGGTAAGTCATACTAGGTTTGCTCCAGAAATTCTGCACCAAATTCGCAGCTTGGGGGTAAAATTTTACAAAAAAACAGCCCACCTTTTAGACGTTACCAAGTTTTTAATTTTCAATAATCAAAAACAATAAATTGTATAATGCGATCTACAAAATGGATAAGACCTTGTGCTATCAAGCCAGAAAGTGATATTTAAACATCTGTATGTAGGCTCCCATTTGAATTCTCGATTATGCGTCGGAGAATTTGAAATGGTTTTTGACAAATATAGCGAATAATGTTTGTTTTCCATTCCTAAATCGTACTCTGTTTACCATGTAGACTTTGGACTTCACACAACCCAAAAGGAAAAGGCCTAAATCGCGACTTTTTGACTTTTTCCTCTTTGAGTGGCTGGACTGAATCAAATGTCTGAAATCTGCCCCGTCACTAAGCCAAATTTTCTTCAAAAACATAGAATTTTCTCTAAGCTTTTCTTTCCAGATTTTTGTATTACAGCTGAAAAGTTTGTAGATACTATGCCAGACTAAGTTTTGTTATGAAAAAATGTCGTATAAAATTGAATAAAAATATTTTAACAAGTTAAAACGAGTCATGCGTTATTTAAAAAAAAAAAACTACACACAAAAAATTGTTTCTAAATGAATCACCCTCATTAAGTAGGTAAATAGGATTAAAAGAGAGATCAGCGACTAAATCAAATTTAATATTTCGAATTTGACCCACATCTTACAAAACAACACATATGTATATGTACAGTACATATTTATGAATACTGAAAATGACCTTAAAAATCATAAAGTGACCAGCGGGATACCACAGGGTATGGTGCTTGGCCCACTACGTTGTATTCGACGTCAATTTGTGACTTTCTATCTCCAAGAATGTGAAAGTTATGACGTTTGCTGATGTCATCGCTAATGTGATGGATGCGTTAAAAAGCTGTACATATCGCACTACTCATAGCCATGCTCCTTTCTACGTGAGATGACGGAGTTAAATTTTGTGTATGATAACAAAAACACCAGTTCCGAAAGAAATCTGGCAACACAGACAATAAAAGTCTAAGAGCCCTGCAACGGGCAGCTAGATACCTTGCGGATAAATTGACTTCCACTTCAGGCAGTAAAGTAACTTCAAATCAAAGCGAATGTTAGAATGAGTTGAAATTTTTCAGCTGACATTTTATGTGGAGATTCAAAGAGACAATGCACATATACACATTCGCGTCGGGTCCCCTGGTTGCGGATGACTTCGCCACTGAGGCCTATCAAACGCTGCCCGGAGGGTTGGGCCTGCCTCCCTTCCGCAATTGTATAGGAACGCTGATTGACATTATCCTTTTGCCAGAGTTCGTAGAAGCTCAAAGCTTGTAATGAGTTTTAATAAGTCTGCCCTCGTTCAATTCCAAACAAGGTGTGGCCTCTGGCCACAATCTTAAAATAAATATTTCGCCACGAACTGTCTGCAAAAGACCAAGACCCAGTTTTATACCGTATCCGAATGGCAGAGGGTCTTCAGAAGTTTATGACGACTGTTATACTCTTGGTTGTTTGCAAGACGCTCGGAAGGAATCAGATGTTAAAAACCTCGTTAATATATTCTATCACGCGGAACCACGCCCATAAAACCGATGCCCGAATCACTGAGCCAGAGACACTGCCATAATCTCAATCGTACTTCACAAAAAGTTTGAATTCATTTAAAGCAGCATTAAAAGATCATAATATCTATATTTACGAGTACGTTGTAATACATCGAATCCCGAAAATCATAAATATTAAGTTTAATTGGTAAAAATAAAAAATAAAAAACACAAAGAAAACCTATTCTTATTAGTCAACATTTATCCATGTAAAAATATCGTTAAAATGTTAACCTCTAACATTTCTTTCTTTCGTAAAACGTAACAGTTCCGTTTCTCACAGGTATAAAATCAAAAGTCTACAAAATCCAAGTTATTTATATTTCTTCTTTTTTTTCTGTCTGTATACTTTTCGACAAACCTGCACGATTTATCTTATCCACAAAATGCATCGGACTGCACACAGAGACCTAAAAATAAACTTTATCCGTGAATACATCTTGAAATATAGCCAAACTGCACTGCACACTGAACAGATGCAACGAAAACGAAAATTCGACTGTAATTTTTCGAAAAAAAGAAATTATATTTTCTCCACTAACAGGTATTTGTTTGCGTAACAAGAGGTAAACTATACATTATTTCCCTTATCCAAAGTAAAGATTTCCTTCCATTCCGATCCGAAACAATGTATGTAATAAAATTTTATATTCTTAATCATTTTGCTCAGCGGTTATAATTTTTTTTTATAGCATTTCCGCGAACAATATTCTTATAGTTGTTATATGTATTTGCACATAAATTCGCCACTATCAACACCATGATGATGTTCAAAAATATCAGAAAATACTTTCCGACATTAGTCATTGACATATGCCAACATTAGTAATACTTTCGAAAATAGCGTTTTTGACATATTTAATGTATACAAATGGATCTTCCGCTCGATGACATTCATCTTATACAATAATCTAAAATCCTGTAAAAAATAATTCACAATTTAACGGGATTATACACATCAAAGGTGATTGAGTTAACGATCGCAAGTGTTAAATTAAAAAATTGTTGTTTTTATATTTTCAATAAAAATAGACATCACACGAATCGAATGTGTTTGGTATGTTTAAACTAAAAATACAATAACAAATAGCAATAAGACGCAACAAAAAAAAAAAAACAGTTTTATTAAAATTCAAAATACATCCAAAGAGAAGAACAACAGAATACAAATTGAAAAAAAAAGGATGAATTAATTTTGCAGACAAAGATCGTGTTTTTAATCGCGTGTCACATATTCCACAGAGTATTTTGCGAAATATATTCCTAGTCTGCGGTTGTGTGAAAATTTATAAATAAAATCTGAGCGGAAATTTTTTATTTAGTCTCTGTGTTTGTATACAGAAAAAAGAGAAATAATAGCGCGTGCTGTTCTTCGAGGGAAACGGCAGTTTTGTCCTTTTTTTTTTGTGCAAGAAGAAAAGGTTTCCGTAGGAATGGTTTCAGAGTCCCGGCAAAAGTTTGGAGACAGTTTAGAATGCTGCCGCTGCTGTTCTATTTCTATATTTAGGCTTTTCCCATCTTTTTTTCAAGATTCTGGTGCAGGGAGCAAAGATTATTTTATGCTGCAGCAGCGGCGGCCGGTGATTATTTTGAGATTTGGTTAAAAATGAAAACAAATGAAATAAAAAAGCATACAGCGAAGCTACAGTGTCCAATTATTTTTGGTGTTTATTGGCTTTAAAACATACGTCTTCATTTGCGTTGAATTATTATTGTTTAATAAAGATATACTTACTATAATAATACTTAGTACTTAATATAATAATTTTAATATTGTTCTTATCTACTGATCTTTAACCCCCTTTAAGGATAGATTTAAAAAATCAGAATAAGTAGCCTATGTCCTTCGCAAGTGTTCAAGCTATCTTTGACCTCATGAAAATTGGTTCAGCGGTTCAACCGTGAAAAATAACAAACAGACAGAGTTACCTTCGTTCTTTCAGATAAGTAGCTTAGAACCTTATGAACGAGCATAAAATAAATAATAGTTGACATTTGGCCATAAGCAGCCCAAAGAGGGCCCAAGCCTAGCTTCTTACACCTGTACGTATTGTGCGTGGTATACATTTCTGTACATACAGAAGGCATCTACAGTTTTATGCCGTATCCGAAGGGCAAAGGGTTTTTTGAGAAGCTTTCTCGTGACAGTAATATTTTTGGATATTTGTCAAAGTCTCGCAAGAGATGGTGTAAAACAACGTTGATGGTATTTTCCTGGATTCGAACTTGGAACCCCAGCCGCAGTAGTTAAACGCACTAACCACACTTTTAAATTTTTTATTATGCTGAGAGACTATGTCGACCAAGACCTACCCACATAAAGCTATAGATATTCACACTGTGCAAATTTGCTGGGTATAAACAGGGTCTTAGATAAGATTAGATATGAACGGGTATTCGTTTATTAAATCGCGATGAATTGATCTATTAGGTCCCTACTAATGTGTGTTGAATCATAGTTTCTCTCGCATTGCGATACGATTCCTTTCCTTACCCTGTTTCCTTATTTTTTTTACTTTTCTTTGGCGAGAGAGTACTGTATAGTACTTCAATTCAAGATTCCCTTAAAAGTCTCAGATTGAGAGCTGGCTCAGAGACGTGGTTTCCTCGCCTGATAATTGGCATTTGTAGGACAATGCCCCACAAATACATAGAATGTGTTCTGGGGTTTCATTGAACTAGTTGCAGAGATTTCCTTCAATTTTTTGTTTTCTCTGGCGATTCTTGAGTTTACAGACTGTCCATTAGAACTGTCGGTTTTTCTTACTCAGATTAATGATTGCTTTAACGTTTTACAGCTTTATAGCTGTCTTCTCTCTCCAGTTAGAGGATTCTTTAGGATTTTAAGGAAGCAGACTCCAAAGAACATCTGCGATTCTTCCCATACGACAAAGCGATCAAAACCAAGAATCATTCCTGCCTATAACAGGCATTGACGTGACGTTTCGTTCCCCCGTTACCCAATGAGTTCATGCTTCAAGTCCCAATGGGAAAAAGAACGCAGCCACCTATTCACCTATTCATAGCAGAGAAATAGTTTCTCACTACTCCACTTACAACTCCACCCAATAAAAATTTAGAGTAGAAAAATGGCGGATGTATTGTGTAATGAGCTGGGTACATATCCTGCTATCTGTTCGCAGATCTACTCAGAAAATTTCCAGAGATATACCTACCTATTTAAGTTTTGCAGTGCTTCCCATGTGTGTCTGCGATCTGTGATCATTATAAGTTTTCGCTTAAGAATGCATGAAGTGGATGTAAAAGTCAGACATAAGCATAAACTCTACATCTGCATTCAATTATAATGTTAGCAAAGTAGAGAGTAGTTGTAGCTTGCAAAAATTCTGGAATTTGTATGTATAAAACTACGACCGTTTTGATCATCTAAATACACATTTAGTTCCAGTAGGTTCAAACTAAATTGCGCCCAACACGACCCCTAACCCGAAAACCGAGTATCACAGTTGAAAAATGTACTACAAAAATCAAAAAGTAAGTACGTATATAATGAAGTGGTCGAAATTAATATAAAGTTCACTTCATCCACAATCGAGACTTACAGTGGCTGGTACCTACATAAATTGTATCCATTGATGTTCCTCAGCCATTTAATTTTTTTTGTTAAATCCGAGCTTAGTACTTAGCTTAAAACATTGAAATAATCATTGCTCGAACCGATATAACGGACAAAAATCTAGTTACTTTATAAAACTGAAAAAAGTAACGACCACACAATCAAAATTTACCCTATGCCGGGCAAAGAAAAAAATCGAATGGATAAATTTTCCTTTGGAATCAATTATTGCGTAACACCCAAACATTTTGTCGTGGAGAAGTGTAAGAGGGACAAAACGAATTAGCTTACCTGCTGCTTGCGCTGCTTTATCCATATTTTTTTTCTATCTTTTTATCCGTGTCGTATCCGTATCCCGAATGGAGAGAGGTTAATCCATTGGATTCCAAAGGAAATCCAATTTTATCTTTATTCTTTTTTTTCTCAATAAAAACCCTCACAAAACTTTTCACTTCCTTTTATTTGATTTTTTTATTTTTTTGCTTTTATTTTAATTTTATTTATAATTTTCTTTTGATTTTCGTTGAAATGAATTTTCAAAAAAAAAAACTATAATTAGCTCACAGACAGAAATATACTTTTTCCACTATTTTTCTTATTATATTTCTTTGATACACTTTCTTGCACTGGGGAATAGATACAAATTAAATAATAAATTCTTTTTTGTGCTGAAAATAATAGGAAAATCAATTTAAAATCGATCGAATGCGGCCGAAGAAATTACGATGAATATCGAAAATTTTCAAGATCTTTCCCTAATACCGTTAAATATATGTATACATTTAATATACATATACAGACACAAATAATAATTTTTGAATATTCGTTTTGAGCAACGCGTCCAGCGTCTACCTGGAGCCCCGATAGTTTTCCTCAGACTGAACTATGAGTTCTGCTTTTGTGCTTCGGAAAATTGTCGTTTCGAAAATTTCCTCAATTCTATGTTCGGTTTGGGGAGTGTTCTCTTCGTTTCGCGGCGATCTTACCGATCTCTCTCTTTGAATGTCTACAATGCGATGGAGGATTTGTTTTTCTTTTTGTTATTATTTTTTGTTTCGAAATTTCCACTCGACGCAAGTTGTAAACGAAAGGCATCCAAGTATTATTTTGTTCTCCTGCCGGCAAGTGGTGCGGTGGTTTTGTGCAATTTTATGAGTAGAATATTTTAATTCCGCCTGATTTTGGCTGGCTAGACAAATTTACGCAATCAAATTAATTGGGTGTCATAGACACTTCTTGGTTTCGTATTAAATTTAGTGTCTTTGGCGGTTTTAAAAATTGTCCTGTCTTTTGGGGCGACAGTAATATTAAGGGCTGTCGTTATTGTTTATAAAATGTTTTTTTTAACGACTTGTTTTTTTATAACTTGTTTACTAAACATAAAACGTGTAGGTTTTTTTGGAATTTATTATTTTTTAATTAATTTAGAATTTCTAAATTCCCCGTGGAGTTTAAACATTAAGAAATAGGTAGCAGAACATAAGCCTGTACAGATAAGTGATTTAACTAAAATTTATTAGACATGTCTAGCCTACAATAATGCTATTGCATATATTCTAATGAAGCTAATAGTACTTGAGATTGGGTTAAATAAGAGGAATAGTAGAGAGTTCTAGTCACAAATTTATTCACAAATTAATGTAATTCCAAAGGTAAGTACGTTCCTCGGGAATACAAAAAATATACTATAAAGAATAAGCGGACTCGGCATATATAGATCAGGTGGAACCTTCAGAGAGTTATTAGAAACAGTAATATTCTTGATTGCTGTCAGATGTTTTCAGGAGGAGGGATCGTGAGTAAAGCAACGCATTCCACGTTGAGAAAATCTTACAGCAATATCCAATGTTGGGGCAATATGGGGACTTTATCGGCCTTTTTAATAATTGAGATTTGTAAAGGTGCTTTACGTTGGATGCCTGGGGAGCCTACAAAGAGCACCTGGCCAAGAAACTCTCTGCGGTGCATTCACCCACCACAAACGCTAATAATCAGTGGACCGAATATCGCAACATCATCAAAGAGGTAGCCGTGACCACCCTTGGCTACCAAGCACCCCCAAGAAGGAGCCCTTGGTATGATGATGAGTGCGTACAGCGGAAGAGGGTGACAGAAGATGCACGCAAGAAAGCGCTGCAGCGCAAAACAAGAGCAGCGAGAGAGGAGTATCGGACCAGATGAATGGAAGAAAAGAGAATCCTGCATAAAAAGAAAAGGGAGCACACAGTTTCCCAGCCCAAGGATATCGAGGAGTCTTGCGAGCGCAATAACATCCGGCAATTTTATCGAAAAGCCAAGCGGCTGGCTACAAGTCCGGAACGCAGGCTCTTCGAAATAGCGAAGGCAACCTAGTCACCGACGCACAGGGAATTGTTGATAAGTTTAAGCAACACTTTCAGCAGTTGCTTAACGGGCAGCAAATAGAGAGAGAGTGATAGGACAAGACGAGAACCCACCTCCAGTCAATGAAGAACCAACGCCTCCACCCAGTATTGAAGAAGTTAATGTAGCCATCAGAAAATTGAAGAACAACTAAGCCGCTGGCTCTGATGGGCTTCCAGCTGAACTCTTTAAATACGGAGGTGATGTCTTGGTAGGGTGCATGCATCAAGTCATCAACCAAGTATGGGTGGAGGAACGCATGCCCGACGACTGGAGTATCAGCTCTATATGCCCTATATTCAAAAAAGGCGTAGTGATTTCGCCAGCGTGGCGGTTCATCTTTTCAAAACAAGATCTGAAACTTAAAATAGTACAAGAAACAAGACTCGAGAAACTGAATGGAAAACTTTTCTCATAAACTGGGTAACAACAACGAAAATATCTACGCCAATCTCCTAATTTATCAAATCAGGAAATTCTGTGTTATCTAATGCAGATCTCGTTATCCTTAAATCCTGTGCACTTCATAATCCCTACTTGTTGCGTCGGTGAACAAGACAAGAACTCTAGGGTTCAGTTCCGGTGGACCAGACCAGTTTTCCTAATATATCTCATCTAAGAATTGAGTGAAATATTCTCGGGTCTTCCACAGGATCACGTGGCTTCCACTTAAATTACATCTGTAGTTTAATAGTATGTATACGCCCTAGTAAAACGCTTGATGATGAACTTCACATGTGACATCCTTCCGATAGCGAACACATTCGCTACAGCGGAGAATAAACTCTTTGGATAGTACTTATTTAAACCTAATATCAATACTTATCCTATCCCTTCTTCTTTCTTCCAATTTAAGCTACGTTTGGTCCCATGGCTTGCTTCTAACGAAAAAAATTAGTCAAGATAAAACCTAGATACTTTAAAATGATAACAAAATAAATAGTAATTCATGATTGTACAACACCTCTGCCTCTTATCGCTTCAGATAAACGACTCGTCATATTGTTTTATAATTAATTATGTACTACCTACAAACGTTAAAAAAAAAAAAAAACTTTCAACTAACGCAACGCCTATCAATTGCGATAACTAAAAACATTAAATCAGAAGCCCAATGCTGACTCATTCCACAGAATAATCAAAACTTTCAATTTACATCGAAAAAAAATTAAAAAATAGATATATTTTGCACTTAAATTTGTTTTGAGTGTTTATCAATTTGTTCAATCCCTTGCCCCGTGTCAATCGTGCAGTTACACTTTGTACGATAGTTCTTTCATACTCCCAGCTCTCTATCAAGTAGCTTCGAGTACGGATTATAGCAAAAAAAAATACAAATAAATTAAACTAAGAGTTTTGGAAGATAACAGAAGAGTTAACACACTTTCACCGCCTGCCTCAGTGCCGCCAGTTTGTTCCTTAAACTAAATATATTTAGCTACGTCCTTGAGTGGATGTACAATTGCCACAGTCCAAGTTCAAACTGAGTAGAAGTGTGTGTCGAACCTTGCCTTGCAGGAGGGTTTAGTAAAAGGAGAGAACCAAGCCAGTGAGAAGCGCCCGAACACCGATTGAATGCTCTTCAAGCGAGACTTTTTCGCCCAGCGGGCTTCCTCCTTTTTAAGTTGTTCAATTCCCTAAAAGGAGATAAAAGTGTAAGGCGGAGCTAGCGTAGATGGGATACAACTTACCGTTTGATCGTTTAAAATGGCTGTTAGTTGTGTAACGAGCATTATAACTGTGAAGACTGCGAAGAGAAGTGCTTCGAATGTCAAGAAAAGCAGGAGAAAAACCGTCGCCGGTGGAGAATACGGAGAGCACTGGCGCCATTCATTCTTTACACACTCGGCGAACTGGTTCACGACAAGAATCATCGCATGAACCGATATCGAAGCGATATAGAACTGAAAAACAGATGGAATTTACTTTAAAGAAACCATAGACAAATGACATGAAACTGACTGTAAAGAGCACAAAGTACTTTTGGTTGTTCTCCCCGACGCAGTTATTGACCCACGGACAGTGGTGATCCATTTTGCGGATGCACCGCTGGCAGACCGAACAGTGATGGGCACGTTCCGGCTTTATGCTGCAGCACTTAGGGCACTTAAAGAGCATCTGTCCCTCGCGAAATCCCATTTGAAGAATCATTTCCTTAGTCGCATTGCCTCTTGGAACGGCTCCCTAGAGAATATCGTTAATTTTACCACGAGAAAGAAGATTTTACATGACTCACTGGATCCGACAGCATCGTCCTGACGTGCGAAGCGAATGCTAGAAACGCAAGCATTTGGAATATGATAATGTTAATCGTACTAAAGATGACATTCGGGCTCGGAAGAAGGATAACACGCATAACAACGAACTCTGCGAAAAGAATTAGCATCCAGGTAAGCACCGCACATACTATGCCGCAGATATCCTACAAGAAAGAGAGAATAAATACAAATAAGAAACTCGAACCAATCGAAAGGAATGCAGAATCACCTTCACACACCAAGCGCGACCGCCCCAGCAGCGATTGTGCATATCCCCACTGGACGGCATTGGTGTGTACTGATAATCCATCAACTGGCAATCAGTCGATTGACACCTACAACTAGAAACAAATGAGAAACGCGGGTTTTATCGAGAGAATTCTTATCACAAACCTTTCGCCCAAGATAAAACGGAAAATATTAAAAACAAATCTTCTTCACCCAAATGACAGCTGACAGTTGGATGGGGGGAAACTGTCAAATAAGAACACTCATGCGCCGGATCTCCAAAGAAGGGGAATCGGGTGGTAGAGTTCAGAGAAAAGATTTGCAAAAGAAAAAAAATGCCAACATAAATTACAAATCCATCTTTGGGTAGGATTAGTCCGTAAGAATTAATTAAGAATTGAGCGATTGATTATAGAGAAAATCGGTTACATCTGTTCTGTTTCACCAGATTGGTGATTTTGTGAAATCATGATTGTATTTGGATATATGACGCTTGTTGCTGTCTGTCCATTAGAGCTTGAAGCTTCTAAGCTATCAGCACAAACAAGATCTTATGCTAAAGGAAGACCGCAAATAGATACTTACTGCTTAGAATAGGCACTAAAGATTCTAGACGTTAGGAACTGTTTGTTTTAAGGAGTTTCCTTACCATCGAAACAAGTAAAAGAAGCACACTTACTGCTTATATTCTTGGCAAATCATATGTATTGATTTTTTTTTCCAAATACATGTTTCTTATTAGAAGACCAGACCAGTTTCTTATTAGCCAAGTCGATAGAACATTTCACGCCTCTACTGTACGCACCCATTTCCCGGAGAAGAAATGTGGAGAAACGTCAAAATTTTAATTTCTTGTTTATCAGTGACGACCGTGACGACTTAAGATTTCGCATATCTTTCGACTATTTGTACCTTGAACCGGAAAGTTTCTTTAAGCTCGCGGCTAATTTAATCCTTTTTGCTGTAAGTGAGTCGTTGGAAAGAACAAACATAAACAAGAAAAACGGCAAAATGGACAAGTGGGTGCTTCTTAACAATCAGACGGGATGGAAAGACAAGGTCGCGCGGTAAGTACAATGTAAACAAATATATATCGTTGATATATTTAAGTTATCAATTCTGTCTATTGTAGTCTCATTCAGTATATGTCCCGCGCTGTCTGGGACATTCTAGAGAGTGCCGATTCCAGTCCAGCGGTTGCTGATCAATTCAAGACTTTGGAATACATACTCAGCTCATTTAGGAAGTGTAAGGTCATTTGTACTTGGCTTTCTCGTCTTAATATATACTTTTCCTTTTAGTGCTTCGATTTGGTAAGTGTCTCGATATGTTCTACGCCTCGCTTAAGACTATTCACTATCCTGATCTGGCCATCAGGGTGACACTCACATTGAGTAAGCTCTCACAGGCACTGTACCTCCTAGCCGATCACATGATGTGGCTCTCAAGAACAGGACTCTTTAAGAATATCAACGCAAAAAAGTGGGGCGAGACAGCCAACCGATACTGGTTGCTGTCTATCATGATGAACCTCTGCCGTGATGCATATGAGATTCTAAGGTTGATTGACCTTCGTCGGGCTGGAGTGAAGTCTGGAATATCTAGTCCACACGTTTCAGTGTGTATTCGATCACCAAGGGATCTATCTCGACTAGTCCTCGAGTCGTATGGAGTTCTCTACGGACACAGAGATGTCGTAGTCGATACTGTGAAGAACGTTTGTGATTTCTTCATACCATTCGCTGCATTGGGCTACGCCAAATTGTCTCCCCGGACAATTGGTATTCTAGGCAGCATCTCGTCATTGGCTGGTATTCTGGCAATCACACAGCCCTCTATGAAGCTGGTTCCAGCTTAAGGGCAGCTTTTTTATTTGTTGAATTTAATTCTTTTGTGAGTTTTACTTCAGCGGATCAGAACAATATTTTTATATTCTCGTTTGTGTTTGTCGATAAAAACTTGTAGTTGATTAAGGACTGTAAATAAAACGAAATTGGGTGGAAAAGGAGAAGATGGTGTTCATTGTTGCGGTCATGCTATGGCCAATTATGCTGATGATTTTTTTGAAATTTGAGTGGAATTTAATTGTTTAGGGGTGAGAAAAAGGTCATCACGCAACGATTAGATGCGGAATGGTGGTATCAGACACTCTTACCAATTAGAGATATAATTGCGCTATTTCCCCATAATATTAAGGTAGATCAGGATAAGCGTGCCTTCTATTAGCTAATTGGAGAAAAAGTTACTTTTACATTATACGTTTTTAATCGGTCACTTGGCAATTTGTATCACTACTTTAAATAAAGCTCGGATATACATGAATCCACATGCATTCATACATATGTATGTAAAATTGTTAACAATAACCTCTTTGATAGAATCACTTGCAAAAACTTAACTACGTACATTCGTCTTCACCGCAAAATATACGCAGAATCCGAGCGGAATCGAAAATAGCGCATTTCGCAACATTCATCACATTCTATTATTATTGCAGAAAAGTTATTTTATTGCAAACTGGCAGCCCTATTTTGTAAACATTTCTGATATCTCATAGAAACAAGGAGATTTCAATTTGATTTTCATTTTATGACATTTTCGTATTTTGACAGTTTACACAAAATTTGTGAGGATCTCTCAATCAATTAAGTTATGATCTTCTATTAAACAGGTCAAAATAATATTTTAAAAACAAAATGGAAGTCCGTTTGATTGTGGTACATCTTTTAGTTGAACTTCTTTCTCAAGATAGAAGTAATATGCAGTTTTTAACGTGAAAGCCCAAAATTCTTTAACAAAATTAATTCATAAATGCGTGTATCTCTCCTTCAGCGAAAAGAGTTATAATCAAGCTCCAATGATAAAAACATAAAAACATTTCAACATGAAACATCTAAACTTTAAAAAAAAATCTTTCGATTATACACTTATTTTCCTTGACATTCGAATTCGAAATTATAGTGCGAAGGGCAGAGGCCCAGAGGAATAGATTGCGAAACATAGAATGCATAACATCTAAATTAAGCTGTGAGAAGATAGATCCGGCATATTGTTTTATTTTTTAAAGATGCGTTTAATTCTTATATTTTCTTCTAATTTTTAGAGAAACTAACTAAATATATATGCTATTTGGTTCACTGTAGTTATTCAATTTTAATTACAGTCACCCTGTTTTAGCAAATACCAACCTCTTTCACATCCCTGTGGAAGAAACTTCTTCAAGCTGTCACTTTCACCAATTGAAATGTCAGTTACGTGTTGACGCGTGTCATCGAATTGGACAAGTGCTTATTATCGTTTCTATTTATGGTTCTGCATTTATTTCACTTTTAATTCGTCCAGCAATAAAATCAAATAATTTACCACAAATCCCCTCTCAAACCGACTCCATACAACGACAGGAAACCCTAGAAATGGCTGTAAGTACCTCTGTCATCGATTACCTTTCACTTTTCACCAAAAAATATTGACTTCCTTTTATCCTTTGTGTACAGCCACCGAAGGGAAAGCAAGGCACAAAGGGTGCAAAACAAATCGTCGAGGAGAATACAGCCACCCTAAGCTTCTACCGAAACATGGCCCTCGGGAGTACAGTAGCATCGATGCTATTGACATCGATTTTCTTTGAATTTGGCAAGCTCACCGTGGTAAGAAGGACTAAAACTCTTTTAAGATGAATGAAACTTAGACTGATTTCACTGACATTTCATTGTTTTAGATAATGTCTGCGATTACGATCGCAACTCTTGTAGGGGCGTACCATTTTATGTCGTTTATGTCCAAAGCAAAGGTCTCTGATACCGGTGCGATTCTTGATTCTGGAAATGATCTCAACATGGAAGGAGGAATCGCTGAGTAAGAACTACCTAGCTTTCCTTTAATTTTACTATATTGTGTGACTTTTAGGAATGCCAAGGACCTGATCATCCTCAGCTCTGGCACGCTACTTCTCTCTTTACTCTCGAACTATTTCTGGTTCTTGCTTCTGTTGGTCCCAATTCGAGCTGTTTGGATGCTCTGGGGCTCAGTCATCCAACCCTGGATGGCACAACGCAACGAAGCCGAGCCCGAGCCAGACGAGAAGAAACAACGAAAGATGGAACGAAAAATGCGACGAATGAGATGAAAATAGCTGACCGCCGTCAAGCGCTCTGCGGTTCACTAAGTCATAGAATTAGAATAGAACTCGTGTGTGTATATTAAGAATCAGAACAACCCATTAGTAACTAGTTATCACCTCCCGCTGCGCGCCCGCTGCATGCCAGTCCTCCCTGGGGTTGTTTTTCTTATCGATTTTTTTCCTTGATTTAATTGCATTTTCTGACCAGCAATTGGGTTTTAAAAATAAAGGGGATCTAGGATAAATAAATGACAAATTTCCTTCGAACGCTTTTTAAAAAGGATACACGGTTTCTTTTTTATTTGCAAAATCTAATCAAAATTGAATCTCCTCTTGCCGTCGAATCGATAACCATAGGCAGCTGCATTTTTCGTGTCCACCAGAGCGGGATTGCGATGTTTAAAAAAGCTGCCATGACCATGAGCTGGCCTCGATGAGCCATTTGGTACGCCATCCATTTCTCTGGGATAGAAAGCCTCAAACATACCCTCAGGCGGAAGTACGGCTGCGATTTTCATGTCATTCGGATCGTAGCCGAGTGTGGATGGTGTTATTACTAGCAACACGAAAGCCAATGCCAATGGTAGCCACAAACTACAATGGAATCGGATCATTATTTTTTTTTCTTGTTTTGTTTTTGCTTTTGCGCGTGTGACTCAAAAGGAATGCGCAACAGAAAATATCACTTTCTCCTTCGATTCGGGTGGCAGCAGAGCTTAAACACAACACCGCTCCGAGGTAAAATACACAAATTACTGGCTTTGGGACGGCGACAATTGAGAGTTTTGTACAAGTGCCCAGTCTGCTGTAAGGTAAGTGAGTGAGTGGAGACACTCTGAATGGTGTGTGATATGATTGCGAGAGGTGAGTGAGGTGTTGGTCGTACTGTAGAACAGCGATAGGAAAGACACAATCGAGAGATTTATCTCACAATTTTACTGCGGCGTTCGGGAGAAATTTGTATTCTCAGCCGAGTGGAGCATTTAATTATTTATTTGTGGGTCTCTTCTTCCATTAGCAAGCATGAAAACGTTCTTATGGATGGAGAAATATATGGTACTTGTCATCTACAAGGCCATGATACATTCTGTATTAAACTACTCTGCCCAATCTAGACGACACAGCTAAGTGACATAAACTGGCAGCATCATTTCGCCTGCAACAATTCCACAATAAGGACAATCGTAGGAAATCATGGAATTCGCTGGACTATGACATCTTACCTTAAGCACCTAGACTACGCTGACGATGTGTGCCTACTTTCACATCGGATAATGGACCTCCATCTTATGGTCCAGAATCTAGAAGCTAAGGCAAACAAAGTAGGGCTCAAAATAACACAGCCCAAACAAAAGCCCTGAGCACTTCTAACACCAGCGCCCAACTTAATATTGCCGGACAGGAAGTCGAGAAAGTTGACAACTTTCTATACCTAGGAAGTGTGGTCTCGGCAAACCGTGGTGGCACCGAACTGTATGTGTGCAGCAGAATCGGGAAGGCCAAAGTTGCGTTCGGCATGCTGTCCACCATCTGGAAAAGCAATGTTATCAGCTTAAGAACCAAGCTACGACTGTTTCGCTCCAACGTAGAATCGGTACTGCTTTATGGGTGCAGTACTTGGAAAGTAGACACCATTAACACGCGCCGACTGCAAGCCTTTGTAAACAAATGTTTAATAATCATCTTGAGGATCTTTTAGCTAAACCGTATGTCCAATGAACAGCTTTATGCGAAAAGGGGCCAGGAACCTTTCAACATTACAATACGAAGGAAAAAGTGGCAGGGGATTGCGCGAAGACAATTCCATTGCGAAATACGCTATGCAGTGGAATCCGCTCACCCAAGCAGGCAGAACAGCGGGACGCCCCAGGCAAACGTGGCGCAGAACAGTCGAGGAGGAATCGAGCTCTTTGGGGATGAGCTGGAGAGAGCTCAAACGCGTTGCAGAATTACGAACAAGATGGCGCGCAGGCGTTGTGGACTCCCTATGCCCCCCTAGGGGTTAAAGGACTCAAGTAAGTAAGTAAGTAGAACAGCATGCTCACCACAGAAATGATGGTGTTCTCAGGACTACAATGCCATGATCTCCCAAAAGGGTTTCTCCTAGCCTGTTACCTCCAAGAGTGGGTGCCATGGCGCAGTGGTACCAAGTTCGAATCCATCAAAAGTTTTTTTACGGCCCCACCTCTTCCGAGTGTCTGACAAACATTCAAAAGTATTACTGTCATGAGAAAGCTTCTCAAAACCCCTCTGCAACCCCTCTTTGTAATTGCAACCATTTCATAAAGTAGAACCAATCCATTGCCACTTGTTGATTGATTGTATTTATTACTTCCTCACTCGTTCTAGGGTAAAGATATCTTTTCGGAGCTCCAGTTGGCACTAAAGATCTTTAAAATACAGCTTAGGCTTCTGTTTCAGCTGCTTTTGTTATTTAAGTAAGCATCTTGAACACAGATCTTGCCCCATCCAATTCGGCTTAACCATTTGCTCAGCCTCCAGTCCCACTCTCTATAAGCGTTATCTCATTGTTTTGATACATTTCTCAGTCTCCTTGAGATGCAACCAAGCTAAAGCTATAAAATGTGTTTAAATGGTTCCAAGACCTAGAACTAAACTATGATGGTATTTTCTTGAATCCGAACTTGAGACCACATGCACAGTATTCCAATGTCTATGAGTATAATCCCTCCATTTCCAGTGAATTTAAGACTACATTGCTTGCACAACACCTTAATCCACGTCCACCAGACAAGCCTACAAAATTGATCTCAAAGCCTCAGATACATTTCTTACAAACAGAACTAGGTCGCCTTGAATAATCGATATCGAAAACGACTCCTCTAATATTCTTTGTTCCATTCTAGCGACGATGGTAGATACTCATATTACAACAACAAAACAAACAAACAAAAAAAATTATCAATTTTCAACATTCCCACCAAAGAGCAACGATGTTCCGGCACACTTACCATACTCTTGAGTCTTGAACAGCCAAACGAAGATAAACACATCAGTTTGATTTACATAACTCATTCGACACGCTCCATTGTTATTGTTGTTGTTACATACTATTGAACACCTCCACACATGAGTACACGTCGTATAACAAATAAGACAAACAAATTGTGAAGATATTTCATGCATTCGGTTCTTTTATACCGCAAGAGCTTTACCTTTGTCGCACCTGTTATATAATCCCCCACCATTTCGTTATGACAAATGTTTGATTTAATTTGACATTAATTTTGTTCTCAAGTTCTTGGATTGTCTTCATTTGTCATGGAGTTTGGTATCTGCTTGCATCTATGCTTGAGTATTGGTTTTTTTTTTTTTTTTTTTCACAGAAAGACTTTGTCTCTCGGAGCAGAAGAAGAAAATAACTCAACAGCTTTGGTTGGCACTGCAGGAGTTGGTACTCTTTTCGCTGCCAAGTCAACGAATATATTGAAATCATGAATGCTGTGGATTTTGTATTAAATGGGATCGAGTACGATTGAGTGAGTTTAATTAAACGCTGCACGGTGTGTTGGTACTTTGTTTGTTTTTCGTGCTTTGGAGTTTAAAAAAAAAGGTAAACGTCGTGTTGTTCTCTTAATTTCATAAAATTAGGTCAGAAAAGACAGATATTAGCATTAAGAAGGCATTGCTGGTGCGCATCTCGTTTTCGTTTAACGAAAGAGTTGGCATACGAACTTTTCACCAAACACTTTTTAGTGCGATACTTATGACTTTTTGTCATTTTTCAGGATTGAATCTTAAAAGTTTCATGCGGTAGTTGGTGCAGTAAGATTAAAGAGCTATTTATAAAGTTTAATAGAAGAAGTTTTTATTCGGATTTCTACAAGATTCATAGTGTTCTCTTTGCGTGAAAAAAATCGTGGTAAATCTAATAATTCTGTGTTATTGGAACGGTCTCTCCTCTGAAACACAGCCTGTTAAAGAGATCAAAAAGTCCTGGGACATTTATAATGGTTAAACTATGTACATATCACGCCAACTTGCCATACAAACGTGAATCCGCCAACTCGACCATCCGCGAATCCGCCAATTTGGCCATCCGTCAATTCGAAAATCCGACAATTCGAAAATCAGACTATTCGAAAATTCGCCAATCCGAAAATCCAACTATTCGAAAATCCGACTATTCGAAAGTCCGACTATTCGAAAATCCGACTATTCGAAAATCCGCCAATTCGACCATCTGCCAATCCGCCGATTCTACCATCTTCAAATCCACCGATCTCCCAATCCGCCAGTTTGAAAATCCGCTAATTCAAAAATCCGCCAATTCGATCGTTCGCCAATTTGACCATCCGCCATTCCGAAAATCCGCCAATCCGTCAATCCCAAATCTGACAACCCGCCAGTTCGACCATGCGCCAATCCGCCATTCGAAAATCCGCCAATTCAACCATCTGCCAATCCTCTAATTTGACGATCCGCCAATTCGACAACCCGCGGATGGTGCTGTATGGCAAATGGCCGAATTAGTTGATGATCGAATGCAGTATACATACAAAATTTGCCGCTCTCTTACAAGCTGCCGCCCTATACTCGAGCCTCACGAAAAAATAAATAAATAAATATTAGCCCGTAAGCAGCCCATAGAGGGCCAAGACCTAGCTTCTCACAACTGTACATGTTATGCGGGGTATACATTTCTATACGTACCCAAGGGACCTACAGATTTATGCTGTATCCGAGGGGCAGAGGGGTTTTGAGAAGCTTTCTCATGATAGTTATACTCTTGAATGTTGGTCAGACACTCGGAAGAGGTGGGGCCGTGAAAAAACTTTTGATGGTATTTTTCAGGATTCGAACTTGGAACCCCTTGCGCAGTAGTCCAATGCGCTAACCTCTGACCCACGGCACCCTCGCCACTGGTTCTAGTGTTCATGAAACTTTGTTGGAGGCAATATAATTCACCTTGTTGAATTTCACTTGACTATGAACGGAAAACAGAACAAGAACCACATCGTTGGATAGATATCGGTAGCAGTAGCTACAGGCTACACTCTGGATGTTTCGGAAGGCCTTTGCAAACATTGATGTCTTCTTTATAGTCCTAAATAAAAGAAAAGAGACGATGAGACTTTGGTATTTTAGAAATAAAGGTTGTACATGCATATTCTTGACTGTCTCCCAGATCTGAGCTTTTCCATCAAAAATTACTATTTTGTCAAAATGTATACAACATTACTAGTCTTGTTTGAAATGAATCATCCTTCATCCAATAGCTTGACAAAAGGTTAACAAAATTCTCAAATTGCCACGAGAAAGAGGGAAAAAAATCGATTCCCAACGAATGCATCTAAGATTATCAATCAAAAACAAAAGACCAACACCAAGTCAGTCAAAAGATGAAAAGATGAAACTGAAACTATGTTACATCAATCAGTGCGTTGACCCAAAACACCAGAACGCACGTGAGTCGACGTCGTCTCTTCTCGTACAATACAACCGCCAACATCGACACCATTAGCAACGGCGGCGGCGGCGGCGCATCTGGGAAAACAAATCGTCCAAAGGAAACAACAAACCATGTAGAGTTTGTACACAAAACATCATATAGAAATGGACATTTAATCATTGTGGAACACGAACGCCCATTGTACACGCCTGTCCAATGCACAATCATATCGATGTACAGCGCCGCATAGTGCGTACTGGTAACCGACTTCCTGAAGCGCGCACTGGAGCCACTGGTGTAACGCCTTTTTCCTTCGCATCATTAGTGGCAGAGTGCACCTTCATCTGCCTTCGGGGCCAACTGTACACTGAAAAGCCGAATAATTGAATTTAATGATGCCTAATAGAGGCTCTGATTGATTGGTCAATTTTTTGGCCATAAATCAAAATTCTTCTTTCTGGTGCGCCACTAGGGTTTATTCACCCTTTGATTCACCTGTGCGCATCCTGTGACCAGACGGTAGTAGGTAGTAGGTAGTAGGTACTTTGATGATAATTAACCTGAAACCATTAAAGTGATACGGCTTTTCGTAGTAGAAAGCAAAACTTGAACGTGTTTTACTTTTGGTTTTCTTGGTCGGACATAGACGTCACGCTCTGTCCCAGTGATCTACTCATGGTCACGTTGGATAGATGGACAAGAACACATTTTATAGCCATGGCAACCGGAATGGCGGGAATTTAATTTTTAGCTCTTTTTTTTTTTTGGAAATTGCTCTATGACCCAGAGAAGTGTATGAAAAGTTTCACCATATGACATGTTCTTTGCTGCAATTGTTGGCTATAAAACCAAATGGAACCTAAGGCTCAGGTTTAATTCGTGAAGAGCTTTACAGTAGCTATGATTCGGTTTCTTAAAATTATTTCCATTGTACTGGCATTGAGTCTACAGCCAGTAGTTGGTATAGTGAATAAGAAGAGGAACAACACCAGTCTATATCCACCACATTTTTATCCACGACGAGAGTATTTTAAGAGGAAATCATATATGGAGGCAAACCGTCCACTTTGGGTGTTGGAGGATAAGGTAACTAGACCAGGAGAGATCGATGTTGCCACCCACAAACCTTTTAGGGGCAAACGGCGATTTATTGCACCAGGGATTTTTCCACCAAAACTTCCTAGTCATTATGTGAACCTAAACTCCGCAGCTCTTAGCGCATCCACACCACAGACAAGGCATCAGAAGCGCACGCAAAACCCCCGGACGTTTCCAGTTTTTGATGACTTTGAAACAGATTCTGACCCGATTCTCATTTATCGTGGACCAAAAGCTGAAATGATTTTCAACACAATGATGACCAACAGACAGTATCCTATGAAAGAACCAGTACCAGGACAAGTTATGTACCCACCATATTCTCCAAAGTTCAAACCAACACCAGTTGTAGAGAGAGACAAGCGTCCTGATAGAGTTTTTCATAACGTGACCCTCATTCCATTCTACGCTCATGAAGCCATCGACCCAAGAAAATTAAACTACAATTCAAGTCCACCACTTGACACCGTCGAGGAAGTGAACACCAATGGTGTGGAATCAGACAAATACCTAACCGATGAGGAGGACCATGAACCACCTTGCTATCACTCTTATTATTCTCAAGATGACGTTCAAGCTAAATACTGGTCAATTCCCTCTACCACTCCACCTCCACTGGAAGCTACAACCATCATGACCTTAAATCGACAAATAGCCGTGCCAAAAGGAATATACTCCAATCATCGAATGGAAAGTACAACCCCGATGCCGCGGGATCCTTTCCGCATAATGGTTGAAGAAAATCCACCACGAAAGCGATACAAGACAGTTCATACTGCCAAGTATGGTGGATTCAAAACTATTTACCCTATTTACACTCTAAACAAATTGCTTAAGTTCAAACCTCAATATAAGCCAAAGAAGCCTGCAAGGAGAAGCGTGGAAATCCTAGAAGAGAAGCCAGAAGAAACCTGGCTCATTTGGGATTCGAGGTGAGAATTTGTTTGACCCATATGCTATTCACCTTAATAGTGTCAAATTTCATTTTTATTTCCAGACAAAAAGCCCCCACCTACAAGTCAAACTATTTCAATCCAATGTCCAGCAAGATTTTAACAAAAAACCATCAAACCTCATCTGAACTAGATACGAAAATTTTAGTTCAATAAGAACTGTCAAAAGAGCGATCTATTTATTGTATTTTTTTGAAAGTTCTTCTAATTAATAGAGTAAGCACACCACACGCGTGTAACGGTTCAAAAAGAGAGTTTTTGTCGTCGTCAATATTATTATTATTTTTTGTTTAAGTTTCGATGTCATAATTAAATGTTTCACAGCTATGGTTGAACGTCATTTTGACAGCAAACATCGTGTAGGACCAAGTATCAATCATTTGGCTGCGCTCGCCACACACAAGGAGCTCTGGCTTATTTTTTTACGAGGGGGGTCAATTATATTATTCCTGTTTGATGGTACCGAAAGAACGGTAAAACAACAACCGAATGTTAATTCCTTAGGCATGTTTTTTTTTATTCGGTTCTCTGGTAGTAGGTTCTATTTGAATTTGAATTTGTCTGTGTTCTGTGTCAAAACTCAAAAGACAATCACATTCCAAGTGTGCATCTTAGTCTTGTTAGAAGATTATAATGACGAATGCATCTCTGTGAAGAGGGAACCATGAAGGTGGCGTGTGCGTGTGACTGAGTTGGGATACAAGTAAGTTTTTGATACATGATTGGCTGTTGAGATGATGTTATATATGTTCTAGCTAATTTAGGGTTTTTTTGTTTGTTTTGATGGTGGGGATAAAGACTTATAAGGAATGGAGACTTAGAAACACGGTTTCATAACAGTAGTGACACTAAAGGCGATTGGAGTGTTTTGTTTTTGTTCGGAAAATTTTGTAAATTTATCCTGTTTTCATTTGAATAAATACGTTCACACATAAAGGATTAGCCAAAATGGCCTTGAAAGCGATCTGGAGTTGTGCGGTACGAGATTTGGATATTATTATTGTGTTGTGTGAATAGAGAAAAATAAGAAATAGAATTGAAAAAAAATGAATAAATGAAGCGATGGATAGTGATTTGTAGTTCTTACTCTAAAGAGTGTTGCTGTAGTGAACGATTTTTGTTAATTTTATTTTGTTAAACGTGATTGGACTTAGAGTCCTCCGTATAAGAATTGGAAAAACCAAGTGCAAATGTGATAAGTTCAATGATGTGCTACCATTTGTTAGAAAATCATCAGCTACAGTGAAAAATGCACTTATTTCAGCTTTCGGTATCTTTTTCTCAAAAACTCTAAGTGAATAGAAGAAGACAATTTTTTACAACTTGGGATTTTTAACAATAGCTCGCATACTCTCCCACAACAGCGAATTTTTACGAAAAGCTGTTCGAGTAAGGAGAATTTTCGTAATTTTTCACAAAAGAAACCACTTCCCAATGCTAAGAATTTTAGTGCAAGAAATTTCTGCTTTATGAAAACTATCAAATTGAATGTACAATAGTTTTTCAAAGTATATTGTAAACGTTTTCTTGTTCCAGTTTCTAAACCAGGGTTAGAACAAAACTGCCTTCAAAATAGCATCTGCAGTTAGGTAAACACACAAATACAACTCACCAGTGTTCGTTACGTCAAAGTTCAAAATTTGTTTTAACATTAGGGCCGTTCGCGTACGTAAAATAGCGAATTTTTACGAAAATTTACGAATTTTTACGAAAAGCTGTTCGCGTACGGAGAATTTTATAAAATTTTTTTTTTTTCAGAAGAGAGCAGTCATGAAATACTCTCTCTCCCATGCTACCAATTTTAGTGCAAAAAATGTCTGTGGGCTGGTTTGTGAAAACTGTCAAATCTGTAAAATCAGTGTGTTTTCAACTTTTTCTTGTTCAACCCATTCGTTCACTTTTTCTTAGTTTTAGCTCTCTCTGAGAGAATTTTATCCCCACTCTTCCAAATTTGATAATCTACGAATTTTAGTGCAGAAAGTACGCGAACGCGAAGTTCAAAAGGGTATGTGACATATGACTCACTCGTTTTTGTATACATTGCTTGTGATAAATTTACACAGGTTTTTTAATGCGTGAGATGAGTTTTCTGTGCAAATTCTAAGATCTTGGCAACATCAACATATGCAGGCATAATTTAATCTAAGTAATTTTCATAGTATTAATCTAAAATCTGTCGGTATTAAATGCAATTTGAACACATTTGGTGGAATGTCATTGGCATTCTTGATATGGTCTTTTAATCTGGGATAATATTTCCTTCTCTGGATCGTCTTTATTGGCTCGAAAGGTTCAAAGATAACAAAGCTCTGACAGATTAACTGACAGCCTTGAACAAAGGTCAATAGCCTTATCCTCTAACTCGTAAGATTGACTCAAGTCCTCATTGTTAGTAAGCGAAAAAAAACATCTCGTATAAAGAGATCCTTTCATCATGGTTAAAACTGACTCCGCTATGATAATATGCCACACTAAATGGCGATCCTTAAAATGATTCAAATATATTCCAAACCATTTTCGTTCATATGCCTTTTTTTTTTCTGTAAGCGAAAAGAAGCCATTCCAATAAGTAGAGAGCCAGTTCCATTCGTTCTCAATTTAGAACTACTTGTAAAAGATTGAAAGTTAATTTTTTAGTAATTTATTGAAAGCAGAATTAGTTTTACTAAAGCAGTTTTTAAAAAATATTTCTTTTTCTTCCTTAGATAATCTCAACCTTAATTATATCTTGCCATGCTTTCTGGTGGAGTCCTCCATCTACAACGTAAGTTTTAACCCCAAAACATGTGTCACTTATTTCATAAAAATTAAGATCACATTAAAAACATTATTTTTCAGTGAATCACCAATTCAAACAGTCAAGCAAATACCGCTCGGATACTTCCGCACTTACACCTACCAACCAGTGGGTGCTCCATCACCCTACACATTTTCGATTGTAGGTTCTGCTGGCAGTCCTTACAATTGGCCATCAAAAATGGCATCGCCATCAATGCTCCCTGGAACTAGATACGAATTATATCCACTACCAACTACAAGTACTGAACAAAGTAAACCAACACCCACCACAAGCACTACAACAACCACAACTACAAGCACTGCACCACCCTCGCCACCACCACCGCCACTCCCAACACAACCCCCACTGCAGGCACAGGATCGAATGGCAACACCATCCATTAACACAGCAAACTCTATCAATATAGCCACAAAGTACTACGATCAAATGGGAGCATACTCACAGTACCAAAATGCCATGTACAATAGGCGCAATTCACCCTATTACCAAAATCCAGCGAACTTCTATCGACCGTATCCTTATCCAGATTATTCAACAACAAACCAACGAGCCGCTGTACAATTTGTACCCTGCATGTGTCCAATCAGTGTTGCCTCTCAACCCTCGGATTTGACCGAAAGGAGAACAATGCCGGAAGGAAGTGAAATAGTCATCTTGGATAGTGTCGATAGTCAAAGTGAAAATACAGCTGAAAATGTTGTAGAATTGGAGGAGAATGTAGAAAAGAAATCACTCCGTAAATAGAAATCTGTAGAGTAAAAATAAATCAAATATTTAAAAATTGGTTTTATTTTTTTTAATTAAAAAGCACGGAGTAATCTGAAAGTGCGTCCAGACCAAGTGTAACACTGCAAAAGCATTGTGCAGAAAACGTTTCTGAAATGCTTCTCGGTTTCCATTTATTTGCAGAAAATTAGTATTAAATTTAAATTTTTTGCATTTCTGTACTCAGAAGAACACATTCCACATAGGAATGTTCAAGTATTACTTTCATACAATTTTCATCGAAATCATCCTTGATCTGCTGGACTTAGGCGATAAGGAACGTACGGAAGCATGTAGCATGCGAGTCAGTGTTGATTTTCACAGTTGTTGTTCGCAAACAATCTCTCATGCCTCTTGCTTGGTTTTCTTAAGACAGGGGACTCAATCGTGGGTTAGTGGAAACCAAGTTATAAATAAAAGGAATAAAAGTAAAATTCTAGATATCTTACCTGAATGTGAAGACTAATCTTAATATTTTCCTACTGTCTAATTTCAAGGGTCTATCATTTGATGTTACCAGCCTTGAGTTAACTTTCCAAAACTATTGCGAGGTTTGCGTAAATCTGAGTCATATTAAGTGGTCTCTATAAGTGCTCAATTTGTGCAAATTACATACATGGATGAGGTAAGGCCGATCAAGGCATTCCTTTGTAGGGGCAGGTTTTTGACGTCATGTCTTCTTCGTTATGTTGCAGGGCTCTGATCTTCTTCTGCTCTTTGTGTTTTGTTTTCCAGCCGTAGCTCCTGCATTATGCTTGTAATAATGTTGTCGGCAATTACCCAAGCTCCTCTTCTTGAGAGTATGAAACATATTAGGCGCCTTGGGGTTACCGCATTTCCCCTCTCTCGTTCTAGGATGTTTCTCGCAGGTTCATATTCTTTGCACTCTACAAGGACGTGTTCCGCGTTTTGGACTTTCTCTTCACAATGCCGGCAGAAAGGATCATCTGCAATATTGTATTTGTGAAAGTATTCTCGAAAACTTCCATGTCCTGTTAGGAATTGAGTGAGGTAGAAGTTTACTTCCACGTGTTTTCTTGTGGTCCACTCTTCGATATTTGGCAGCAGTTTGTAGGTCCACTGGCATCGTCGTCGCCATTCTAATATTGCAGTCGCTCTGATGGTGCTTCTTTCCTCGTTGTCCCTATCCTGCATGTATGCTACTACTCTGACCTCCAGGTCAATAGGCATTCGCGCTGCTATTACATTAATTGTACCCCCGATGCAATCCTATATGCGGAGCATATTTTAAGAAATGCTCTTCTGTGTACCGAATTAATCCCCCTCATGTATGAGTTGTAGCCAGTTCCCATATGGGGGCTGCATACATGAGGATTGACTTCCAAACTGTCGCAAGTGGGCTTCTTATAGGCTACTTTGGTCCTCCAATCCACCCGATTGGCCTTTACGCTTGTGTGGGCAACGTGTTCTCTAAAGTTTAACCTATGGTCAAGCAATACTCCCAGGTACTTTATGTAGGGCTTCGACTCGATAGTGTGTTCACCTACCTCCATTGTTAGGCGTTCAACTTTCTTGCGGCTGCAAGTATCATAGTGGAGGGTCATATCTTCAAAATAGTCCATTATTATTCGGCGCAGATAGTTAGGACTCCTTCTCGCCATACGGAGACTGAAAGGCACACTATATGCAGACCATCTTGACTTTCAATAGTAGATTAGGGATAAAAAGGAAGCTCGTTTTGCTTGTGTCTTCTGAGACTCAAAGCTCGTTCTCTACTTTCAGTAGTCCGGGGCACTAATCAACGCCCCACGCGTCCACCTTTTGGGAGGAGAAATCTTATAATTTCTTAGAGTAATGGCAATGTCAGCCACTTTACTAAAATGTTTATCAAAGGTTTATTCATTTGCCTATCCACTTTCAAACAAATCTATGCGAAATTAACAGAAACAAAATATTCCGTAATGACTTGAATTTAACTTCGTGTAAATGCAAAACATTTCATGCATATTTCTCAATGAATTCATTCAACGCGACAGTCTTCCTGAACGCCTCGTTGTACAGTCCGCTCTTTGGGGCATCACATAAAGAAACACAATCCGAACACTCCAAACTGGAATGCTTAATGCATCGAAACGATTTAAACTTACAATGGGCCTTGCGATTGCGGAACAAACAAAACAACATAACACACATACAACATTGCCGCATTATCTTTTCATACCACTAAGCATAGTAATTAGCCTGGTTCCTTGTAGGCTCCCGTGAGTGCTACATAGTTGTAGTCGTAGTTGTGGGTGCTTCAACGTTAAGGTGATACTCTTTGAACAGTTTTCAAGAATTTCGGTTTATAACACGCAATTGGCCATAAAACCAAACGTTGCTGTTGAAAGCCTCATGTGAACGACTTTGACGGTACCACCAAGGAGGAAGTGAGCTTATACCATCGTTCCAATTGCATTATAAAAGACTGCCAGCAAAAGACTAATACCACATTCAGTCGTGCTATTAGCTGTGGTGTGTTTCGCATAGGATTTGCTTTTATTTGATTTTTCATTCAAATTCAGGACAATGGACTTGAGATTTGTGGTAAATGACATTCAAATGAATTTGCTGACAACCTTGACATGTTTTGACTCTTGCTACAGATTGGACTAGCCTTGCTGGGGATGTTGGCTGCCATTGGTGAAACAGAAGCTGGGTGTGATATGGTTTTGAAAGGTGTCGCTTTTGACTTAGTAACAAGGATATTTTCTCCATATTTACAGACTTCATGGTCATCATCACAAGAAAATTGTAATTCACGTTCCAGTCCAGAAGAAGCAGGAGAAACATGTGCATACAATAGTGAAGCATATCCATCACCATCACAAGCCAATTGTTATCAAGGAGGAGAAGATCATCAAACACGAGGTACAGCCAATTATTCACGAGAAACATGTCAATCATGAACATTTACATCATCATCATCAGTATGAGCATGCAATTATTGAGGAGCCTAAGAAGGAGGAGGAGATCCATATACCACATCACTATGAACAAGAACATGAGCATCACGGCGGAGAACATGAACATGAGCCTTGAGTTTTTAGAATTTAAATGTTGAAGTAAAATATAAAAATTTAAGTTTAATTTAAATGAAAATTGTATTTTTAAGATATTTTTCAAAAATTTGGTATGTATAATACGGAACGATATGGCATACGGGAGCCTTTCCTTAAGTAGCCCATAAAGACTGTACTATAATAGAAGAATAGTTTCGTGTGACCTCTTCCGCAAAAGTAAGAATATAAAGGGTCTGTCAAATAACTTTTTTTTTTGAAAATGCTATAAAAAAACTACTGAATATTTTCTCAAATTAATTTTTTTATGTGAAAGTACAATCCTTCCGGTTAATAATGGAAAATAATTTCATTCAAATGGCTGCCTCGGCTGGCCATGCAGTAGCCTACACGATCGGTCCAATTTTTAAGCACATTATCGATTGTGTGCAGCTGTATTTCACCAATAGCTTCACGAATATTGTCCTTTAAAGCGTTAATTGTCTCTGGCTTGTTGGCGTAATACTTATCTTTTACGGCACTCCACAAATAATAGTCCAACGGTGTCAAATCGCAGCTCCGAGGTGGCCAAACGACATCAGCTCTCCGGCTGATAATGCGATCTTCAAAAACAGGGCGCAAGACATCGATTGTAGCTTCGGCTGTGTGGCACGTAGCGCCGTCCTGTTGATACCATATGTTGCCAATATCCTCCTCTTCAATTTTTGTGAACAAAAATTCGTTCAACATGGCCCGATAACGATCGCCATTGACTGTAACGGCCACTCCTTGCTCAATTTCGAAAAAAAAAATGGCCCAATTATGCCTCTGGACCAAAAACCGCACCAAACAGTGACTCGTTTTGGGTGTATCGGCTTTTAAATATATACGACAATTTTGCTTGTTTACATACCCGCCAAGATCAAAATGAGCTTCATTTGAAAAAGATGATTTTTTTGGCAAAATCGGCATCTTCTCTAAGTCAATCGCAGGCCCACTTAGCGAAGCGAAAACGCATTGGATGGTCAGTTGGCTTCAACTCCTGAACCAATTAAACTTTGTATGGCGTCATACCAAGGTCTTTATGCAAAATTCGTCTCAATGATATCTCCGAAATGTTCAATTGTTGAGAACGACGGTGAATTGATGTTGATGGCGCTTCACGCACACTTTCTGCCACAGCAGCAATTTTCTCGGGTGTATTTACGCACTGTTTTTGGCTTTTCACGCTTTGGTTTATCGATGAGGATGCCAGTTTCTTTCACTTTTTTCACAAGATAATGAACATACGGAGCTTCTCTTCTTCCAAAATCCGTACGCAATTTTCGCACACATTCTGCAACATTACCATGATTTTCAAAGTAATGTCGCAATATTTCCCAGCGTTGTTCAAGCGTATACACAACCATATTCTTTCAGCGGAAGGATAAAACTAATTATCTGTCAAATCAGACATGAGCTAAGTGTTACCATTCACGAAATAAGCACTAGTTGAAAAAAAGAACGTTAGATGACCCTTTATATATAACAGACTATAATAGCTCTTGGATTCGATTCATTAAGTTTTCGTTCACTTTTGCTCACATCCGAAAGACGAATCCATTCACTGTATTGTACGAGAACTTGACAGTTCGGGAAGGAAATTTTCAAAATAATTTCATAACGTACAGACTACACCAAATTTAAGTTTTTAAATAGTCTTGAATGAGTTATATTATAACTTTTCCAAGACAAGTCAGTACTTACGAATCTTAAAGTTTTTTATTCAAATCGTTTCACAATTGTTTATGGGAATAAACGAAAGTAGTAGTAGGCTGCCCAGTCTTTCCGAAAAAGCAAGTCAATGTCCATAGCTAACCACGAGATATACCAACTTAATCAGGCTGACGGGATATGCGGTAGTCGAAGAAGAAGGAGTATAAGACGCAGTTGAGAAGAAAGCATGCCAAATGAGAAAAAATTGGGTAGAAGTAAAAGGCATTCTAGAGCACCTATGTACCACAAGGGAATACAGGTAATAATTAAGTAACTGAGTAACAGGCAGGCAGTACATGAACCCCAAAAATTCTTGAATGCATACCTTCCACAACCCGCATGACAGATAAAACTATTGCCGCCTTCAAAGGGTTCGAACATAACAAAGCGATATGACTTGACGGAATTTTTTCGAGGCTGTTAAAAGCCGCGTCAACAATATCGGCTGAGCTGTTGCAACCACGTGTGGAGAAAAAGCTCTTCCTAGGAATGGAACAAATAAAAAACCATCAAGTTCCTAAAGTTACGGCAAAGAAGTAAATGTTTCCTGTTGGCGCTAAGATATTTACTAAGTGGGGAATAAAGGAACATATTGACAGAACCTACTGTCTTATCCAGGGTATAATAAAGAAACAAGGTTCAGTTGTTAGGTTAGGTTAAGTAGATGGGTGCCTTGTGACCAGAAGATCACTGCTCAGTTAGACCCACAATTCGGGTCCATTGTGCCAATCATTTAACCCAGGGAGCGTTGTAATAGGGTCCACTGTTAGAACCACCCAGATAGTAATATAAATCTCAGGAGGTCCACCAGCTCAACATTGCCTAAGTCCTCCAGATCCGAGAAGAAATGACTGCCAAGAGTTCTCTTTCTTCTAACAGATAGGGCAGGACAGTCACACAGCAAGTGACGAATAGATTCGATTTCTTCTTCGTCTCTGCAGCTTCTACAATAGTCATTATGCAGTACACAGAGTCTCTCTGCGTGAAGGCCAATGACACAATGGCCGGTAATCACGCCAGAAACGACCCGTGCGTTATGACGACTGAGTTCAACCTGAGTTGATGTTATTTTCTAGCCGTTACGCATGTATCCAGATGAACCCAGCGTCTGTTTGCAAGATCGATCTTCTACTTTTTTTTTTTAAAGAACTGACTGACTGACTTTCCTAGCAAGCTCATCCGCCTTCTCGTTTCCTTCGATATCCATATGCCCAGGTACCCAACTGAGGGTCACCGTATTGGCTCTGGATCCAGAGCCTTAATGGCTGCCTAGCTGTCTTTATAGACAGTTATCGTTTTTCTGACGATATTACTCTCGCGTATAATTTCAGCAGCCTGCGTAATGGCAGTGACTTCGGCTTGAAAGACGCTGCAGTCGTCGTTTATTCTAAAGGAGCAGTACTACTAGGGCTTCACAATAAACTCCGGCTCCTGTAGCACTGTCCATCTTAGAACCGTCGGTATAGAATGCCAACTCCTTTTTCTTTTTAGTCCTCCAGTTCTTCCAGTAACTTCTGTCAGGAATCCTTGCATTGAATCTCCTTTCGAATGTTAACATCGGGTTCATGTGATCTGTATCCGTCAAGCGGAATGAAACTAAGCATGGTTTCCATTGTCGGTGTTGTTCTCAATGATCCCATGAATCCGATGCATGTCGCCCTCTGGATTTTGGTGAGGTTTGAAAGCTGCTTCTCAAGTACCATCCACCATACTAGTGAATCGATCATGTATAGGTCGGGCTGTTGAACTTCATTACATCACGTGGTTAGTGATGCACCTTTCTGGAAAGATGAGGTATGATTCTACCAGAAACATTTTACGATTCTGAACATGAATCTGGGGACGAATGTTTGCAGCTTTCGTTGGGATATTGAGGTTATGCCAGCACAAGTTCGCCTATGTTGAGTAAAAAAACTTCCCAAACATTTAAAATTTCGCAGCCAAATTCTGCCATTTTGATACTTTATTGCTATTGACGCTCAGCTGGCTACTGCGATGTACTCTCCGTTTGGGCATTTCAATGTATTATCGTATTAAAATCCTTTCTCCGTCCAGACGTCATGAGATAAAACTCCATACTTACAGTGATTCCTTAATATTTTTGCTAAGATGGCGCAATTAAGGCACATGGTCTTCCAAACATGGACATATGTGGGAAAACTGGATTTTCCACCTAAGAGATTCCAATGATTTTCATTTTCGATTACGAAATCAATTAACTCGCAAACTCGGTAACCCGATTAGCTAAAGGAATCGGGGATCGTACTGAAACTAATCGGTTAAAAGTGATGTGATCGTGTGAATATTGTTTTCTATTTATTTTTTCTGCAACATCAATCCCTCCTCTTTGGCATTGGATTACAGCCAGTATTAGTAACCACACCACTCTTATTGACGATACCTTTTCAACTCATTTTCATCTTCACTCTTTTTTTTCAATAAGACTTTCCTTATCTGTTGAGATTTTCTTTTCATTTACAGCTAACTTCGTTCAATCTTATAGAAAGCAAAAAAAAACATAACCATGATTTTTTTTCTTTTCAATGTCGGAAAAGTAATTTAGATCGTTCGCGTACATAACAGTCGAGATATGAGAGAAAGATCAGGCAATGACCCTCATTTGCCTATGTGCTCACCTTTAACGCGTGCTTTGGGGCTTCCATACATCCCTCCAGCATCCCATGCGTATGTGCACATTGCAACTTCTCACCTGGCAGACCATGACCATGGTCGCACAAACGGACACTGTAGCAAAATATTGTGCAGATGCTAAAGCTGGAGCCCGTCGGATCAGATCGGATGGTTACATTACACATGCGCAGTAGGGAGAGGACAGATTCGGAAATTCAATCTGGATTAGATTGTGGCAGTGATGATTGGAGAATGCATCTACGCCCCGTAGAGAAACTATATAAGATGGAACGATAGTGATGGAAATGTGTCATTTCGTGCAAGTGATCATTATGCGTTGGACGTCGTCAAAAGTGGATAGCAAAACTAAAGGACATTAGGATGTCGAACCTTCACCAATGGATTATTGTCGTACAGATTGTGCTGAGCTCAAGTGGTGTCATAAGTGGTGGTGGTGATGATCGTGAACAGTGAGTTAGAGTGTAAGAAGTGGAGAAATTTAAATTAAATTTTACTGATCAATTTCACAGCGTTCACATCAAGGTACACATTCCGGATATACACCGGAAGCATACACATTTTCGAAAAATCCAAAAACATTACTTCCATCCAAAGAAGATTGTGAAAAGTCCAGAGTTTTTTGAGCCCGAGTTGGATACGACACCGTTTACAATGATGACCTACGGACTATCCGATCATGGACAGGCTATGCAATTTCCCACTCATCCCATATCCTTGCCATCGTTTCCAGATATACCTACCTATGGTGTGGACAATACACTGGAAGCGACGATAATGAAGAAACCCAAGATGAGTGGCATGCATCAGCTCATGAGTGAGAGTATGCTTACAAAGTTCCATGGAATGAAGAGGCCGAGTGAATTTTTAGGAGCACATCCTGCCGAGGACGTTCACACGTTCTCAAATGCAAGAGAAGAAGAAGATTATGGATCATATACAGATGACTACGACACAAGATCGACAGAAGCTATGGTTATGGATCAGCGAGTGGCAGGAAGTTCGTATCCTTATTCGCTCGGTCTAAGTGGTTCTCTGAAGACAAAATGGCCATCGTACTCAAACTACGTTGTGTCATCAATGAAACCATACAGTAGTGGCATGAAGTATTCACCCCCAGAATGGTTAAGTTCCACGTCAGAGGATGACTCCTCATCATATGAGAACTTGCCTAGTACAACAACAATGCACATTACCAGAGCGAAGCCATTGTCTAGTTCGAGGATAAAGTTTCCACGGGATCCTTTCAGCGAGCCATGGATTACGCCAAAAAAGAAGAAATCAAAGACAGAGAAAAGAAAAAGGACATCGTCATCTAGTTTCAGGATAAACTATTAGATGAGTGGGGTGGGAGAACGTGTAATAGTATTAGCTTTTGTGGCATGTCTATCTTGTACATTTATTTATTACGTCTACTGAAGACTATTAAAGATTAAAGTTCTTTTTTGTGGTAAAACCTACTGTTTTCTTGAAGAACTCTATCTTACAATCTTTCTTTAGCGCTGTATTGGTGTAATTTCTGTCAAGGACGTTCTTTAAAGTTTTTGTTAAAACATATAATCGAAAAAGCTGTTCCTGTTAATGTTGAAGGAACCATCAAAGGTTTAACAACAAAATAAAAATCCTATTTGCTAGTTCATCGTCAATAGACAACAAGTGCTAAGTTCAAGGAGAGTGAAGGCCATTGTAAAAATCCTCTTAGAAAAAGGAAAGGGATAGAAACGGTTGAGCCGTTGCCGATACAACCCTTGTTAGTTATCGTATCCTTTAGTTCGATTGTACTGTATTTTATGTCGAAAGAGGATTTTGGCTTCCATTTTAATAACAGGGAGCGAAGGATACGAAGCTTCAGTCTTGGATGAAGTATTGAAGATAAATCTTTTAGTTTTCCTGATCGAGGAATTTAAAGAGTGAATCGTAAATTTCGTGCTTTGAACCGATGAACTGGCCGCCTATATCGTGTGATATCACACCTCTAGACTTTATTCTTTAAGGTTATGTAAAGTCCAAGGTCTGCATAGATAAACTGAATGCGATTGATGAATTGAAAGCCAATATTACTCGCGTTATTCGCCAAATGCTCACTCACATGCTCGGACGCGTCAACGAAAATTGGAGCTTCTGAATCGACCATTTAAGCCGCAGTTACAACCAACATTTGAAAAAATAATCATTAAGAAATAAATGTCAAAAATCTTTCTTTGGTTTAATAATAAAAAAACTAAAAGACGGAGACTATTGTGTCTATTAAACCAAAACCAAAACCTTATTTCCGAACAAGCCTTATGATTCTTGATAGATTCCATAGATTCCTTTTAACGACGTTACAGAACTGCATGGAGTTCCACTTATTATCTGCCTCTCTCGTTACTTTATTCCCTGCATCATGCTTGATGATAAAAGGTGAGATACGTACACGTGAGTTGATTCTATGGCCGATACTGAACCACCTCATGCAAGTTTATCAGCCTCCTCATTTTCCGGTATTCCTTTATGTCCGAGGGCCCAGCAGAGTTCAATCTTGTGTTGCGTACCAAGAGCCTTAAGTCCTTAAACACAGCTTCGATCTAAATGGGTAATAACCTCAGAAGGTATTGCTTTTACCGCAGACTCACGGGCTGCTGCTGTCACTACCACCTACGCCTGGAAGACACTGCTGTAATCTAAGATCCAATTTGACTATGTTATTCCCAGCGATTCGGAGATATGCCAGAACCTACGTCCATATCCATTTTGGAGCCACCTGGATTATGCATTTAGTACATGACCATTTTTTCAATCATCCCTTTTAGAATAGACGCAAGAGAACGGTCTCGTCTAGGTATAGTGTAATGTTAAAAAGATAAAAGTCTTCCAACTTATTTAAATAAGAGCAAAATTTTTTAAAAGGTGGCATCAACTCTCTTATTATATCGAAGTGGGATCACTTGTATTTGCTTTGTAAGATTTTATGCGGCGTGCACTGTACTGGAAATATGTAAATGCTAATGAGACACAAATGTATCTTCTGTATTGCATTCAATAGAAGCACATTAATATGATACCTAGGTAATTTCACTTTGAATAGGTCCAATCAAAACCGGCGACGTGCAGAGAGAAATGATGAACAGCTTACTGTTGTCCTTTGTTTCATTGCAGAAGCAAAGTTCCTTTTCGAAATGAAAGAAGAAAGATTTACCACTCAACACATTTAAAAAATAACTTATTTATTTGTAAAACTGTTTTTGTGGAATGAAAGGTACATTAGTTCTAATTACATTCTACAATGACACTAGTTAAGTGAAACACGCGCGTTCATAACAAATAAATCACAACGAGTGAGGCGAAACCCCACCAGTCATGTCAACAAATGCACTAATGGTTCTGAACAAAATCTAAACACTCAACTCAACTATGGATCCCAATCCTCGTAATCACTTGAGTACTCCTCTTCCAAGTGGTTTGGACCATTCCTTGCGTAATGATTGAACACAATATCGCTAGCTCCATGACCAGTTCCTACACTCTTTCCATGTCCTTCGAGTCCTCCATGCGAATAACCCAAGACTTTGTACTCGACCTTCCCGCCACCATGATGGATATGTGTATAGACTGTGTGCGTGTGATGATGACTCTTCATCTTCAGTGGGACATGAATGATAAATCGCTTGTGGACGCTTCCTGCCACACCAGCATTGTTCATCGACACTGTCATCAGGGTCACAAGAAGTCCAATTGCAAGTTGCTTCTGAAATAAGAAAATCAGTGGTGATAACTCCCCCAAAGGATTCAAACCAATCTTACGGCAAATTGTGGAACCATGTTAAAAGGCTTGCAAAACAAAACAAAAGTGAATCCCGTGTGTGTCCACTGTCCAAGGGTATGCAGATTATTCGCCGGCAGTCGATGAGACTTATCTGGTATTCATATGCAGAGGTAACCCAACTTTATATGCTTGGTGCTTCATGAGTGAGCACACGCCCGTTGTTGGTGATTTTTAACTGCGCCAGGTGCCAGGGGAAGTTTTTTTTTTTTTTTTTGCATGAACACTAAAATTGCTTTAGCCATATGGAAATTACGACCAGAAGAGAAGCCATCGGAACCGGCTGTCGGTGGGATAACGCCCCTTCTAACGATTGGAATACAATATCATGTATCATCTCCAGTTACAATGGCCAATAAAACCCATCTCAAGAGACATTTCCCGTGCAATGTCAAGGCGAGGAAAGTGTAACTTTTCAACCGGAAACCATAGTGGCTGGCTCTCCCCACCTCAAAATTTCCCTTCACAAGTGTCTTTAACGGGTTCGTTACACTTATGTAAGTATGCTATTAGCAGTATTGATGCTTTGGAAGTCTATGTTTACTGTCTCTGTCCAGCGAAGCAGGCGATCCATTTGGAGTCGACATGCAAACCGCACGAAAAGATTACAAAATCTTGTCCGAGTCAAATGAGTGGTTTTGAAGAGCTCTCACTTGCACTTTCCTCGATGATGGACAAGCCACACGATAGATACTTAGCTAAAATGTGTGTGTGGTCTGTGCTGATGGCTCAGACGGAAGAGTGAAATAGTAGACCGCAGCATAATCAGATGGGATGACATTGTAGGTAGTCATTGACGTTGATGAAATCATACGTTCCTGTAGTAAGGATTATTCGTATTCTTAATGAAGATTTAGTGCAGGAAATAGAACTATCCAACCTATGTAGTCCTTATGATCTTCATTTGAATTGAAGCGTACAGTGGTGAAACTTTAGACTTATGTGACAGGGAAATGAATGACTTCAAGTTTTGTGTTATTATATGATTCAAGGTGACAGCGATCACATGATTTGCATAAGTCAATCTTTTGACCGCCATCCGCCATATAACGTTTTTTTTTTCAACTAGTGCTTATTTCGTGAATGATAACACTTAGCTCATGTCTAATTTGACAGATAATTAGTTTTATCCTTCCGCTGAACGAATATGGTTGTGTATACGCTTGAACAACGCTGGGAAATATTGCGACATTACTTTGAAAATCATGGTAATGTTGCAGAATGTGTGCGAAAAAAGTGTGCGTGAAGCGGCATCAACATCAATTCACCGTCGTTCTCAACAATTGAACATTTTGGAGACATCATTGAGACGAATTTTGCATAAAGACCTTAGTATGACGCCATACAAAGTCCAATTGGTTCGGGAGTTGCCTGCGATCGACTTAGAGAAGATGCCGATTTTGTCAAAAAAATCATCTTTTCAGATGAAGCTCATTTTGATCTTGGCGGGGCATACATTGAAAAGCCGATACACCCAAAACGAGTCACTGTTTGGTGCAAGGAGTGGCCGTTACAGTCAATGGCGATCGTTATCGGGCCATGTTGAACGAATTTTTGTTCACAAAAATTGAAGAGGAGGATATTGGCAACATTTGGTTTCAACAGGACGGCGCTACGTGCCACACAGCCGGAGCTACACTCGATGTTTTGCGCCCTGTTCTTGAAGATCGCATTATCAGCCGCAGAGCTGATGTCGTTTGGCCACCTCGGAGCTGCGATTTGACACCGTTGGACTCTATTATTTGTAGGGTGCCGTAAAAGATAAGTGTTACGCCGACAAGCCAGAGACAATTGACGCTTTAAAGGACAATATTCGTGAAGCCATTGGTGAAATACAGCTGCACACAATCGATAATGTGCTTAAAAATTGGACCGATCGTGTAGGCTACTGCATGGCCAGCCGAAGCAGCCATTTGAATGAAATTATTTTCCATTATTAACCGGAAGGATTGTACTTTCAAATAAAAACAGAAATTTGAGAAAATATTCAGTAGTTTTTTTTTTTATAGCATTTTCAAAAAAAAAAAAAAAAGTTATTTGGCGGACCCTTTACATACACACAGGGTGTTTACAAGGAAAATAAAAATGACCTGCCTATTATATACACAATTTTTATTTATTTGATGTTGTTGTGTCCAAAATGATTGGAGAAAATTGTATGTTATTTTTACATTCGTTCATAATTCACAGTATTTTTCTGCGTTGATTCATAACTGTGAACTTGAATCCAAGACTTCAGTTCTGAGCCGAAACAGTTTATACAGTGCAGTGTAAAGAAGGAACATTCGCCAAGAAAAGCGAAGATCAGGCTGAAGGATGATGGCAACTGATTTTTGGGATAGTCATTGAATTTTGTTCATAATTGCTTAAGAAGAATGACAAGTCATTTTCGGCAAACTGTAGGTACTCCTCGACTCACTTTAAAAAAAAAGGTTCCACATGCTTCAAATGGGTAAAAAGCACATGACTCTTGGTAGATATTTGGAACTAAATCTAAGAAGGTGTAGAGAAAAAGGTTTAGATTACAGCGTCATCATGGGCAGAGAAAGAAGGAACTATAGTGTAGTGCGTGAAACGATCAGAGCATCCACTTACTGGACCCGCAGGTATGACAGTAGGCTCAGCTCATCGCTGATCGGAACCTTTAATGATATTCAGTGAAGAGTTAAGATGAGGATTAGCTAGATGGAGCAGACAATGCAAGTAAGACTTCAAACTCTAGTGAATTTTAAGTATTCTAAATCAACAAACCACTGAAGTCGGACTAGAACTAGAAGCCACTCACGAAAAAACAAAACTGTGGGTATTGCTACCGTCACTGCTGAACTATTTCAAGCGGCTATTACATCACCATAACTTATTCTACTCTTTCTCAATTCAAAGACTTCAATACTTACTTTAACTAACAAAAAATAATCACCATTAAATTTGAAGTCATGGTTTAGAAATTTTTATTTTTACATAAATTAAAATGAATGCAATCTTTTGAGGTTCCTTTGAAGTCACTAGCAACCACTTGAAGCCTTTAAAGTCTGTGAAGTCAGTGAAGTCATTTGAGGTCTTCACAAATCTATGTAAAGTCAAATGAATTGCATAGTTTGGACGTAAGAAGGCAAATAATTCCCACTCATTGGTACGAAAATAGGTGTGACCATTGATCTTTCGTAGAACAGCGAGACATCCTTTGAAAACATGGCACAGAACAGATGAGAAGAAATCAATTTGTTTTGGAAACAAAGATCGTGATTCGTTTTTGAAGAACACAGCACAGGTGATCTTATTTTCATAGTGTCTATCTGATATGTAGGAATAGATACTGTCTTAACATTAACAGGCACTGGCACGTAATTCAATAATGATCACTTACAACCTATTACCAGCAACACATTTTGGGGAAAAAACGACACCGCGCGATAATTGAAAATGCAAATTCCACGGAACTAAAACTTGTAAAAGTTAGACGTTAAGCACACCGATCGTGTAGTACAATACAATCAACTATAAATTTTTTAATGAACTGAGGATACGTTCAATCGAAACTATGAACACTCATTTAACCGTTCATTTAAGCATATTCTCACCTAAAATCAAATTAATTGAAATCCATACTTTTCTTAATTTATTGCCACTTAGACCGGCGCGGCTCTAAGCAGGCACTCAAAAGCAAAGCTACGAAATTTCTTCAAAACATCCATCCAGCAGATACAGACCAAGTGAAATGGAACGCACGTGAGACGTTAACCTTAACATTGAATGTGTATCTATCTGCAAATTAGCAGTGGAGTGCGCATTGTAGCCGTGAAAATTAACTGCACAAATCGATTTAGCGTGCAAGTGTTTTGTTGACTTCTCCTTTGAAATTTTTTTGTTTTTATTTTTTTTTGGTTTGGCTTTTCTACTTGCACAGGAGATATCGCCTGAACGTGCACGAAAACCTAGCAAACCATGAGGAGTATATAAACTAAGTCCACCATCAGCTGTTGGAATAATCTAGTGAAATAATTCAACGTGACGAGTACTTGTACTTACCAAAGATAGTTTTATTTTTTTTATTTTCGTTTTTACTACTTTTACTTATTTGATTGTGAATAGATCAGTTCCTTCTGAATAACCATGTCCCTAATTAGTTCTGTAAGTTTTGGACACCTTGAAAACTTTCAAAATTGTTGAAAAAATGTGTTACCTTTTTTTTTTAAGATCGTGCGACAGTTTGTTGTGTCAACAGTTCTATTGTCAATTTTACAACAATCCAGTGCTGTGAGATTCACGTAAATACAGTTTAAATTCATTTAAAAAAATTATGCAAATCGTATTTATTTAAACTTTCTCGTTTAGAAGATCGATGAGACACCCGGCGCCATCTATGAGAAAGTACATGCTACCATGGAAATATATTCCATACACATCACTGCCTAGAAGTATGCAACGTCGTTTTATGTGGAAAGAAATGGATGATACAGTTGATGAGCTAATGGGAGGTGTTGCCAATGGAGCCAGGGCCATGACGCACATGTTCAATCCCTCGATGGTAAGGTATCGAAACCCGATAGACTACGACGCTCAACCATCGTCGAAGGTTAAATATGTTATTAAGAAACCACCGCCGCCACCGTTTAAGCGAATGAAAGTCATAAAACTTCGAACACCAAAGAAAACCATCCCAATTTACAATGTTCCCATGATAGATACTCCTTCTGTTCCGCCAACCTTTCAACAACCAAAGCCAAGTATAATAATGCCCTATATGAGTGAGGAAGACCTGCGAAAGATCGAAAAGGAGCAGGAGAAACGAGTTGAAAGCCAAGATGATCGAGACATTCATGAGCATTCACATCAAACTCACCACGATGATGATGTGATAAGTGGAAGAATCAATGAATTTGGAGAAGGATGGTTGCCAATTAAGACGCCCTATTCCACCCCAAAACCATTTGCCGTTAGTAAACTTCATACTCACATCGAATCAGCAACAACTGGACCGTTTCTCCCCACAACAGAGAGGGACACACGCGCCTATGAAGTAACAGAACACAGTGCAGAGGCATCCGTTCGAAAGGAACAATCCTTCAAGCCATCGAATCATTTCCAATTTCTAGGACCAACAACAGAAGTGCCCAACTATCCAGAGTATTTTTTAAAAAATATTCAAACAACTGAGGAACCTTTTATGCCAAGGAGAGTTCATTTACCAATAACCACAACTTTTGGTACAATCAGCCCTATTGACAGTACCACTCTTTCCCATCGGCTGCCACCTCGAAGCACAACAGAACGTCCATTCAAAAGGTACAATCTGCACCGTCCGAAGTCGAGCAAGTTATTTTTCAGTCGTCCTACCAGCGCTCCGGAATCTACGAAGCAGATACAAACAGCAACTACAACAGAACATACTACAAATGTTATTTCAGAGATCCCTCCTGCAACTCAGGAACCAGTAAAAACAACCCATGAAACAATTAGAACAACTCGCGAGCCCTTAAGGACCACCAGAGCGCCTACAAAGCCCCCACCAGAGAAAGTACGAAAAACGCGAAACAACTCAGATGTTAGGAGTAAAATAAGAATTAAGAACACGAGCCAAAATGAGAGGAACTCCAGTCAGAATGAGACTTCAAATAAAAGTATAAATAAGCACCGAGGCACGGTGAAGTTTGGTGAGAAACACAGGTGATTATTGAGGATTTAGATTTATCTTTTGTAAATAAAAAAAAATTGTATACTTTTGTTGGGAGTATTTATTGTTTCTGTGAGGAGTAGAGAGCTTGTGCTAAAAAATGTTAAATGATACAAACTTTTAGGCTTAAAAGTTCAGTTTAAAGATTTTCGGGTTGAAGTAAAAAATTCAACGATCATGCATTGATATACCCTTACTATGCCCTGGATATGTAGTTCACTCCAATAATGGCAATTTTACTCATTGACATAGCGGCTGAGCCAAAAATGGTCTTCGTTGTAGAAGATGATTTTTAGCTAAAGTATGCCCAATTAGCGAACCCAATTAGACAAATCGAATCTGCATAGACAATTGTATCACTACAATCTCATACGGAAGTAGGCCCAATTCAGCTGATTGTCCCCGAATCGGCGGTCTTCGAATCTTCTTCAATACTGGTACATACATATGTAGGTATCTCCCACAAACGAGAGCACAATAGATTCATTGTGGTTGCTGCGTCCTTTTAATGCTGGAGGTAACATAAAATCAAGAGAAAACCCACCTCCAGTCAATGAAGAACCAACGCCTCCACCCAGTATTGAAGAAGTTAATGTAGCCGTCAGAAAATTGAACAACAACAAAGCCGCTGGCTCTGATGGGCTTCCAGCTGAACTCTTTAAATACGGAGGTGATGTCTTGGTAGGGTGCATGCATCAAGTCACCAACCAAGTATGGGTGGAGGAACGCATGCCCGACGACTGGAGTATCAGCTCTGTATGCCCCATCTTCAAAAAAGGCGATCCTATGTCTTGTAAGAACTACCGAGGCATATCCCTGTTAAATGTCGCATATAAGATCCTGTCCAACGTACTGTGTAAACGTCTAAAACCTTTCTGCAACACACTAATCGGAACGTACCAGTGTGGCTTCCGGCCCGGCAGATCGACAATAGACCAAATTTTCACACTCAGACAAAAAAAACACCAACAAATTTTAAGTCGAAACACACCACCTTTTCATTGACTTTAAAGCCGCCTCTGACAGCATTCATCATCTTGAGCTCTACCAGGCGATGGCTCAATTCGGGATACCGACAAAACTTATCCAGATGTGTCGCATAACGCTGGAGAACACGCGATGCTCTGTGCAATTTGGAAACAACTCTTCGGAGCTCTTCCAAACGTGCACCGGATTAAGGCAAGGAGATGCGCTGTCATGTGATTTCTTCAATATGGTGTTGGAGCAGATAGTGCGCATGACAGGTGTCAACACGGAAGGCACTATCTTTCACAAATCCGTCCAACTCCTGGGATACGCAGATGATATTGACATCATCGGAAGATCCCGGCAAGCCGTCATAAATGCGTTTACGGCTATTGATGAGCAGGCGAAAAGAGTTGGTCTTGACGTGAATGAGGACAAGACGAAGTATATGTTATCAACAAACAAAAATTTATCTATCCAAAAAATTGGGCAGAACGTCACTGTTGATAGCTATAATTTCGAGGTAGTTAAGGAGTTCACCTACCTCGGAACAAATATTAATCCTTCAAATGACACCTTTGTAGAGATATACTTCGGTTTGGCGAAACAACTGGGTTTAAAACTCCTAACTCAACGGACCAAATTAATGCTCTATAGAACGCTCATCTTACCAGTCCTACTGTATGGAGCCAAGTGCTGGACGATAAGTAAGAAAGCTGAGAAAATATTGCGCACCTTCGAGCGAAAAATACTCCGTCGGATACTAGGTCCCTTATGCGAGGAGGGCGAATGGAGGAGATGATACAACCGCGAACTCTATGAGCTGTACCAGGATGTGGATGTAGTCCAAAAAGCCAAGATACGCAGACCACATTGGCTCGGCCACACCGAGCGAATGGACAACAATGCTCCAGCCAAGAGGATCTTCGAATCCCAGCCTCCAGGTTCGAGACGGAGAAGAAGACCGAACCTCCGGTACAAAGACCAAGCTATCGCGGATGCCAGAACACTTGGTCTTCACAACTGGAAGCAGCGTGCTCGGGACCACAGAGGATGGAAGGCAACGATGTCAGGCAGGGAATCTACCTACCTCAATTTTAACATCACCAATGCTGCTATAAATAATTTCCTACTTTTTACTCGATTTGGAATAATTGTACAAGTAGGTATGCCATCCGCAAGACATAATTGATTAACATGTTCAACTTGATTGATCAATCTGCTGTGTATCGTTACAAATTATCTTCGTCGGGTGAGCACCGCCCAGCAATTACCATCTGACTGTAATCTAACACTTGTTTCACTCAAAACTCGAAATCCATATCCTGATCTGGAGGGCTCCAGTCCTCTTTTTACTTGCATTTTTCGTCCAATTTCGGTTAGCAAGTAAAAACAGCTACCACTTCATATGGGAGCGTTTCATTATTAAGTAACCTTGCACTTTGTTCACTAGGAAGTGATATCTGTCTTTCATCGAGCGCAAAACATAATTGAAGATCACTGAGGCGGAATCAACTTAGACCAGGACCGGCTTGAGGCGGGATACATGTAGTCGGCTGCCATTGATCGTGGCATTCGAAATGCATGTACACGATCGTTGATACGTTTGAAGCCTCAACTGTGTGTTCCTGAAAATTACCAATTGCACTATCGTTTGGCTATATATACGAAATGGATATGTTTTATTGCAGCCGCAAATGTTGCAACATAAAAACGTCATTAAAGTTCATTCCATTGTGTCTGCGAAGAAAAGGTATCTATTTATTTGTTTACTGCATTAATCACTTGCACATGGCTGCGGGAAAAAAAAGAAAAGAAATTTAATTAACCAAATAGGCTTGGAAAAAATTTACTTAATTAGTTATCACATTATCTAATAGTTTGTCTACCGTTAAACAGTTTTCACTATCAAACGGCAACAAACTTAATAGCTCCACTGTTCACTGAGTACTGCTGAGTGGCATATGAGTACACAATTAACCTGAGCTCATCAGGTAGATAAAGCCAAAGCAAAAAAAAAAAAAAAAATGCACATAATCGAGGGAATATTCAAATCAGAAGAAACTTTTACTCTTACGAATCGAGTATCGAGCGATAGGTGATAGTAGTCAATTGATTACACAATCTTTTTGGATCTCTGAGCGCGCTCGCGTTAGGAACCACCGTCCATCTCATGACATAATGACATAATGCCTCACCAAATCACCAAAATCCGCATTCGGCTCGTGGTCTTCCCCCAAATTCGGCTTGGTATGCTGAATGGCCACTTCCTAATTTGCATGTTGAGTCGATTATATAGCGGTATTGTGTTGATCATAGATGGAACCAACAAAAGCAGCAATTAATCCCATTACAATCGGATTAAGCGGCTGGTCGGTGCTCTGGTTTGACCAGGGGCAAAGGCAAAGGCAAAGGCGCAGGTGAATGGCGTTGTGCCTTTGCAAGTAAACGAACACAATTAACAAAATATACCTAGGACCAAGAGATGTAAACAAAAAGCCATGACTTGCAATTTAATTTTGTTTTGATGGCTTTTATTTTTTTATTTTTTTGGTTGAAGAAACATTTCTTACCTTTTGTTTTCGAGCGGTTGGAGGTAGTGTTGTCATAAATGTTTCCCGTGTGTTGTTGCTTGCATTTAAGATTGATTGTTTCTTCGGGAGTTGCAAGTATGGGGGTGAAATGGGATTAGTTGCGTAGCGTATTTGCGGTTAGTCAATATTGGTTATGATCTTAGGAGTGTATTGACTTTGATTACAATGAAGATAGTTGTTATGAGCTAACGGTTGGACCAGTGCATTTATTGCGATAGAGCTTAAGCATGAATTGCATGTTACATTGACTTATAAGGCTTAGAGTTACTACACATTTCATGAGGAAATGATGGGTACTGCACCTCTGGGCATTTATGAACTTTTAAGAGTTGCGATGTTACATGTGTCAATGCTTTGTATATTAATGCGGATTTCATGGCTTATCACATTTCTTAAAAATGATGAAAGTGAAGGCGTTGTAAGTCTAACTGCAAGGTAGTTATAAGATTGAAGGAAGTACCATTTAAGGTTAATCCAAACGAACCAAAAAGGACGGCAATGTCCACATTACCTGTGTCGAATTCTTCCACGCACACAACTCAAGTTGAGGCAAAAATCAATAAATTCTTCTCAGAGCAGCAGAGATTTCTGGGCCGTCGTTCAAAAGCTTTAGGAATTCGGCACCGCCTTACATTTACTTCGTACGTTGCAGATAGACTACGGCTGTCGACATATATTTGCATTCGGAGACGAACTTTCTGATCTTAACATAGACGAATTCGTTGATGGAGATGTTACACACCGTCTTGCTCCAAATAGGTGTTGTACGTCGCTTAGTTAGATTTTATGTTGATCCTACTCTGGGATCTTCGCACGAATATGACAACATGTAACATGTAATAGTCGTCCGGGCGAGAATATTGTTATTATGGCTTCAAATGTCCTCGAAGCCCTCTTTGACTAACGTTCTAAGTGTTTCTTTGCTTACAAATATTTTGTGGCCGTAGGTTCTAAGATTACTTACTTACTTAAAGGGCTCCCGACCCTTGTAGAGTCCCTGCCTGAGACATTGTTGCCTTTCATCCTCTGCGGTCCCGAGCACGCTGCTTCCAGTTGTGAGGCCCAAGTGTTCTGGCATCCGCGACAGCTTGGTCTTTGTACCGGAGGTTCGGTCTTCTTCGCCGACTCGAGCCTGGGGGCTGGGATTCGAACATCCTCTTGGCTGGAGCATTGTTGTCCATTCGCTCGATGTGACCGAGCCAATGTAGTCTGCGTATCTTGGCTCTTTGGACTACATCCACATCCTGGTACAGCTCATAGAGTTCGTGGTTGTATCTTCTCCTCCATTCGCCCTCCTCGCATAGGGGACCTAATATCCGACGGAGTATTTTTCGCTCGAAGGTGCCCAATATTTGCTCAGCTTTCTTACTTATCGTCCAGCACTCGGCTCCATACAGCAGGACTTGTAAGATGAGCATTTTATAAGCATTAATTTGGTCCATCGAGTTAGGAGTTTTGAACCCAGTTGTTTCGCCAAAACGAAGTAGAAGCGCTTTGCTAGGGTTATTCTTCGTCGGATCTCTACAAAGGTGTCATTTGAAGGATTAATATTTGTTCCGAGGTAGGTGAACTCCTTAACTAAGTCGAAATTATAGCTATCAACAGTGACGTTCTGCCCAATGTTTTGGATAGATAAATTTTTGTGTGTTGATAACATATACTTCGTCTTGGCCTGATTCACTTCAAGACCAACTCGTTTCGCCTGCTCATCAATAGCCGTAAATGCCTCTACGACGGCTTGCCGGGATCTTCCGTTGATGTCAATATCGTCTGCGTATCCCAGCAGTTGGACGGATTTGTGAAAGATAGTGCCTTCCGTGTTGACACCTGCCCTGCGCACTATCTGCTCCAACACGATGTTGAAGAAATCACATGGCAGCGCATCTCCTTGCCTGAATCCGGCGCACGTTTGGAAGAGCTCCGAAGAGTTGTTTCCAAATTGCACAGAGCATCGCGTGTTCTCCAGCGTTACGTGACACATCTGGATAAGTTTTGTCGGTATTCTGAATTGGGCCATCGCCTGGTAGAGCTCAAGACGATGAATGCTGTCATAGGCGGCTTTAAAGTCGATAAAAAGGTGGTGGGTTTCGACTTGAAATTCGTTGGTCTTTTTTTTGTCTGAGTGTGAAAATTTGGTCTATTGTCGATCTGCCGGGCCGGAAGCCACTCTGGTACGTGCCGAATAGTGTGTTACAGAAAGGTTTTAGACGTTCACACAATACGTTGGATAGGATCTTATATACGACATTTAACAGGGATATGCCTCGGTAGTTCTTACAAGACATAGGATCGCCTTTTTTGAAGATGGGGCATATGGAGCTGATACTCCAGTCGTCGGGCATGCGTTCCTCCACCCATACTTGGTTGATGACTTGATGCATGCACCCACCAAGACATAACCTCCGTATTTAAAGAGTTCAGCTGGGAGCCCATCAGAGCCAGCGGCTTTGTTGTTGTTCAATTTTCTGATGGCTACATTAACTTCTTCAATACTGGGTGGAGGCGTTGGTTCTTCATTGACTGGAGGTGGGTTTTCGTCTCGCCCTATCACTCTCTCAATTTGCTGCCCGTTAAGCAACTGCTGGAAGTGTTGTAAACACATCAACAATTACCTGTGCGTAGGTGACTAGGTTGCCTGCGTTGCGGGTTTGTAGCCAGCTGCCAGCTGCTTAGCTTTTCGATAAAATTGCCGGATGTTGTTGCGCTCGCGAGACTCTTTAATATCCTTGAGCTGGGAAACTGCGTGGTCCCTTTTCTAAGATTAGCTTCTCAAATAGCATCGGGTCGTATAGACCAAAGGACAATTGCTACTGCTAGAGAAAGAGAATCCAATATCTTTACTAAGCCATGTCGGAGAGATCGCGGGAGTTGCTTTTTCTAATAAATTCAAAAATTAATGACTTTTTTCCCAGGCTGTGATTGGCACTATATTTATATGTCTGCCTCTATCTCCTCTCAATTCAAGACTGAAGCAAGCTCCGACTTTATTTATGGCCAACCGTCTTAATATAATAAAACACAAGCTTATGCCTTAATCTAGTGAGCAGTATTTCATTTACATTAAATTAGAAATTCATCAATAAATCATTGGCAGACATTAGTTATGTTTACCTCAACACTATACGTAACTTTTTGTGTAAACGGATGCAAAGTAATAGTTTGCTTAGGGAACAACCAACATACTATTTGCCATAACAGCTAGTGTGTACTTTCAATAAATCTGCAAAACAATTTAATCACATAGTCCCACAAGGCACACCTGAAACATCCATCTACCACAACAGCAGCACACACTTCCGGCACAACAATGTAACTTTCAACAAAACTCCGGAAATCGATATACAAACTTTAACTCTGCAAACATATCCAACACTGCACCGCTCCATCGCATCGTAAACTGAAAAACGAAAATGGCCAAGCATCAATAAAGTTTCAATCCAATCTAATTCAAATGCAATCCAATCCATTTAGTCAGACCATATACGCCACTTGAAGCTATGTACATATCGATAGATAAATCTATCGAAAGCAATCGAAAGTGAAGAGAACTGGTTTCTGGCGAAGAGATTTTTCCACTTCTCGATTTCATCTTGAAGCGACACATACTCCTAGGATTCATCTTCACCCAGTAGAGCTATTCTTCTTCTTCGTCTTTAAAAAACAAAAAAAAGAAGTAAAAAAAGTGATGTACAGGAAGTGAACTGAACTGGCTCTTGTCTGGACTCGAGAGATTACACTGACTCCGCACTCAAGTGGTCTTCCGCTTTGCGTGAGGAGAAATTTGCATCGAAGTCGCACTTCAAATGCCATGATCATGATGAAGCATTATCCGTGTCATTTTTATTTAACATTTTGTTGGTGCGGCTGCGCGCCATGAAAGAGGGCCAGCATGGTAATAACTGGTTAATAATCGTGTGTGCTGTTTGCATTCGAAAAGCTCTCGAGTCTTGTGGAGCATTGGAGCAGCTGCACAGAGGCACAGTGAATGTGAGCTATTGTTGGTTGTATGGGTTAATAGCTTCCGTAGTTTGAAAGCGAGTGTGGGACTGCCTGAGGCTTGTTATAGTTAGTCCTTTTGACAGGTTTTAATTGATGCCTTTCTTCATAGAAATGCAAATGTGCGTGTTCGCGACATTCGATGTTGGCAAATGATTTGAAGATAAGATAGTAATTGTTTACACAAGTGCTTGATGTAAACTAGTTTGGGAGTAAAAATATCAAGTAACAGATTATTTTGAGATGTAGTTTAACAAAATCCAGTATGGATGATTGTGACTATAGATCAGCTTGAGTGGAATTAGATTATAACTGCTTTATTTTTATACAAATAAGGAGCTATAGAAAGTATAATACATACAGAAAGTGATTTTAGAACTTCAGCTCTTGTGAGTGCCCAAAATTATTTCTGTCATGAGACTGCTTAGAAAGCATCTCTTCCCTTTCTCTGGAGTCCTTTAACCCCTCAGTGGGCATAGGGCGTCAACAACGCCTGTGCGCCGTCTTGTTCGTAGTTCTGCAAAGCGTTTGAGCTCTCTCCAACTCATTCCCAAAGAGCTCGATTCCTCCTCGCCTGTAGGTGTGTCCAATCCTCTGCATCTGCTCTTCTATATCCACGTGCAGAAAATGATACTGCCACAACAAGTACCTACATGCTCGTAAATAGGCCTAGTTGCTTCTTGTAGTTTAAGCTTGGCTACATTTTATCGTCGATTTTGTGGCGATGTGTCTCTTACTGAACCAATACGGAGGACTCTTTCAGCTCATCTTCAAAAGACTGACTTAACATATGACAGTATATAAACAGAGTATCACCTGTTGCCAGTTGGAAATCAGAGACAAGCCCTCCTAAGGCTCGCGATCAGGAACCGATAATTTTGACACTTAGTACGGGGGAAGGAGCATATTTGAACTTTACATGTTGAGGGTGGTATACATTTCTGCACGTACAGAAGAGACCAACAGTTTTATGCAGTATCCGAAGGGCAGAGAGGTTTTTGAGAAGCTTTCTTTTGACAATTATTCTCTTGATTGTCAGACAATCGGTAGAGGTGGGGCTTTGAAAAAAAATGTTGATGGTTTTTTTCTGGATTCGAACTTGGAACCCCTTGTGCAGCAGGCCAACACACTAACCATTGAGCCACGGCACCCACATCCGCCAAGCTGTTGCCAAATATTGTGGCATCTCCAACGCGACGGCTTAATCATTATGCTGGATGCAGAATCTCTTTCGCTGTTTCGTATCTGGTGTCTGAGATTCGAAGATTTTCTTGGTTGCAGCGCTGTTCTGATAGATACAGGCAGAGTTTCTACATTTCGCGAAAAGGTGGGTCAATGTTTTTAAATCATTTACAGAATTGTAGTGCTCAATCTGTTGTATGGCAAGCTTTTTAAGTTTTTAAGATATATCATTGGACCTATGTACAGTCAACTGATGGTAATTGGTATTCCTTTCAAGATGGAAAGCTGATTTTGCTTTGAGCTGTGGCAATTTTAGATATCCTTCTCGTTGCTATGCGCCATTAAATTGAAAGATTGTCACATGATTTCGGTTTGAACAGCCACTCCAATCGCAAAGACCTTGGTCCATTTGTTTCATTCTTATTTCATTAGCTCATCCTATATTTCTGTCTATTTGACTAGACTAGTTCTGTCCAGTGTCACTTTCTTCGTTGGACATTTTAGCCAATTAGTTTCAGGTGTATATATATTCGTTGGAGATTCAGTTGAGGACATAGTCCTTAAACCCTCGAGGAAGTGGATGATATATAGCCTCTATCGTCTATTCCCTGGCTATAGGCTTTATTGAGGTTTGTCGAGCTTAGGCTGATTATGTTTAGTTGGCAGTCGAAAAGGTTATGGCCTGTGAGATTGCAGATTATTTGTGTTTTATTTTGTTGTGCCATTTAGTTACCATGAATATTTCTATGTCCTGTGACACAACAGAGTATGACGTAATGGTGTGATCGGGAGTTTCCTCTGGTCACGTATGATAGGGATTCGAAGATTCCTGGAATCTCCCTCTGTTCACCACAATAACGATGAAGGGATTTGGATTTGGAGCCAAGAGTCAGAGAATGCGGGAGTCTATTTTCTTTTCTTTTTTCTTAAATCTGTACGCAACAGATGAGATGGATATGCCCTTATACAGATATTTAAGGCACAAATGGTGGGGTAATTAGAAGAGAGAAGAAACTGATATTTGGTTTCCATTTTAACTCTCTGTGAGTGGTGTCCAAAATTGTGACGGCGAATCATATATAACATTTGCATTCGTTTGTAATTCACAGTAATTCTTTCGCGTGCTTGTTGTGAGTGAATCCACTTCCATTTTCTATGTCACGACTACCCAACTTCAGCTCGTTTCCCAAAGACCCTTAATATATTCCCTGTTAAGCATCAAAATCATTGCCAAACCAAAAAGTTATAATGCATTATACAAGTTTGTATTTAACGATGGCAGCAGACAAAGTAAATATTCCAGATAAATTAAAAATAAGCATCGACGTGTCTACATAATTTTCAGAGTCAACAGCTCGTTATACCCAAATCAGGAAATAATTTACTCACATCTATATTCCGATCACCCGTTGGGTATTTCTGCGCTACCGGCTATTGAGTTACCTCTCCTCCAAAATACAAAAAAAAAACCTTAAGTGTTGAAGTGATGTAAGACACTCAAAACTAATGTCCATACACCTCACTTGAAATTCCGCACTAAGTCCACTTATACCAACATACGTGAGTCTAACCATCGCCACCCCTTGGTGATTCCGAATTCCCTCCCGTGTGATTGATGGGACTTTCAGAGGCTACCATACCGTCAACTGCAACACAAACCACTAACCGATATTACGCGAGAGCACAACGAAAGTCAGCTAATTAAATTGTCCATACCAACAACATTGGTGAAAAAAAAAATAGACCTCGAGCACGGAAAGTAAGTCTTTCTCTGACCGAAAGACTGATTGGCATGCGGTTCGTGTAAGCTATCTTTTGCATCTAGGAATGGCACAAGTACCTATCTCTCTTTTGACCAGCATTATGCAATGTTTGACCCAAAAAAAGCAGTTGTAAAAAGATACATAGACTACACTTCTGGATGAGATGAGGAGTGCATTCCAAGCGGTGGTGGTCAGTTCGACCTTATTTGGAGTCAAGATATCAAATTCATGACGTCATTTTGGTAAAAACACCTCCAACAGATGATAAATGATACCTCATACGCAAGACGTGATGTGTGTATCTCTATCTCTTGACTCGTAATTAAGGTTTAGATAAGTACTTTCAACTAAACGTTGAAAATTATGATGGAACCTGCTGTTTATTATGTTGATGATGATTTCGCACGTTCCGGATGGAGCACGCTTAAATTATTATTTTTTTTTTCTTTTAATCATTTTACTTAACATTTTTATGTAATTCATAAATGCAGCAGCGAATAGATACTCGTACAGGTATCTGATTTCGTTTAATATGGAGAAATTACATTTTTGAATATATCTTTGCATCTTTTATGGCTTTTATGCGTTAGATTCAATAAAACTTGTTTTTGTTTTTATTTATTTTTTTTTTTTCGGTAAAAAGTTATATGAATTAAGGAAAGAGAAAGAAATTTCATCTTTATGTGTCGATTGTGTTCGTTTATTTGAGGTTGGTTATTTGTATCTTTGGCGCATAATGAATGCGCATATTTCTTTTCAGTAGAGTGTTGAAAAATTTGCATATTTGCCATTTGATGGAAGTCGAATTAATTAGTGTTGAACTTGTTGTATGGAAATTTACCTTCCGGGGCGGGACCACCGCATGCTAACAGTTATCGAGTCGAAAGTATTATACAATAGGATTAATTGTAAGACACGTTCTGTTGGGCATTAGTAAATTTGTTTAATTAGTAAACCATCTAAGCTTATCGAACGGAGGTTTTTGAGTGGTTGTCATTAGAGCGAGAATGTTTCGTTGAGTATTCGGAGTCCAATGGGCTAATTAGAAACCGAACTAATGCCTGAGTTGGAGTGATTCCAGTGAATGAATGAATTTTTAGTGGTAATATTATAATTATGTAAGACAAAGTTTCTTTTTGATTTCTAGGAAATTAATTACAAATAGTTTCAGGTTTCGGATATGGGGGTCAGCAACGGGAGACCGTAAATTGGACACTGAAGAAGCACCGTCATGATGTCAGTTTGTTGACACTCCTCTTGAGAAAAGGTTTCGTTTTCACTCTCTAAAATTTCGTTGCGAGTTGTTAGTCTTTTTGTGAAGATGTGCATTGGTTTAATGCGAATTAGAGTTTGCAAGAAACTTGTAAGGTTATTCGTATCTGAACGTAGACAATGTAGACTCAGTTAAGAGAGCTGACGGGAGGCATATTCATAAAAGGAACCAGAGGCCTACAAACCTAATGGCACAAAAGAGTATCCGACCGATCAACTCTTCCTCTCCCATACAGTCAAATCGAAAGTAGTAAGGAGTTGAGACACACTGATCTCCGTTAGGCATCAGAGAGCTAATCTCTACTGTATACCTGGACACAGTTATGTTGAGGGGAGCGAAGAAGCAGATTAATTGGTAAGAATAAGATTTGCTGTGAGGTGGACACATCCATATTGGCATCGATTGGGAAGCTGTACGGTATCATTGACAACATCTTATAGAAAGAAGTCAACGACTACTGGTTATCTAAAGAGGACTTGTGACCTTGACTTTACCGAATATGGATCGACCTTATTTTTACATATTCTCTGGAGTAATAGCAGAACATTGCACCATGCATAGCAATGAAATGTAGAGTCCAATAATTTATGCAGAGGCTGAGGGGACAAGGAGGAGGTAGAGTAAGTCCAATACATGATGTGTCACTGCCTCGTCCTACAAGAACAACGCCTGCATTCTTCAGGTTAGAGGTTCTTTCCTGGTATCGAGATTCGTGTAATGCACGCTAATGGCTTAAGAATAGACCGAAACTGAAATAGGTGTCCACCTCTTAGCTTAAGCTTTTCAAATGCTTATCCACCTTCATAGATTTGAACGATAGTCGGGGATCCGGAAGACTATTCCAATAACTGGCTAGGGACCTAACCACCAAAGAGAGGACCGACAGCAAATGGCAGCTTCAGAAGCTGCCAACACAAACGAGGCGAGCACTGAAGGCTGAAGTTGCTCCTCGCCATAAATACTGAAAGGCAGTGCCCTGAGGATACGCGGCGGCCCTAGGAGTACGTGGCGCAGAACAATGGAGAAGGAAGCATGGCAACTGGAAAAGAGTTGGGAGAGCTGAGGCACATTTCCAGAAATGGCACACGATAGCGCGTAGGCTTTGTAGAGGCCCTAGGACCCATAAGGGGATACAGGATATAAGTTAGTAAGTAAGTGTCCTGAGGACCAGGAGTAGGAAGAAGGTGATGTGAATGTATTAGTTGGAAATCCCAGACTACTTAGTTTCTCCTGTAAATGATTCTTCACCTTTTTGTGGATTTATGACCTGCTGCCTTTTTGAGGTTGGACTGATTGTCGATTGTAATCAATAATCTCTCGAACCATAGATTCAATTTTATGACAATTTATTGTACATATATGTACATAAATGTCAGGTCTGAAAAACATACACAGCTCAGTAGAGAGAGATGTCCATCAGTTTACGTAAGGCACTATTAATTTTTATGCAGACCTAACCTCTCCTGGACGTGACATAATTCGAAACTCACCCTTCATCATTCATTCTCATACTTTCTTAAAACCCAGATTATTCAATACATCACTCTCTCAGCTGTTCATTCCGCATCATTTCGCAGACAATTCGGCATCACTGACCTCCGCGGCGCAAAAATTCGCGCGCCAAAATATTATAGTGCGTGGTTTTCTCTTACTCTTACATCACACTTGCATCGCGCTTACATCATTAAAACCAAAAATTCCACAAGATGCCAGTGCGGATGGAAGAAAGAGAACAGCGAAATGCATTTCACCTGCGCAACCCTTCATTACCTCCTCATCCGTTTCCCAGTCAAAGGCAAGAGTTTGGCAAAAAAAAAAAAAAGACTGCCAGTGGCCAAAAACTTTCACTTTCGTCCGGATAATTCTACTTACCAAAGAGACACACACTGAAGCCGGTCAAAGAGAACAGGTTCTCCGCAGGCAGATGTACGACTATAATGGTTCCCATATACCGTACCAGGATCGTTGCATAAGTCCTTCTTCTCTACCTCCTCCTCCTCCTCCGTCTCCAGTGGTAGAGAAACAAAACAAAAAACAATCGTGACGTTGTCATAATGCCAAAATCAAAATCCGGAAGGAAGTGAACTCTGCACAATATTATTACAAAAGCTATGAAAATGGAGTCTCATAATGATGTGGTGTTGGTGGCGGCGCGGCTGCGCACAACCATCCATTAACTTCGGCATCTCCCTCTCTCTCGAAGCCAAAAATGAAACTGAAAGTAAGTCGCCGCATGCGATGCATCATCTTCTTCCTCCGGAGAGAATCGAAATTACCACCTCTTTGGATTCGACTTGGTGTGTTATGAAATCTCCTGCCAGACTCAAAGCGAAAGATACAAATCATGTTGGTCGTCGTCGTTGTCGTCGTCGTCGCGAAAAGATACAAATTAGCGAGGAAGTCTATAAAAAACAAAAGACTGCAAGAGCACACAGTTTAAAACAAGGAATGTGGTATGGAATTGAGAAAAAGTTGCAAGTTTACGAACTTGGGAGGTCGGGATAATGAAGACCATGGAGTGCACTGTTGAGAGTCCGTGCATTTGAATTGTCCACTCCATACAGACAGTGTGTCTGTGTAGCATAGGAAGTAAAGCGCTTTCGTTTAATGAAAGGGAAAGGAAGGTTAATTGCCATATGAGATAAGACATGCAACAAAATGGGAGTATAACGCTTTTGTGAGGTTGAAATATTCAATCAAACAGTGGAATTCTCACGGGATAATTAAGAGGAAACAAAATAGAAGAGCGGTATTCCGAAAGAGAAGGTAAAGGTATTTATTGCGAATTTGTTGAATGCGAATTCGCATGCTAGGGACAATAATGTAATTCCAGTGCGACCACTTGATTTATTCATAGATTTACTTCAACAGTGTTTCCATAATGTGGGTATAATGTGACATGACAATGTGGTGTCACAAGCCGCGAACATTTATACGTGACAGCGCAATGAGCGCAGCAGAAGGTAGAGAAAATCAACAAATGGTACGAAAATATAAAACCTTCTATGCCCGCAATAAGAGCCTTTAGACATAGGTAGAAGGCCACCAAAGTATGTGGTTGCCAGAGGTCATGGGATAGTACTTTGGACCACTGGGCATCGACCAGCTTTCGAATCCCATTAAATAGGTTAAAGTGTAATCGCAGGAATGTATTGTGTTCTAAGGAATAGATGGCGCTATCAGTATCGAGTATCATCTCCTAACAATTTCACTCCAGTACTTATTTTCGGTAGACAAACTAAGTAAAAACAAAACTACCAGCATTTCGCAGACTACTTACTCTGTCCAAATGCTGGTATAAATAAATTTGTGCGTACAGTTTTTTAAATTCTTTTTAACAATGGAAAACATTCATAGTTTGCTACGTTTCTTTTCGTATTGAGCTTCCCTATGCTGGTGTACTAAAAGGCTCTTTATTACGTCCAGTGCTTTTTTAAGTATGAAATAATGGATACATGATGTAAGAAGGCAATACCTTAATGGTTATGCTAATACCGTTATGGGAACGCCATGAATCTCTTTCTTATTGTAATTGATCTTGACAGTGGAAATTAATTGCCACTGAAAAAAGATATAAATTTGTCAAGTTTTAGATAAGCAATGACCGGTTATCTGACGCAGTAAAACTTTCTGCAGTTATAACGGCTTCTGCCAGGTTAAGCTTTTGGTCTACACTGACCTGCTACATACCCTTATTTGATAAGTGTTTAAAAATTGGGGCATTTACATTTACTAGATTATAATCCATCGGAAAATTTTGGGGCTGAAATTTACGAGGCAATTATGTACGGCGGTGTGTCCCGCGCAATAATTACCATTTGTTTCTGTTTAACGGCGGTTGTAAAACAAATTCTCACATACATATGTATATTTTGGCACGATTCACAAGTATGATGGATAGTGATCGTGGGATCAATAAGAACAACACCAAAAACGATAATAGAAACCATGTTTAATTTCCTTTCACTGTAGAAGTTTGGCTGCCGAAACTGCATCGAATCTTTACGGCCATGCTTCCATTCTGTCTCATTTGGGTTCTACCACGGATATCGATCACATACGACCGATGCTAACGTTCAAAAAGAGATTCACAGATTTCCGACAGAATTTACTGTAAGAACTGGAGAACCAACAGGAAAAAGGAGTAAGATGGACATTGGCAAGTGAGCCGGAGTTTATTGTGCAGCCCTAAGAATAAACAATTCATTTAAAATAAACAACGAACACAGAGTCTTTTAAGCTGAGGTCTAAGCAATCACACAGACTGCTGAAATAATACGCTTTCTATATAAACAGCCAGACAGCCAAGCAGCCACTAAGGCGGTGACGCTCAGCTGGGTATCAGGGCATGGAGGGTAACAAATGAGCTAACGAGCTTGCTAGGAATGGGTCAAAGCTGCACCCTCCCTTCTGTAGTACCTCCAATCAGTTGAGAAGCAATATCAGCTTTCAAACCTCACCAAAATCCAGAGGGCGGCATCCATCGGAATCATGGGATCATTGAGAACAACACCGACGGCGGCAATGGAAACCATGCTTAGTTTCATTACGCTTGACATTTATTGTAGTAGTCTGGCAACCAAAACTGCTATAAAATTGAGGGAAGGTCGATTGTGGTCATCAAACTCTTACGGCCGCGCCTCTACTCTGTCCTGATTGACGAAAACAGATCACATGAACCCGATGTTAACATTCGAAAGGAGATTCAATGCAAGGATTCCTGACAGAAGTTACTGGAAGAACTGGAGGACTAAAAAGAAAAAGGAGTTGACATTCTATACCTACGGTTCTAAGAAGGACAGTGGTACAGGAGCCGGAGTTTATTGTGAAGCCCTAGAAATAAACTGCTCCTTTAGAATAAACGACGACTGCAGCGTCTTTCAAGCCGAAGTAACTGCCATTACGCAACCTACTGAAATTATACGCGAGAGTAATATCGTCGGAAAAACGATAACTGTCTACATAGACAGCTAGGCAGCCATTAAGGCTCTGGACTCTGTTATAGCTCGGTCGAGGCCAGAGCCAGTACGGTGACCCTCAGTTGGGTGCCAGGGCATATGGATATCGAAGAAAACGAGAAGGCGGATGAGCTTGCTAGGAAAGGGTCGACGCTGCACATATCGCGGGCCCTTCCCTTTGTAGCAGCCCCAGTCAGCTCTTTAAAGAAAAAAGTAGAAGATGAAGCCATCGATCGTGCAAACAGGCGCTGGGTTCATCTGGATACAAGCGTAACGGCTAGAGCTTTGTGGCCGGCCTTAAGCAAGAAGAGATCACCTGCTGTGTGACTGTCCTGCCCTATCTGTTGGTAGCCAAGAGTCAACTCTTGGCAGTCATTTCTTCTCGGAACTGGAGGTCTTAGGCAATGTTGAGCTGGTGGACCTCCTGCGATTTATATTACTATCTGGGTGGTTCTAACAGCGGACCTTATGACAGCGTTCCCAGGGTTAAATGATTGGGCACAATGGACCCGAATTGTGAGTCTAAGTGAGCAGTGACCTTTTGGTCACAAGGCACTCATCTACCTAACCTAACCCCCAATCAGTTCCTTACGGAATATAATAGAAGATAAACAAGTAACTCTGGATGACCTTTAGCAAGAAAAGAGTAAAACTTAACGGTTATAACTCACGGGTAGTTACTTCTGTCTGAAGCTGGAGAACTTAAACAACGTTTGGCTGATGGACCTGCTTTCTTTTACAGCCAGCTGTCTCCTAGTAACTTCTGACGTAGACAGTTAAAACGGAAGATGTTATAGGAAAGTTTTTTACATGCGGCGGTGTCCCATACCTCGAAAAATCTTCCATTTTTTAGATTACTCTATAATGATTCGATGCCTTGAGTATTTTGAAGCCAAAAATGCTAAAATTTTTCAAGACAATGCTCCCCTAAAATCAAGCCATTCAATTGCATCTAGTTTTGCGTCATCAGCTTCAATTAAAATTAACAAAACCTGGATTCCCATTTGAAAATCTTTAAAAAAAAAAATCCACAAACGGCAATCAGTCACTGGCCCAAATCATGGTATTCCCCCATCGTAACAAGTGGATAATGTAACCTTTTGTCCATTGCAGTTCAAGCCATTTCAAAGAAGCCGCCATCCATGAGCAATCAGTTTTCAAAACTGCATCCATTGTTATGACCAACTCCCCCAAGCCCTGGCTTCTGCTATGCATTACCAAACTCCCCGATGACTTTGCGACTTTAAATCACGTTGCACATTTTATTTTTTTTCGCTCCGTCATTCACATAACATTGAAGACTTGCTCAAGCCATTTTAGACGCACACAAATCAATCTTCTTTTTTTTTTTCGTTAATCTCGTTACGTATTTTTCGGCGGTGAGTTATGTCAAAACGAGCGCAGAAGAATAAAATCAATGCGCCAATCTTTCTCTCAAGATCGTTAGCATAACTAATTTGGAGTGTAGTTTAGGTTTCCAAAACAAAGTCACAAAACACGACCATGACCTCGCCCATGGAGTGAGTAGCTTCTTCGGTATCCCGGCCAAAGAAGGCCAAAGAAAAATTCAATTTACCACTAACACCACCGAAAGCAGTGCTTTCTTAAGACTCACCACCGAAAAGACGAAAAAAGAAGAGAGCTTTTCAGTTACCTTTGTGGTACTCTATGAGATGTTAAACTGCTTTTCCCACTCTTGGACAGTTTCGTTGGTTGTAGCTGCCACTGCCACTGCCATTGCCACTGGTTGTAGTTTTGGACCATAACACTTTCGCGCTCTCACTCTTTATGGGTATTTGTTTTTTTGGGGGCTCTAATGTACCGCGAGAGTGAGAGTGAGGAGAGGTCATGAATGTTGTGCTATGGACCACCACACCACTTTGTGGTTGGTTTTTTGGCGACGCTATATAAAATGGTGTGGCATTGCAGATGGCACATCATTCGAGGTTCACCCTTTTTAGAGGATACCACTTGGAGATACATCGCTTTTGTCGAGGTTTTATTGTGGATTACGTTTCATTTAAGAGTATGGCTTCAAGGCTAGCTGTAAGTATTTCAAAGAAAAAAAAAAATAAAAGGATTACGCGTTTGATGGTGGATTAACAATTTTATTCTTCTTGTTCTTCTTCTGCAGTTAACTGTACTGCTATTGGCCAGTGCGACGCACTGTAAGCCATGGGGTCGCGAACATGTGCATATAAGGATACACTTACCGGAGTCGCATCATGACAGTCATCACGAGAAGGAAGTTATTATTCATGACCATCATCATGGTGGTGGTGGTGGTGGCGGTGGAGGTCACGGTGGAGGACATGGTGGCCATGATGATAGTGCGATCATTGGACCTTTGATTGGAGGGCTTATTGGAGGCGGCGGTGGAGGTCATGGCGGTGGTGGTGGATATGGCGGCGGCGGTCATGGCGGAGGTCACTCTGATGGAATTGTTGAGACTCTAGCTGTTTTGGGCGGAGGTCATGGCGGTGGTCATGGAGGCGGCGGCGGCGGTGGTGGCGGCCATGGATCCTTCGGCGGTGGATTCGGAGGAGGCTATGGTGGAGGTAAACACGCTGAGACCGTAGTTATCGCTGATGGTGGTCACGGAGGTGGTCATGGAGGATATAGCGGCGGCGGCGGTGGTGGTCATGGTGGACATGGTGGACATGGAGAAACTTTGATCATTGAGGAACATCACGCTGGAGGAGGTCATGGCGGCGGTCTTATTGGCGGAGGAGGCCATGGCGGTGGTCATATTGGAGGAGGTCATGGTGGCGGTGGACAACAAGTTGATACTTATGCCGTGATTCAAGAGTCTGCTGGACATGGTGGCGGCAGCTACGGTGGTGGATCAAGTTATAGCAGTGGATGGCAATCGAGCGGTGGATTGAGTGGTGGATACAGCTCTGGTAGTTATGGAGGAGGCCATGGTGGAGGACACGATGATATCACCGCTGCCATTGCAGCTACTGCCGGTAGCGGTCACGGAGGCGGTGGCGGTGGATACAGCTCTGGTGGTTATGGAGGCGGCCATGGTGGAGGACACGATGACATCACTGCTGCCATTGCAGCTACTGCCGGAAGCAGCCACGGAGGCGGCGGCGGTGGTTACAGCTCAGGTGGTTATTCAAGTGGAGGAGGACATGGAGGTCATGACGACATAACCGCAGCCATTGCAGCCACCGCTGGTAGCAGCCATGGAGGCGGCGGCGGTGGTTATAGCTCAGGTGGATTCCAGGCCAGCGGATTCGGAGGCAGTGGTGGTGGTCACGATGATGTTAAGATCGCCGCAATTGCAGCTACTTCCGGAGGAGGTGGTGGCGGATACAGTGGAGGCTATAGCGGTGGATACAGCGGTGGATACAGCTCAGGTGGTTCCTATTCCAGTGGTGGAGGAATCAGTCATGACGAGAAAATTGCTGCCATTGCAGCAACATCTGGTTCCGGCGGCGGCGGCGGTGGTAGCTACAGCAGCGGAGGCTGGCAAGCCGGCGGTGGTGGCGGTGGATCCTCATACGCCGCTTCCGGTCATGGTGCTGATAGCTACTCCGGCATCGACAGCTACAGCGCTGGACATGTCTCAGGCGTCGGCAGCGGTGGCTATAGCTACCCATCGCCGCATCATTAAGTACCAGGACAAAGGCGGGTCACAACATCCCGCACACGTCGTCTAGTCTCATTCCAATTACCCTTCGTGTATCATATTATTTATCCAAGCTCCAGACACATCCATTCGTTTAGTTGTTAAGTCTTTTTCTCAAACAAAAAGCTAGAAGAGTCCAATGCACAGCATTCGTCCATTTTCACGAGGTCGTCATCGCCGACCATCACACATGCACACACTCACGTAGTTTGTTAATTAATTTTATTTATATAATGTCATTGTTGTAGATAACATCGAATTTGTTTATATAAAAAAACGATAATAAAAGTGAACATATCTTTTTGTATATTTAAATTAGAGATGCGTTTCATTTGTCCACAGGCCGCTCTCTAGATAGATGGATTGACGGTAACTTTCACTTTAATTTGAGTTTTTTTTTTTTTTTAGCTGTCGACATTTAATTGTTGTCGCCACTTGACGTGGAGCTGCAGGTGTTGCTTAGCCAGGAAGAGTGCAGCTCTAGAGAGGGTCATTGACGACTTGGGCGACCTGGCGATAAGCAAAAAACAAAAAAAATTAAAAGTGTCGATTTGAAACTTTCGACGGAACAATGTGCATGCAGTCGAGACATGCGGTGGGCATCGTATCAAGTGCTACTACTCATGTGTGTAAGAGGTCACTCGAGTGCCGGACGTAGTAACGTTGTGCTTTCTTTCACCTCAAGTGGATCAAAACATTTCATAACCGTTTCTGTTTTGGTTATGAACAGACATATCTTTAAGTCGAGTTTATTATTCATTCACTGATCCGAGTCCAAGAGGTTGTTGTTTATTATACAATCGACATGTGAGACGGCGGGAATAAGAAACAATTAAACCGAACAAAAGGGGGACTTGAGTTTTTTTTTTGTTTTTTTTTTTGGGGAAAAGTCATTATTAGAGGGGATGAATTTATTATGAAGATGATGACAACTCTTGGAGAGATAACAAGTGTGGTAACTCCGTCGAATCTGAGTTGATGTAAGAAAAGTCGTGCAGTTAACTTTCTCATTACATGATCCCTTACTGTGACTTTTGGGATTACCTTGTGTTTTGTGACTCCTGGGACTTTGTTTTTTTTGACCTAAAATTTGAGTCATTCTGGAATAATGTACATGACCAACGCAATTGAGATTGATGTCCTCCAATCTGCACTGCGTCAGTGAGCTTCTTCTAACAAATCTTTCCCGTCAGCTTGATTTTGAGCAAACCATTTCAAGTTGCGAATTTCAATGAGAATTTCCCTACCTCAGAGGAAATATTATTCACCTCTATGGAGATCCGATGAAGAATCACCTAAGCTACTTTCGTTTGGCAAAACAGCTGTGTTCAAAATACCAAACATGACGGACCAAATCAATGCTTCAAGTAAGAGCAAATACATCTGCCAACTCTATTATCTCTACCAGGTTTAGGATGTAGTCTAAAAAGCCAAGAACCGGCAATTATCCAGGGATGGACAACAATGCTCCAGCCAAGAGAATCTTCGAATCCCAGCCGCCAGGTTCGAGGCGGCGAAGAAGACCGAACATCCGGTCCAAACTGTCGCGGATGCCAGAAAACTTGGTCTTCACAACTGGAAGCAGCATGCTCGGGACAGCAGAGGATGGAAGGCAACGATGTCTCAGGCAGGGACTCTACAAAGATCGAGAGCAACAATTAACAGTTCTCAGGCTAAAGACGTTGAAAAGACGGGGCATTTGGAACAAAGATCCAGTTGGGTGAGGTGCCAGAATACTTGGTACTCGTGGTTCAGGCAGAGACTATAAAAAGGTGACAAGTCTTTCAAGTCAGCGACTATTTGAGTAGATCCGTGTACAATTTCAAAGAGGTCACCATACAACACGATTAAGGTAGTTAAGGTTCTTCAGAGTGTAACATTCGTTGCGTTGCATGAGAAAGGTTTTTGCTGCTGAATTACCTTTTAGACAATAAGACTGATTGTTTGCTTTGACCCAAAGTAGGCAGCGATAGTTGCCAAAGTAATGTAATTAGTTTAAACACCCAGGTACGATTGTGTCGTTCTAACATTGATATAGGCGTTGTAGAGGCCCTAGAACTCACGAGGGGATACATAAGTATAGGAAGTATTGTGGCGCCTGTTGTTTTGTGCCTTGACTTTACGATAATTAATTAATAATAATAACCTGTAATCCTAGCTTGACTTCACTTTGTTTAATAGTCCGATACTTGAAGATGCACTGACGATTCCCATTGTTGTTTTGTTCATAGGTCTCTTCCTATGATATTACAATGCATTGGATATTTTTCCTACCGTCAAACATTACCGACTATATCAATAACGATCATGCTTTCAGCCCAAGTTTATTTTTTAGATATATCAATTACTACAAACTCGAGAAGTCGTGTTCTCTGTCCTCTCAGCCTCAATAACTACTGAAAAACTAACTAACTGATTTCAGTGAGCTTTGAATAGAATATCTCATAAATGAATATTTAGAAATGCCCGCCATTATTATTAGAATAGATATTTTCATACCTGTGAAATTGTTTTTAAAATCGTCACTGTAGAACTATCGACGTCTTCTTTTACTATCTCTGATATTCCATAAGGAGGGCTTCTAAGTCCCCTTTTCTCCATCTCTCTCTACACTGACGATAGAAATATTCATTTCCAACTCGGCCTTAGCTTCTGATATCTATCAGTGCCCTTGAAGGTCAATCTTGGAATGATCCCGCTAGCTCCTCTCCCTATCAGAATCGCTTCATCCCTTGCAGGCATTCTCTTCATTTTTCTTCTCTACTCAGGCTCTGTTGACGATGTAACTTTTTATAGCTAAGTATATAATTATGTTTATTTTCTACACAAACGTGTTTACAATTCCTCGTTTCATAGATGCGTGTATCTACCACCGTCTTTTAAATACAACTATCTATGAACGTCTGTCTATCCAACGCACTTCGTTTGACTTTAATTCCTGTATACCGAGAAAGGCTTACTTTAGCAAAACATTAAAGGATTATAATCCTAGTACTTACTGTCTTAAACTCAGTGTCCTTCTCATTATCTTTAGCTCTAAGTCATACTTTTAAGCTTTAGTTTCAAGTCTTTAATTAGTTCAGCGAAATTCGTGTTCATTGGCACATCTCGCCTAATTTTAGCTTCTTGGTCGTTAATCGCAAAAATTGTAATATTACATACGCACTCTCTAGCAATAAAGAAAGGAGAAGCCGAGATGTTGGAACATAGTCCATGGGATGAGTAAACCAACATAAGGAAGTAATGAGTAAGACCGATTTTTTTTTTATCGCAGAGTTGCTCATTCGATTGCCACCTAAATCGCGCTATGAACGCCACATTTACTGACTCTTATAAGGATGCCATTAATCAACCACTCCTTACGGAAGAAAAGTGAAAGCGGATGTGCGGAAAATCACTCTTCGATTTCAAATGCTTTTAGCCACAGTACAGTACTAACAAAATCAAAATTACTTCACATACTTTTAGGATGCACAGAAATAAACCATCTCAATACGTTCCACAATCCAGCTCGCATTTAATAAACCATTAAAAATAATTGAATTTTTAGTTTTATTTACCAACTAACCTATTAAATACCTCATAACTATAAAATAATTTATGTATAATGGATTTCTATTGTACATTGTGGGGCAATTGGGCAGCAATGAGTTAGCGAATATATGTAACAAATGAGCGCATTGAGCCATTAATTTGGTATCGGGTTACTGCTTTACGAGTTTAAATGAACGGATGGTGTACCCTCCTCTTCCTCTTCGCATAATTCGACTTTGAATAGTGGTAACCCTCCAGTTCGTCTTCATCATCTTCTTCCACTTCGTATTTGATTTCCTTCTTTGGAATGTGTTCCTTGATGGGTACCGGAACTGGCACTGCCACTTTCTTGATGATGGTCTTCGTATGGACATGTGTGTGATGTTTCACTGGTATGTGGATACGAATTCTGCGAAAGAAGAAATCGATAAGAAAGGGTGACGGTGGTTGATATGGGTTATAAGGGTACTTACTTGGCTTGTTCTTTACCAGGATAAGCATATGATAGAACAACCATGCTCAGCGCTATGAACAGAAAGATGAAAACCTGCAAATTGGAGGATCAAAACACTTGTAACAATCCGCAAACATTCTGCAACTTAACACTTACACTTTGCTTAAAGGCAAACATTTTCCAATTGAAAAAATACACTTATTTTCTTTCACCAGAAACTAAACAATTGATCGGTAGAATCACTTCCCATATACGACAACCGAAGGAGGCTTTTTCACGATTGTTGTGGCACTTTTCTCGTCACCGTTGCGCAGCGTATTACCATTACACTCGTTGCGGATGCCCGTTTAAATATGGAAGCAGAAAAACCAAAAAGTCATGTAAACATTTTTTTCTCCCAAGTAGTTGAGGGGGAGCGAAATGCTTTCGGATTGTCCATTTGGGGGTAAAAATGGTTGGAAAATAGTTTGGAGAAAAAAAAAAAAAAAAAGATACAAATTTCCCAACCCAAAGCAACCGAGCATAACAATCATTACTTGCTGTAAGTACCTCCTACTTCTGCTACTGCTGGCTATAGATAGCGTATCTAGAGGCAGTCATGTCTTGGAGTCTGATTGAAGCCAATGCCACAGATGATTGCTTTAATTGTCTCACAATAGCAGCACTGCACTGCGTTGTAGTTACAGAAGTAAGGCAATAAAGGAAACCAATCCGGCAACTACTCATACTGATGTAACGCCGATTAAGAAAGTGCTAGTTTCTTTGCGGCATTTCGGTTTGGATTTGTTTTTTTTTCTGCTTTCTGGGATTTTTTTTATTTTTTTATGGTTTCTAAAGTGTTGCCTTGATTTTGAAGTAAAACATTGGCGCCACGGAACAAGCAAAGCTCGAGACATGAGGATGATCATCGAACAATGAATGCCAAGGTGATGGTTTTCTTTTTCATTGAATAACACCCAGCAAGACTAAAAGCGAATGACCTGACTGATGATTATGATGGCATTGGTTTTAGTCGTCACTGTAATTAGACGGAGTTTGCTACTGGTATTGTCATGGCCCCTGGTAAGAGGTGGATAATGTTGGTTTAGCAGGGTGGAAATTAGCCAGACATGTGGCGTGGCTATGGATTTTATGGAAGTAAAAGACGCCTTTTGAGTTGGTAACTTGCTGCTCGTTATAACATTTAATTTAACGATCCTCTACAAACTATCTGCGACTTGTGTCAGTCAATAAGGTTAAGGAAGATGAGCTCACAGCTCAGTCGAAGAAACAGATTAGGTGTACAGACAAAATGTAAAGATTAAGAAATGCAAATAACTGATTGGGAAAGTCTTAGAACTAAATTTCTTGACTTAAACTACCTGCCTTACGGTGATCCAACTCAGGTGCGGTGCAGAAGTTTGACTCTGACTTTTCTTTTGATATATTCTGTCTGCATCTCATTTGGAGAGAATACAACGATAAGAAGTCACAAACGTCAAGGTCGTCAAAGTGTCTTACAACTACAACATGAAGTTCTTTCTAACATCCCATTCATTCTTTCAATCTAGTGAGTAGTTCCTTACTCGAGATGAAAAAGTTAGCCCTTAAGTTCTTAGCTGGATGATGTTTGAAGTTTTAGCCACCGATTGTGTAATAGACAGGAAGTCCACACCGATGCTTATAATATCTCTACCAATTTTAAGGCCACAGAAGACTATGTCCTTAGAAAATAGCTATAGATATATGTATATAAAGCTATATCTAGTTTTGACAATGCTGCCAAACATGTTCGCCTTTGCTTGACGACGCTTGCTGATGTGCGTATGTACATATAGGTCCTTTACTTCAATGGTTGCTGAACACTTAGATCAACAAAATTGAGTCCTTTGTACCTTTTTCCCTATGAAGCCTTGGAACGCTTTAAAAAAAAAGAGTCTTGGACTAGAACCATCGTGACAGCGATATCTCTCGCAGGAGGTCTGTCAATTCAATATTAGTACTTATAGCTGGTTTATAGCCCACTTATTACTGATAACTTCATGAAGTTTGTCTTTCCAATTTTTTTGAAATCTGGAATTATACACAGATATCCAAATACTATGTTCAACTTGTTCAACATTGGAGGTCTATAAGTAGGATTCGTACTCATCTTAGTGAAGAGCAAAATACCATTTACCTCAGCTTACCCTAGCAGAGAAGAGTGGAAGGACAGTCGTATACCAAAGGCCGAATCCATAGCTATTTACACTGATGGATCCAAAAAGGGACACCGGTGTAGGATCCGGAATCTTCTCCGAATCACTGGGTATATCCAGATCTATACGACTCCCAGACCACAGCAGTGTTTTCCAAGCGGAGGTCCTGCCAGTGACAACAGCTGCCCGTGAGTCTGCCGTAACAACAATCCCGCAGAAGGTATCACTTTCTTTATCGTCAGCCAGGCAGCTATCAAAGCAGATGAATTAGCAAGGAAAGCTTCATCGGACCGACTTGAACTGACCGAGCTCTCCATAAGCACCCCGACCTCCGCTCTCAGGCTTGAAGCAGGGAAACTGGCTATGAGAGAGGCGAACTTGAAATGGAAGTCCCTAGATACTTGCAAAGCTGCAAAGCAACTATGGACAACTTTCACTGTCCGTGCTCGTGGGGATACTCACAGGTCAAAATACTCTGCGGTACCACCTAAAAAAACAACTTCGGACGGAAGAAGAACTCTGCAGAGGATGCGGCGATGAGGATGGACACCAACATTCCGGGTACGAATTCCTCAGTAAATATTTCTTTCAGGATCTAGGAGAACTCTCCAACGCCAATGCCGACATGTTATTGAACTTCATCAAAACATCAGGATGGTTTGTATACACGGGTAATGAGTAAATACAACCATGGGAAGTTGTTACAGATATTTATGGGTTAAATGGGCGAGGAGTACTTCTGCTAAGCCCCCCTATGGGTGACACAATGGATCAGTGCTGATCTGAGTGCGGCGGAGGTACTTTGTTTCCTCTGCCCACCCACAAACCTAACCTAACCTAAATGTATTGGCTCTACTTTGAACTCAATGGCACTGATAATGATATCAGTAAGGAGATTAAACGAAGAATAACTCATGCCAATTGCTTCGATTTTAGGTTAAAAAGTTGAATTTGGTCCAAAAACTCGAGGCAGTACTAGTTCAATTGGATTTCAATTTAAAGACTAGATTCACCGCAGAAAGTAGGAGAACTTAAACTTCTTTGAATGTGAGCCCAGTCGCGATTTAATAACGGCGGTCAGTTCAAGACACCATGGAGACAGATGTGAAATTCACCATTATTTCAAGTGCTTCGCTTTGAAACATCGGACACATTGTCTGCGTCCATTTGAGCAAATGCGATCTAATGATCACCATTGCAAGTTACGGAAATATCCTCTTTTTTTGCGATTGCACTCCCTAGCACCCCAAACTGTGGCGTGTGGATTTCTTTATCGCCAGATTCACAAATTCAACAATTTGTCGCAGCCATTGAAGTTAATGGGTGCGTCATTACTGAACATCATTTTGTTATACACTACATCCTCAATTTGCTACCAAATATGTAGGACTGATGCCATAACAAAATAGCATTCAAGTTCTTCTAGAAACAACCTTTTTAAGACAATAGTTTGCTGGAAAGTAGCAAGTAGATAATAAGGCTGGTAATAATCATTGAAGGAATTACCAATCATGTACTGTCACGAGTATATATGTAGGTATGTTACCCATTGACGATCGAAGCCAATGATCTAGTTTCGGGTTTTTCCACTACCGACCATAAATAAAATTGATCACCTTCCTGATGGTACCAATTTGCAATGTAATTTTACAATGTATGATTTACAACTTTGATTTAGTAGACTATAATTAAATTTATTTCATGGCTTCAGGCTGAAGTTGAAGTCTATGAAGACTATAAATACTGGATTGCACTGTTCAAGAGAACTTTCTTCTTAATTATATTATTGCTCTTGGAAATGATGATAGATATGACTAACTTGATTGCAAATAATACGAATAGACATCTGAATAAAGCTAATTATATGCACTTGTAGTGAATGATGCCCTTTATGATCCCATCATACTGAAAGAGGAATTCCCTTCCGTTGTGGACCTTTCTTTAAGACGGTTTTTAAGCGGCCCATTCACACCACACTTGTGCGCATACCATTGTCATGACATCGTGTGGCCTTCCACCATACACGTAACACCGATTCGAATACAACGAACTGATATTTTCAATCACACCGATCGAGCCACCGACACCAAAAATCAAACTATTTTCATTTTACCCACACCGTGTCTGACACCAAGAAATCGGTGCGCACATCAACCCACACACAGCACACTTCTTAGTGCACCGAGACCAGTGTTCGCCCAAATGTTGTGTGTATGGGCCGCTTTAGACCCATCATCTTCTATTGCCAACTTGTCGCAGAGCTCAATTGGCTTCTGGGTTGTTTGCTCATGGCACATTCATCGACAAGCATGAGTCAAAAATTGCATGTCAACTACAATATGAACCAACAAAGATTCAACTAAATGGGTCGATAAAACAGTTTTCAATTTGTACACAGAGTGAACAGCTAAAAACCAAACGAGCTTATTGGAAAAGTCAATACCATCATTAGTAACTTAAGATATTTATGTCTATAAGACCAACGTAGTTGTACCATATACAGTTCAGTGAGTTCGTTAAAAATCATATCACACATCCACCACATCATATTGTGGACCCGACATAAATTTTTCAAAAACAAGCAAAAATAATTTATGTATGTACCATGTTCAAGATAGTGAAAAAAAATATATTTAAAACAGAGTCCACTGTGTCTCTAAGCAAACAAGTAACTTGGTAGGCTTTTAAGCAGACAACAAGGTTAAGCTTAGACGCAAAACAAAACCCCCATGGGGAATCGGGATTAAACAACACATGAATGAATGCCAAATGCAAACCCGGATAACTGGTATAATATCTTTTTTTTTTCAGTGTCATCCTGTGAAGTCCAATGGAAAACTTACAAATGAAATACTATCTGAGAGTTGCGTATTTGTTCACATGCAACATGAATTTGACTTGTGGTTGATGCATTTATCTGCATATATTGGGAAGTGACGTAGTACCTGGACTAACAGCGAGTTTAAAAAGCCGGTTAAGTTGAAATAAAACATTCATCAGTTAACTAAGTCATATCATAGCTTTCGACCTTTCTAAAATGTTATGGTAACATACTTCCATGTACTTTGCAAGTAAAGTCTAGATTAACAGGGTGTGTCATAAATTGAAGTTGTTCATTATTTTTTATATATTTAACCAACAAATGTTCTTAAATGTACCAATTAAATTAATCTTCTGAGTAATAAGGTGGTGAAAATATTCTTGTATAGGTGAAGAAGCTAGCCCAAGAGAAGTGACTCGGCTCAGCAAAATGAAAAGTAGTAGATTTTTCATCTTAAAAGATTACTTTTTTCTCATTAATTAAGTTTTTGAATTAAATTCTTCGGCGACGCGCGGACGTAATTCTTACAATATTTTACTATATGAGTCCAAAATTTAGTCATGCAATTTTATCTTTTCATCTTTCATATTGGGATTAAGGTAAAGAAAATAAATATCGGCCTACAAATAGTCCATAAAACATCAAGGTCTAGGATCTTACAACAATTGCGATTGATAAGCATTTATCCAAAGCAGGGTTGTTCAAGAATACAATAATTTTTCAAGTTCAATCATTGCATTCTGTACCTCTCTTGCGGTTTGTCGAAATGTCGATTGACATAGTTTTTTTCAGAGTTTCAATATTTCTCTTTTGACCCTGGTAATAATGTCATGAGCGCTCTATTTTTTATAATAAAATCTGTCATAAGAAATATGCATAAGAGAACTTCTTTTTCGAAATAGCTCCATCACTGCAGTGCACTGTCTAGTGAAACATCAACCTACTTTACCCTGAAATAGAGTGGCACACATTTCCATTGAGTGAGAGAGGATTGGGTCCAAAGGGATCTTCAGATTCCATCTTTTATCCATCCATGAACGATGTTAGACTTCTGCTCTCCATCATCACTTCGGACAGCAGTCCCTTCCAAAAAAGTAGAAAAGAAGACAGTGAAGATTTTGTCATTTCTAAAATTTGAATCAAATATATATACCTGTATTCTAGCCGCAGTATAACACCACATCTAGCAACCGTCCTACCAATAAACATTTGAAGGATCTCGACCTAACATAGGCCAGATGAACATGGCATCTGTAACACAGTAACAGCCAAATCTTTGAACCTATTTGTTTTGTCTGCTCAAAAGCTATCATTACACACAATACAATACATCTTTACTTGCAATCAATGTATTATTTTGCGTTCGAAACTCCAAGTGTTGCCATATCAACGACTTCTCGCTCACAAGGCCCTAATGAAACATTCGGAGGTGCCATACTATATGCTGATGCGTATAAGGTGTAATCTGGAGATCCAATTTCCCCACACTCTTTGCAGTGATGACGCATCGAATTTTATCTACGAAGTGCTCAATTGTTTCTGATTTATCGGCATAAAGATACGGCTTTACACTGATGTGGCCAGTTAACAGATCCATTTCGTGAAAATTAAGCGTCGTTTTGAGTAAACGTTTGTATTTACGAAAACAATTCGTAATTTATCAAATTACTCTACTATATATTGCTCTGATAAACAATTATAAACACTATCAAAAGCACGCAATGCCCGATGACTTTCTCGAATTTAACCATTTTTTCTCAAAATGAATTTGAACGATTTGTAAAATTTGTTACGGGGTGAGTCTATTCATGATGAATTGGCAAACCAAGCTTACACCCAGTCTCCACAAGTCAAGACTGAAGTCGTAACATTAATATGTCTCATGTAGAACGCACTTTTACGGACTTGACTTGCAGTCGGACATCTAAGACAGCCTTTTTGACTTGTCTTCCCTGACTGAAATTTGACATTTGAAGTTTGGCAGTCGTTTTTTATAAGAAAAAAAACATTTGTTGTGACTTATTAGTGCTTTCCAGACGTGAAAAGATGGCAGATTTTTGATTTTCATTAAAAGAAACAATATGTTTGTTGATTTTTTAAAAGGAATTGAGCTTGTTTTGCTGTTGACGACATGTTGAAGAATGAAAAGTCATAACAAAATTCGCCCATCCAATGACATAAAAGTCTGGCGGACTAGAAGTCTGACTGAAAAGTTTGCCATTTTTCAGACTCGTGGAACTGCCAAGAACTGTCAAATTGACTGTCAGAGAAAACAGTGTTGCCGCCTCTAAGATAATATCCTTTATCCATGATCATCGAGATTAAATTTCCTCTCCCCGTTGTAATAAGTGAATAATTTCACCACTATTTTCACTTGAATTCTCCTCCTTTCAGCATAAATTTCTTGCACTATTATATAATTAAGCCAGCTCTACACCTCTCCAATCCAGATAAACACCGGCTACAACTCCAATTGATTTGTTATTAAAGAGACGCTAAAAATGCTTTAATTATTAATTAATAAAATAATTTATCATGAATCAAACCTAATACAGTGTCCAAGTATTTCCCATCACCACTGTGCCATGTGCACAAACCGCGCATCGTGCATCCGAAACTTCCTCAAATCCGTCCGCGTCCGGAAGTTCAAAATCTCTGCTGCATTTCTCGTGAGCAACAAGTTTCCAAAGATTTTTTCACGATTACATAACAAAAGTACAAAATGAACAAAAAAAAAAACCGATCCAAGTCAATTACTTGTTTATTTATCTGGCTTCTTAGTTTTACCATCGTCTTTGCTTTTATCTGCACAAGCTAGGGATTTTTTTTCTCTCGAGAAATACGGTTGAACGAGCATAGATGGATAGATGCATGAGTACGCAGTGCGGTTACATGCCGGCAGCTCATTTGAAGCGAAATTAACTACCGAATAGGATTGATTATGATGACACAATTTCAACTATTGTTCATGGTTTGCGCATTGATCCCTATGACTCGGGGTATTTTGAATATTTTTATCCGCGTGCAGGAAATATTTGCACGAATGCAGCTGTGTGATACTCGATTTAAGTCTTCAAATGAATTGCTGGCATTTAAATGGTTGAAATGACCATCCATCTGGTAGTTTCTATGCAAACTAACTGTACAGAGTGGTGAAAGTGTCTTACTTTATAGCTGCATATTCATCTGTCGTAATACTGAGCGCTGCTCATTTATCTGTGACGGAAATATTTACCTACATGTGCACGGAAATAATTTTACTACCGGTAAAGACGATTCTTCTTTTGAAGACGTTGTGGGCCAAATCGTTCATCTTCATGGCTGGAATAGTATGGATTTAGTGCCTAAGAGTAGGCAGCAGTAACTAAAGCTGAGTTTTGATACTTTCTGCTCCTTAAATTATGTGATGATTCTAGTCAACAGTTTCGTATTGAATTGCTTGGTCAGGGATGTACACGACAGTGTGAGTATATGAAGTTTTCAGTTTACCCTGTCTGTACTTCAACATTAATTAACTCTTGCATTCGGTAATGATATGAACAAAATTAACGAGGAAGAAAGAACAAAATACAAAACTTGTCAGGAAATTCGTTCGTCATCAGACCATCAGATGGTAAAGAGGTATACTTTATAATTGTCATCGATTTAAGTAATGATTTCTACCAAATTGTATGAGGAATCATCGTCTTAAAACTATTTAATGGATTTAATAAAAATATAATTTTAGATAGTTGCTTTTCGGAAATCCGTCTTGATTGAAGAAATTATGGATTTGCACTGAAAAGTTAATAGGCGTGTTTTTTTGAAACCTCCGCAGCTAGTAGAGGTAAATTTAACACGAAAAACAAAAAAAGTATAAACTTTTACCTACAACTCTGGATCTCATCCTAAAGTACCCAGGAATTCGGCAACCTGTTGTGTGAAATCAATGTAAAATTTATTTGATTTAGCACGGAGAGTTCGTAGTGATAACCGGATCCTCCAACTAAACTGTTGGCTGCGGATGTTTCAAAACAACGATCTCAATTTTAAGGTGTTATTTTTTATAGAAAGCAACAACAGACATACATATGTAATTATATTTGGTCTCATTTCTTTGTGAACTTATCCCTGAATATTCTGATTGTAAACTTACAATTCTTATTTGGTTGCACAAACTTATAAAACATTGTGCCTTTAATGTTGACTTATGAGTTTCGTTTAATGCGTTCAAATTTTGTATTGGAGAGTTCAATTGAAAGTGTGTCACTGTGCAAAAGATATTTACTAAGATGAAAGGATTTGATGGGACTCTTACAGACTTTATTGGAGTAGAGTAAGTGCAATCGTCCTCGTGAGAGGTATTCTGGGATACCTGGGATCTGGGATCTGGATGAATACCGAAGCAACTGTGATGGTGACATCTATGATCGCGAAAAGTGGCAAGAAAACTCCGCTATCTTCTGTGACCGAAAAACCCCCACTAAGCTGAAAGAAGAACTCTGCACCACAGCTAACAATGAACAAAAGTATGAAGGGAAACTAACCGCAACTAAGATGAAGATGCTTTGCATGAGAGCACGGTAGAACAAGAAGTTCCAAAACTCTAAATGTAAAAGAACCCATCACAAGCAAGACAAAGTACGACCGACTGAGTTGGTATTGTCGAGTTCAAAGGAGTAATCGTTTGAACCAATCAAAAGAGCAATTTTGATCGACGATCCTGCACAATTGCGATAAAAAGACAGACGCAAAAACAACTGCATCACACAAGTCCAAAACTGCCAGCATCTGATCGACCTCACCAGAATCATCCTAAACCAGAAGGCCTGCCGGTGCTTCCTGAGGAGGTTGGAATGCAGTTAAGTCGGAGGGTTGCTATTCTCTTACTTTGGAACATAACCTCGCCTAAAGAATAAGAAGAAGTAGGTATAATGAATTTGAGTCGAATTGCTCTGGTCATGAAATGGTCCTCGTTATATACACATACAAGGGCCCACACAAAATTTGTGCCAGAGATCCTTGCCTTGGCAAAGAACGCGCCATGAAGAACGTTCCTCAGCCACCTACCAGTTAGTAGTATTAGTAGTGTTAACCTATATTCCTGCTCAAGAAAACAAAAGCTAGACCCAAAGCTAAGCTATAAGACTTACCTCTTCTTGGTAAAATACTTAGCTTGAATGCGTCGATGATCCTCAACACTATCACCCATCTGACTTTGTCTTTTCAAATGTAAAAAAAGAATTTCGCCGCATCGTCAATTTCATTCATTTTTATGGAGATTTTTTAGAAAACTCCAACTTTATTGCATTTAATCGTCACCGTTGTCGTCGTCGGGGTATTTCTCCGTCAGCGTGATCACAGTGTTTCAGCAAACATCTGAACTTAGTTCGAAATTCACGAACGCAGAGTAACATGACAGTCACACTTTGGACAACAAAAAAATCGCAAAAAAAAACTCATACAACCAATTTTTTTTCATTTTGAATTTAATTTGTATTCAAATCAGACTTGAGCTTCGTTTTCCCTTTTGAGAGCAAGCTACCAAAGCTATTCACACAAAAACAAAGAATTGTACAGATGCTTTGTTTGCTTGTTTTGGTAATCTATCCTCACGTTTTGGTCAGGAGTCACGTTTCGTTTTTGGGTAGGTTTTGATCGAATTTTGAGCATATGGCTGGATTGATTGGATTTTTTGTTTTTCCGTGCGAATTTTTTCAAAATGATGCAATTGGTGAGTTCGTTTTAGTTGCGGCAATAACATGTAATATCGCAAAATTGCTTTTTCATTTTTTGAATAATAATTCTTTTAACGAGACGGTTGAGCTTAACATGTTTCGCCGAGGTGCGAAACACTTTGTCGGACGTGTTGTTAGAGACAGTGTTTGATGGAGTCATTGAACGGGTCTGAGCTTCACAAGAGATGAATAAGTCAGACATAGTTTTGATGCAGTTTAAGAGGAGTTTCGAAGACAAAATTCATCATGTTTACCATACGAAATCCGACAAGTAACTATCCTGCTGTCCATTTCATTGCATTCGCTAGTCAAAGAGTCATAAATAAAATCGTCTCCGTCTGGTTTGTCTTCAATTTATGATCTTATCACTGGCAACTGAATTTGAAATGAAATTCGCACGAACCACGGTAGCAGATGCGACACACGAGTGCTATATGTATGTGCGGATATTGTATCTTATCAGTTTATGTACGTTTTATACATGACTTTCAGATTGGAATATTGAATATCATACTCGGGATGGTATGTGCCATGCCAACAAAATTGAACGACAAACGTTGGAAATTGAACAAAAATTTCGGAATCTAATAACACCCAGTGTGACTTTATAAGTTGTACGTGACCCTAAATCTTGCCAAGTTACTCTTGCACCCAATCTTGGTGTTAATACTTGTTTAGTGTATGCTGTTTGAATAACCCCTTGGACATAAAAGATGTAATAAACCCGCGGAAAAACGTTTGACAGTTGTGTTATATCAGATGTTACAAGAAAAATTTACATTAACGCTTGGCTAATACGTTGTAACGTTGTGCTGATTAAGTTACAATTAATGCTAAATAGTTGCTTTGAATTTAGCACGCGAATTTGGTTGGGTGTAATGGAGATATTTATGTATCTAGCTTAGGGACATAGACATTTTGATGGATATTGTGATAGTTTTACTAAGTTAGTACCATGGTGAGTTCTGTTGTGAAAAAATCTTTGAAACTATGGCATAAGTTGGATTTCTTTTCGCCAAATGATTCTTCTGTCTCTACGAGGCCCATGATGTGTGATACTTTTAATAGACCGATAGTAGGGTGAGTTCTCTAGTGAGCTTATGGTGACTTACGAGATTTTTTGACTTTACTGCATGGATCCTCCTTGCCATTTCAATATTCCGGGCACAAGTGTGAATTATTGTGTTCAAATCTTTGAAAGTATTTCCAATAGCTTCCGTGCAGGGAAAGGAAGATACAATTGCTTCAGTTACCATTACCCCTCACACTTTTTTCTATGATTCTGTGGTAGTATCTAACCTGATTTGCACAGCGTTACCAAGACTGCCCTTTCGTCCTCCTGAATTCTTTTTGCCTCTTGCTGGTTCAAAGATCAATGAAGGTATACGCTTGACATCTTGTTCGCGCGATTGTCGATTGGTACCATTCCGGCTAATACGCAGGCTGGTTTATCGGCAGTTCCAGATGACCGGCAGACTGCAGCCATTCCTCTACTATCGTAATTACCTCATCCGTAGCGGACTCCAATTCGCTTGCTTGGCTACTGTAACCACGACGTTTTCGTCAACAAAGTTATTCCTTTGACTGTGTCTAGACATCTTAGCTTCCTGTTGCTGAAGTAGTCCGTGACTATCTCCAATCATTCTAGACAAGGATCTCCTAATAATGGACCAGTTTGCCGAGTTGAACGCATCTTTGACGTCGAGCGTTACAATGACATCTAAGTTGATCTCTCGCATGATAGATAAAATGGTAGTTGGTCCTATGGTCCTAATTAATGCCACACAGGTCAGTTGTGAAGACCTGTTGCCTTAATTTTCTTGGTATTTCCAGATCACCTCTCGCCAATTTAAAGGTTATAAGCAGCTCTTGGAAATCTGGTCTGCCTCTGGATCTGCGTCAGTCTAACTTTTTGGATCTCGTGGATCCACCTTTAGCAGATTTCGCGCCTTTAACTGGCAGACTTTGTTTTATGGAAATGGCTTTCCACAAGACTCTATACCATCAAGTAGTAAATCATAGTAACATCGAATGACACTTGACTTATCCATAAAACTAAAGTACAGGTATAAAAATGTACTCTTGTGGAACACCACGGTAAAACCTTGAACATGTAACCAATTGCAGTGCTTCATAATCGGCTGCAAATTCCGCCCACTTAAATACCAGTCCACACTGCAAAAATTTGTCTTCATTTCAAAATTACTTACACATTCAACTTTCTAAATTTATCTGTGGTCCTGCAACTTTGTTTTATTTTTCACATTCCCCGCCGCAACTTCTCGCCAATTGTCGGCTTGATCATTTATCTATCTAAAGGAAATTGCCTTCTATATAATCAGCCTGGCATCCAAAACCACTTAACAATACTTACATCGACTGAGAATTATGCAATACAATCATAGATTTGCATTAAACGCATTTCCGCGTCTATTTCAACTGACACACAACATTCCCCATGAAACACTTCTCCACTACTCTAGTGTTCCGATTAATTTCACTCCTATACCCTCTGGCCTATTCGCCTGCCATACAGCGACAGGCTTTATGGGTTACCAAACCTGGTGCAGGATCCTAGGCAGGAAGTGCTTGTGCATAGACAATCCCCAGACTCTCGTGCAAACAATACTCGTAAATCCATTGGGTAATACCGAAAAACTTTTACTCTCGTTGCAAAAACTGGTCTGCAGCTCAGAGGCGGCGAATAGTTCCTCATATGCATTCACACCTGAATCACAAGTTAGTAATTGTCTTGTCACCTCGTTGACATTACACGCCAACATTACAATTACGTCCAAGTCCAGCTTAAGTGATGTTCATCAGCCGAAGAGAAGATACTTCATTCACTTTCATCTGAACTTGAAACCGGTAACCGGTGTGCTGCAATTATTTTGGGCCGAAACCTTATTCACAGTTCAGATGACGTAACAGCCCTCACTCAGCAGAGGTTGCCCAGCATTCTGGTATCAGTATTATGTAAATCGACATACACACGTATACATGGAGTGTTGACCCGTATGGCATTAACTGGGCCAGTGATGCAACCAAGAAAATAAAGCCAAAGAGATCGCAAATCGAAAAATGAGTTCCAAGGTCTTGGGTATGCAATTTGCTGTACCCAAACAGAGAGCGATGCCTTTCGCCGAGATTGGTATCTTGCATCTGCAAAGCAGAAAATAAAAAACAATTGCATCCATCTGCGAAGCGCAAAGTAATAACAAAATATCGTCAACGAAAGTATCTGCAGATTGCGCCATCTACATGCGACGTTTGACTGTCACACAATATCCTCTTTATGGCATCTTTTGATAAAACTTCATCGTTTCGCAAGATACTTCGACGATGGAGCTATGTCAGTGGATTCGAACAATCATAATTGCACAGCTGTCCAATTTGCAAACGTCAGTCAGTCAGTTGGTTAGTAGAAGATACGAAGATATGTGTGGATTTAGGTGAAATTCAGCGAAGAGTAACGGTGGCACGGTTGGAAAAATTAAGTACATTTGGATCTGATGTAAAAAAAAACAAAATGGGGATTTTAATTAAGTCTTGTAAGGTAGCTGAACTCGGTTTTAATTGGACGAAAGGAGGGATTCGGTGATTCAATGATTCGATGATTCGGTGAAGGTTGTTACCACCGACCTCGCATATTATGACCCGTTTCGACACCTAATGCTGATATAATTGCGGAAATAATTCATATAATCATTTGGATGTAACTATGTGGTAAGAGAGATGCCCAAATTGCAAAAACTGGATGTCGACAGAATGGTTTGTTAGTTGAGATGTGATGATGGATTTACCATCGATTTAAGCTAAACGCATATGGAACTTGTAATACTGCCGATGATGATGTAGGTGAGAGGAATGTGAAAGATGCCTTGAGTCTTAAATATTCTACCTAGAGACTGCCATGAGAGTCAATGAAATATTCTCTTGAATATTATTCCCTTGAATGCAATTAGGCCTCATTAAAATGATACTCTCTAATGCACATAAGTGGCCAAGACATTTTAGCGTCACATACATGTAGATGCCAATGTTGATGTAGGAATAAACCATGACAATATGATCCCCATTAAAAAGAAATCAGAGGCACTAATAATGTTTCTCTATCTTTTGCGATATGCTGTTTTTGAGAATACATACTGCTTTTCTATATCGTGCTATTGACTTTTTGGATACATCAATTTTTAGAATAAATTGTGCGTTAGGTTCTTTCTGAGGTTTATGCTAAAGTTTGTTAAAAAGAATGGGTTCAAGGTATCGGCTTAGCACAATGGTGATAGTATAGGAATGTCGAGGTTCATGATTGACTGTCAATCAATGATTGACTGTTAATCAAATAAGGTTGGCATCCCGGCGGACTGAAACGATAATTAGTAGACGTCCCGATATGTATGACATAAGACCCCTTATAGTTTAAGATCAGACCAATAAACTTTACTACAATGTTGATGCTCTATTCTCTGAATGATTAAAGGTATTTGAAAGAACTCATTTGACTGATGACTGGTGGTGTCAACTCCAATTTTTTTTACTTTTACGCTGAGCCTATTTCGTTTGATTGATTCAATGTCAATAAAGAAGGAACTACCATGAATACCACTTAATATGAGACCCAGTGTTACTTTAACATAGTGCCGACATCCTTAAGCCTGCAAGAGCGATTTCAGTCTTCACCAGTAAAGTAATTCAATGTTGAATAATGACACCACTATGTTGGACGATAAGTAAGAAAGCTGAGCAAATATTGGGCACCTTCGAGGGAAAAATATTCCGTCGGATATTAGGTGCCTTATGCGAGAAGGGCGAATGAAGGAGAAGGTACAACCGCGAACTCTATGAGCTGTACCAGGATGTGGATGTAGTCCAAAAAGCCAAGATACTCAGACTACATTGGCTCGGTCACATCGAGCGAATGGACAACAATGCTCCAGCCAAGAGGATGTTCGAATCCCAGCCCCCAGGCTCGAGGCGGCGAAGAAGACCGAACCTCCGGTACAAAGACCAAGCTGTCGCGGATGCCAGAACACTTGATCTTCACAACTGGAAGCAGCGTGCTCGGGACCGCAGAGGATGGAAGGCAACGATGTCTCAGGCAGGGAATCTACAATGTGCGGGAGCCCTTTAAGTAAGTAAGTAACGTCTCTAACCAACCATATTCAAAGTGTTTCAACATCAAACTCAACTAATACTCGCATGCCACCCAACAGCCATTCATTTCAAAAGCTATAACTCTTCAGTTAGTAAATAAAGTAATGCATATATGTGTCATCACAACCGTTACGAGTTTTATTTCGCTTGAATAGTAACTCCTCCATCATCTCCCTAAATCTCTATACAATGTTCGTCTTCCTGAATAAATATTCGAAAAGTGTTTCCCAATTCCATCGAGTAGTTTTGCCATTAAAGCATCTTTAAAAACGCGTGCCAAACTGGCTACACTCGTTGATTTAAGCATCCTGATGTGGCATTTACACATAAAAAATATTGTAATTACGAGTAATAAGATGTTAGATGCAATTACCTAACCAATAAAATGATAGGCACTAACTACCACTTCACTAAAGTGTTAAATGTAACATGCATCACTGCATTATCCCAACAAAGTACTCCGAATACCAGCGATACGTGATTGAAAGGGAATTTAAGTCGACACATCTCCACAATCAAATATGGTCAAACAATGCGGGTATATTTATCAGACCACCTGTTCAATATAAATCCTGTTCACTACCGATGCACGTTCGAAATGCAAGATATCCCATAAAAGTCACGAAACTGAATGGAGTTCATTTTTAAATAAAAATATCCTCAATCTTAACGACCTCTTCACCACTCCATCACTCCATCACTTTGTCACTTAATTTCACTCTTGTTACGAGCGTCTATTATGCAAATGATAGCGCCAGAGGAGAATAAAAAACAAAAATAAAAAAAACGCATATCACTTACAATTACAATATCCATTCAACTAATTATCCGCTAATAGTATCTCATCTCTTTGCCGCCGCACACAAAGTCTATTACTCATAGTCGCGCTACCTCACATTTCATTCAATCGAGTTGGAGTGTGGCACACTTCTTCTTTCGTTTGGTAGCGCTGAACCCGCACGCCCCGTTTACATAAAGATCCAGTCATTCGGTTTGGTTTGGCTTACAGAAGCTATTCGATGCGTTTGTTGTCGAGCTGTAATTTTCCGGGAAAGGGGTTTTCCTCGGTTTTTTTTTTCGAAACAATTTTCTATGCGATTTGTGCTTATGGTGACACCGTGCCAGTGCCAGTAGTAGTTTGGGACGATTAATGTGTGCAAGTTGGTAAAAGTAATTATTTTAATGACGACGGTGTGGTTGGATGATGTTATAACTTAAAAATTTCTTCGCTTTTGTTTATAGAGTTTTTTTGGGAATAGGCATAGTTCTGCTAGAAGAGTGGAGAACAATTTGAATAAGAAAATGATAGAAATGTTATGCAAATCAATTGGCTTTAACTCTAATTTGTTGACTTCATCCATGAAAATTTAGTTTTTGATTAATTAAGGCTATGAAATGAAAAGTTGCAGTGAAGAAAAAAAAAGTTCGCACGCCAACTCTTTTGTCGTTGAATTGAACTTGAATCGATTTCTGCTGTCTTGAATCAGATTGTATTGAATTATTGTTAAAAAAAAGTTACCGATTTATATTTCCTCGTAGTCTGAGGCTAGGACATTACCTGAAGCTACTGAACGACACCTTATATGAGGCGAGGAGGTTTCAACGCTATAGAGTGGAGCAAAGAAACTACAGATGAGAAGTCATGCAAATGATGGTGCAAAAATCACGTTTTGCAAAGAAAGCTAAACTCCATCTAGGACATTGCCTTCAAGACTATACATAGTCACAAATAAAATAAAATAAAAATAAATATTAGGCCGTAACCAGCCCATAGAGGGCCAAGGCCTAGCATCTCACAGCTGTACGTATTGTGCGTGGTATACATTTCTGTACGTACAGAAGGGACCTACAGTTTTATGCCGTATCCGAAGGGCAAGGGGTTTTTGAGAAGCTTTCTCATGACAGTGAATACTCTTGGATGTTTGTCAGACGCTCGCAAGAAGTGGGGCCGTGAAATAAACTTTGGTGTTATTTTCCTGGATTCGAACTCGGAACCCCTTGCGCAGAAGTCCAACGCACTAACCACTGAGCCACGGCACCCACAAATACACCTCTTAATAGCACCGAAGTTAAAAGGTACACCATTCCTCAGAGATGCATTTGGCTATGGGATGAAAATCGATCCAATAATCAACCACAGGTCTGAACCAGCTGACCTATAAAATCATCACAATATTGCATTTAGATCGACCATAGAAAGATACTGGACCAGCATCTCGTGTGTCTTCGAAGGAAAGTAAAAAGCACTCTTCCACCACGGAGCTGCAGCATAAAATTCATCATACCAACTGAAAAAATCCAAAACTGCTTTACCAACAGAAAGTTGGCGATGACGTTAAGAGCAAGGCTACTACCATGTGGGTCCCTCTTTTGACCTCTCTCACATATTGTTGAAGGGATCTACTTTACTATAGATATCGCCATGGCTACCGTGGCCAAATACAACCACGAAATAGAGCCAGCTGTGAATGTAGCACTGGACATGTTTAATGTATAGACCTAGTTAATCACAAGACTGCTGCTGACCTGATAATTAGTCCAGGGAAAGTGAGATACTCCAATTTCCGGGTTTGGAGTCAAACCATCAGATCCAAAGAGTCACTAAGATTCGTAGGACTAATGCTGGACGCCAAAACACAGATCAAACACTTTAGTAAAAAGGCATTACAGATGCAGGTTGTGCATGTCCACATAATCCTAAATATCTGTAAGCAAATTCTCTTTGTTGCTCTGGTCTAGATGCTGTTCCTTATCAAGGAAAGAAATCTCCATCAGCATACAAGCTCTAAGAGCAATAATTGGTTTTCAAACAATTTCGGAAGAAAGAGCCAGCATTTGTAGTCAGCATGATGCCCGTCATCATACTCGCCAACGAAATGCTAGGGAGTTACATCTGACACGCCGCTAACTACTAGGATATTAAAAGAAGAAGAAAGGTAAGCATCCACAGTACTATAGCTGGGATTGTAATCCGGATTTTCATAGAAGCTTATAAAAGAAGCATGCAGGAACTGAAACTACCACCTTAACCAATTTCTGCGAGTATGAAGAAAATAGAAGCATAGAAAACAATGTTCCATTACCTGGAAAGAAAAGTTAACACAGACTTAGTCACCTTAGTTCTTTCACTGATATTTTGTAGTATATCGCCATAAAATAGGAAGTGGTTTCAGGATAGGCGAGGCTTACAGCTTCTGTTTTGTCCACGTGCTATCAGATTTCAGGTAGAAAGCCTACTTGATTGGTTAAAAAGTTTCTTTAGGACAATCACGAGGTTCACATAAGTAGTCTACCGAGGAATTGCCATTTCACAATGCACGTGTGCCTCCTTTCCTCTACACTAGTTCCCTGCCACACTCTGTGTTTTATTGCAATATTACGTATTACGTGCAAAACTAATGCAACTTGCAAAACTTAAACGAACCTTTCACCATTACACATTCAATTTGTCGTGCAGCATGTTTCCCACATGAAACACCTTTCCAAGAAGCAAAAGTCAATGTGAATGATGGTAATACATCTCAATTTACTGGGGAAACTATTTTGTAACTAGCTACCGGTTCGCAAGGGATTTTATACTCACTCTTACCACCTTGTGGTGCGACTGTCTATGATATCTGCAAAATTGTAATTTATTTCCTTTTCATTGTTACAAAGCAAACTTATTGAATAGGCGTTAATTTATGGTAAGAAAAGGTGAGGTGTCTCTCAAGGAAAGCATATCCTTTCTCTGATCACACAAAATTTGTCCAACAAGCACTTAAGTGCCATACCACTTCATAAAAGTGCCCAACACCCCACAATCAGTGACTTACCATCAAAATTAAACCATTTAACTGCTCTTTCATTGAAATCAGTGTCATTAACAAGTACCACCTTAGGAAATGTACATATGTAGTCCCTGATCATTGTCGCTGATTACCATTATGACACCACACAAACTGTTTTGTGTTTATGCTTTTGTGCAACCCAAAATGACGATGCGAGAGATACACTGAATCACCCAAAGAAAAAAAACAGCAGAAAACCGCTATCGAAATTTGTTTATTTTGAACACCCAATGGGCGAATATGCAAATGCAAACACTTAACCGCCGAAAAATAGAGGAAGGTCAAATCGGGCGTTGAATTGGGTATTTATCTTGTGTTTTCGTAGAGCATTCACGCGGCCATGATCATTAATTACAATGATCACGAAGTGTTGCAGTTTTGACACACAAATGACTTACAATCTGAAATACTACTTCTGCCCAAAAACAAAAGTCGTTAGAATGTGGCAAGTTTTGAATGCAAGAGATGATTAAAATATTTCCCCACTTGTGTTTAGTAGGCCTAATTTTCTTTTCATCACGTGATACTGGTATTGTTGGTTTAAATTAACTAATAATGGTCCATAGGTTGTCGTTGTTTTGAAGAGATTTAAATATGATTTTAAACACATCCATCTTGAGAGACAGTAATTGATTTGTTATGAGGCAAGATTGAATTTTGGATGTCAATTTCGTAGTAATCTAATGTGCGATGAAATACTGCAGATTTTATTCCAGGACCAAAGGATCACCCACTGTGGCAATAGGCACCATTTTGTTTCTTTACCGTCATGAGACTGAAAGAAGGACAATTAAAATGGCAACTTCTTCCCTATGTGACATTGCACATGTTTAAAGATAATCGTAGTTCAAGACCTTCTTGCATTAACAAATCGGGTCTTTTGTTGCACATAGTGCCTTCTGGAACTGTGTAACTTCCAATGCTATCAACCTGGTAGCTCTAGAAGCAGATAGAAAATAATGAGGCACTATTTCAAGAATAGAATAATGCAATACGAAATCTACGCCAGAATGAGGCAGAATAACGTCATAAATGGTATTCCCCAAGGCTCTGTACTAAGTCAGCTAGTGTGCAACCTACTGAGTATGATGACTCTTTCAGAACCCTGAAGTTCTCAAAAGTAATTGGCCAAACTACTTGAAGAACGAGTTGATAACTAGCGAAGAAAATTAAGAAGTAGTGCCTATTTACAGCCGCATGGGGATTATAAGAGCGATCATGAGTGACCACCTGACTACTCCTAACCAGCAGAGTGGTGATGTTGACTATGCTCTAAGAATCCCCAAACAAGGGTTTAAGATAAAGTTGTACAGAAGGAAGACGAAGGCAGTCTACAAAATCCATCACTTGTATGGATGCAGCACCTTTCAAACAATCTTCTATGCTGGAGAATGGTACCAATAAGCACAGTGGAAATATTTTGCCAGCAGGACAATGGTGTCAACAAAAAATGAGTTGAAGTCATTCGAAAGTATTACTAAAGACAAACCACGAACAATGTCATGATGTAGGACGCAGTTATTGATCCCTAATGTAGATGTAGACATTGAGGTTTGAGCTTCTACCTATCCCAGATGGTCGTCAATTCTTCAGAGCATGCCTCCACAGGTTTGGACCATACCAATGACAACCCCTATAGCCCAACGCTGAAAAAGCAGTTGAGGATTCGTATGCCTGACAGAACAGATAGGAAGAACCAGCAAGTTACCATCAAAGAAGAACTGCCTTTCTCTACTGATGCTTCGAAAACGCCGACGATGCGGAACAAAATGTGACTTCCCATTGTCCAAGCTATTATGAACAACGTGCTCTGCAGCTGCACATCACCAGAGGAATGTACGCAAGGATTTAGCTACACTGTAGTAACTATCATGAATGAACAGCTAACTAAGAAGCACCAACGAAAGCAGTCCAGTCAGCTGCGAACACTAACCAGTCGTATACATAAAGCCAAATACACCCTTGCGATAAATTGCTTGAGTTTGTTGGGTGCTTGCTGCGAGGACCAGGGATAGGAGGATAAGTAGGTTTAGTGGAGGAAAAACCTCATTGACACATAGTACGGGCGACCATATAAACAAACACCTTAACGAACATTAATGCACATTAATGCACTACATTATTTCAGATTCAAATTTTAGAAAATACCATCAATATCTTTCCACTGCCCTACCTTTCACGAGTTAGTATTACCCAGAGACTATCGTAAACCATTCTTCTGCAGTTATTCGATTATCCTTTACAACGATAGTCCTGTGCGTTATAACATTTGTTACGGTATAGCCATTTGAAAGATAAAAAGCTCAGTCCAACTGCGGAGGTATTGGTTCACATGAAAACAATTTTCCCAGGATAGTACAAATAAATATACCTTTACACATGTTAATTAGTAATTTACATTTACTGATCTATATGTACATATAACGTTCGTACGTCTGAATTAACTTTCGGGAAGTAAATCAAATGCAACGAAATATTAAGATAAAGGCAGGCTTACCACCAGCTGGAATTGCAAGCAAGGGTACGTGAGCATGAAAACTGATCCTAACCGTGCAGTTATGGACAAAGAAAGCCAGCAGGAACTGTTTCTATTCGGGAACGGTGGCTATCAAACATATTTTCACAAATTTAGTGCCAAAATATAACCTTGCTATAACCTTTAAAGCGCACAGCACCCGATATTACATTGCAAGAGCTTAGCAGAGAGAAAAAGGAACCTGTTAAACATGCAGCTACTAATAAGATCTATGACGAAGTGAAGAGACAACTATTTGGAGATCTATTCAAGCATGCAGAATAAGGTAGAAATAGGCAAAAAAAAACTCAGAAGAGCCGAAGGGATCAATGCGGATGATACTGATTGAGTTGCTTGTCAGTAGTATTGAATAATGCAAATGCTAATTTCGGGCATGAAAAAAATGTATTGGTCAACTGGGTAAAGGGTTCAGAGTTCATTTCCAAAAAATCGCATAAGCTTTCAGAACGTGCCCCTAGAGGTGAATGCGTTCACTGAGAGCAAGTACGTGAATCTATTTAGCTAATGTTAGTGACTTCAAATGACTTCAATAACTGCATAGCTATCATAAAAATTGATAGAGTATAAAATGTCACATCATCACCTCCTCCTGGTGCCTCTGGATAGCTACATAGTAGTGAACTAACGATGAGCGTATGTCAAATCCGTCTACGCATGTGTAGCTGAACACTCGGACCTGCGCGAGCACTTTGGGTGAACTTCAGCACTCATGAAGGACCAGACGAGGCAACTCTTGTTGACCTGAACGAGTACTACGTCTCAGAAGTCTAACAAGAGCCCTCAGAAGGAGGATAGAAGGCGGATGAATTCTCTAGATGGAATCAACGGCGGAATCCATGGACGGTTTGGCGAACACCTTACATGAGCTACTTCGACATATTCGAAGCTCAGGTCTGTAAGGATTTCCATGACTTCATCAGGGTTATGGAATAGAGATGGTGGCGGATGAACCCTAAATGGGTCAACGGCAGCGCTCGCACCTCCGAAGTGAGCTACTGATGATGATGATGTCGCCCTCCAGGTTGGTGGTTGTGCCGTCGGGGTAACTTCCATACCACGTAAGAAAAGACTATAGTTATGAGAGAGACATCCGCTTCGGATATTAATAACGATCGCCCTCATTTGGCTATGAACCCTAGCAAACCGCTGCTACTTCGGTTCGGCGAAATAACTGGGTTCAAAACTCCTAACTCGACGGACCAAATTAATAATCTACAGAACGACGGAGCCGAGTGCTGGACGATAAGTAAGAAAGCTGAGCAAATATTGGGCGAAAAATACCCGTCGGATACTAGGTCCCTTATGCGATGAAGGAGAAGTTACAACCGCGAACTCTATGAGCTGTACCAGGATGTGGATGTAGTCCAAAAAGCCAAGATACGCAGACTACATTGGCTCGGTCACATCGAGCGAATGGACAACAATGCTTCAGCCAAGAGGATGTTCGAATCCCAGGTTCGAGGTGGCGCGGCGAAGATGAACGAACCTCCGGTACAAAGACCAAGCTGTCGCGGATGCCAGAAAACTTGGTCTTCAGAACTGGAACCAGCGCGCTCGGGACCGCAGAGGATGGAAGGCAACTCAAGCAGGGACTCTACAAGGGTGGGGAGCCCTTTAAGTAAGTAAGTAAATATCATAAAGATTGCAGTGTTTTTGACTTCTCCATTCTTTGAGAAACAGGATGTTCTTCCATGCTTCCATAAGGATCCTACAAGCCTTTATTCATTTTGATTATATCTCACATATACAAATCAAAACAAAAACATGCTAATATCTACATAAGTTAACAAATTTATTCGCAAGCGCTATGTCCATGGTGAAATGAATTCTGACTTATTTTTGTCAAAAACTGAAATTTTTCAAGTCGAAAGAGTTGGCGTGCGAACTTTTAACCAAAAACTAAGATCTCTGCTTAATGACCATTCTCAGAAGTGTTAATAAACCCCAACGAGCTACATAGTGCATCACAGACTTGGCTTAGTATTTTAACTAAGCAGATAGGATACTGAATTTTGAATCAGACGTCTCATCCTTCGAGTAAGTTAAGAGAGATAAGGATATTGGCACACAATTACAGTAATCATTCTCAATTTTCGGGCTCAATTTAATTGAAAGCCAAGTTGTACCTCTAAATAAGTGAAATAAAGGACTTGCATTACCAAGCCCTGCTCGAATAATGAGTATGAAAACAATCGCTTAAAGTTAAGTCTAATTACCTTCAACAGCACACCAAATATATACTAAAACATTTCCCAATTCAATCGATATAGCTATCTTCCCATAAATTAATTTTTTTCTTCATTTAATTAAGAACTCATATTAAGTCTGTTTAAGTTGCAATGTGTTGCAATTCTATTGGAAAAAAGACCTTGCTTCCAATATGCAAATCAACTCTAAATCAGTTCTCAATTTGGTTGATGATTTGCAAATCGATTTACAATTGATGATCCCAACTTTCCTCTTTGCTTCTGTTGCCAAATCTAAGGTCATTGTCGCACTTCCAATGCCTTTTTTGCAAAATCGAATCATCAATCTTTTCGCTGATAATTGGTTATTTGTAATAAATTACTCTCAATTTCATTGAGTGGATCGATAATAATTGAGGCTAGCTAAAAATCAATTGCAGGTAGACCACCAAAATATGATGACTCACATTGCCAACGACCCTGTGGAATACACGGCAAACTTTTTACTCACAATCTAGAGTGGCATTGGTTTTAACACCATCTTATCTGCGTGGTTGGAAATCTAATACCAAACACTTAGTTTCTCTTCACTCCTTTACGCAATAAGTTACAACAAACCACTTTTCCTTTTTAATTTTTTTCCTCAAAGACACTTTGTAGAGGATGCTATTAGCTCTTTTGCACTCCCCAAAGCCATCGATATCCTTCGATTATAATTAATTTCCGTCATATTATCCAGAAAAAGAAGAAAGTGATAGATAGATAGATAGACGGGGCTATAATTTTTGGTAGTCACGCAAATAATGAAAATAATTTTCCTTTCGGTAATTTTAATTATATCTCAGGCAATGATATAATTATTGCGATGTTTTATAATCGCTGGCGCGTCGGTTACTCGGTTAACATATGCACGACCACGCAATCGGGGCAAAATGCAACATAATTGCATAATACCGTCAAAGGAAACCTGCTGCTGCTGCACAATAGGCCTCGTCACATACCAACCAAATTAGTTCAAACCTTTTTGTCAATTCCGTACCAAGTGTTGGCCATAAAAACTGTAGTTTGGCCCATTTCATCATCTGGTTAAGGTCAGATCAAGATCGCCAGACAGACCCACTCAATTCGGGGGGCTGCAATTGTTACCGAAAAGGGAATGTGGACAATCCATTGCCAACTCAGGGTTTGTGCAGAAAATTTAACATCCATATGCACCACTGGTCACCAGTTTTGTGCCTGTGTGTGTGTTGCCATCCTCCTCCTCTTCTTTTGTATTCCATCAGGGAATACTTCTCACATGGCAACGTGTGCCTTACTAACTAAACTAGCCAACACATACTAACTTCACTTAGTACATAGTTCAACGGTTAATTGTTGTTGTTGTTGTTGTTATTTCTGGTGAGGTAGTGATGTGATCCAGCTGACTTTCGACTATACGAGTGTGGTGTAGTGTTGGATTTGATTTGTTTTTTTTTTCGTACATCGAGCCGGCAAAGATTTTTGTGCGCGCCAGCCACTGAGGCTCGCGTACTTATAACTTGGTGTGTGTCACTTGTTTGTATATAAATACAGATCACCCAGTTTGTTTGGTTATCAGTCAACATTTGGTTGTGAATTGTTACGGTTTTGCAGAGTTTTTTCGGTTTCATTTGTGGACTTTCGACGTTTTAACTTAGAGTCAGGATAATAAATATGGCCGCCCTTAAGATTTTCGTAAGTGTAACAGTGAAAGTGAAAGTGCAATTCATTGCAGGATGTTGTATTCAGTGAAAAAGGACATTTAGTGTGGAAAAAATTAACCATAAAATTTGTGCTAAAAGTGGATATACATTTGTACTAAAGTAGTTCTTTTTGTGTACTTCGTAGGTACTCCTTGCTACCATCTTCGCTATGGCTTACAGTGCACCACAACCAGGATTTTTGGGTGGCGGAAAGCAGTAAGTATAATGTGTTAGTCCTGAATTGGAAGAAACTACAAACTATCTCAGCTTATGACTTCGGCCTTGCGTAAAGGATTTGTGAATCGCGATCAATGCTTTTAAGTTAGAGTTCCTTCTACAGTCAATTTTCAGAATCCGGGAAAAATTTCAATCCTAGATTCCTATTTCCCTGTCAATAATCTTTCGAAATATTTGTAGAGTCATACAAATAGTAGTCCTACTTAAGACATTTCAAATTGAATGTTTTTTTTATTACCAAAGTAACTTGCAGTTTGCTGTATTTATCTGCAAGGATAATACCAATTTGAAGGAAGACCTGTACTCTAAATTAACTGTATGTGATCATTTTGGGTTAAGAGTACCTACTAGGAATTCTTTTTCAAGGTAAATCACCTTTTTTACTCTTCCTCTCAAACAATGGTTAACAGTTAGCACTAAATTTGTCAAGCAATTTCAGGTCTATGTTCCATTTTGATTTGGGATTTGGTTTGACTCTCGAATTGAATGTCCAAATTTATAATCTTTCTGAAAGAAAAGACTCAATCCTTTTGACCCTAAAGAAGACGAACGATTGAAATTGAATACTGTAAAATAAGATCACCATTTCTAAGGACAAGTTTTATAAGATTTTGGACTTCCGTTCTACTGAGCTATATCCAGATTGCTCTATTCAAAAATTCATTTTCGATTCTAAAATGTATCAAACTATGTAAAAATAGCTTGTTAGTGCCCGATGGCCAAGAATTAACAGTCCTGGAGGGTTTACATAGTGAGATCTTACCCATCAGTTGTGCACTTCTCCACTTGGAAGTACCAAACAGTCGGCACAAAATTTTATAAAAACGAAAAACTTATGATACCAGCAATTGTCTCGCGGTTATAGTTTTCAGTAAACATGACTTAGTTTTGTAGCAAATCCAGTCTTTTTTGAGACACGAAAATACCTATGTATATTCTCGTGGAAGTCTGATGTTCCTAATCATATCTATTACTACTTAATTTTTTTAGAATAAAAATTGAGTAATACAGCTCAATTGCAATATTTTAGTAATTTAGTTTGGACACAATCCGAGGTAATCATATACACAAACCTGTTACTATCCATGGTTTATGCCATATGGTCCTTTTTCTATTCTACTCTAAATAAAGTGTAGGAACAAGGATCTAAATTGCAAGCCCTACAAATGTTCCCCAATTGAGTATACGACTGAGGATCGAGTAGAAATATAAGACTTCAATCGTCTATTTAGTGTGGACACAACCCAGTAGAATCACATGCAGAAACCGAATACCACCTTATATTAGAACGAAACGATGTTTACATCCGTATTCGAAAGAAAAGAAAATCGGATTTTTTATCAGCTTTGGTATTTTCAAGACTATCGTTTGTGCAGAGCGAACAAAATATATAAAACTTTTTTAAAGAAAAAAACTTGATGTGATGAGCTATATTTGTTCTTCCTGTAAATATGAGAAAATTCTATTAAAATCGACTATATAAGGCTGGTATCAATGCTCCAGTAAAGTAGAATTTAAGTTCAACAGTACCAAAACTGCCGAGTAAATGTCTACTTCTTCTAAGGATCTACAAATCCTTTCAAGTTATGTACCAGTTCGACACAGTGAGCTGTGTCCCGGTCTTTATAGCTTTATAATTCCTCATCACATCCATTTGCCTTAGAATTCGGTTAATTAAGATCTGAGGAAACAACAACTATTGCCGTTGTAGAATAACTTAATTTCCTAAGTGTTAGCTTAGAATCATGACAACCTCAGGAAAGTCTAGCTGAGTATTGGATTAGAGTATTTTACAATACCTTTCAAAGCTCGAGCAGACTTGAGTCTTCTCACATGTAAGAAATGACTCCATTCTAATTGGAGCCTTACAGCAGAACATGTGGCTTGAGCATCTGGCAATTACTGTCAGCTTAAGTGTTCTAAAGTTAAGCCTTCTATGTGTTTCTATTTTACAATTGAGTCACACAAAATCATGTTTCAAGTTCAATTTAAGACATCAAAATGCAGACCATGTGATGTCTAGAAGTCGTCACAGACGCACGACGAAGAGGAATTTCTTAGGCCATACTTAGATGAAATCAAGCATCCCAAGCAGCTTCACTGCTCTCTCTAAAAGAGTAGACAAACAAATCCATATTGCGCCAAAGTAAAACATAAGCTTAAGTAAGTGGAATCCCAGTCACTATATCCGGCAAATACTGTTCCATAAGTAATCCAAAACGAAACTCTACGTAATCTAGAGCTCGATTTCGTCAACTTCTGGTCTATTGACTCAACAACATATTACCATTCCCATTGCCCTGCACCTTAACATACTTTGTATGTATCTCACGAATTAATTTCACTCTTAATCTCCACAATTAACATCACGCAATTAATTTTTCACCTTTAATTTGTCAAAAAAGACACAACAACGCTGTAGAAACCGGCAGCAATACCACCGATTACAGCAAACAACAAAAACAAAAAAAAAAAGTCTCACATTCAAAGGAATTTCTTACCTCAAAGTGCCACCCCACGCACTGTGAATACTCAACTACGCGTTTACTCTGATTTTTTGTAATCAAACCGTTTCTTGATCCAGTGCCAGAGTTGCGTGACACGTCTCCTCGGTCTCTTGCACGCACCACAGACTACCGCGCCGTGCCGCCCCCTGCATAACAATTTACAACGATAAAGACGCGATTACAAACCTAATTACCTAATCCAAACACATCGCCTTCAATCAAAATGCAATTTCACTTTCATTCGGACTGCGGATTGAGGGAAAAATTCACAAATTTAAAATTCTCCTTTTGTCTTGTTTCTTGTTGCAGTGAACATCATATCGTTCATGTGCCATACAACGTGCACACCATCCATCACCATCATGTGCAGAAGGTTCCCATCATCAAGGAGGTGCCCGTGATCAAGCATGTCCCCATCTACAAGGAGGTACATGTGCCAGTCTACAAGGAAGTGCATGTCCCTGTGCATGTCCATCACGAGGATCATCATAAGGATTGGTCATCATCTGGCTGGTATTAAAGATAAAAATTTGAAATTTTCCAAAAAATAAGAAAAGCAACGAATTTTTCAAAAGAAGAAATGTACAAAGTAGTTGTTGTTTTAAAAGAAAAAAAAAAAAAGCTTTATACGCTAAGTTAGTGTTCTGTTTCTTAAATACTTTCTTGTTTGTACCTTTGTAAATATTTACTAGTATTATTAGATTTTTTGTTTTCTTTATTGTCTACGATTTTTTTCTCATTTTAAGCCATTTCCTGTTGATACACAATCATTTTGTGAAGTTTCTTGTTTTTTTTTTATACAAAACACAAAAAATAAAAATGATATAAAAAAATATAAGAGTTTTTTTTAATTTTAACTAAGAATAGATTGCTTTCACTGAACATACAAAAGATACATGGAAACTATGACACTAATGAAATGCAACGACAGTTCGAAGTCCGGTTAATGTCAATTTTGGTCATGTGCATTGCCAAGTTGAAAACCGATTGAAATGCGGATCCAATGCCACGGTTTGCAATTGAAATTTCAGTCAGTTTTTGGAAAATTTACAAGTGAGCACCTAGCAGACGTCAAACAAAGTCAAAGACCTTTAGTTGTGACGGCATTCCGATAGGTAAATGTGACCGCTGATTTCGCTTTTATAGTGAACAAGGACAGTTTGGTTAAGATCTACTTCTTTTGTTTTACGATTGGCTCTTAAGTATACATTAGATTTGATCTAGAAGGAATTATCTTAAACCGATATTGCTTTCAGGATAGCAAGCACTCTTGCAAGTCTTCTTCTAAAGGCTCATGCTGTCTTATCTTATCAGGACAAATACTAGAGTTCTCAAAGGCTCTTTCTCCATAAAATTTCGGGGAAATACATGGGCCATTTCAAATGTTCTCACTACATTACATATCTATTTGGCAACTAAATATATTATGATCTAGTTCGTAGGGCCACCTTTTCTTATTGACCACCGGAAGACTCATAAGTCTTTTTTGTTGCCACGTAACTCTGCCCAACGTAAGAAATGTTAGGGTCTTGTGTCATTAACTTACTATCCAAGCTTGTGAAGTGCTGTCGCGAAGAGCTTAAGGTTCTTGGAGCGCAGCACAAGGTTCTGCCCTGCTGGGTCCCTGGGCACGAGGGCGTCCCAGGAAATGAGAAGACAGATGAATTAGCAAGGAAAGCTTCATCGGACCCACTTGAACTAACTGACCTCTCCATAACCACACCACCCTGCGTTCTCAGGCTGCAAGCAGAGAAACTGGCTATGAGAGAGGCGAACTTGAGATGGAAGTCATTTGATACTTGCAAAACTACAAAAGAACTATGGCCGACTTTTGACAAGGCTAGGACTGAGAGAATTATTCGCAAGGACAGAAGTTCACTGCCCATGCTCGTGGGTATACTTACGGGTCGCAACACTCTGTGGTACCACCTAAAGAAACTACGTCGGACGGAGACTATCCAACATTTCAGGTACAAATTCCTCGGCAAATACTTCTTTAAGGATCTAGGAGAACTCTCCAATGCCAACACCGACATCTTATTGAACTTCATCAGAACATCAGGATGGTTTGTATACACGGGTTACGAGTAAGTACAACCATGGGCAGTTGTTACAGATATTTATGGGTTGAATGAGTAAGGGGTACTTTTCTAAACCCCCTATGGGTGATACAATGGGTCAGTGCTGACTTGAGTGCGGCGGTGGTATTTCGTTTCCTCTGCCAACCCACAAACCTAACTAATTATTAGGTTATGTATATCAGGTATAGGTCTAAAGTTAGGTATGTACAATATGCCCATTAAAGTATGGATCACTGCTCCTGAAAACTGGTTATTGGAGATGAGAACCAGATGGCGTGACAAGTTATTGTTGCAGTCATTGTGAATCATCACAACCAGGTAAGCAAGATTTGTATCCTAAGAAGGTTATCTTGAGTATTTAGAGCGATTAGTGATTTGTATTGTATTTCGAGTTGCTTCCGTTTCCATACACCATAGACAGCTTATAATTGTCATGAAATATTGATCTCAGCTTGATAGTTTGAAGCATGTAGTGGAAAAAAAATATATTTAGTTAGTAAATCGGAGGCGTTGTTTTTCACTAAGAAAACGCTAGACCACATACAGTTTCTGACTTTTCAAAACAGGCACTACGTCTCATCCAAGTTATTTCAAGAAAGTAATCAACAATATTGAGTACTATCTGTTAGATCAAATAAAATGTTTATTTAAAAATGTGTGTCTAATTATAACACGCACCTCCCGCTACACTGACTTATGCAATATTACATGTCGAATGCTATTTCAGATACAAAGGCTTTAATTGTCTTATCGCTGTCTAGTATCTACTTTTCCCACTTTTTTTTAAATATTATTCTCGCAGTCATCTGTATAATAGGTAGATCAAGTCTATGATATCTAGCGTTTCTACTTGCAGCTCTATTGCCTATCCTGATATTAGATGCCTAGATTTGTCAGTTTTTAGAAAGCTTCATTCTAAACGCTGTACTCATAATAGCAATTTACCGACACGTTCCTTCGGTTAGATTAAAAAACGAAATTAAAACCACCAGATTAAAAAACCTATACAAACTTCTTAGATTAGGTTGGACAATAGATCAATAATCATCATCAATGATGACTCTATGTAAAAAAATGTTACTCTATGTAAACAAAATTATACTACATACATTTAAGTTAAATTTGATTAATAAATGTGGGCTTTGTGATCAGGTCTGGCAGTACTCCACTTAGTCAACACAATTGTGAATGGATTATAGTAATAACCCTACAAATATGCTACAATATTTCTTAAGAAATTCATGTTTAAATTTCACAATACAAACAACAACATACCATTAGGCTGCATATTCGAAAGTCAAGAGTAATATTGGAAGCATACTTTCAGGTGGTTTGTCAGTGTTTTTACTGGGTAGTGCGGGTGACCGGTGAGGTTGCCTTCAATTCGTTGTTCCATTTTGAGTTGACCAATTGTCTTACAAACGAAATTTTCGACTGAAAAACAGAGCTCCTTACTGAAACGAATATCACATCATAAATGTAAGTTATTTTTGCAGAGAGTGAAATGATAACGACACGATAGAATTTGAATTAACGATAAACCTAGATGGCTGTGCAATGAAATTAGGGGACGGTTTGATACAGCCTCAACAGTAGAGGTAAAAGAGATAGAAACTATAGAGCATAAACGAGAAGGGTATAAGGTGTAGTATAATACATACGTCAGCATATCATAGTAATATCAGCAAGAAGTCGTAACTAGGATAAACTTCTATTATATCGGATGCGCTCAGAGTGGGAGAGAACATTTCGCTAACGCCCTTAGCCACTTAGACGATGGGGATAAGATCTTGAAGGATCGGCGGTATTTTGATGGAACGATTTAAACTACTCATGCTATCGTACCTTAACCACTATATTGGCTACTTTGATATAAGATAAGGCACCTCCATCTCAAGGCCCACAATCTCTAAGCTGAGGTAAGCAAAACAAAAACTCTTTGTAGCATACACTACAACGACAGGATGCTCAGGATCGATCGCTAAACATGCCAGATGTTGGACCCTATCTAAATGCTGCTTTACATTTTTCTAGGAGTTTTCTGAATATGTGATAATCGGGAACTATCATCGTATACTAACCACCGGCGAGATGCCCCACCTTTGCGAACATATCCGTTTGCATTGACGAAGGACATTGGCCTCTATACTTGTCAGTGTTTTTGGTGTGATGCTATGCGGCTGCTTGATGACAATGTCAATTGAGCGTAAATACATATACCTACTCAGTCAATTTTTGTTAGTTAGAAACAATCGGACAACCCGAAATGTGACCTCAGTCGCTGGGCCCGTTCTTGATCAACGTAACTACAACGCCCAAGTACAGATATTCTCTATTATGTCGCACTTTGAACAGCTCATAGCTGTTTCGTTTTGACTTTGTTGCGTATATTTGGCAGCACTGAAAGTGCGGAATTATTTAATAGGTGAAACCGATTTTCTTTAGTCAAGCTGGGCTTTTCTTTCGAACACTTCCTTGCCAGTAATTCATTTTCCTAGCATTTTAAGTTACTGACGTTTGTAGTTGTTCAGTCATAGTGTGCAGACTATAGACAAACTAATATAGACGGTCGTCTTTACGTTCCCCACCCGAACGTAAACTAAACCTAGTTTAAATTTCCTATCTGTGAATACATGCGAACAGGACGTAACTATAAAAACAATCGTGATATCCTTTTCTTTCCTTTTGCACACCACATTTTCAACGGACTGTCATTCAATTAACAACAACAAAGTTTTCAGGAAATGGCTGCGCCCATGAAATGTACCGCCGTTTGGAAATGCGTGCGTGAGTTCCGATTCGATTTTGCCGGAAACGTCAGAATACTTTCAAAATCGGTGGTACTTTTGCTCTTGTTCATTCTTTATTGTTTAATAAATATCCTACAACTTTTTGTTTGTTGTTTCCATGTTCGGTGGAATTTTGCTTGCTTCCTCCTATTGTATTTTTATTACGTCTGTCTTACCTATTACAAGAGATTTTTTTTCTCCCTTAAATCTACAATGGCACATTGGATGTCACCACCTTAACTTAAACGCAATACCAAACGTCTAGCCAGCAATTAAATTTAATTTAACGCAGCGAATCGTCATAAACATCCATTTAAATGGCACTTAAAACACTTTTTCCCACCCATTATTGCCACTTACGTACGAATTAATGAATCTTTCGCTTCACCTTTTCTGGTATTTCATTTAGGTTTGACGCGTATCTATGTTTAGAAACCTAATTATGGACATCCACATCCGCAACATTCAATATTTACGCAGTGCCATCAATTTTATCCACATAAACTGCATAAGCAAATATTTGTGGTAACTATAACTACTTACTTGCGTTTTGCAATGAGTTTCAGATAGATTGCGAATAGTCGGTTAGCTGTTAGTCAGTGTTTGTCACACTGAGCTGAATTATGAGCACGACGATAAATAAACCCTCAATGCTTTGCATTCTTTAGCGCTTGAGAAAAAAAAATTGCAAAAAATAAAGGTTCAACATGAGAATGTGGAGGCGAAATTGCCTCCACGGCTTGCGAAATAAGTACATTTTACAATAATCAATTTATTTGAGGTTTTCATCTGCCGTGGTATAGTATAAGCCTCTGCAGTTTTATATCAATTTTATGAGGGTTTTTAATTTGATTACACCATTTAGTTATTGTTCATTTGGCTAAATCCTATTATGTATCTTCGTAATCTCTTCAACAGGTCTGCCGTTGCAAGAAACCGCACAGGTTCAGATTCTGCCTGATACCTATGACACCAACAGAAAATTCAATTTTCAAAGGAATTTTATTACAAATTGTGTCCAAATAAATCTTAACGAAACCTACATCAAATGTGATTTGGCAATAATGTCAGCTGCTATAGCGGCTCTTAACTCCTGAGTCATTAAGTCCAAATTTGTGTGAATTGCCAGCACAGATTTTGCTGTAAAGCAGAAAGCAGGCTGTTTATTGCTAAGAGGTGGAAATCTTTAAAATATGATACTGACCTTGCACTCAGTAACAGTTTGAGATCCTTACCCACTAACCTGTTTAACTTTCTCCACTTGGTGCTACGTTTTCGGTTTTTCATTGTAGGAGAGTATCTAACTTGGCTATTATATAGATTCGTGTTAGACCCCTTTTCTTTAACGTCTCAGTATATATTTCTGCTTATGACGATGGTTACGACGTTCTGCAAGCATGTATCTTCTTTGAAGCTGACTATAAAACTCCTTAGGATCTACAGACCTCTATAGACTCAAGAAGCTCTTAAGGGAACTAGCTGGAAAGGTCTCTGTAAATTCTCTGCCCTCTAAACATGTACTAGGATACTGAGGTGATTGACCAATAGACTTAAACGCTTTTGTAAATACCAAGTATCAAGTTAGGAGTCTCCAAAGCCAACTCTGTTTCTCAGATTCCTAAGTGGTACTGAAGTAGGTCAGTTACTCTAAGACTGTTTTTCTCTCGTCAATACAAAATAAGAGTACATACAATATCTTTAAAAACTGATTCTGTTAGGAATCATAGTGCGAAGAGAACTCTATGAAGCAACACAACTTTCCAAGATCTCGATATAAACTCTTAACACATCAACTTGTCAGGCGTTTAAAAAAAAAGAGCTTATCCTTAGAACCTTGGGCCCACATCGTAACTGGTGACTACCAATTGAGCCTTCTTCTGTTCAACCAACTTGGTGACGGTGTTTGTGCCTGAGCGCACGAATGTGGGCTTCTTCTTGGGCTGAACGTCCTTTCCCTTGGTCTTGGCCTCGGCGAGCTTCTTGAAGTGTTACTTCTTGGCCAACAACTTGAAGGTCTTGACAGCGGTGGTTTTGTCCAAGGTCTGGATGAACTGGTGAATTGGTGGTGGCACCTTAAGACATTTCTGTAGGACAGCCTTCTTGCTCTAGACACTATGTACTTGGGCCATCTAACGAAGCGGGACAAGTCGCGCAAGGGCTGAATGTTTTGACCGATTCCAAAGTTCTCGGGCCTCTTCTCGAAGATTCGCTTGACGGTCTTCTTAAAAATTGGCATCTTGACGGCCAGTGGTGCTGGTGCCACCTTCTTGGTCACTGGCTTCTTCTTCGGTCTTGGCTTCTTAACAACCATTATGGATTGGGTTGGGTTTTATTAAACGATTTTAAACTAAAATGCAGCTTTATTCTCGGCCTCTCTTGTATGTCTGACTGTCAAAACTATAAAAGCTGTTGAACATCACTTTTCAACAGAAATATTTGTGGTAAAACCGCGTCTGTGTATTAGCTTATCTGCAAGTCGAAGAATGGAGGAGAAGTAGACGAAGACTGAACCTTATATAGTGCGAGGTAGTGGAGAGGTACTTCAGGTTATCATCTGTAACTGGCTATTGTCGAGCCTAACTGCAGAGCACAGTCGAAGACGTTGGACGCCTCGCAGTTTAGTGAAGTCATGAGGTGTTTAAAATTTTCTTTATTTTTTATTCCATGAATCTACCCACAGTCTACATTATGTATCGTTGGTTTGACAAGGTTAATAACCAGAAAAATGTCATCACATTAACAGTGCATTTTTTCTACCAGAAATTACTTCCCCTGGCATATAGTATCTACAGCTCTTCTACCTCAATGCAATTAATTTTATTATAATAACAGTGTCAGTGGAACATGTTTAACGACAGTGAGTTTTAATTACGGATATACTACCGTACTGCCTTATCTTCCTGGAAGCAACTATGTCACTCTCAACACTTTCTACCATATTATGCAATTTAGCACTAAAAACTGTGACAATGTAAAGTAGGTACCCCCAGGAAGATAAGTACTCAACACCAAGCCATGCAACCGCAACTCACAATTACATGAAAACCCGCACTAAAATACAGAAAAAATACATACATCAACTACCTGTCACTTTTGACACATGACAGGTGATTTTTCAGACAACATCCATTCTATTTGGCGGGAAGTAGGTTCAAGGTTGTCTGTCTATTTGTTTTCCTTACATCAGCCGAACGAACAAACTAACAAACAGTTGCCGCATCTTTGAAATCCGTAAATCAATCTAAAGTACAAGTAGAGTGAACCCTAATGATCTTACATGCTCTGAAGTTCAAGTTAAGCCTCTGGAAGACCAATTGTAGCCACTCATGACTTGTGCAACGTGCTGCAACTGCTTCATCGCCTCTGGCGTGAGCTCTTGCATCAATCTTGTATTGTTGATCGGATTTTCGTCCCAAGAAAAAACGATTTTTTTTTTAGCTGAATCATAAGTTGCGTGAAAGGTATCAAGACGCAGCATAATTGCAATGCGGAGCCCTACACATGTATGCTTTCATGCACCTGGTCATTAGGCAGTCCATGCTCCATCGATAACAAGTGCCACAGAGCAATTATCCATCCATTGTGGCTGATGTTAAAAGGTTTTTTTGTTTTCTTCCATAAATGACCGTTACGAGCAATGTTGTAATGATATGACGGCGGCGGCGGCGCGCAAGCGCAACCAAGGCTCTACGCAACTGATTGATATATTCAAATCGAGGTGTCGATATACTTTTTGAACAAACTCCCACGTTCGTCGATATGAAGACCTTCGATGACATTGACTTAATTGTTCCCTGCTACAAGTACAAGTACAAGACAAAACGTACCAAGCGAATAGGGTCAAGATGGTATGTAGATTAATGTTAGGTGGCCGTAAAGTGCTCTCGATCAATGTAAGCCAAAGTAAACGGCTTAATAGACCATAAGTCACGCGTCGCTTTATTTTCTTGTATTTTTTGTTTTAAAATTCAAAGATAAATTTTAACGATCCATTGCGTGACTGGAAAAATGCATTTGCGTCTACCTTTGATGGCGTTGCGTGGACAGGAATTCTTAAAAGTGCGAACGATTGGACTTAGAGAGGTCATCAGGCGTGAACGGAGGAGATCCACACTGTCCCAGCCGACAACGACATTGACGAGGGAAGAACGAGTACGTTTGATGTTTGTTGTTTGGATGACACGGTGAAGGTTGCGTACAATGTTGAATGACTAGCAAACAAACTGCGTGCTTACGCTAGATATGTACGTGGAGGACAGTGGTGACGAGTTTATTAGTGACGGTGTAAACATATGTATGTAAATTGCTTGGAATTCTAATAAATGTCTGAACTTAATTTGTGGTTGTTAAGTTCTATTGCTTTTTCGGGAGCTATACAGCTTTCCTAGTGACTACGAATTGACTTTGAATGCTTCTGTAGTATTTATTGAGCAAGAGTTTGTGGTCTTTTAAATAAATTTGTAATGAATCTTACTGTCAATTGCGCGAGTAGTTGATCGGTATGAATCCGAAACAATGGTCCTGCAAACCATTACCGGAGATCGAGACTCATCAGATTCTACAAATGCCAATCATAATTGAATTCAGTCTCTGGACACTGTCATACTGTAGACAAAATTTGTATGTTGCACATTTAATAACTTTTCGCTCAGTTTCGTTAATTTTCCGCTCACATTTCACTCCGTATAATTTTAACCGCATATTTCGTATGGACTGCTGAGGATGAGGACATTGTGTGAAGCTACCTACAGAGGAATATCGCGCTTACTTCTGATAGATATTGATCGAATTGTTCATTCAATTATGACTATAACTGCTGTACACCTCGGTAATAAAACCGATACTCATGTACTGGTAGCTTACCCTGGAGAAGCCCTACATAAAACCTCTCCCACCGCCGCGCTCCAAACCATGCTCCACCTACTTCCAACTGACATCGTCAGCAAACATCTGACTGACTGCTCAGCAATAAGACTGAAAACAATGAAAGGAACAACACACCGAACGAGATAGTTGGGTTACTGTAACATAACAGGAAATTGTGATGCTGACGACTTAGCTCGACGACGCTCCTCAGCTCTTAACAACATAAGCGTCACCGACATCGAAGCGCCAACGTCTTATGCTAAATACCTAATCCATATGCCGATCCGATGAGAGAAGCCAACCATCGGTGGCAACAGCTCGACCAGTGTAACACTGCAAGGCTGCTTTGGCCCATGCTTAATAAAACCAGGTCCGTCGGACTTCTAAAACACAGAAGCTGTAAATATGAACAAGAAGATGAGACCACATGTCATTAGAAAGACCTAAGCTATCTCAGCTACGCCTGCACGGCTTAGATTCGTTCCTTCATATTACGGAGTAAACGGTTGAGAACATTTAAAATACAAATTGTACGTTCCAAAATTGTTTCACAACACTCTCCAACTGATTGCTAAGTTTTCGTACAAAAAAAGCGTCTGTGACAGAAAACGAAACTGAAACATAAGCGATTTTGGCTGGTACTAGTTATAGTCGAGCTCTTAAGGACATGGTCATACGGTGTACTGTGACGTTGAACTCATTGGGGAGGCTGCATAAAGAGGCTCCAAAACTGTGAACCTCTTCTTGTTGGGATTGGCCGCACGTAAACTAATTAGGGCGGATTGGTAAACTGACATTCGGAACGGAAGGAAACAAAATATGTATCGGATGCAAATACGGGTGACAACACATTCTGTTACGTGTTTTGTTCTATTTTCCTCTCTGGTACAAACCAGTGAATATTAACCAAATTCTCATGGTAAAATGAAGGTATGCAAGGAGCACCGTATGGCTGTGACGATAATGGTACCCTCCCGTGCATTAGATAAACAAATTGAAGACTAATATCCACTTGACGGAGCTAATAATAATCGAATAAATAACCCAATAAAATCAGAAACCTTGCCAGCTACTCAAGGATTCCAAAAAGGTTGAGAAGGCCAGCTAACGTGACATGCATCATTGAATGTTTCTAAGTGCGTACATTGCAATAGACCATAATGATCAATCACTTCAGTACAAAACTCCACCAACGCCTCTCGTTTAACATGATTCTACAAACTGCAAATGCCTGTACTCTAAGTACACACATGTACATGTGTACATTTGTTATTTGTCATAAATTAATTGATTGCTGCAAAAAAAAATAAACATAAAACTAAGTGAACAAAAATATGAGCAAAATTAAAGACAACCACTAAACACCATGCACGAGTGTCATCCACTTGACGTTCCATCATTCCACCATTGCCATCGTGCAGAGTTATTACTTTTTTTTTTTTTTTCTTTTTTGCACAAATCATTGCTCTTGACCTTCGTACAAAAATATATATATTTATTTTTTTTCGTTTTTTTACGCGCCTTTTTCATTTTGTTGATTGACACTTTAAAGGAGTGTAATGGGGCGGCTTGAATTGCAATTCATAAACTTAATTACTTTCGTGTTGTAACAAACGTTTGGAGTCACTTCTTTTTTAGGTTAATAACCCAATAAGCACGTCCATACACAATCTATTAATACGTATTTGCAATACAAAATAAGACTCATTTATCGGATTACAATTGGCAATACCATCTTCAATTCGAAATTGAAGTCGAATGCAAAGCGCTCTGCTGAAAGTTATCTAAGCGCATTATTTTTTTTGGAAATTGGAAAATTTAAGGTTTTAAGCCTGCGGGTGTATCGATAATCGTTTCAAGGCATCATCATTCATCATTCGAATAGATTTTTGGTCAATGGAATTATGATTAATGCTCTGGTGTGGATATGGCGCCGTTAATTATAATGCCTATGTAGATTGCGATATGAAATTGCCTAGGTATATATAGGTAAGCCTATCTACTAAATTAATGCTTATAATTCGAATTATGCATTGTTGAAGCTTTAATGTTGTCCATTTGAGGCCTCAAAAAGTACTGAAGTAAGATTAAAGGTTATTTGACATAAGAATCTCTTAGAGATTCTGAGCCCATATTTAGTGCGCATTTGGGTGGGAGTTTCCAGCTCCAATGCGATGGCAATTGGGACAGAACCTAACAGCTTCGACTCCGAGGTAGGAAATTTTGTCCAATTTGTATAGTTTGCGACATGGGCATTCATAGACATTTTTGACGTCCGGAATAGTGAATCAACTTTGCGTTGATCATCTTGCCATCCAAAAAGGTACTGAAGCATAGGAAATGTCACAGTTTTTCATCTTCTTTTTGCCCGTTCCAACTCATGGCATCAATGGCAGTTATCTCTGTTCTACAGCAGACTTTTCATAACTGTGCGTGGTCTGTTATGGATCCGTATTTCTGACATATAGGTCCCTATTATTGGTGATGAGGTCCACCCCTATAGTAGAAAAAAGCGACTTAAACTCTTAGTAGAATTTAATATTGTCAAGGTCTCCTCCACCACCCTCTTTATTTGAAATACTTTAAAGAACAAGTGCAAGTGCTGTAGTGAGTTAGCATTCTTGCCCAAAAAGGTTTATTATAAAATTTCTTCTTACCAAAATACTTGGCATTTAGCGTTCAAAGCATTAAGGTCGAGTATGAAAGCTGTAAGGCCCAAGCAAAGCTCCATTTGACTTCTAATACAAGGCCTAGTTATAAAATATTTTTGCCTATATTCTTCTACAGCTTCGAAATACCACATACATGTCAACTCAGTCCCAGATGCTTATAGTATAGTTTGGCAATATTCTTTGGGCAATGTTCGACCCTAAATTTCCTTGTAGTTGTTTTATGGTTCTGTAGAAAGGCAAAAAGAATATGACATGCTAAACATCTTCAACACTTTCTATCTACATCTCTGGAAATATCGATCGCAAACATGTTTGTTCCACCGAAGACTATACTGGCTGTTGGACAAGGTCTAATAATTTCAATTTTCAACAACCAAAAGCGAAGAGTGTAAATCGGTCGGGCACTCCTAGCTCTATAAAAACCGACCGAAACATAGGTCTGACTAAGGAAGAAAAAGCGCTTCTTCTCACTTCTGATGAGGAAAGCGTTGGGGTAATTGACATGAATCTGGAAAGGCTCTTTCTAGAATCAAGTGACACTTGCTCCATCGCCAGCTCATCCCTCTCCCATGCATCAACCAGCTCAAAACGAAATAAAACCGCAAGTTGACCGTAAGGAGATTAGGGACTAGGAAATGGGAAGAACTGACTGACAACGAACGCAAACGGTTTGAAGGATCTGGCGCAAGCCTAGATACTATTTGAACCAGTGGATTTGCCTTTATCAACACCTGTCACAAGTGCACAAATTCGAATTTGTATTTTGGTCACAGAAAACTCTCAATTACAGGACGAGACGGAGCACAATCTGTGGTTTCATGAATCTGGATGCAAAAAAATAAAGAGTAATTAGATTGAGTTTGTGTGAAGAGTTGGCAGATGGAATAACAGCGTCGATGAACATTGGACTCAAAGACTATTAGGCATTTCATAGGTGTCGTGCATTGGCAATACTTTCCAGTGACAACCCATTTGACAGCTGACAGTTGATTTGCACTCTGACATTTTACCACAACTACAATAAAGAGAGAATAATGCTTGCAAACTATGTAATAAATGTGGGGTTTTCGAAGTCAACTGTCGATGACGGTAGGCTAGAAACGATGGTAACTTAGAATCCAACATTCGCCGCGTCATTGCCAATATATTACACCAAAAAGCAGCCCACAATTGCTTATATTCCTAAATTCATATTCAAGTTATAAAGACATGAAAGTATCTATTTAATATAGCGAATACCATGGCGATTACCATGACTTTTATGTGTTTTAACTTATATGCAAGTTTCATAGCTTTAAAAGAGACACTCGCTACTTTTAAACTGTTGAATTGCTTACCTCAACGTGTATGCTTATACCAAGTATGCACACTATATCTATACATCCTAAGGCAGCTAAGTAAGACATTAACTCTAATATCTGCTGTAAGAAATCGCAAAAGAAACTCCTTTGAAAGTCAGTCATCCGAAGAGAAGAGATTCCATGATCCATTGGTTCACCACGTCTTCAAGGTGCGAGGTCGATACCTATTATTATGAACGATACCTATTCCTTGTGCTCTGTGTAATTATGCCGCGCCACACCCATCAAGTGAGAAAATTACCCTCCATTCATGAACAATTTCCAAATCGATACGAGTAATTCGCATTTAATTCGCGAAATTGCACACGAAAAAGTTGACTTGGTTTCATCAGCTCAGCACCATCGGTTAATGATAGATTTAAATGGATGAGTGTCATCTGCCCATAGTGGCAGAGAGATACAATCTCTTTATGTTCGTTCCGCCCCCCTAGAAAGCAGGCACACGCTGGCAATTACATCCCACCCAACAGTGGCATTTGGCTGAAATTTTAAGTATCTCTTACGTGACAAATGTGCACCCGCCATGATTGAAATGGATTCGTCCCCATTTTTCTCACGGAAATAATGTCCAAATCTATTGCTCACTACATGAAATATGTGTGCAAACTTTATGTGAACTTAAAATTCCACTCCAAATCGTGTGGCATAGTGTGCGCCACAGCAATCATTCACGAAATAAAATCCAATTTCTTGCTATTAAGTGCGCGCTCTCTTGCAACACTGTAATCGAATTTTTATTTATTTATTTTTTTCGTATCTTTTGTCCGAGTTTGTCTGCTTTTTTTTTTTGCACTTCAAGTTGGATCCCCCACTAGGCAAATTGTAAGAAATCGGAGCAGTAGCCTTGAGTCTTGAATTAGACTCTTCACGGGAGGATTACACCTTCGTTAATTAAAATATTTGCATACGACCAGTGTATCAAGTGTCGTTTAATTAATGGCCACGAGTGTGAGGTGAAATTTTGCAACACGTTAACAAGTCGTCCGCCATGGATGTCAGTGTCGTTATCCTTCGAAAAATGTCTTGTGCTTGCGCTTTTTTCGACGATGAACAGATGCGCTTGCGCAACGAGTATCACTTACTCTAGTAACTAAATTGAACGGGAAGCGGGGACAAGATCTCTAACAAAGTGGCAGCATCTTCTTCGTCATAGAGCCGGCGGCGGTAGTAGTTTCGAATCAGGTTCTTTTGCATTTCCTTATTGAAGCAAGTCTTTTTCGCCTGGCAAAAGGCCACACCGTGGTTAGAGCCACATCTCTCTGTATCTCTGTGGGAACTGGGAAGTAGCTTCACGAACCAAAAATAAAGAAACAAAAAAAAAACTGCCCTATTGACATTCCCGCCGCAGCGCTTATCGTGGCACTTTCATCATTAATTTCTATGTCCGCTCTCGTGTACATTTCCTCAATGGTTTAGGGATTACCTTCCTGCTTAAGAAGAGCCCATGATGAACCGGTGGATAAGTGGAAGTGGCATTGCATAAGATACTCATACTCAAAGATAGGGCGAGCTTAATTATGTATTTATTCGGTGGCGGATGGTGGATGGCGGATGGAGGCGCTTTAGTTAAGACGTTTCGCGTTCGTTGGTAATTAGCTTTTGATTGAGTTTTCATGCACATAAATTAGAGCCGAGTATACGTGTTGCAAGAAGTGCATGTCTGTCTGTCTGTAATTGGATTACATATTTGACAATGAGGGTTCGATCTTATTCATCTTTCACTAGTAGTTTATGTTGCATAAGTCAACTGTGGCAATGGCAACGGCACAGCGACACCACTTTGTGGTAATAAATGACCCATGGTGGCAGGAAGCCGTATCTTTTTTTTTTCTCACAACAATTAAATGGCACGCACTAGTGGATATCGCACGGCGTTACTCCCAGGTGATAGTTATATCATTTGCAGTTAAATGGATCCCAACAAACTGGTTTTGAATTGGAAAAAAAACAGTCTTATATCATTTATAGAAGGATAAATAGTCGAGGCACATTGGCTCTACTACTGTGGTCAAGAGTTTGTTGACATGTACATAGGTGACAAATGTGGAAGGCAGTTGGGTGAAAGTTCACGTGTGGATAAGATGTTTCAATATTTAAATTATTTTTATGTCTTGAGTACCAATAGTCAGTCCATAAACCAAAAGTTTGACGTGCGTCGGTAGCCAGTCTCATCAAAGTTCAAATGGATGATTGCAGGCTGAAGGCACACATTTGTACATATGATCAGCCCTAAAAAAAAAGTACAGAATGTCAGCAATCTTTGTTCTGTACTACTGTCTACTACCTCAGAACTCGCACTCTTTCCATCAAACTAGTTCCGGCCTTAAGAGTCTCGCTATTCAGTGGAGAATCATTGGAACGGCTGTTGATTCTTAAGAGACATACAATAATCTATTAGATCTCATGTTATTTCCTTGATTGGACATTAGTTGTATGACAGAATAATGATGTATTTCGAATGGTGTTTAATTATCCCTCATTCTTATCATACTATCCTTTGGAACTCTTCTTGAAAAACACTGTAGAATATGCCTCTAACTCATTCTAAAAGTGACAACTTTAGATGAAAGTGTTTTCGCTCTTTTTATACGCAATGCTATGCCCTTTCCCATGTCTTCTTAAATAGAACTATTTATAGACAAGTATAACACTGGTTTTGCCCTGGTATAAGGTTCCCATGGCGCTTGTTATGTCGGAATCAATTATACTCAAATGCAAATCCATGTTCTTATAAGAGCCCAAAATGTGGACAGAGGCCATGAAAATTAAATCTTATATACAGGCGATAGACGACACAAGACGACTAAGAGCGCAAGTAGAGGAGAAATTCGCATGATAGGGTTGTAGTACCCATTTAAATTTTGGCGAATGAAACATAAGATTCAAGACCTACAAATTCTTTCCTAGTAAATCAATCATTAATAAATCCCAAGGCTTTCTGCATATTAGCACGAATAGTCTCTAGACTTAATGGAAATGGTATCTGCATGAACAGAAAGTCAACCGCCATGAAAAATAGTACCAAAGACAGAACACCGCCTTACGTATATCCCTTATTGAGTCCTGACATCACATAATGACATCAACAATCAAAGTAGCAATGCATTGACAGTACCAACGTTTTGTCTATGTCAGGTTGGCCAACTTTTCGTAGACCACAAGAAAATGAGAATTATGTTGGACCATGAGAAAATTCGTGGACATATTAAAAGACGAGTGACTACCTATGCCATGTCTAACAGCTGTCTTTCTAATAAAGATTCACAAGAGTGTTATCTCAACAAGACAGCTTATAATGCTGATGCAGGAAAGAAGGAGGCAAAAACGACAGGCTAATTTGTCGGAAATTTTAAAAATGGAAAAAGTCTCTACCATGCTGTCGTTACCGAGGATGAAGCGAATTTCACGAACATCTTCTAATTTTTCCAAAGAATTTAGCCTAATTTCTCTCAAAAAAACATATGAAAATACTACAATCCGTCTGGAGCGGATCGTTTGATACCCTATCCCCTTCCTATTCACTTAGCTTCTTATTCCACCAATATACCTACTTGCTTAATCTACTTTTTTCAAATATCTTATAGAATGACTCCAAAACACGAATTTTCCCAATAAGTGGGGGTGGGAGTGGGCAAATTTCAAAAATTTAGCAACATATACTGTATCTTGTTCCTAAAAAGTGCTATTATTTTGATGTAACTGCTGAAAATCAGTTTTTGGATAAAAAAAAAACGCCCCTAAAACGTGGGCGTGGCCGTACACTATGTATGGAAGATATATTGAATAAAAGAATATCTACATATTCGCTTAAGTAATTTTTATCGAGTTTCATGTAATATTACTGAAAAAAGTGAATTTTTCTAAAAGTGGACGTGGCAGTTGGCGGATTTTTAAAATTTGTACACTTGTACTGCTTCCTTTTCCAAGGATCTCGTATACAAAGTTTTATCGATCTTGCTCACAATTTAAGGCCCAAAAACTGGTGACAGACGGACGAACATGGTTCAATCGACTAGGCTACTAATGCTGATCATTTATATATGTATATACTTCATGTGGTCTACCTTTAATATTTCTCTATGTTACAAACTATGTGTCAAACTTAATATACCCTTAGGATTGAGTATAAAAACTTCCAAAAGTTCATAGCACACTGGTTCATAGGTAGTTGGTCGATTTTTCAAAACAGATCTCTTCATTAAAGTCCGATCTTCATAAACTTTCCAGCAACTAGAAGAACTAACACGATGAACAAGTTTATTAACAATCTTAGTTACTACACTAATTGCTAATTCTAAACTAATCTGTCCATCACTTTCAAAAGAAGCCCAATCTACCAATTAAGTTCTTCATACCTTTACCCAATCCTTTTACATTACTTAACTTGTATCTCTGGTTCCTCCATCGAAATGTCCAAATCAAAAACAGTAGCTAAGCAGATTATCATAAAATTCAGCTTGGCTCCTTTTCTATTCTTTTTTTTCTCCATAAATCACATTTTATCGTGAAACCCTCTTAAATATCTATTAAAGGGCTTTTAATGCCTTCTCTTTAGCAACCAACATGAAGCTTAGTGTGCATTAAACCTGATGGAAGCACTGTAAATCATGGTTTTATTAGTTTGGAGAAACAAATATCTTTTTTATGACCTTCCTAACTACGGTTTGTTGGTGTTCGTCGACGTAAAAAAGACCTTACGCCCAAACCTTTAAGTGACTTTGATAAAGTTACCTTGTAGGTTTAAATGTTTTAATTTGTAGTGCGCGCTCTGTTCCTGTTCTAGTTCACATTTTGGTTTTGTAGTAGAGGAGCGATGAGAACCAAACCAGGGGCAGAGGAAACTAGTTGAACCACATGTCGAACAAGAAACTAACTCTGAAGGTCATACACAGTGTACTCGAGTTGTACGTTACCTCTATTACTCATCATTTCAAGTACAAACTATTCACATACCGACTTAATGCATTTTTAAGGCAGCAAACGTGTCTAAAGGTATCCCAGAAGATGTTAGAACTAAAAGGAAGCACTCCCCAATAGGCTACAGTGAATGAATACTGTCCCAATGATCTTAATGATCATACAAAATAAGTAAAGATCAGGCAGGTACTCCATCCACTATTCCCTTCAAAGAAAATCAACTAAAGACTTACATTCTACACACAGAAAAGTGAACAGTATAAACATTAGTCACAGCGTCACTGTAGGTTCCCTACTTTTGAAAGCGTGATTAGTTTGGAGGTACTTTTTTTAAAGTAAAAAAATTATTAAAAATTTGAATATAATCGGCTTATATTTACTACAGAACAAAAGTTACAATTTTGGCATATGTAAATATTATATATATATTATGATTACTTCTATCCAAATATTGGTTAACATGGTCCATTCTTAAGTTTCAATTTTCCATGATGCGTTCGAGAATTTCGTATTATATTTGAGGTAAAAGGCGAATACTATTAACTTCTAGTTCCTCAATCGTATCCGGCTTACTCATGTAGACTTTAGAATTTGTATAAACCCAAACGTGAAAGTCTAAAAGTGTGATATCACTTGATCTAGCCACGGTTTCACGGGCTGTGTATCAATGGGCCCAGCTATGCTCTGGCCGCCTTTGTTCTTGTTTACACAAAGTGCACGAAACACACTCTTCATAGAAAGTGTAATTTAGCTGAATATTTTTTAGGCGATGTGGTAAAGTTTTTTTTAATAATAATCAAATGTCAAACAATACTGAATAAAAATATTATATCAGGCAGACATAGCTCTTGCGTCATCTGTTAAAAAATTCATAGATAAAAAAGTATCTCTAAATAAACCACCCTTTATCATCATCACTCTCTTTCTATTGGCTACAAATCGTAGTCCATCTTACTAAATGCCATTGCAAGCGCCAACCAAGATTGCATCAGAAGACATAGAAGGTACTGATAATTCGCACACTGAGCCTCTAGCGTTCTCAGAATAAATCTAACTGACTAAACATTGTCGCTGAATGCAAAACACAAAAGAGAAATTTAAAGAAGTACAAGTAGTCTATTAGCTCGAGGAGCTACTAAAAATAAACGCAACTACTGGACATAAACGCAAAATTATGTTGGCCTTGATATGAGTTTTCATTGTGTGCTTGCACATCAACGATTTTGTTCCGATTCCCATTTGCTTTATTCTAAAGGTCACTGGCCTAAATACTAATAAGCTTTTGCCTAGTTAGCAAAATCGTAACTAACCACAAAACTCCTCCACATTAAACCTACAAATCGCAGACAAACTGCTCAAGGCTACAATTTATAACATCCGCTGGCAAAAAAAATACTGCGATTTTAAACGCTTAACAATCGTCATTCACAAGGTCATCCCGCGGCCCAGGTCAAAGTTGTAATAAAAACCCGTTTATCCATCGCATCTTCCACGGCACAATCTAATACCCTTTTACCCAATCGGCGCGGCGCCCATTCATCATCTTGGATAACATCACAATTCCAAAGGAGAATCAGATTAAACAAAAGTCTGCGTTAATTGCTAAAAATAGCGTCAATTTATCAGAAAAATTAATCAAATCCACCGAGTGTCAGCGCCTAAAATCAATATTTCCATAACGCAACACCAAAGGATAATTAATTAACGAGAAACGAAATCATAATCCCAGTGAAAGCCCATTGGGTCGAATATCATAACAACTTTTTGTGCTTTGTGGTTGCATAAAATGCCGGCAGAAAAGCTGTCACCAAGAATCGGACAGTTTCAGTGACACCATCTGCCAAATATTGAGTAACGAATGGTATACTCTCACTTCAGGGTCCTGTTTAATGTCCCGTCAAAAAGTACAAAAAAAAAAAAAAAAAAAAACTGAATTGCCAAGTCAACCCAGTTTGTCCACCCAGCGGCATCAATGGAAAGCCATTCAACATTAGGTAACCCACAACAAGAGCACACCATCATCATTACCATCATTGTCAGTGACAAGAGACAAGACAAGAAGCTGTACGCACTGGTTGCGCACTCCAAAACTGGACACAATCCGATCAGTCCGTTAAATCTGGTCTCTTTTTGTTATGCAATTCTTGGATCCGTACAATTACCTCCCGTCTCACTGCAGCGCAACCAATATCTACCCCACCTACGAGCTACGAGCACAACTTGGTAAACCATGGCGGATAATTTTGAAGAAATTTAAATGGCGTTCTCGTTTTTTGCGGAATTTTTATGACCACCTTTTGCTATGCAATTATGTGTGTTATTTTGCATTTCTCCGATGTCTTCTTCGTTTAACAATTTTTTTTTTTTTGTTTTTGCGAAAATAAATTTACCACCGAAGGCCATTACAAAATAGGAGGGGGAATAACCACAGCGCGGTATTTTTTTTCTACCCAATCGAGGAAGATGTGTCGCACAAAGTCTCCTGGCTGGCAAGTGGAAGCGCACTGCTTGAGCGATAACTCGACGAAGAAAATTGGAGCGATACGTGTAGAGTAACCTATTTCTCGTAAATGCATCGAGCCTGTGCATATGTATGAGTGTTAAAGAGCAGTGTAACATGAAAATGAAAACGAAAGTTATACCACACAACAGAACACGGTCACGAAAGAGGAAAGAGTTGGCAGCACAAGTAAATTAGGAAAAAAAATGTGTTCAATGTAAACAAACTTTATCCACAAGCCGCTCTGTGGAGTAACATCTACATTGTGGGCATTCACTTGTGGGAATTAACTTGGGATTTGATCTAACTATAGGGGTTCCCTCACCTTCAAGGTCGAAGTAGACTCATGAAGTGTAGTCATTGTCTGCCGGTTTGGGACAAAATATCTGTTAAATGGTCATCGGGGCTGGCTTAGCAAATGTCTGTATGTCTTGCCTTTTAACGAATCTTCGCAGTAAAGACACCATCCTCCTTGTCGTCTCTAAGTTTCGTCGACTGTCGAAAGTTGCCATGGAATTCCTCACGATGGTCTTGGGAACAGGACTGAAACGTTTACTCAAAACGGACGAGAGTGGCCTGGGTCCAGTCACGACTGAGGAAGGTAGCTGATGGCTTTCGTCATTCGCCCAAATCGAACCCATGCCTACATTAGTGGCATCTCGTTCCATCAAGCTTGCAGCTGGCTCGGATTCTGTTGAGTTCGAGCCAGCTGCTTGCCTAAGTCTTGCCACGACTCAAATAGTGATCAAGCGGCCTGTCTCATTAGGTGTACTCCTAAACTCTGCCGGAAACGTGCCGTGAGCTTTACCCTGATCTGCCCTTTCCTTGTTCGTTAAGGACTTCTGATCATGTATTCTAAGCCACCGAATCAACCGTAAAGTGTTCCGCCTGCGGCTGCGTCTATCGTGCTCCTAATCTTGCTGAAATTGTAAATTTGAGTGGCTAGTCCCCGGCCATGTGCACTAGCACTGACTACTGTTGCAGAGCTGCAGAGGTAGAGTTCGCATTATCAACTGGGCTATCGCGACCTGGCGGTTTAGGTGTCAATGGATTCTCATATCGAGACTGGCTGTGGCTTGCACATGATTGTCCATTCCCAGCGCACTCTTATGATATCTGAAGAGGCCTTTGCCTTTGCCTTTACCTCACCATTAGAGACTGCTATGTAGCCTTTACCGTTCCTGCTCGAGCAGTTCCTCCCACTTCTTAGTCCTTCAAGTTTGTTCGTATGGGACTGGTTGACTACCCTTTCCTTAAAGAGAGATGAGCTGGCAATAGAGTCTTTCCAGGTTAGCATTAATTGCTCCAACGCATTTCTAAAGAAAATAATGCAAATTGTATCAACATCTACAATGATCAGACACGAAGATTGAATGTAGCTATTGAATTGCCAATGGCATCACCCTAGCCAGAAAAGTATGGGTATACAGCGACTGGAAGGCTGCTGTAGACGCAGGTGGCCGACACCACTTTGGTGCAGGAAGTCTTTAAGTCCATTGCCAAGAGACGACACCGTAGTAGGTCTAAAGCGTTCAGTGCACGGTATCTGGAAAGCTATATGCATACATGTAGGAATCGATGGTGGTAGCGCATCTCTAGCAACCAGAGTCTGTTCCCACCACAGCTGATTCCACCCCTTTCTCTCTTAAGATAGATATGTAGGATTTGAAATAATGTACGGGAGTTCAGTGCCGATCATCAAGGAACTAAGACGTGTTATCAACTTTACATTTTACTTTAATTTTACTAAATAAATAATTATAACGTGAAGAGTGTTTTTTTGTTTTAACGATAATTGAGCCATTAATCCGATGGTGTCTCCACCGAGGAGAACCTACAAATTTTGGGCGTTCAACCGAAATAGATTCCCCGATTTGCGGGCGTTCAATAGAAATAAACTACCCGATATCTGGGAATTAAACTAAAAAAGAATATATATTGTTTAAAGTAAAGGAAAGTCGCGAGTGTAAAATAACGAAATAAGATCCAGAAAAACAACACGCAAAGATAAGTTAAACTGCGTATCACAGTTTACTAGGTAAGAAACAGCCTTACCGTTATTCTGTTCGCTGCGTTACAGGCAAAATAGACGCTGCAAAGAGAGTTCGCACTGAGACTCACCCCAAAGATTTCCACAGTTTGGTTTGGATTAAGAAGAGAAACGAGTAGAGACTCACCCCAAAGATTTCCACAGTTTGGTTTGGATTAAGAAGAGAAACGAGAAGAGTTTCACCCCAAGAGAAACTAATAGAGTTTTACCCCACCGAATTACTTCAGCACGGAGAATTCACCTAAAGATTTCCACAGTTTGGTTTGGATAACGACGAGAAACTAATAAAGTTTCACCTCAAGAGAAGAGAAAAGAGTTTCACCAGAATTTCCCCAGCTCGGAGAATTCAACACGAAGATCAGCATTACACCACATAAGGAAGATCAAGAGAATCCCCACACCAACGGATGTATCCCGATCTGCTGATGAAGAGTAAGGCAAATTTAAAGAGTTTATTTATGATATGTATTCCTACATGTAAAAGATTTAACAAGAATTAAAGAGAGTAAGATTTAAAATATCGAAAGAGATTAAAGTAAAGAGTTAAAATTAAATGAAAGTTAAGATTGAATAAGATTGAAAGATATCGAAATCTATATTAATTGAACTAAAGAGTAAAAGATGAAATAAAATTTAAAGAGAAATTAATTTGAAAATAAATCCGTTGAGATATATTGAAAAGTAAATTTTTGATAAAAGTAAACTAATATTTTGTTGTTTTGAGATTATAAGAGGAAAACATTTTAAAGAAAATTGTTATTGCATGCATAAGATAGGAAAAAGATTATATGTAGTAAGATATTTCGTTTGACAAATTATCATTTAAAGCTAAAGATGGATATTGTAGAGCTTTTATCACTAACGGTAGATGAATTAAAAGAGAAGTTGCTAGGTCTGGAATTAGCTGTGGATGGGAACAAGGCAGAGTTACAGGCGCGATTAATTAATTATAATTCGAATCAAACCGATCAACCTTGTTCGATCGACCGTCAGTCTATCCATAGTCAATCATCCGACGAGTCAGTGCATAGCTCATGCGTGACTGCGATACCAACAACATCGGCGTCTCTTTTTACTTTTAAAGATATGGAGGAATCAATTTCCCATTTCTCAGGTGACGATGAATTAGATATCATCTCATGGGTTTCAGAGTTTGAACAGATGAGCACAGTAGTAGGATGGAACGCGTTACAAAAGTTTATTTTCGCAAAACGTTTACTTAAAGGTTCAGCTCGTTTGTTTGCAAAGACTATTCCAAATTTAGTTACTTGGACAGAATTAAAGATAAGATTGCTCGGAGAATTTCAGAAGTCTAAGAGTAGTGCAGAAGTGCATAAACAGTTAGTTTCACGCAAGAAGAAAGACGAGGAAACGTATAGTGAGTATATTTATAAGATGACAGCCTTAGCAAATTTAGGTAATGTCGAAGAAGTAGCTTTGGTCTCATATATTATAGATGGTTTGGGCGAAAAAGGACCCGAAACATATGTGTTATACCAAGCAAGCACTATACAAGATTTAAAACAGGCCATTAAGACTTATGAGAAGATAAAAAAGAATGTAAAGAATGAAAATAAAAATTTCAAAAGAGCTATAGGAATATCAAATAATCAGGCGAGCAGTAGTAGTAAGATTTCACGATGTTTTATCTGCGGGGACACAGGTCATACAAGAGAGTTATGTCAAAACAAGGCAAAAGGTTTTAAGTGTTTCAGATGTAATCAATTCGGACATAAAGCATCTTTTTGTAGTAACCCCAAAGTACAGATAGAAAAGGTTAAGAAAAAAGAAGTTAATGTTTTGGCTATGGACAAGAATTGTATTGATATAGTAATCAATAATAATAAGTGTAGAGCATTGCTAGATTCCGGTGCCGATATCTCCGTAATGAGATTAGATGCTGTTCGAGCGCTAGGGCTAGTAATGAATGAGAAAGATAAGATCCCTCTCTCGGGTATAGGTGGCGACGCAGAAACCATTGGTTCCTGTGTGACAGACATAGGTATCGATAACATACTTTATCAGCTGAAGATATTTGTTGTTTCAAATGAACTTGTAAAAGTCCCTGTAATTTTGGGTAATGATTTTTTCCTAAGAACCAGGATTCAGTTTGATGGAGGAGTTATAAGTGTCTTACCGATTACCAATTCTGACGATTATTCCAATTCAGTCTCGAAGCTAAAAAGCAAAGAAAGTCCTGATAATATTCAAAAATATTTAGACATTGGTTTCTATCAATGCTATAAGATTCAAGATGAACCAGATATCCAACATGTCTCTAATCCATATGTCCGAGAAGAAATTATAAAGACAGTTAACGATTATATCCCGAATAAGATTTTACCATCACCGATTGAAATGAATATAGTACTGCAAGATGAAGTTCCTATTTACGATACACCACGTAGGTTACCAAATCAACATAAGATAATAGTTGAAGCTCAGATTGAAGAATGGTTAAGTGAGGGCATAATCGAGGAAAGTAACTCAGAATTTGCTAGTCCAGTTGTACTTGTTGGTAAGAAAGATGGATCAAAACGATTATGTGTTGATTATAGGCGAATTAATAAGAAGATAATAAGAGATCCTTTTCCTTTGCCACTTGTTGACGAACAGTTAGATCAATTGCAAGACGCAAGTTTCTTTACGACACTTGATTTGTCTTCAGCCTTCTTCCATGTACCAGTTGCCGAAAGCTCTCGGAAGTACACAAGTTTCGTTGTTGATAGTGGTCAGTATCAGTTTAAGTTTTGTCCGTTTGGCTTAAGTATCAGTCCGGCAGTATTTGTAAGATACATCAATGCGATTTTCCGACCATTGATAAGAGATAAGACGATTTTAATTTTTATTGATGATCTGATTATAAGATCAAAAACAGAAGAAGAGGGACTACACATTTTAAAAAAGGTAATGGAAATAGCAAGAGATCACGGATTAAAGATAAATTGGAAAAAGTGTCAGTTCTTAAAAGAAAAGATAGAATATTTGGGACATATTGTTCAAAAAGGTTATATTCGTCCAGGGACACAAAAAAGTAAGGCCATTTTAAATTACCCAACACCTGATAAGAATGTGAAGCAGATACAGAGCTTTTTAGGATTAGCTTCTTATTTTAGAAAGTTTATACCAGATTTTGCCCTTAAGGCTAGACCGTTGTCCGACCTGACAAAGAAAAACGTACCTTTTAAGTTTGGTGAAGACCAGAAGAACGCTTTTGAAGCATTAAAATCAGCGTTAGCTAATGATCCGGTTTTACAGTTGTTTAAGTACGGAAGATACACAGAAATCCACACAGATGCGTCCAAACATGGTTATGCTGCAGTCATGTTGCAAAAAAATAGTGAGGATGGAAAATTGCATCCGGTACAGTATTTTAGTAGAAAGACAACAGACGCAGAGAAGAAATGTCACTCTTACGAGTTGGAAGCATTAGCTGTTGTTCAAGCATTGAAAAAGTGGAGGCCGTACGTATTGGGTCAGAAGATTAAAGTGATTACGGATTGTAATGCTTTTGCAGCCACAGTCAAAAAAAAAGATGTGCCGCTGAAGGTAGCGAGATGGGCTCTATATTTGCAAGATTACGATCTAGAAATCGAACATAGATCCGGTTCTCAAATGAGACACGTAGACGCTCTCAGTAGAGAAATTTTGGTCATAGGGTCTACAGTTACAAACCAAGTAAGATTAAGCCAGGAAGAAGACGAATATCTGAAAGCAATTAAAGTTATATTACAGGAGCGAGATTATGACGGATTTTTATTAAAACATGATATGATTTATAAAATAGTCGACGGAAATGAATTGTTAGTCATTCCTAAACAGATGGAGGATCAAATCATAAGACAGACACATGAACAAGGTCATTTCGCAGTCAAAAAAACCTCAGACTTACTATTAAAACAGTATTATATCCCAGATTTTCGAAGAAAGATAGAAAAATTTATTAAAAGCTGTATTCCATGCATCCTAGCAGAGAGGAAAGGTGGTAGGCAGGAATGTTTTTTAACACCGATAGGTAAAGATAAGCCACTTCAGACGTATCATATAGATCATCTAGGAATTTTAGAGATGACACAGAAAAGGTATAAACATATTTTTGCAGTGATAGATAGCTTCACAAAGTTTGTTTGGTTATACCCGACCAAAAGTACGTCAAGCGAAGAAGTAATCGACAGACTAAAAAAACAGGCAGACGTCTTCGGGAATCCACAGAGAATAATATCCGATCGCGGTGCGGCTTTCACGTCTGCAAAGTTCAGGGAATACTGCGAGGAGGAAGGGATAGTCCATTTATTGATTACAACGGGTGTACCAAGGGGAAACGGTCAGATAGAGCGAGTTAACAGGGTTATAATCCCTATGCTGACAAAACTTTCGATGTCGAAACCCTCTGATTGGTATAAGCACGTAGGGACACTGCAAAGATTCATAAATTCGAATACGACGCGAAGTACGGGATTTTCCCCCTTCAGACTACTTATAGGTTTAGACATGAGACAGAAACAGGATTCAGACATAAAGGACTTAGCAAAGATTATAGAAGAAGAGACGTGTAATATGCTAGACCAGGATAGAGATAGAGTACGAGAAGTAGCTAGAGAGAACATAGCGAAGATTCAGGAAGAAAATCGTCGCACCTTTAACAAGAAGAGAAAGCCAGCCGTGAAATATAAAAAGGGAGATTTAGTGGCGATTAAACGTACTCAGATGACGCAGGGCAAGTTAGCCAGTAAATACCTAGGCCCATACCAGGTCACGTATGTAGCTAAGCGCAACAGATATCACGTTTCTAGGGTAGGAGAGCATGAAGGTCCGAACAAGACGACGACGGTAGCGGACCATATGAAGCCTTGGGAGAATAGGGCTATTCGGGGCGAATAGTAGCAGGAAGGCCGAATGTAGGAATCGATGGTGGTAGCGCATCTCTAGCAACCAGAGTCTGTTCCCACCACAGCTGATTCCACCCCTTTCTCTCTTAAGATAGATATGTAGGATTTGAAATAATGTACGGGAGTTCAGTGCCGATCATCAAGGAACTAAGACGTGTTATCAACTTTACATTTTACTTTAATTTTACTAAATAAATAATTATAACGTGAAGAGTGTTTTTTTGTTTTAACGATAATTGAGCCATTAATCCGATGGTGTCTCCACCGAGGAGAACCTACATACATATGGAGCTAATGGTCGTTAAAGGACGTTGAAAGTGACGTTTCTGGTAGATTTTTCAAGGACGAACTTTAAATACTTGCATAAAATAACTTCCTGATTTATTGAATAATTTATTCAATACAATGCAAATCTTTTGTTTAGTATTATGCACACCTCCATATCTAATTTCTTCTTGAATTTTCCCATCAAATCTGCATTCCTACTTAAGTCTTTTCGGCGAATAAGAACTTGTTTACCAACGCCTCTGAGGCATGACAAAAACCCCAAAAATATATTCGTGGTTAAAACATGTTTAAATATTTGCTTCTACGAGTACAAAGTCTCTTAATAGAATCAAATTTCCCCACATTATTTATGCAAAAATGTATCTTTGTTTATATGCTATTGTTAGATTCCCCACGGGTTTCTTGAGACGATGTACACTCACTTAGCTTAAGGTACGTTGTGTAGGGTAAGAACAAAACACAGCATAGTATGATAAATTGCGATTATTAAATTTCCTAAATATAGTCTATATTTTCGAGTGACATTTCTGAATAATGATGCTGGGTCTTCCTTCCCCGTCGTCCTGAAAATGACGATAATGATAGTCTGCAAAAGTGTTGAGTCCCCCCGAAGTATCCCTTTTTAAAAACTAATCTCCAATTCTCACTTACTTCCAACTTAAAGTCCAGCAACTCTGTACAACTGCGCTACAGATTCAAGTGCACTTTGTATCGCTAACTGAATTGAAATTCATTTTGCAGTGTGCCCCCCGTGTTTATTGCTGTTATACGCAACATAATTCCATTGAAAGGGAGAGTAAAATGTAAGGAAAAAAGTGCCCGCTCTACGGGTATGTATTCGAATGCTCCCCACATCATGAGACTTTATACTGAATGGATTTAAATCTGCTCAACGGACGCGGCTGTGTGGTAGGTTCCGTAACTCACGTGAAGGTTCCGCTCTTGCATTCGGCTAACAACATATTACCACCACCACCACCAGCACCATCACTACCACCAATCTGTTAACCAAATGATGAGAGAAGATGCGAATCTCAACTCGAACCCACTTGGGGTTTTTTTTTCGAGTATTTTTCGGCTGCGACGACTACTTTACCACTTAAGAAGGGATAGCATTTTGGGGGGTATCGCCAGAGTAAGATAGATACACATCTTTAGCTACACTTGCACTTGGTTGTATCTACTATGTGTGGGGAGCCCAAATTGTTGTCAATTTTTTTTTCTTTCCTTCATTTTATCGTTTTTTTTTTCTGTTGTTTTGCATTTTATTTTTTCACTTTTTTTGTGTAGTTTTTGTTGAATTGCATATACACAACCCCGTGTGTACAAGTTTGTTGTGTTTTGTTTTTTTTTTAAGAGAAACGAATACCACTGCCACATGCAATATCGAGTCTGAGTAACTAAAGTCTCTTTCATTAAACAATTTTTCAAAATATAAATAGATGTTCGCGGGTATCTGTACGATAGTGTGATTAGAAGACCTCATCAGTAGAGGCATAGGAACATTCACTAGTGTAGAAGAGTTTTAAACTTTAACTAACCGCGAAAGGGATTTACCCAGGATGAGATCCCTTACGTTATTGGTGGGTGAACACAAAATACATAAAAAAAATATTTTATATAAAATAAAACAAATGTTTAACAGACAAAACTTTGTAAAAGTGAAGTGTAAAAAAAAAAAATGAATTTACTAAGTGAAAGGATACTGATATGAAAAGAGTCCTTTGAGCTAAAAAATACAAATTTTAGAGCATCCTTAGAGCTAAAAAATCATCAGAAAATGCCTAAGGATGAATAGTGGGTTCAAAATTGTGGAATTTCAATGGAAATTTTTAACTTTAACTCGACAGGGCTGCCACTGTTTCTACTAAACAAAATTTTAATTAACTTTAATTTCTTTGCATAAAACTTTGGCTCTATTTCTTATGTACAAAATCTGATAACAGTATGGTGGTACCAAGCCTCTTAAAGGATACAATTGATGTCTTGGTGGCCTAGTTTAAGAACAATTTCGTCTTCTTTCGTCTTTCAAAGCATATAAGGACGATTTTGTTGATTTTTTGGCAGACTTAATTTGTATAGTGACATGTGCATGTAGTTGACCTCAGTATTCTTATACTTGCATAAAAAATTGTAAATATTCAACGCTGAGCCTTAAAGCAACGCGATAAATCAAACCAAACAAAACTTTTTCTTTGAATTCCCAATTTCATTATAAAAATAAGAAATATGGGTCAAAACCTTCTTTCCTGTGGGACTCCAAGTTTAGTCTCAATTCGACATATTCTGCTTAAGCTTTAAGACATTTCTTTCAATTCATTGTGGCTGATGATCAACTGGTAACTTACAACTGGTTACTTACTTATATTCGGGTCCTTGTTTCCGGATACAACTTGACGTTGATCATGTAAATAAGTTTGCTCAATGTTATAATAAAGTGGGCCTTGCATTTAATATTGCGTTCAATCTTACCAATCACACAACCACTTTGCAAAAAGGTTTTCGAAAGAAATTGGACCAAATGCAAGCCTTAAAGGAGAGATCCTGACTTAGTTAACCTCTCACCAAATCAATCATTAAAATAGGAGCTGGGTAGCGCCTTGCAAATGATTTAAGAAGCTAGTTAGTCATTAGACAATTTGGGAATGGTTCAAAATTTAAACCATAATCACATGCACTCTTTTCATTAATTTAATCGATCTCTTAACTTTTCTCTTTAATTTCCAGTTGCTCGGAGCCAGCTGTGCTCTGCTCATTTCGACAGCATTTGCCCACCCGCCAGAAGGAGTTTGGAAGAAAAAACTCGTTTGGAAAGAAGACTGGGTTCAAATCTGGAAAACAGTCAAAAAAGAAGCATGGGAAACTAAATGGAAGAAAATCCAAGTTCCCATCTGGAAGGAAGTTCAAGTGCCAATCTGGAAAGAGGTTCAAGTTCCCGATTGGAAAATCATTAAGAAACCACACGTTGAAGAACGTGAAGTCCCTGCCTGGAAGGAGGAAAAAGTCCCCGAATGGAAGAAGATAACCAAACCAATTTGGAAGGAAATCAAAGTGCCAATCTGGAAGGAAATCCAAGTACCCGAATGGAAACAAATGTTCGTCCCAGAATGGGTGAAAATGGGCATACCCGGTGAAAAATTCCTCGGCAAGGATCACGAAGGTTGGGAGTACACTAGTCACGATCTCTGGCGTAAGAAACTCATCTGGAAACCAGTTTGGAAGAAAGTATGGCGTACTGAGAAGAAACAAGAATGGGTACCCGACAAGAAACTCGAATGGAAGGAAGAATGGATTCAAGTATGGAAGCAAGTGAAGAAACAAATCTGGGTCAAGGAGAAACGTGAGACATGGGTTGAAGAGAAAATCCAAATTTGGCGCACCGAGAAGAAACAAGCCTGGGCCACTGAGAAGAAACAAGCATGGAAAGACGAATGGAAAGCAATTCAAGTGCCCGTGTGGAAGGAAGTCAAAGTGCCCGCATGGAAGAAGGTCTGGAAGCCAGTATGGGAAAAAGTTTGGGTACCAATTAGCCATGGTTGGGATTAAACCCAACAAACAAACAAAATTGTTTGTTAATTCTTAGTTAAGTGCTATCCATGTACCATGACTGTTTCATGCTGTAAATACTCCTTCAGCTATCACTGTTTTTATTTTTTTTTTTCCTCTCCATTATTCAAACGTACCATTTTGTTGTGTATATAGTCAGAGCCATCTAGCGGGTGGAGAAACGCATTCATCAATCAATCGAATATCAGAGTCATTGCTCTCGAGAACGCTGTTAGAATGTTTATAATTTGTTGTAGTCTTAAGTGTAACGAATGTTGTTTTAAAAGAAAAATAAGAAATTGTAAATAAACGAAACATTTTTTGAAATTTTGTGGTTATTTTTTTTATCAAGTTCTAGGTTTTTTTGCTGTTTTTTTATCGCCCAAAAAGGACTATGGACTATAGACTTAGTGTGGACATTATTTGATGTGGTATCCTTATGACCAAGTATAATTCACGGTTTATAGCTCTTTACAAGAGTGTATCAAAGTATCCGTCTTTTGTGTGTTTTTGTCCTATTTTGTTGGGCATATGTACGTCTTCTTTTCTTCAGCCTAATGGCAAGAGTACTTGAAATAAATCCTTCTTCTCTATTTATCTACTCCTTGATCTAATTGAAAAGGAAACTCAAATGCTACTAAATTCCAGTCATGAAACTGTATGCACCAGATACATCTGTTTCAGTTACTTTTTCAACGCCTTTGAGCTCGAGCTCTTTGATGTAATGTTTCAGCAAATGACTGAATTTTACATTTTTCCTCTATGCCTAAAGCATTAAGTCGACTGGAAATGAGCCCTTCTAACAGCTCTTTTGGCGAGATTTTTCTTCAAAATAAGAACTTATATTAAAGGTTATCTTTTCATTTTACCTACTACGTTATTGTAGTGGAAGAGACCTATATCACAAAATGAATTATGACTTATGTTGTGGCTGCTTTTAATGGTTCTTTTGAAAAGGTAATTTGTCTTGGGAGTCATGTTGGAAATATCTACACAGGCTCAAAGACATTGAGCGAGACATACACGTATTATTAAAGCAAATAGATAGAAGCCATCAGGTGCACTAAAAGATTATCGATATCAGATAATTGCTCTGCAGACCATCGAGGACGTAACCTCATGACGACTTTCCTTTCCCTTTTTTTTGGTCACGATTTCATAACCCAAGGTAATTTTCATCCTTTTTCGGTTGCCCCCATGCCTACGTACACAATTATCTCACGGAAGTTATCGAATAGATGGCCGGCCGTCTGTAATTCCAACACACATAAACTGTATTCACGATCAAATCATGTAACCAGCACGTCTGCAAGGAGATGTTTATTTACTCTTTCCTCATTCCACACAATGGACTGCAATAACTTCCAAAAGAAACTTCAAACTTAACCCGGAGGAGAAGATCTATACAAAACACCATCATTAAAACCTGTGCACATCTTCAGCCACCACAGCAGCGTGGCGCACATCATACAAGGCCGCTTCGGGAAACTTGTTCATGTGAAAGATTCACTTTCATGCCATTGTAACGATATTAAGTGTTCTCTTCACAATGCCACCATCATTATCGAAAGTGCATCGAAAGTGCAGTGGAAAAAATAACCTAAACATCCTCGAACTTACGCTCTGCTTAATTACAGGGTTGCATTTTGAATGATGTGTGTTTTTTTTTTTCAATTTTTAAGTTCAAGTTTTGAGGTATGCAATTACACAATTATGCATCTGATTAGATGTGGGTTTCTGAAGTATTAGGTAAGCAATCTGCGTCCAGCATCATGTACAATTCAAGTGAAACAAATGTGCGACTCTTAATTGAATCTTCGTTCAGCGGAGTATGAAATTGATTACTCAACTATACACTAGTTACAATTCGGAGATGGATACATTTATTATTTTGCCGGACAGTGATGAGCATAGCGAACGTGCTGTAATTCCGTTCCAGTTTTAATCGTTATTTGGAGGTTTTTTTTTTTTTTTTCTCTCTCGCATTATTTTATATTGTTTTTCCACTTTATTCGCTGAGCGCAATGATACCACGTTGCGGTGTGATATAAGAAGCAAGAAAAGTTATACAATACAAAAAAAAAACAACGTGGGAAGACGCGCAACAAAATTATTAACACCATTAACACCAACGACCTTCTCATCCTTCAAGCGTAACTTGAATTTTATGTCCTTAAACGAACATTTTATTGACAAGGTCACCCATCAATTCGCTTTTATTATACCTCTTGTCTTTTTGTGTTTACACCGGCGCGCAAAGCACCAAAAATTAAAAGAAGAAAAAATCCACCAACCAATGAACCAAAACAAAAGAATTGAGCAACGAACTTTCTGTCGCCTGGAGTGGAAGCACAAATTGGCGTCTATTCAGCAGAAGCAAACGACATAATTGTCATCATCATGGTGTGCCCGATGAAGATCACCTCTGGCCTAGAAAAAAGCTTGCTAATATTTAAGTATCTAAACTCGGTCTATGGCGTGAATCATGGGCAGACAAAAAACGTACATTTTATGACATAATTATTGCGTGCAGTGTGGCAGAAAGATTCCAAACTTAGCATATTGCTTCTGACTAATTATATGGTCTTGGGGGTTATTAATTTCATAATTTTTTTTTGTTTGAAGTGAGTTTGTGTACACTTTACGCGATTAATTATTACTGCACTCTGTTGACCCATGGGAATTGGGAAATCGCACATACGCTAAAAGGTGTTGTGGGTGAATTCGGGTGGAGTCGCTGACTAATTCATGGATGTTACTTTGAAAAACAAAGTAAAGGAGGAATCGCTGACTTTATGTCTCGAATCGAAGGGTTCCTTACACATAAGTCAGTACATGTCACGTGACATTTTGTAAGCAAATTATGGAGTTCTGTTGTATTTTTGTGGTATCTTATTTCAAAAGGAAATTTTAATACTTCTTTTGATATGAGAATCCACTGTATGTTTTAACCTTTCTTGCTCCATAGTAAAGGGTAGTTAAAGTGCCACCACTCCCAGCCAAAAAAAAAAAACCCGAAGAATTCGTCCCACCATCACTAGAGAGATATGACATTGAAAGTGGATGAACTCAATTATTTTGTTATGATGTCCCATAAATGTCGGGTTAAACCTATCATGAATTATCGCAAGTTATTGGTCTTTTCTTTTTTTTTTAAATTTTGTCCTCCCACATGAAATAATCGATCACTTTATAGCATAACGTCTACAGTGTGGTCAACAGATAAATGTCTACCATAGATAAACTAAACTAGACAGTCAACTCGAACTTTCCCTGCCCCCTTAGTGCTGCAAATAGGAGGAGCCTAATTACCATGTTTGTGAATAAATGTGAAGTAGCGTGTGACCAGTACCTAACTATTATTTTGTCGAGTTATCTCTTTCATTCCTGAAAGAGCAAACATATTTTTCCGGTTGTTATTCCATTGACAACAACAAATTGAATGTACAAAACACCTGCGGCCATAGATGAAAAAAATCGCCGGATTTTGTATTTGTATGTGTGAAATTTATGAGCTCCCATTTGATTTTGCTTGAACGTCAGAATACAATGACAAAATCTAGCAGATAAGCAAATGTGTCAAACGAACCGAAGTTGTCTGTCTAATTTAGATTTGTCTATGGTGTCTACTTATAGTTGCTCAAAATCATCGTCTTATTGTGAACATGTGAAAAATCTTTTCTCTGTATCCACACGTACTTGACAAAATGACTGTGAATTATAAAACGAATACAAAAACAAACAAAAAATATTCATCCCAATGATTTGGAGTCAAGTATAATTCTTACTACACCAGCTCTTCCCCTTGCCTTGTTTTTCTCTCTACCCTTCCAACATTGAATCTTGTATATCTGTGACGTCCAGGGCCAGGAAGTGTACAGCCTCGATGGGCTGTGTCCACATCGCAATGCAACATGTTATGTCATCTACCATCTGATCCAAGAGACCGAAATTGTGGCTCAGGAGGCGACAACATCCGCAGGAAAGCTGTGTAGGTCTACAGACTTACAAGACTTAAATCTCATTGGCTATGGGTGGAGGTCGTGCACCCAAAACCATACATGGTAGTTTCATACGGCGGTGTTGTGTTTCTCTTAAATTGCTTCCTTGTATCGCTTCACGCGCATGACTCAGGATAAGAAGTGACTGAGGATTCAATGCCCATATGATAGCGCACCACGTTCTTGCGAATATGTCGCGGTGGTGGTGCTGACACTGTCAATTAATCGTTTGGGGCTGTGAATGTGGCATGTCAGTAGAAATCAATGTGGTAGCATGGAGTTGGGTGTTTTGACTGGGAGTATCTTGCTCTCTGCATGTAGAGAGTTTTCATTGGTCGTAAGGTAACCTCGCATTATCACGCGCATGACTGAGTTCCTTTAGTGTGTGCAGCTTGTTTGGGGCGTCGAAATTGAAGCATAAGGACTAAGCGATCAATTGCCTTGTAGGTAGTAAGAAGAGTCTCTTCATCTATTCCTCAGGTGGTGCCAACGAAGAAATTTAGTATGTCATTTTATATGCTAAATCGGCTTTAAATTGTATTTACGTGTTTGGAGGAATTCAACATACTGCCGAAGGTTACTTCATGTAAATATTTGTGTTCATGTTGAGTGTTTTTTTTACGTCCATTGTTCAGACTGTGCTTAAATGAGTCTACATCACCAACATCGTACCCCACTGTATTTGAAGAAAAAGACAATGCTATTGAAATCAGCACCAAAAGGCTAGAGCACTTATGTTCTCATAAAGCCAGGTCATTCTTCAAGCAGTACCATCCAACTCGATGGACTTAATGTCGACTAAATACTGGTCCTTAATCCCTGATCACGTCTGAAACAAATCTGCAGACGAAGTAGCTAAGTATGTGCGCTCATAGGATATCATGACCAGAAAATAATTTGACTATTGCGTTAGCTAGACTTCAACTGTTTAGTAATATGCCCAGAAGAACAGGGAGCAAAAGAATGACGAAATCAGAACACTTAGAGCAAACGGCTTTCGGGCCCGGCAAAGGTCGCAACGTTCAAGGGGTAGGCCGGAGTTCCAGGAACGACTATCTACGTTCAGACTGGCAAGACGCGACCTCGATAAAGCTATCAAGGAGAGCAAGGCAAGATGCTTCAAACAATTATGCAACGAGATGCTCCGCATCTTCCTTTACTTCTGGGCATTCTGGGCAAAATGGCGAGCTATCGTGCCCGAATCTTTGGAGGTATTTTCTATAACCACCGTGCCCAGACAGGAACTGTGTAAGGTGATAGTTGCAGTCGCCCTGCGTTCTTTTTATCCGCCCCGGCTGCACTCTCAACAAAGGAATTAAGGAGAAATGCCCAGAAGTAGAAGAAGATGCGGAGCGGCAGTCCCGCGGGGAGAGTGGTTTGAAGTGGGTAGGGTGTGTGTTTAGTACGTAGGCATAATCCTGGAATCGATTACTCAGGTTTGCGAATCGTACATGCTAATAGAAATCGCGCTATTAGTATCTTTGAAGATTACACATCTTTGGCGCAACCAAAAAAAAAACTGTTTAATAAATTGCAACCCACAAAAGGTCTACCCTAAGAAAACATCATATAACGGGGAATTTAGACAATTTAGAGAGAAAATGTGCAATTCTTCATCAGGAAATCCTCATAATGGTGTGATTCTCTCATCTGTACAATCATTAAGCCACTATTAAGTATTTTATAACCAGCTGTATCTCAATGAAAATAACAACTTCCTTTCAATTAAATTTGTCACCATCGATAAATAATTAAACATCACCAATTATGCAGTAATGCCTTACAACACTACTATCGTACAATCACGTTACATTTACATTTTTTTTTACTAATTTCAAAAAGATCTCTTGATAAAGCAGCCAGTCTCTTGTCACCTTTTTGGAACAACGCCATCTCTTTGTCACTTCGCAAGTGAAAGCATTTCTCTTTCACTTGTTTCGTTGATATCTGCCCAAAGGTATGCAACCATCGTGAAGAAACTTTCCTTAATATCTGCGTCTTTCACTTTACACCTTGAAGCCAAGCTTACACGTATTTGAACCTCAAAAGTTTTCATATAAAAAAGAAGAAAATAAACGAAAATTTAAAAGCTCCATGGCCATGCAGGCATAACGAAAAAAAGTATACAAACAATCGTTTAGCGCCGATCAAACCACCATCATCATCATCATCATTGGTTGCCGCCTCTGCCACCATCGTTGCTTTAAAAGTAATCAATTTGAATGAATCTGAAGTACAAATTGCATCACTCAACTTGGCTTCGGATGCTTTACCAAGTGGTTGAGTTATGGTTGAATGTAATTGAAGACTCTTTTGTTGTTAACCTTATTTATTTGTGGGCCAAATACTGTGCGTTTCATTGCAATAGCCAGGGGCTTGGCAAACAAAAGGATCACTTTATTTTGAAATCTGCAGTGCAGCGCACGAATGAAAGCATATTGTTACATACGTATGTATGGATGTGTCGTGTACTTATGCAGAGTGCATTTGAATTTGCCGATAGGGAAGCAAACAACCACTTACCTGATGTTAAATAAGTTGTTAGCAACAGGTGGTTAGATTTGACATAAGTGGATTGGTCAGAGAATGGAAATTGGTTTTACTTAGTGATTGATTAGCTAGTTAAAGACTCACGTATCACGTATTACAAAAGGGGGATGTGCTCTGTGGAAAGTAAGTTGGATGACTGCACGAACATCGAGCACAACATGTATAGTTGTGGGAAAATAGCCATTGGCTCTTTATGGGTCGCAGATTGGTACTGATCGTTGGTCTTAGACTTAGGGGTGATAAGATGTTCTATGCTCCTGTGAGGATCTACCACTATATGTAGACCAATCATTATTAAATAGTTGAAAGCAATATTCATTGCGAACAACGTCCAAGATGATTTTGGATCGCCCATATAATATTTTATTTTTTAAAGAGCTCCTGATCTTCCAGAAACCATTGCCTGCGAGAGGACATACAAACCAAAATTAAGATACATACGTGCGCATACCTTCCAGTCAACTCTGCCCGATAGCACACTTGGTGTCTGCTGTAAACTTGTATGTTAAATAGAACTTGAGATGCTGTCGACTTTGACTTATGCCTTCACACTGGGAAATGTGAGGATCCTTCATAAATACAGAGCTCCGAGATTGGACCTCAACCCGTTTCAACTACGAGCTAAAGGTTTTTTTAAGATCTTTAAAGCGTACATCGCTTTCCTATCTGACTGATGGGAGAACTTCGCCTTAAGCCACAAATCATGTGCTCATTTCTAGTGACAGATCATTCTTCAAGTCTGGCCTTGACCCAAGGAGACAATTTCGAGTTAAGTTTTGACATCTGAAAGTGATCAATCGAATTCGAAAAGCAAACCCTTCACGCCATGTTAGCTTGCTTGTTAAACAAGAGAGGAAGTATACTTTCGATCTCTCCAGCTGGGATCCCAGGTCAAAGAGACTGTTAAACCCACGAACTAAATGCATAGCATATCTGTAGAAACTGACGCCATTAGCTGCTCAGCACAGACACTTGCAAAAGCACCTCGTTACGAGAGTATCGCTACACAACTACATTTCCCATGACACTAAAAATAAAGATTGATACAAGGCCTTAACATAAGGTCCCAAAATCCAGCCAAAACATCAACTGCACGCGCAAAACATCGCTCATTAGAACTCAATTGAGCGTTACACCAATTAACACAAAAGAGTTGGCGTGAGAACTTCTAATAAATTTTCATACACTAATTTGCCTATCGTTTTACACCTCAATTAATCAATGAATACCCCCGCCTCTCTCTCTCTCTTTGCAACATCAATTAAACTAAAATTACAAATTCACAAAGCCTATTCAAATTTCTATTGCAACTTACTTGGCGCTTGCACTGCAACCACAAATAGCAACCGGCAATGAACTCCTCTAAATATACCTTCGTACTCATCCGCATGACAAAAGTGACACAATCAAACCAAATGCCACAGGTATTCATCGCACAGTTGCATAAGGTAAAAACCCCTACCCGTTTCGATTATAATCACGTTGCGAGGGGTTGCCAATCCCTGATGAAATGCGTGGCTGACCATTTCTGTCATCAGATATGCATCATCATCCTCCTTAAGAGTTTAACCTACAATTTGTGGTGGATTCTTAGAAGCCCTCCAGTGTTAACAACGCATTCTAAGGTCATGAGGTTGCTTTCGTTTATATTCTTTGCTTTGGATTTCTATCTTTTGCCATGCTTAGAGGTCATAGTGGTGGCATATCTTTATCCCACCTGTGTAGCTTCTCAACGCACGATACAATCTTCAATCATTTGGAAAAGCGTTTTTTATTCCATTTTTCCACCGTGCACAACCGGAAAGCAATCAATCATTCCATGGACAATGGAAAATCTGTTTTTGCTTCTCTTTTGGGTGAGGAGCGTGTGTTGTGTGTATCTGTGTTTGGCACAATTTTCGCTTTCGCAGTCTAAATGAATGCAAGTTGAGCGTGCTAACCGCCTAGCTTTTGTTTGCGGTGATGGCGGTATTATCGACTAAAAAAAAAAAAAAAAACCGATGACAAGGGGGAATAATGTTTGGCGGTTTTTTTCTTCTTTTTTTTGTTTTGTTGTGCTGTGCACACGATGTTAGTGCTTTTTTCCTGTTTTTTAGCGTTTATTAGCGATGTATCCGCAATTCTTATTAACGTCAATTGATTGCCTCATTATGAAGACATTCAAGTTTTGCTGTTACATATGTCATGCGGGAGGGATGGCCGCGAAGTTGATTCCTTATGCAATGATGATGCAGAGGATTTGTGGTTAAAAACAGGATTCCGTTTATGAGTGTGATTGTAAAGATTTACCATTATAAGGAGTGGTAAGTGCAATTTTTACTACATGTATCACATAACAAATGATTGATGTTATTTTGGGGAAACCTGATTTGCCTTTGAAGCCAAAAGTGGATGCTCTTCTGTTGTTTTAGCGGCTATATAAGCCTAGTTCCAGACGCATTGATGTTGTGTGGAATGTGAAGCCATCACATGGGAGTATTGCTTCCAAAAGAGCACCTGAAAAACCATCGAAGAAGGTTTTATTATTTCTATATTAATTAACTACTATAGTAGCTTTCCTTGTAAAAGCTAGTGCTATGTAGTGAGGCAAAATGTATGAATAAGTTGCCCCCAAAATGACAGCGCTAATCGTTGAAAAGAAGTCTTAACCATGCTGAAAGGGAGTAAGCTCTAATAGATTATAGCTAATTGTTCACAGCTGACATCTACTGGAGTAGGTCTTAATTTGCTGGGGTTGGAGACATGTGCAGGTTCTGATTATCCGAAAAGCTGGAAAGCATGGACATGAATCCGCAAAGGACTTCAAGCCAATTAGCTTATCATCCTTCTCTTTTAAAATGTTGGAAGATATCCTAGAGGTACACCCTATATGGACAGGGACGACGCTCCTTAAAGTATTGCTATTGATAGAAAAAACGATGTCTGAACTGAGTCGATTTCAGACAGGGCTTCCAATTGGTGTGGAAGGTTTATTAGCAATTAGATATTTACTATGCTTAAAACTGGAATCATTCAATCGACACTTGGCACTTTCACGATATCTGTCCGAAGGGGAAGTCCTCGGAGAGAAGTCCTATTTCCGCTTCTTCGGGTTATGGTAATCAACAAAATCTTGCAGAGACTTAACAGAGATAGTCTAAGGATTGTTGCGTATGCGGATGATGTGATAATACTGGCATCAGGGATGTTTCCGCCAGTAATCAGTGAGATGAACTCAATGTGAATCCAAGCTAAACTGAACTGTTGCTATTAAAACAAAAGAAACAATATTCCATGACTAAACAGGCACTCCACTGGAAGCTTGCCCTGGGTGGAACTTGCAGATTATTAAAAAAAAAAAAAAAAAAAACAACCTGGGACCATGAGGACATATTCAACCGAAGCCTTAAATGTTACTTTGTATCTTGTGCCTCTCGAACTTCACATTATGTATTGATTATCATGTAGTGCGATGAGACTTAAAATAAAAAAGAGGATTTCGGTGTACCAGATCTTATGGACAAAAGGAGTAGCAGAACGAACTCCCAGTTTGATCTTTAGAAATGACGACACATGAAATGACTGCTAACAAGAGCGGAGTAGGAATAAGGTTATGGTTCAAAAATAGTGGTAGTACCAAATTTCCAAACGATTAAGATGCTCACACTACTTCATCGCTACACTAAGAGTATAACAAGCAAGCCAGCTTGATCCTTTAAGAACCTAATCAAATCATGATGTAACTATAACAACAACTTCAAAAATGATCTCATCGGCTGCAAAGTACCACAGTTCATTGGCAGTCGTTCGCCATCATCACTGCTTTCAACATTGTCAACAAATACCGCATTTTCTTGCAATCGACCGCAGATTGATCATACATCCCAACAGTTTGCTACTGAATTCATAATTTATCACATCAAGCCACACGCATTGCGCCTCGCATTTCAATTCAGTGAACTTCCCGAAAAATAGTATTCCCACATTACAACACCTGATGCAATCGGGGTTTTTCTTTCTTTTCCTCGACCAACTGCACCTGCACATAACTACTCTCGTAATTAAAATCATACAAACACGTGCAAGTGCAAGAAATCAACATAAAAAGGTCCGCAGAGCACTACGCACTGCAGATATGTATCTAGTTGCAAGGTGTTGCCATAATATGAAAGCCATGTCCCTCGAAGCGCATTTCCAATGAACGAAAACTAGTTTATCGGATGCAAAATGACGGAAATACATCAACGCACATAATCATATTCCTTTCTGTATCGCGCAATGATAGTCCATTTGATGTACGCAGTTGGCTTTAACATAAACTGCCAACCAAAGGAGCAATCAATTTTCCTTTCAAACAAAACAACATGGCTTGCTTATGTCTCTTGGTTTATGTGTATTGTTGTTGACTTTCGCTTTCGCGCGTTGGTGAACCTTCTGTAGCCCACGTAATCTGCAAGCAATTCGTGAGACGAGACATTATCTCACCGCCATCCGCCATCAGAGGATGGTGGTACAGGACAGGTATATGCACTTCTGCATTCAGAGTCGCGGTGGCATTGCTCTTGGCCACCAAAAGCTGTCTGCATCGTGTGGTTTGCTGTCGAGAGTCTCACTATGGCTTAATAGAAAGATATGGTGTTGCTTTTGCTCCATTTGGCTGTGGTATTTTAGTGCACCAGCATTTGGTTCAATTGACAGGCACGCGGAGGCGCGAAGACTCTATACGTGGAGTTTCCGTTTGTGTATTTATACACGTGAAGTATGCGGTATAGAGTTATTGCTTCCTTGAATTTTGACAAATGGTCGAGTAATTATCCTGTTAACATTTATAGTCGACAAGCGGAATGTGCATATGTTATTAATGGTAATACGCCTTTGGGTATTTTGGTGCACCTAGACTCCTTTTTTATATTTAAAACACTCCCTGCTTTATGTTTAATTTGGATTGGTCTTTTATACTCCAAATTGAATTAACATTTCTTAACATATTATTGAGGAAGACAATTATTTTAATACCTACACAAATCAACAGCAATAAAACTAGTTTATCATCGACTGTTCCACTCGTAGCTTCAGCCCATAAAAAATCACAGGATATTCTGTCTTCTGATGAGATGATCACAATACATATCCAATTTGGAAACTAAGCTTAATATTGTCGTCGTTCATGGATGCTCGCATATAAACTCTTACTCGATCTGCCTTTCTATTGAAACATTTGAAAGATTTCTTAACACATATTTATGGAACAATATTTGATGCCAGCTAGATCAGATGATTTCACTTTTCAGCCTAAAGATTGACACTGAATTCGCTTGAGAATGTGTCTAAATAAACGCAGATAAAACTAGACTTGATGTTCTTTTTAAAGTGAATTTTCATGAATTGCAGTCGGCGTAGTTTGAATAGGGCTAGTTGAAGCTAAGCATGTCTCTTTGTCAGTTCTCAGAGATTATTGACCTTCTAGTCTCTCTAATGCTGGCTGGATAGTTCTAATAATAACTGTGTACTTTTAGCTGCGAACATGGATGTTCTCCTTATTCTTGCCCACGTATTTTCTTTCTTTCTAACTCAGTTTACAGTCCTGAATGCACCCTAGACACCTTGCTTTATCTAAGAATGGAGAACCATCCTGTCAAATGGTTCTGAATGGTGCTATTTTCTCTTAGTGAAGATGACTTCGATTTTCTTTTATTTAGCGTTCATATCAAACCTGCATATGTAATGACTCTCTTCTCAATAGAATTCCTTTACATACAATCTACTAAGTCTGAGAGTAGGGCTTGAATTGAGTTACATGTCCAAAAGCAAAATTTCAGATTGTGATGGAGCTGTTAGACAATCGCTATCAACTCTTCATGAAATTGGCCATTAACCCGATTCCAATAACTTCTCTCTTCTTACCTTTAATGTTTTTGACAACAAAGTGCATACAAAACTTTAAATGTTCATTCTTAGAATTTGGGAAATGGAACATCAAATTTTCAAATCCAATTTCATCCCGTTACCTCCTTAAGAACAGTCCATCTTCCTTTTCACGACCCCCTTTACAATTTTCTGTCCTCTTCATCGGATTGCTTTACTATAATTACGACTCAAATCTAATTTTTCTTGCAATCGCCCTGATGACAGCACTAATATTTAGAAATTGTCATCAGTGACAAATCTGCCCATGACCTTGAAACTCCCACCCATCATAACACAATTACCAATCATTCAATCAATTAAAAGCAAAGCCGCTACAATCCATTGGACATGTACACTTGCAATCAGATATAAAAACACAACTTCAATCGATTATCGTTTGGAATTTTAATTTTTATTTTTATTACCACTCTTCATTTACCGCAGCCGTTTAATTTAATTTTCCACATCACGCTCACTTTCGTTATGAAATTATGCAAATTGACTTGCCTGCATGCACCTTAATTGTGTCCAGAGGTGAGCTTAGAATCCCGCCAACATAACCACCACCGCAGATGATTTGAAATTTGAACATTTATTGCTTTCATGTTGATTTCTCTTTTCCAGATCCCCCTCCCACCACAGACTATCTCAACTGCAAGTGTACATCATCACAAGGTTACATTCCACCACCGACAACCACCGAGTCTTAATCCCAACGAGACAGGAAGCAATGCTGCCGAACATAAAATAGACGAAAGAAAAGCTCTCCAATGATCGATTTCACCGATCACCAAAAGATGCACAACACACAGCAGTGCGGCAAATTTGGCCCGAGGCCTTCCTAGAAGAGAGCCCAAGCCATCGAATACACTTTGAAAGGAACAGGAAAGTCAACTTTAGTTTTGTTAAGGAGACGTACGTCGGAAGTAAAAGGTGTCGGATTGTAGTCGTCGTGCAAAAAGACACGCAGATGAGCACTATATGCTCTGTGGGCACATTCATTAACTGGTAAATGTCCAAACTCGGGTACAAAACAAAGTTCAGAGAATCCCAAATGTGGACACACGTTTCGTTTCTGGAAAAAATGAAAGTAAAAGTGGTCCCGCCAGTCTGTCGCAGGTATCGGGCGTCCTAAAATACTATTCACTTCCATTATTACGATCGTTAGCTGGCTCGCTGGTTGGTCTTGGCCTCGGCGGCAGGAGGAAGGAGAGCACTCTTTAATGCCATTATGAGTTCCTTCCTTATATGGCTGACGAGCAACTGGCCAGTGGAGGAAACACATAACGACGCGTGGTATTGGCCTAGGACTGTCGGACTGCAATTACGTTGTCTGAAGTGCTGGATATTAACATGAATCTCGTCATTTATTTCGCCTTATGCAATGGCGTCTTTAGATTCCTGTTGAACGCATACAAACCTGTGTTGCTGTTAGTTGCGGAGAGGTGTTTTCCAGATGAGATCCCACGATTTGTTGTAATTTCCATACGTGAATTTCTAGAAATTACGGCGTAACATTAAAGTTGACATTAACACTACTAAATGAAGATCAATGAATTGATTAAGATTGAACCACCTAATTAATGGGATAGGTGTACCGATTAAATGTACATATGCTTCAGATCTGGAAAGGTGTGTTTTGGTTTGGTAATTATGTCCTTTTAAGTACCTTTTTGTATGGAATGAATATTAAGAGTCGGTGGCTTTTAGGCGAAATTTGATTCACCAGAAATCACAAAATTAATTACCTTTTCCTTATAGGTTTCCGAGTACTTAATGGTCGGATTATTTATATTAAATCCCTGCTAACTCTTCGACAAATGGGAATGAAAGTTGTCCAAAATTAAATTTATTGTGACAGACAGATAATTTTACATGCATTTTATATGATATTGCAGAGGAAATGAAATGTAGTCTGCTCTGGTTTTTCTATCCCCAAAGAAATGGTTGGAACATTTTTATACCCATCGCTAAACATGACCACCATTATAATAATTTTAAGTGAGTATTGCCGAGGTGCTCTTGTGAACTCGCCATCCTTCTTGGTATTTTGGCAGAATTTCCAAATCATCAGCAGCATTAGCAAATCGAGACTAAGGACATCTTCTTGTTCGGTACTTCTCTCTTGCTGCCCTTATCTTGCCCTGCAGTGCTTTCTTGTGTGCATCTTCCTGTGAGCGCAGTCATCATCATAGCAAGGACTCCTTTTCATTGGTGGCTGTTAGTCGAGTAGTCACGACTGGCCTCTTGCCGATGGCATGATATTCTGGTTGTTCATGGTTTTGATTAACTGCAGAGAGTTCCAAGGTAAGATACTCCTTATATGTATGCTCCTTCTAACGTGCTAAAGCCTCCAACATTAGGCTTCTTCTTTTGGGTGGCAATTGCTTGTCTTTGGACTGTCGGGCTAGCCACTTGCACAGGCTAGGCTCAGGAACCGACATCAGTATCTCACTTCGTAGCTACAAGCGCCGTCGTTGGCCAATTTAGGATGCATTCGCCACCATCTGTATTTCTTAACCCTTTTGTGGCTATGGAAGTCTTTACGAATCTGAGCTTCAAATTTACCACGGGTTTATTCATCCGCCTATTGATTCCACCTTCTAGAAGCGTCGACAAGACACGCCAGGTGACATACACTCATCGTTAGTTCACTGAATGTTGTCATCAGGTTTCAGCAACAGGAACAGGTAACTATACCAGATGAAAGATAGATAGAAAGTAAGTCTGTCTGAAGAAGGTAGATAAACAATAGAAAAGCTATCAAGAAAGTGTGAGGTAAAAAGGAACACAATAATTTCGCCACTTCAAGCAGATCATGGGCCATCAGATTGCTTACTCAAAGCAATAAATGCGTCCATATATTTGAGCCTGAATTGGCCCGAATAGGCATGCTCTAGTTCCTCCATCAGTTTATTGTATGGCTGTCTATAGATCACGGATTCTTTGCTCCAACTCTCCTTAATATTGAGCTTCGTAGAAAATTTTGTTAATAATTTATATTTCCCATGTTATTTCTTCGGTTTAATACATTTTGCTCTCCCTATTTCCTAAAATCGTTTCATTTGAACAATTACTTACAGAAATTTGAAAGAAGTCAGCTCACTTTATGGCCGCAATTTTGTAAGTTTCCATAGCTCCTGTTGTTTAGATAGGTGCTCGTCTTTGTGCTATTTAGACGGTATTTCTCACATCGAGAGTCAGGTTACAATCTCATGATTTGCCCATTAAGCTTACTAGATCATAAGAGCCCGAATAGACTCCATTTCTCAATAAACATATGCAGTGTGGCATTTCAAGGTAAAAACTTCCGACATTTTGAGAATGGTAAGCTATCAAAGACAAAAGTGAAACCACTACTATTTAAAATATACATTTCATAAGCTATAATCTTCTTCCGTATATCTTGCACAACTTCAACTTCAACTCAAACTTAAACTCAATTGAAATGTCCATTTAAATTAATCGGAAAATCTGCAACTAATCCTTTATTGGCACAGAAATTAAAGACCCCATCAGTGTTTTATAGCAATCGGTTAAAATTCCTCTACGCTCTACACACTATAATCACCTACCCAATCAAAATACCATTATCCACCGAATCAAAGCAACAAATTTGTCTCATTAATCCTATTCAACTGGATACACAGTCGAATGGAAATTTGTATCTTTATCTTCTGGCCAAACTGTGTATGTCTTTCTCTTTCCAGTTATCTACTCTCCCACTGTCTGTTTGTATGTAAAAAGAAACTGTTATGCAAAACCCAAGTGGAAATGGATCGTGTCAGTGCGGTCAACGCCAACACTACTGATGGATTTATTATCATTTTTTTTTTCTTTTAAATTTCCGTGACTGCTGATATAATTTCAACAAATCTTTTTTAGTCCATATTACGTATATGCATTCGCAGAGTAGTGAGAAAGAGCGATATGTAAGAAGCGAAGATCCGATCATAAAAATAAAACAGCTTCCGTCACTTGGCCGGATTCATTGGATCGGACAGTCCAGCATGGTGGTGTAGATTTCCCATTCCCCATTGGGAAATGCACAGTCGTCGTCGTCGTCGTCGATTGAAATTTAAAAACAAATTTTGATAAATTTTTATCACAAATATGGACTTTAGCGTAATCGAAGATGTTAATTTTGAAAGTCTTCTTTTAATTTGCCGCTAATTGTTTGATGACAAAATTTTAATTAAAATTAATTGCTACTGTTGCGTTGTGTTTATAAAACAAAGAAAGAAACTTTGCTATCAGTAAATAGAGCTTTTCCAAAGGGTGTATGTAATGAATGTATCAAAATTGGAGCACGAATCATTAGTGAGCGCAATGTATTGGGAATCCAAATTTATGAAATTCGAGCTCACAAACTACCCTTCTGATTATTTGTTTTAAGATGATCTGTATTAAATTTTATTAAAATCAATTTCTGTATCAGTTTCTTAGGAAAAAAGGTCCCTTCAAAGAAGCAACCTGCTGACGAAGTCAGTTAAGTTCGCATTTCTACAAATTGTATGCAATTGCTGAAATCTATCAGGGGTGTGTATATCGAACTAATTTAAGTAAACTAGTGCATTACTTACTTAATTACGAGACCGTTCAACATAAGCGATGCATTGACAAACCGAATTATTTAATTTCAAGTTCGCACGCCAACTCTTTTGACTAACTACAAGTTGTATGCAATTTCCTTATTTTTCCTGAGAATCTATACATTGAAATCATTTTAATAGTGTAGTTAGTAAATCACTCACTTAAGTAATAGCCCACTTAGCAGAAGCAAGCCATTGAAAATGCATTTCGGGTTGGCACGCCAACTCCTTTGAATTCTTACAAATTCCATGTAAAAGTATCAATAGTTACAGACGTGAGCAGGTTGAGGAATTTACCCTAGGCCACCTCGAACCCTTACTACCCCAATTACGAGCTACTAATTACAAACTCTTCATTCCCCATTACAAACTCAAAACACTTGAAATATTAATAAGCCAACACGTCCGATTGGCAGGCACAACGACCTTGCTGTGACAACATCCAAAACCTGGAACTGCTTGCCGCATAACAAATACAAATTCACCGACTGCCTCCACGAATATCCAATCTGAGTTATGACATTACTTAATAACATTACACAGCATAACAGTTACATTTTCGGTATCATATGATATCACTGTTCGATCATACAGCAGTGGTAAGCAGAAACACAAAAAAAAATTAAAGAAACAAACACGACCGCGATGATAATGATGAAGATGAAGAAGAAGTAGAAAAATAAACAAAAACAAAAGCGAATTCCGCGGGTATTTCGAATACCGCCACCACCACTGCCAATCTGCACCAACAACTACGACGATGAAGAAGAAGTAAACACAGGTAGCTTTTATGCAGCAACGTGCTTACGCTTTGATTAACTCGTTTCTTGGTGCATCTTGGGACATTCAAAGCTTTTTCTGCACATATTTCTGCACATACTCGAGGCTAACAGCAGCTAAACCCTACCCCAATATCAATGTCGTGACGAAACGGAATCAAGGTTTAACTTTTTAGTTGGGTTTTTTTGTTTTTGTTATTGGTTGGCATGTATGGAAAAGAAAGCTTTTCGAATTTGTTTGATGTAAATGTTAAGGTTGAAAGCATGTTGAATATAACGGTTTAACAGGGGGTTTGTTCATTTGAACAGTATTTAACTGGAGTGTCAAAGAATTGTTGAAACAGTTTTTCCCTCAAAGAGGATTGGATTGGGTGCAAAGACGGTGGTGCGTTCCTAACAAAAGAGATAAATAAATTGAAAGCAAATACAAAGGGTGTGGAATATTTTTTTCCGGAGGAAGTGTAAAATAAAGTGTTTTGGTGAATTTTTAAAAGTTTTTTTTTTTTATCCTGTTCCCCGGGAACCATGAGGACCCGTTGGAGTATTGTGGTATGCATATATGAATTATTTTTTGTTGTGATTGTTTAAAGGACTTAATTATACAAGTGAAATGGAAGTGAAAGTGAATGATGTAGTGAATCTGTAGAATTGAGATTTTAATATGTGAGGATGATAAGTAGATTTTGAAGACAAATAAAGCAAAGATGCTGGAGGGATGCTTCTTACTCAAAGCAGTATATCTGTTGCTATGAATACCTTTGTGATGAGACGGAATGTCCTTGATTGCATAGTTAAGGATACCTTTGTCACTTGTTTAGAACTCCTTTTAATCCTTAAACTGACGGCATATAACAATTAGTCACATACAGATCTGAAGACTGTAGATTTCATCATCTTGTACGTTCTTTTAAATTCGAACATTGTTATAATTGGTTTGGTTGTCACCCAAAGGACCTAAAGGATAAAAAAACACAACAAATTGGCATTCTTACGCTTTTGTAGGGCATCTTCATGTGATAAACTTTGCCAAGTTCTACACTTTTATTTGACTTAGAACATATTATGCCTTTGCGAGATATAACAGCAGCCTAAAGTATGTTCTGTGGTGGGAATAGATGTGTTGAGGGAACCTTAGCGATTGTGTTTAATAAGACAACTTATTGGAAGATCTTAATAGGCTAAGCTTAAGGAAAACTTCTGTTTGTGAAGGTTACAATATATCATCTGTGACAGTCCTGCCTTTCTTGCAGATCTTAGTTCCTGGTGTAGTGAATGCTGTAACTGAGCTCATCATAACTGAAACGCATAAATATATGTATTTCTTAAAAAGACTAATACATTTCACAAAAATTTAGTTTGAAGATTGTGCTTTTTGACAGTTCGAAGCTGCGAGTATATGGCAATCATTGACTGCCCATAGACTAATATCAATTTTTTATTTCTGGTAAGTTACCAATCGCCAATTCTAGGGATTTCCCGGTCATGCCATACAGTATGGTTGGCTTAAGAGTAGATCTTTTCTTTAAGTGAGCACTTCAATCCTAGAAAAAAGTGGTATGAGTTGAGTTGTGCATGCTCTTCTTAGTTCCTGAAGTTCGCATGCCAACTCTTTTGTCTATTTAATGTGTTTTCGTTAAATAAATAGCAAACGATTCATAGTTGTGATTCATAGGTGACATGTAAGACCGAATTTTGGTGACATGTAAGACTGACTTTCGTGTCACAAGTTTCTCTAGCAGTTTCATCGAGCTATCACTATCTATGATCGAACTATCACGCATTAAGCTGCTACTAAGATATTCTTCGTATGGTCACCATATGCACATACATATATTAAATGATCTAGCTGGCACTATAATATCATAATGCCATTGCAATTGCTGCGACATGCAATAAATCAAAGTACAACTTCCATATCATATGAATAATGCTTGTACTTCATGTCTGAACCCTCTTGCATGTAAGAAACCTCATGCCTTCAAAACTTCCCGAACAAATGTTAATTTTTCAATTATTTCTTTTTAACTATCTACTAAGTAATTGCAAGTGTTATTTTTTCCACTCTTTGAGCTAACCAGACAACCATACAAAAACTAATCAATTATTTGCTATTTATTGTTTTACTGCCCTGCAAAGTGCTACTGGAGGAAGCTCCCCACACAAATAAAAGTGAAAACAAACACAAAAATTCATTAGCAAATAATAACAAAGAAATATTTGTTCTATCAATAAATATTGGGGAAGTCTTTCTTCGAAAAATAAAACTTATGAAAGAGAAGAATTATATAATTTATGAGGAAAAAAATAATAAAAGTATGATTAATTGATTATATCCCACCGTGAGCCGTTGATTTACAACGTTACAGCATTAGATAAAAAGTGTAAATTAAATTATATGAGTGTCTGACTGTGGTCACGATAATTTACCTATCAAATCAGCCAATCATATGGATTATGACGAATTAAATTTTATGACAAATGCATACACAGCCCAGTGGGGTCATTTGTTTTCATTTCACTTTCTCTGCAGGTTGCTGAACATTGTATGACCATCGTGCGCTAATAATTAGCACTGCTTAGAGGTATTTCACTAAACTATTTTCTACGCACCATTCGGTGAGGGTAAAAAAAAAAAACATTAAGTCACTTGTGACTGGTGGTCTAGTATGTGGGCAGACAGATCCAAATACCAGCATAATATTTTCGTTTTGCAACAGACGCAGACACACAAAGAGTGACACAGATCTAGCCAAAATATTACTGGTAACAATCGCGCACTTAATACATAATACCGTAGAGGTTTTATACATAAAAATGTTGATTGCAGTTGGTCCTCTCTACCAAGAGCTAGAGACAAGTGCATCTTGCTGTTTCTTCATTTCTTTTGAACACAACTTTTGTGCAGTCAGACTGACATTCCACTTAACAAGAACAAAATGTACAATACAGACAGTTCACAAAATGGCTACGATCTTGAGCTGTCAAACCATCTGCCAAAATTGAATCATATTTAATTTCCTCTGTGATTTTACTGGGGCGTATTCAGAGGCAATCATTTTTTTTTTATTGATGTCTGCCATTTAATTACATTAGTTACTTACAAAAAGACAAGTAAATAACTCCAATTAATTACGCTGCTCTTTGCCATTCAGAAGCCATAAATGAAGTAGACTTCAGTTCATAAACTAAATACAATCTTCCCGATAAGCTTCTCCAAATTACAAAGAAAACGAACTAAATCACAGCCAAAATAGATAGATCTAAGTTAAGACATGTTGCACGTGCTATACAATCAATTACTTAAAAAACAACAAAAAGATGCGGTCTTGATATGAACGATAATAGAGTTCACGTAATATCTCAAACTTTGCATAATGTCATGCAATTAGTGTACTCGTAACATACGCAATCAAATGGGACACGACACAGTCCGATGGGTCCCAAGTTATTAAGACAATTACCTTAACCTCTTTTAGATTTGTGACTTAACATGTTACCATTTGCATTTGGGAACTTTGCTTTGCTTTGAATGTGCACCATTTAAGAAATGTTAGGGGGAAAAATTCCATAGACCAAGAATAGCTCCAGCTTTATGGCCTAATGAGCTACTACTTTACTTTTTTGTATTCACAGCTTCTGTCTCTCTTATTCTTTCAATACTTCTTAACTCAGTTCACATGAGTATACAAACCAGTTCTCCACTGACTTCATCCATAACCCTATAAGAGTGATCGCCATGGCAGAACATTCCTCTATTTAGTGAAACACATTGATAAGCTGCTGTCTGAGGTCCAATTCTGTAAACATTTCTTCATAAACTTCCAAAAGAATGATACTTACTTACTTAAACGATGCTACAATTACGTATAGTCCTGGGCCTTACCCTCCAATTCTCTGAAATAACCCCCGATCTTGATTAATATTTCCTTGCTATTTGGCGTCCACGTTTGGGCTTTTGCTCGTTAGAGGCTTCTTCATAACTATAACCAAACATAGTCTTAACTGACATAACAAAAATCAATTTCTTAAAGCGTTTCTGATCCATCGTCCATTAAAAGCATCGACTCCCTAGTGAACATTTCGATCTCCAAATGACAAAAACTTATTGGACTTTCTCGACTAAAAAGGGCGGACAAAATACCTCTAATCTAGCATCGCTGATTAATTGGTTATTGATGTTGATAAGCGCTCTGCAATCAACTGTCTGCTACTGGTATTCATCACCAATATGCTCAACATCATTATCATATCTAAACGTTAATTAGAAGTCATAGTCATTTATTTGGTTTTTATGATACTGACAGCACGTTAACCCCAGGGCAAGTGCACCTTTCTTTTAGCTTTACACAAGTTTCTTGATTATTCATTCAAAGTCCCTTTCCCTTAAAGGCCATCAAACTGTCAATCAAAGCGTAAGCACACTCAAGGATTACTCCTACTCCCAATCACAAACAACTTACTCAACAGCTATAATCCCCAAAATCTTAAATAACAACAACAATTTTATAACAACCACCTTAACCAGCTTTAAGTCTTACGTTTTGCAAAATTCCCCAAACAAAAATAAAAATTTCCTTTCCCCACACTAAAAGACCATTGCATAAGGTTATATAGCTTCCGGAATTGAAGGCGGTCCTACCTTACGGTATCATTGCTTAAGAGTTACAACCTGCAGTCAATCTGATAGTTGGTTTTGTTATTCATTTTCCAACTCTCTATCAAAAGTACTTGCACTTGAGCTTGAGACAATAAGGTGCCACTCGATTCACGAGTGAGAGCACTCCCCATTGACCTCGTTCCTTGTGAGAGCAATACTACTTCTTTTTTTATAATCGATTGTCATGTTTTGATTTCTTTTTGTTTTTCCCATAAATTTCGCTGAAAGACGACCCAATTTAAAAGCCCCCCAAAACTAATATAAATGGAATTAATTTCGCCAGCAGACAAAACACAATAAAATCTCCGTCTGATGAACTCGTGTGTACGTCATCGCTATTATTCAATACAATTTCGAATCACTTTCGAATTTACACAAAACTACGATTAAGATCATCATCTCAGAGTCTAAGTTTACCATCACCCACTCGAGTGAATGCTAATGTAAAGATTTGCCATTAGTCGTCATCCTTTCTACCCACCTTATGACCTTAAACTTGCCTCCGACAAGACATCCACGTCCGAGTGTCAGAGAATGTTCGAACTTATGCAATCTTCGAAAAACAAAAAAATTTAAAAAAAACCCAAGATCCTCTTATTACATAAAATGGATACCTCCCTGGGGGACAACACGAAACCGCATTTAAAATCACTTAGCAATAACCCACGAAACAATAATCTTCGTGAAGAAGAAATTTCATTTAGCCGCAACAATTTTGAGGTTATATAACCACCAGCACCGGCATATAATCCTTACCGGGTGCGATTTACGTCCGATTAACCAAACTCCAAGAATTGAGATCAACAAAGTTGACCGTAGCTAATACGAGAGAGCTTTCAATTTCAATTGGAACCGAAAGCGAAAGATCAAAATCAGAAGGCCAGCGTAAGTAAACAAAATCCCAACTGAAATTGAAATCAAAAGACGAGAAGAGAGAAGATCAACTCAAAAAGGAAAACAAAAAGAGAAAAGCTTTTTTTTTCGAATGTATAGCGCAGCCGCGGCGCGACGCCTCGCTAAATGAAAGTGAAAGTAAAATGTGTGATTTCCTGAATGTTAATTCTTTGATTCCATTGTTGTTGTTATTTATGTTTTTCGCGCCACCGTGCCTTCGTCTTTTCATTCCTTTTGGGGCGGACATACACGTTTTGCAGCATTACCAAGGGTATGGTCAATAGGATTGTGAAACCATGCTCCTGCCTTAACTGAAACCGCAACTTGTAAATGGATTTGGTTGTAACGCTGTTCCGTTTTTTCATGATACCCACACATTAAAACTCATTGAAAGGAGTTGTGGTTAGAGTCTTGCACAATGGTTACGTCATTTTGACAGCTCGCACTCTACATTGTCTGTAGGATCAATATGTCAATGTGATGCTTCTATGGTGGCCTAACCTCAACCATAATTGTGGCGCTGTCAACTCCCCTAAAATAACTTCATTTTTCTTTCATTACAACCGCGACAAATGAAGTGTCATCGAAAGCTATATTCTCTTTCTTTATGGCGAATACATGTGGGACTCCATCTGTCATAGGTATTCATTGCTGATGCCGGAACAAAATGCGAATATGATTTATGTTAAAATGGTTTAACAGGAATTTTTTGCACGCATGTTAGCTAGTGTGACATAATGGAAAATGAATGATGTTGTATGACGATTGACAGATTGTACGTCATTTGGTGTATTCTTCTGACAATAGGTGACGTTTCTTCTTTCTATGCATAAATCTGCGAAAGCTGAGATCGGGTTTAAAGTTGTCAAAATTTCAAAATCCAAGGCCACAGCTAGCATCATTTTAAATAGCTAAATGTCATTTCCTATGATTTATTTAGAATAAATTAAGACCATGAGATAAAATTTAACAACTGACTTAATGCAACAACCAAAGCGGTGAATAATGAGTGCCCTAAACGTCAAATTTATTCTGGCTATATAATTTATGAATATATGACATAGCTTCTAATAACTTTTCTTCTCAAACTCACACCTGTTCCTTTTTTTCTTTTCGTTCCAGATCGCCATAGTGGGCGTGTCTTACATTATCACTCTAACCTCAGCCAAAGCATTACTAGACCAACAAGCCGAAGCATCACAGGCAGTTAGCACCAGTGTAGCACAACAACGAATCGGCCATGACGATGGTGATGTCCATATTCACGATCATGATCACTTCCATGAACACCATCACGATCCGGGCTACTGGAAGAAAAAGGTAACCTGGAAGGAAGGTTGGAAGAAAATCTGGAAACCAGCGAAAAAACAAATCTGGAAGTCGTCATGGAAACAAATTTGGAAGCCAATTTGGGTTCCGATAAAGGTACCCGCCTGGAAGGATATTCAAGTGCCAGCTTGGAAGCAAATATGGAAACCTGTGTGGAAGGAAATTCAAGTGCCAGCCTGGAAGGAAATCCAAGTGCCCGATTGGCAAAAGATCTGGAAACCAGTTTGGGTGCCAACCAAAGTACCCGCCTGGAAAGATATTCAAGTACCTGACTGGAAGAGAATCTGGGTGCCTGTTTGGAAAGAGATTCAAGTCCCTGCCTGGAAAGAAATTCAAGTACCCGATTGGAAACAATACTGGACACCCGAATGGATTAAGGTTGGCATACCCGGTGAGAAGTATCTTGGAAAGGATCACGAAGGTTGGGAATACACTAGCCACGACTTATGGAAGAAGAAATTGATTTGGAAATCACACTGGAAGAAAATCTGGAAACCAGCTAAGAAACAAATCTGGGTACCAAGCAAGAAACTCGAATGGAAGGAAGAATGGAAACAAACCTGGAAACCAGCTAAGAAACAAATCTGGATCGATGACAAGAAACTCGCATGGAAAGAAGCCTGGAAACAAATCTGGAAACCAGCCAAAAAACAAATCTGGGTACCAAGCAAGAAACTCGAATGGAAGGAAGACTGGAAACAAATCTGGAAACCAGCCAAGAAACAAATCTGGGTCGAGGATAAGAAACTTAAATGGAAGGAAGCATGGAAACAAATCTGGATTCCCGGCTGGAAGGAAATCTGGGTCCCAGCATGGAAGAAAATCTGGAAACCAGTCATCATATCCGAATGGTTCCCATCGCCCGACCATCATGATCATCATCATCATGATTGGGATCGTAAAGACGCCGATGCTTCCAAAGTAGTCTGGAAGCGAAGTGGAGAAGCGGCAGCCAATCCACCACTCTTAGAGGCGGCTGAGAATACAGCGGCTCCTGTTAAACCTGCAGATCCAGCACCAGTTGTACCAACGACAAAGCTACAGCCAATGTCACAGCAGTGATCAAACGACTTGCAATGGTCAACTTAGTCTTAGCGTAGTAGGCATATTCCTTTCTTAAATTAATTAAAAAACCCTCTTTATATTCGAGAATCAAATGGAGGCTTATTCATGCGCCATTTTGAGTCCGCCATTTGCTTCTCCTATGTTCTATTCTTTCTTCCATATTTAAACTAAATAAGCACGAATGCGAGTGTGTAGATTGATACTACATGTCGCCTATTCATCCTTGTACATAATTCAGTCGCTAGTTAGGTACCTTGTATTTGTTTTTTTTTTTTTTATATATTATATATGTTGTTGTAGTAATGCTTTAGTTAAAAAGTAATGATAATTTGTAAGACAAAATCACAAAAAAGAGTGAGACTTGAGTGGGCTATCCCGGGCCCCACATTGTATTAACCATCTGTTTTGTGGAGATTTTGTTGAGACGAGTGTTTTCTTTTTTACAGAAAATAAATGAGAGTATTAAAACTAAAATAACAATTTTCTTTTATTTTAAAATTATAAATAACAAATAAATAAGCCTTATAGATACTTATGCGAAGTTATGAGCTATTTTACCACTTCTCTTGGTGTTCTTGCTCGTAATGCCAATCTGGTGGTGGCTTAGGGATTGGCACCCATTCATTTTGGACTATTGGACCCCAGACTTTCTTCCACAGTGGAATGTAGATTGCTTTTTGTTGCCAATACTTTACCCACCGAGGTTTCCACGAAACTTTTTTCGTCCAAAAGCCATTCGCATCAGGATCTTCAGCCTCGGTGTGTTGAACGCTGCAAAGAAAATAATTAAAACATAATTTTTATTTAAATCGTTCAAATATAAAATTAGTTAATTATTTTAATTAGTAACATCAGGCATCAAATCACGCCGGAGACTAAGACCACAGTCGAAGATTTATTTCACTCAGAGTAAATAGTAATCACACTGCTTTAAGTCAAGGCTTGATTAGAGCAAACGGGACTAATATTTTATCACTGTATCAAAGCTGTACATTGAGTTTTGCTCATACTGTAGCAAGGCCTGCTGTACAACCTTCTGATTCGAGAACTATTTAACACAAAATTTAAAGCGTACCTACTACGAAATGCTGGCTATCAGCGCTTGTGGTACTCAACACCAACAGTCTGACCCTGACTTAAGGCTTCATTAGAGAAACCTACCATTGTTCCGTGACAACTTCCTCTGTAGGTATAGATAGCACAGTGTCTAATTACTTACTTGAATCCTTTAACCCCTCGGGGGCATAGAGCGTCAACAACGCCTGTGTGCCATCTTGTTCGTAGTTCTGCAACGCGTTTGAGCTCTCTCCAGCTCATTCCCAAAGAGCTCGATTCCTTAATAAAACTATGAGTTTTTCTGGGATACCTCTCCTGCCCAAGGCTAACCAGATAGCTATTCAAACTGTCGAAAGCCTTCTCGAAGTCGATTAACAGCAGATGTAGCGCAGACCAGTACTCAAGGCATTGCTCGATTATGATCCTTAAGTGTCTAACTATACCAAAAATTCATAAACCCTGTAACAACTTTGTCCAATTTGTGGTTGAAATAGTCTATATGGCTCGATCGTTATAGAAAAAAGTCATTGAAAATTACAATAAAAAGATCATGAGCTGTTAGCCAATCGGAAGCTAATTTCAAATAAGGATCATCTCACTACAGACCAAAGATCATTTCGCTAAAGTCCTAAGCCAATTAGACGATAAGAATACGTCGCACGAAGCAAACAATTTCCCGGACCACCTGGCGTAAGTTAAGGGTGTATACGAATGTACACTGACCGCTATTGATCATCAGCTATGAAATTAGGTGAAGATCATACCAGTACGCCAACGATATTGGCCTACTCTCGCTTTAGGTAGTGGACCTCCGTTTAATGGATCAAAATCTTAAAGATAGCTGTACGAAAATTGGTCTTGACTAACCATGGTTGCACTGAACTAAATGTTTCGAAATCGAAAAGGAGAAGACTGCTAACCTGCGAATTTTTCATCACTTGAACGTAGATTCAGTAGTTACTGCTATGTGAAGGCAGTATTTGTAAGGTAAAGGACCCTATCACACACAAACTGCAGACCTTCGGTCATAGATCTCTGTGAATCATCATGAAGACTTTTTGACAAATCCTTCATTAGAAAACGATTCAAGGTTATCAAAGCACTATTTAAAGGACAAAAAAAAACATATGAAAATGCTACAATCCGTCTGGAGCGGATCGTTTGATACCCTATCCTTTTCCTATACACTTAGCTTCTTCTCCACCACTTGGTTGAGCAACTTTTTTCAAATATTTTATAGAATGAGTCCAAAACATAAATCTTCCCAATAAGTGGGCGTGGTAGTTGGCAGACTTTAAAAATTGTTCAACATATACTATATCTTGTTCCTAAAAACGAGGGCGTGGCCGTAAACTATGTGTGGAAGATATGTCGGTTAAAAAAATGTTTACATAGTTGCTTAAGTAAGTTTTATCGAGTTTCATGTAAGATTACTGAAAAAGTGCATTGGGCAGTGGGCGGATTTTGAAAATGTTTACACTTGTACTGCTTCCTTTTCCAAGGATCTCGTATACATAGTTTTATCGATCTAGCTCAAAATTTAAGGCCCAAAAACTGGTGACAGACAGACGGACATGGCTAAATCGACTCGGCTAGAGATGCTGATTATTTATATGTATATATACTTTATGTGGTCTATCTTTGATATTTCTCTATGTTACAAAATATGTGTCAAACTTAATATACCCCGAGGCTACACAGCTAAAGTGGAATCAAGCTCTATGAGAATGAGCTGGATACGGCTAAAAACGGGTATGGGAGAACTGCAAATACGATGACCCGAAAGTCTAAGTGGGTGAACTGGTTTAAAGGCCTAAATTTCGGCGTACAAGTTTGTTACCCGAGAGCTGCTTTAGAAAATGTCCTCATAAAATTAAAGACAAAGACTTTTGCTTATTACTGTACAGCGGATATTTATAAATTATGTAGCATACACTTAGGCTGTTCAGTATTTTATTTTCATATTCACTTTTTTGCTACTGCCACCACTACAGATAACAAGTTTTGATATGTGTACCATCAATAAGCAAAAAAAAGTTTGAAATTTCTTCCTTTTAGAGAGAGACTTACTTAACTCAATCGCCATAACAAGTTCACACGTTTCAATTTAAACATTAGTATAAACTTGTCAACTTCCTTACCAATAGCTTATTACATTCACTCCACTCTACTTACGTTGTTGTTACCTTTCCCGGATGTCCTTTCACCATTTCTGGTCCACATAACGCCACCAAAACGATCACAAACCACGTCACAATCTACACAAATAACAACAAAAACAAAATTAATCCAATTAAAGCCATTTCGATTCACAGATCGTTTTCAAATCTCTTACGCTGAGTTTCATTTCAAAAAAGGAGATCTTGTTAGGAAACTGGTAAATACAGAGCGAAACAAAAAGACCAAAAACTACTTCCGCGAGATGTCCACTGATTGAGCAACGCGGTTCATTTAATTCAATCGTCCATCAGTATGGGGATTTTAATAGTTTTTTATATGAGCAGCAAGCATTTGGTCAAATGCATGTAATCCCGCTCCCATCTACACGATATCTCACCTCCGAGGGTACTTACTATTCTGCACGCTTTGCCCATTTCAGTAGCTTCGATTTGAAAGCATAAATAGATAGATATCCGATTTAATGCTCTTCCGATAGCTGCACCCGACAAGCGTGCTCGTTGTATTCACGTCACAGAGATCGTGCGTTTTTGCAGAGACTTGCTAGGCGTTTGGGATTTTATTACTTTTTTTTGATAAAATTTTGTTTGTGCCTCTTGGACAAACGATATGACAAAAACGTGCCGTGATTGGGTTTTTATAATTGAGGAAAACGTTCATTAACCAGGTGAGCAGTTGGATTTAAATGCGAAGAAAGTGTTGAACTGATTTTTATGAGATTCAGAGCGATTGCATACGCGCTTATGTAATGTGCAATGGGTGCACGTAGAATTAAACTATTACCATATCTAAACAAGTATTGCGAAGCTATGATTGGGTAATTAAATTGCATGAGAGAATCCTTTTTGATGCTGCTTTATTGCCTGTGACATTAATATACAACTAACACGGATGGCTTTGTAAGCTTAAGTCCTAAAGAAAGTAAACGCGTATCATCATTTATATATCGAAATTCAAAATGTATTCCTTTCACCGCCACTGTGATGATGCCTTATATACTTCATGAAATGTATCTCAGTCACGAATAGTAGCCATTCCAACTAGTGAAATGAAATAGAAATCAGCAGAGATACCAAGTGACGATTAGCTTTTCATCCAAGGTGTTTCCTTCACATAAGCATACCTTGCAGTGTCGAAAGTTGATAGATTTATACACCAAGACGAATGTAAGAAAGGCATAACATGTTTAACAACATTATAGGGTAACTAAAGCTCGGGAAAAAAGGCCTCACAGACATATACCTGAGTTTGGAACGCAAATGATTCATATTAGATATTAAAAGATTCATAATACAGTATCTATCAACTGTAATAGCTCTTATTTTAACCACTTAGGCACTGAGACTATAGCATTGATTTAGGAGCTATGGATCCTGAAAGGAATGACCAAAGGGATGTAAAAAATGTTTAGGTGGTTTGAAATAGCGCCATCATCATCGCATCGGTGTATCATGCTGGAAACGAACGGAAGGGGTGCACGGGGCTACAACACTGCCAATCTGGAAAATGCCTCTACAACATTTACTCCAACACAAATAGTCCTTCACTTAGTATGTAATGAAAAAAATTCCTCCATCTTTCTAACTCGGCAGGAAATCAGTACTAGACCTAGATGGACCCTATTTCCATTCGCGAATCAAATTAATACAAAAAATTCGCCCGGTCATTCTGCACCACAAAAAGTGATTATTTTAGAGGTACTTTTTTGTTTATGGATTTTTTGATAAATAACGTGTGAGTCATGATAATCTGTCATAGTGTATTTATCCAGTATTATTTGGCATTTCATCATAGAAATACTTAGTCAAACAAGTAAAAAAAATCAGCGTTTAAAGTAAAAATCTTGTTCAGCAATGAGAAACATTTCTGGCTTATTGGGAAAGTAAGTAAACGAAATTGCCGTATTGGAAAAAAAGTGTGGTTAAGCGGCAGATACACTGCTCAAAAAGGTTTTGACGTTGAATATACACACATCAAGCACGAGGCTTCAATCATTTATTTTAAAGTAATTGCTGAGTGAGAGTACGTGCGGGTTTTTAAGAAGTAAATTTATATAAGTGAAATTAAATGTAAAATGTAAGGTGGATCTGCAGCTGGAATCTCTGGTCCAAACTACAAATTATCTGTTCCTCTAGGACAAACAACCACTATCTTTCAGGCAGAGGTCCACGCTATCGAGCTCTGTGCTAGAGAATGCATTAGAAGAAACCTCCGAAGATCTCATATCGACATTCTTTCAGACCGCCAAGCAGCACTCAAGGCTCAACTCCCACAACTTTGAATCTAAGCTAGTTTGGAACTGTCTCCAATCCATCATGCAGCTTGCTGCACACAATAATATCACACTAACTTGGGTCCCTGGACACAGGGGCATCCCTGGCAACAAAGTCACCGATGAGCTTGCCAGACAAGGTGCACTTTTGTGGCCCACAAACTAATCAGATCAGAATAAAGCTCAGCAGATGGGAACGAGAAGAATCGCTCTCCCACTGGAACTCTCAAAATGACTTAAAACACGCCAAACAATTTATAAACTTCTCAAAAAAGAGAACAAAAGACATCCTCTCTATGAGCAAATACAAAGTTTAAAAAATCAATGATTTCCTAACTGACCATTGCTCTCTCAATTACCGCCTCAAGAAAATGGGCCGTGTCCAATCCGACACGTGTCTTAAAGACACCGAAACAGCCCACCACATTTTGTGCGAATGTCCTGCCATAGCTTGGCTGAGATTTAAGTACTTAAACAAAGGCTTCGTTTTAATTTAGCTTCAAGCTTACACACGACGTATACGTGTTTTATTTTCACTAATTCACTTTTACATGCTTGATGAGATTTTGAGCTGTGTATATGCCGCTTTAGGAATCTACCTCAGAAGGCGATTAAAATAGGAAACTAGGGAAAGAAGAGAACTTATTTCACGTCTAGTTCTGTGTATCAAAATTGTGGGACCTTCATTAGGGCCTCTATTGCACCCACCAGCCATCATGTAGAGTTTCTGGCAACGTGCCTCAATTCTCTCCAACTGCCATCTCGACCGTTCTGCGCCATGTTCTCCTCGAACCCCCGTGTATTCTGCCATTCTAGGCTAACGGGTTCGATCTCATATCATGGTTAGCTATGGAACTATCGCCTTTGCGGAACGTTTGGCCAATCCACCGCCACTTTCGTAGTTGGATGATCGTGTCTATAGGTTCCTGACCCGTTCGCTGGTAGAGGTGTTCCCTAAGAGATACGATTAGGCCAGAAATTCCTCAAGATGTTACGCAGACACCTGCTAACGAAACTTTCTTGCTATGTTGATGGTCACTCTCCACGTCTACATCAATATACCAGCAGGGATATGAATTTGGAGCGAACAGTCTAAGCTGATTGCATTGCTTCGCCATACCATGTACCTTGATCTCAGGAAACCTTCGAATTACTTCGCCATTGAAGCCAATTAAATGCTAGTGTTTTTGCAAACGTTGATTGCTACTTTTTGACTGGATTCAAAGGATCTGTCCTTTGAAAATGATAATACCAACTTAGCCGGTCGGGCTCTTTTGCATGAAGGATTCCTCGAATCTTCGAACTTCTTAAAACTTCTTCTTCTCCTGTCATAAAAAGCATCTTTACCTCAGCTGCAATCAATTTACTCTCATACTTTTGGTACATTTTCCAACATTGTGGAACATATGTGAGTGCCGGACATACATCTGCAGTTTAGAAACTTTCTTTCAGCTTGAGATCATTTTTCGGTCACAAAATACAAAGTTTTTTTCCCCCAGAAACTAAATCCACACTAACCTTATGCGATGATTGATGGCATCGTCACAAGATGCTTCGGTATTGATCATAGACTACTGTTCGCACTTGGGAAGCACTTTTTCATTCACGTAAATGAAAGAACACTAAGGCTAATATTGTAAAACAACAAGATAAACTCTACCACCACCTTAAATTGTAGATACATTTGCTCGCATCAAGTTTGTTTTCCGCTAAAGACATTTGCATTCTGTAAACTGAATTGAATAAGTCACGATATTCGCCAGTATATCACTTTTGCGCCATTCAACTTATGCTCCTCACCTGCATCGTTTGGATGCTCTGCTGCTCTCTCTACTCCCTTAAATAAAAACAAATCCACCTTTTGCCCTCCAATAAAACACATTCCTTTTATCAACTTTTCATCATTCCATTACTATATTTCTTTCACATATAATATATATCTCTGTAATCGATTGTTTCTGTATCTTCCTTAAATTTATACAAATAATATAAAGCAGCGAAAAAATGTATTAAACATTACAGAAGCAATATAATCCTCCTCATATACTGAACTTTCTCATTTCTATTTCTTTTTAAAATATCTTTTCTGTAGGAATCCAACAGACTATATCAATATCAAAAGGGTTTTTTGTTTCCTCTACTTTCTTATATATATACTTTTTTCTATATTTATTATTCAGTAATCCTTTCTTAGAAGTCAAGGCATAGAAAATGGCAACAACATTTAATATATAATATATTTATCAATTTATTTATATATAAAATCTTTATTTTTTTATTCCGTAAAACTAAACAAAGTTTAAGCCAAGACACGCGAAGGAATCATAGAATGATTTATATAATGTAACATTGAGTTGAGCTATTATATAGTTGCATACCACTAATATTCGAGAATGAAACTACAGGATATGAGAGTAAATAGCCATGCACATTGTACAACTACAGTAAATATATTTATATTTATAATAACAACCCGCTGAAGAGTTGCCACCTACTATAAACAAGTACAAAAAAATATTGAAGAAAATAAAAAAATTTAAGCAAAAGCTGATTGTTCCAAGAACATATTTTTCTTCTATATGATTAAACTATATTTACTGGGGCTAAATATATATATGTATTTCTATTTCTATATGTATATATGTATTTCTTTTCTATACTAGGAGTTAGTTTGGGCTTCCCTCTGCGCCTGGAGGGGGAGAGGAAAACTGTCGAGTGATTTGTTCAGTTAAATTGTTTGTTTTAATATCCTTCTATCAAAAGAGACAAAAGTGCGGCGACGATGAGTAGTATTTAGTATGTGTGTGTGTGTGTATTGGTTGGTGTATATATGTGTATGTAAGTGAATGAGTTTGATTTTGTCAGTCTTTTTTAATGTTTTTTTTTTCTTTTTTATTAAATGAACGTGCGAAAATATAGAGAGCTTTCGTTTGTTTTAATTTGATAGAGAGCTTTTGTGACGCCATATTTACTCAAATGACATGAGATTTATTGGAAGAGGTTTCTCAGCATTCCGTTGTGATGCTTTACATATAGAATTTGTCCATTGATGTGTAGCCTGTGGGCTGTCCGTTCGAAATTTATATACCGTTCCATGAGCCGGATTAAAGAGTTCAAATGAATTCTTGTGCTTTGGATTGTCCAACACCTGAGCGCACCATCCATCCAAGGGACATACTTTGCATGGTTCTCGTTTAAAGTCCGAACGTTCGCAGCCTTTAAATGATTTTGGTGGGAAGTACACAAGTGAATTGGCCCAAATTTGCAGCCAATAACGTTGCCATGATGCCACTGCTGGTTTACGGCCCTCTTTCAGGACTGTTTTCCTTCGTACACAACCTTGGAAGCTAAGTGAATCGGCACCGAAATCAGTTACATCCGTATCTAGGTGACAGAGCACCCCTTCGGAGCTTTCTGTGGAAGTTGCATCAGCAGCGGCATGACCACCATCTTCTAGCACGGAATCGTCCAATAGATGTCGCGGTTGACTAAGCACACTGTGATCCGCATTCGGATCGGGTGAATGGTGATTTATTGCACCATCATTATGGCCATTGGAGATTTTGCCGAATATACTAAAAGAGGTAAAGAAAAATACAGTTATTGCGAGTTTAAATAGCACAGGTACTTTTCTTGTAGATATCTTGTGCGTTAATACATTATGAAAATGAAAACAATGAAATGAAAGAAGAGAAGTTATAAGTAAATTTAGTTACGTAATTAGTTCTGAAAAAGTTGATAAGCCAAAAGCTTGGTTGATAAAGCAACTATATATATATTTTAAGGCATTTAAGGTGAAATTCATGATGTTTCCAGCTAAAAAGTTGTTTTGAATTATAGAAAACAACTAAAAGTGGTAAGTTATGGTTGCACAAGATTTATTACAAGAGAACACTTCAATTTTGAACCTCTGAGTAGGTCTGAGTTCCCGGACGCAGTAACAAAGAAGCAGACGACCTAACACGAAGTTGGGCAGCAATAATTGAGAAACTAATTTTCACGTCGGCGTAGCAATACTAGCAGTTCTAGATCTTCAATTACGTCGGCTTGTATTCCTGTGAAACCGACTGTTTGATTAAGTAGAGAACCTAGCACAAATCCCACTTGGGAACATGACAAGTTTTAAAGCAAAGGTTGGTTCAATACCAAAAGATAGATAGTACCACAGTTTTTAAAGAGTTGGACAACTGAAAGTCATGTACACATGTAGTAGATGTCCTAGGACAAACCTAATGTTTAGTATTAAATATTGCTCCCTGTTCATATCTCCGTTTCATAGATTCTCCATTTGAATGGGATTTTACATTTACATTTCATCGGCAGTTATCATCTCGAGAGAGAGTTTGTGCGATACTTGATTTGGCTACCATGTCCAATTGGTCAGGATGTTTGTTTTCCTTAACATTACTGCAGAGTCCTAGGCTACACAGACATATTTAAACATGTGCATATCACAGAGCCTTCTCACCGCTCTTAATTAGTAAGATTTAAGATTCTTTTAGGCCTCATTTGCTCTATACATTCGAATAACAAAAAAGAATGAGGAAACAGAATACTTTGATCCAGCAGTAGGCTCTAACTTTGACGTTAGCAAGATAGTAACAAGAAAAAGGAGTCACGCTCTTTCTAAACCCAAAGTTATGATAGATTGTTACGCTATATCTTACATTTTCGTTTAAAAATATAAAATGATTGCACAAAGCAGTGAAATTCATTGAAGTTATCTTAACCAGTTAGTTTATATTTAAAATGTAGGTTAATGTAGGGGATGGGCTGGGAGGAAAACATTTATACAACATTTGTCCCAAAAGAAAGTGTCATCAGAAAGACTATTAAAGACACACAAAAAGAGCAATTAAATGGAAACCAAAAGGGAAATCAAAGAATTAAAATAATAAGAAAAAAAAATTGTTGTTCTCTTAACATCTTAATACACTCACCGGCATTTGCATCGCTTGTTTGAGATCGTACCAATTCCGGGCGCAATCATCATTATGGGGCAGTTGCACTTTTGATAAAAATTTCGCGGCAAACTTGTGCTGCGAAATCTTTGTTTTTTTTTTTTTTCGAATTTTGTTTTACAATTAATTCGTTCGTTGTTTTATTTTGGAATAATTAAAACGAAATAAAAATATATACCAATTGTGGGTGGAGCGTATCATGGAGAAGGAGGCAAAGGTGAAGTGAATAAAACAAAAAAAAAAAAAATATCGAGCAAAATGTAATGGTTTTGGAAGAAAAAACGAAAAAGATGGTTTTAAAAGCAAAACAGAAAAGTTTGGAGACAAAACATAAAAGGAATGATGTTTTATGTTGTGTAATAGATGAACCGTGTAGTGTTGCAGATGATGTCAGGCAAGACAAAGGCAGACAAAGAGTACGAGTGGTGTTTTTCGAGGTTTGAATGGAAATAAACAGAGAGAATTCGATTTTTATATCGGTGTTAGTTGAGGAGAAACGACATTTCGAGAGTATAACTTACTTCGAGCCTAGGCTTCGGCATTTCCTATGGCCTGGAATGAATTTTGTTCCGTTCGCAATGCGTACGGATCCGATTGTTTTGGCGGGTGAGAGATTTAAACAAGCGAGTGCTGGTGCAGCTGAATCCACATTGAATGACTCTTTTGAACTGCATGACGATGAACTGGGTCCCGATGATGATGGCTCCAATTTGAGAGATTTTCTAAAATAAAAATAGAAAAGCCCATTAGTCGATGAAAAGATAAAAGAATCAGCGAAAAAAAAAAACTCACTTGTATTGATCCTCTTCAAAGATATTCTGCAATTCTTCGATATACCTGATTGATTGCAGGTACTTTTGGGTCGATTCGATTGGCACAAGATTTGTGTAATCCGATTGCTGATAGTTGGATATCACTCGTAGGATGTTATTCATTTTGTTGCGTCGTTGCTCTGGTTCTAGTCCACCCAAATGGGGATGAGCCAAATCAATGTAAATCAAATCGGTCAGAAAGAGTCCCAAATATGGGATACACGGCACCCGCAAACTTTCCAAATACTCTCGCAGATTTTCCCAGTTATTTTGATCACTAAAGACATCTGCCAGCCGATCGAAAGTTTGTTTGTCCTTTTTCGAAAGGCATGACCATGTCTTCTTGAGACGATATATGCTAGCACTTTGCATCGCCGATATAATGGAGAATAGCGAATGCAAGTTGTTTAGCTCGTACAGCTTTTTGGCAACCTACAATATAAAAGGAAAACAATTAATAATATGGGTATAGGTAGTAGCTGAAAAATAATATAAAACAATCAAACAAAAGTCATACTTTTCGAGCACTTTCCTGGCGGCTAGCCTTCGAAGTTATGGGCTATATCCAGAAACGTGATAGGAGGCCTTTTGTTTTGTTATAGCCGAAGGCTTAAAAGAACTTTCTTGGAATCAAAGCTATGCCTTTAGCTTTTGCAGATTAAACGCAATAGCAGTGATTCCCAATCCGAAATCAATGTCACTGTTGTAGGAATTACTAGCAAGAATATTTTAGTCTGATAGGCAGCCGCTAAAGCTAAAAATTTCGAGATAATCAAAACAGGTATCAACCTGAACTATCGAACGAGGTATGTACGTATCTTCTTCTTCATGAAATTTAACATGAAAAAGACGGTGATATTCATATCATTATCCGGGATTAGTATCATTTGGCTCCTAGTTTTACAATAGCTCACAAGGCTATACTTAATCGCTAAGCAAGAGTTGTATTAATGGCAGAAGACTCTCCCGGTCATGCAGGTAGGAGTTGAAAGAGTGCAACTGAGCAGATCTGCAAACAATGCAAGTCAATCAACGTCATTGTTCACCTATGTACGTGCCATCAAAGATGCAACAAAGACACTGAGCTCATACGAGAATCCAATGATTATTTTACTCAAAATGGCTTTAGGAAATGCGCCTATATAGACAAGCAATGAGTCTTTCTACAACAAAAATAACCAAATAGTGTAGACACTGGATATTTTAATAATATGCTTTCCCAATTATCTACTCTCCTTACCTTTATAAAATGAGTTAAAATCTCTGCTCTCTGTTTTGGCAGATCACCACTTAAAATCTCCTGTACTGTCCAGAAACTTGTGTGATTGAATCGCTTTGTAAATGCAACAATATTCGGTGTAACAATATGCTTGTCCTTTTTGGTCCATGCACAACTGGTTAATTCATCTGGCAGGATACCAGCGAACACAGGGAAGTCTAAAAGTGTTATCTGATTGGCCAACTCTTCAGCTGAGACACGTAATGCGCTCAAAATCACCGAATCGTAGTTCTTAATCGATGAATTGAGTGGAAGACTTTGTGTCTTTCCCGGTGGTGTGGATCTAAAATGAGTAAATATATTAATGCATCATCTCCAAAAGAAAATAATATTTGAACCTCTTACCCATAACAATAATAGCATCCAGAACCAGGAGAAGAAGACATAGCATTTAAACAAGCCGATCCAATTGAATTTTTGCGCCTTGAATTTTTTGTATTGATCGCCTTCGTTGGGATTCTTTCGAAATCTCCTCTCTCCTTAGCACTCATCGACTTGCTGCTATCCTTTCTTGGTCGGGGAGTTGTCGACGATCCATAAGACAGACGATTATTTGCTATATAACTGCCACCAACTTGACTCTGATGATGACATGATTTGCTTAACAGCGGACCACTATGATTGGATATATCGCTCGGTGGGGATTCATCACGTAGGTTCTTATAAATATACTCCTCTCCGTGTTGCTAAAAGAAACTCGACTTTAGTCACGTTGCATACGAAATTAATTTTATATAAAACAGATACCTCTACAAACTTTAGACTATCCGAGGATAGATCTCGTGAGATTTCCGAGTAGCGCATCATGGCAGATAGTACATTTCCGAATTTATGGGTTTAGTTTGGAATAAACAAACTAGCAGAATTGGGCGAATGAATACCGGCCTCCTGGTGGTTAATGTGTAGTGCTCCGAATTCAAATTGCCTGCAAAATACAAATAAACAAAAGTTAACTTTGTTGAGTTTTATAGAAAGCGAAATAAATTTATAAAAGTAATTTTCAATTTGTTTTTCTTCTTCTTCGAATAGTTTGTGGCAGAGATTTAAATTTGGTAATCGACACGCGTTAAATTAGATCTCTAGCGTGATGTTTTCGATTTCAAGTGCCTATGGGTTGTTTGAACTAGCAACGTTGTGTAGTTGATGTGGAAGTATGCAAGACACTGTGGCTTGTGGGCGGGGTTTTGACCTTTAAAAAAGGATGAGTACAGCACCAGCACCTGTAGGTAAATGTCGTCCTTTGAAGCGGTATTTACAAAGTAGGTTTGTTTCCTCCTGGCAGGAGATAAATATAAAAACAAGGCAGGAGACAAACGCAAGGAGGAAAAAAATAAAATGGCAAATAGAGACATCTGTAGGTCAAACCCCGAATTGTACAAGCGAAAATCTTTTGAAATTTTTTTTAATGACAGTAGAGCAGCAAAAATTTGAAACAATATAGTACAGGGTATTCGCCGGGAAGGTATACTACTTCGTTTATGATTTTTGATTAAATGAAAAAGAATGGATCTTATATTGATAAATGTTTTATTTAATGTCGGCAATTATGTATGGAATACAATATCTGCTAGTCTCACGAATGCACATTCTCACACATTTCACGCGGTATTTCATTAATTTCATCACGAATATTTTGTTTGAGTTGCCCCTACAAAAAGAAGTCAGGAGCAGTCAAATCAGGCGACCGTGGAGGCCAATCAACATCACCATTTTTGGAAATAACTTATTGTGGAAAGAGGTCTTGTATTAAATCCATTGTAATTAAGCCCAAAGCATGCAGTTGTGGCTTTAAAAAGTTTTCAATTGTGGCCAAAGTTGTTCTTTGAAGATCAAGCTCCTGAGCACTGCGTTGAATTGAGGTTGATGGATTGTTTTGAACACTTCCTTGTAATGTTTTCAGCCGATCTTGCAGTACGTTGTGGCCCATGTTTGGACTTATCACCTACAGACCCCGTTTTCTTCGAAATCATTCACTACACGATAAAAAGTGCGTTTTGTGGTCACGTTGTTTCTCCCAAAAATTGCACGTAACTTTCTCATCGTCACAGTAATCGATGATTGATTTTGATAAAATGTTTTAACGATTGGCTTATGGAATATTTTTCCATAATAAATTTGCCAAGTGTCTACTTCACGACTGCCAAATATGAACTGTCAAGACTAATGTTTACCAAAATTGCGGCAAAACAAAGTAATATACGTTTCCGGTGGACGGTGGACACCCTGTAGAAGATTAAAATCAAAACTGAACTTTAAAAACATTTTGGATTGTTCACACGAAAGGTTTGACTCTGCTAAAAGCAAGCAAAAATCACTGACTAAAGGGATCTACAGTTTTATGCTGTATTCAAAGGGCGGATGGTTTTGAGAAGCTTTCTCAAGACAGTAAATACTCTTGCATGTTTGTCAGACGTTCGCAGGAGGTTGGGCCGTGAAAAAACGTTGATGGTACTTTTCTGGATTCGAACTTGGAACCCCGCAGTAGTCCAACCACTTAGCTATGGCACCCTTTGCATCGCTACGGTATAAGAGTTGCCTTTTATACCCTGTTATTAGTTTCAGAGTTCCCACCAAAGCAATACAAGAAAGAATACGTGCAATGTGTAATAGAATTTTCTTCAAATGATAGTTCAAAAATGATTATTAGCGCGAATCATTATTCTGTACTACTTCCTAGTTCCGATTGCATGCAAATCCATGTAATAACGTTCACTCAAGCATTTTGAACATTCAACTATCATATTCCATTTCAAAATGTGCTCCACATCACCTCCTCCACCGATTACGTACGCAAATTAAGAAAACCCCTCCAAACCCGCCTCTTTCGAGGAAACTTATAAAAATTCGAAAGAAAAAACCCATGCATATGTATCTGTTCATTTGCTTGGCTATTTTAATGAATGAATCTCAGTCGGCCGCGACCGAGAATCACGAAAAAAACAGGGAAAAAAACTCGATCATAAACGATCGCAAATTGTCTGTTTGAGTGGTGTAAACAGCATGGATATGCCATACAGTGTACAGCGTGATCCCACACTTTGGCAACGTTTCCAAGTGGCAAGATGCTAAGCCAACGTACATTTCTATTTTTTGTTTTCTTCTTCTTACTTTTCTTTTTTGAATGGATTCTACATGATCTTTTATTTAAAAGAACGACCTACGCCCGTTTTATTTTCAAAGCTTTTATCATTATTTCCCAGATGAATTCTAATTGTTATCTGCAATTAGTTCCTAGTTTTGACCTAGTGCAAAATGTTTCCATCTTAATTCGTAGAAAAATGCGGAAAAAAAAGTAAAAAGCCACTGCAACTTTTGCTATCGTTTTCTCTAGATACAATGGGGCCTGATGGCGTCAGAACGACGCCAATATAAACAAATTGGTTGTTCCTTCTGGAGAGTGGGGAAAGTCCGGGGAAAAACTCTGTTTTCATTTGTTGTATACTCACGTAGGCGTCTTTCCTCGGGTTAGAATGAAAATATTTTTTTTATTCATGTTTTTCTTTCTCTTTTTTTTTTCTGGGGGTTCTGGTGAATTTCCGTAAATTTTAGACAGATTCGAATCATATGATTCCGGATAACAAGAGTCCGCCAGCCGGCTGTCTCGACTTTATTTTCAAATCAAATTGCAATGAATTTTATGGCAAATAATGTATTTTATTTCTTAAGTATTGCGATTACATTCTGAGAATTTGCTTGATTGCGCACATTCATCATTCAGACGGGTTTGCTATTCTTTATTTTTCGTAGATTTTTGCATTAAAATTGAAAACAAAGCGTTTGGTGGTTTTTTTTTTTCTTTTTTAGCAGCTTCTTGAAAGATTATTATTGCTGACTAGGACGCGTACTAGGTGGCGCAAGAAAAAGTCCCCATTCGCTTTCGTTGCATGTAAATAATAAGAATTGGTTCTGGGAATACATCTTTGACCAAAAGTACTCAGAATTATTCAATAAAACGATTCAATTATTCTTCGATGTAATTTGTAAGTAATCTCCTTTGCTAACAATACTTATGTATATTCCAACGTTTCCTCACAATCTTCAAAACACTTTTCATAGGCCGATTTCGGAATCGCCTTCTGCGAATCTGTCTCATTGTCTCAAAACACTTTTCACAAAATTGTAACTTGAGTCATGGGAATGAGAAAAAAGTCACAAGAAGACATTTTCAGTGAATATGAAGTTTGGGGAATGGTATGAACATTGTTTCAGGCCAAAAAGCTATGCGATTTCTGCCACGAATTCAGAATTCAAAAATATCGTCCATAAGGCTCAGAAAAACAATGAGGTGAAACTCATAAGAAGTGAGACTTGAGCAAGAGCATTTTGCATACCATCCATTTCATGTCTACTTCTACATATTCTTAACAAACTCACTAAAGTACAAAGACTAGCGTGCATTGGTGCCACCAGTACGATGAGAAGCACTCCAACTGCGGTTCTTGAGGCCATTCTCAACCTGCCTCCGCTAGACATTTACACGAGATCAACGACAGCCATCAGTGCCTTAAGAATAAGTCAGACTGCGTGCTGGAAGTCAAGTACGATAGGACACGCAACCATCCTTGGCAGATTTTTCGGCCATGCACCCACAACAGACTACACACGCTTTACCTTGACTTCAAGATACCATTTACCTCAGCTTACCCTAGCAGAGAAGAGTGCAAAGACAGCCGTATACCAAATGCCGAATCCATAGCTATTTACACAAATGGACACCGGTGTAGGATCCGGAATCTTCTCCGAATCACTGGATACATCCAGATCTATACGACTCACAGACCTGACCAGTGTTTTCCAAGCAGGGGTCCTGCCGTAAGAACAATACCGCCAGAGGGTACTTTCTTACTTTCTTTATCAACAGCCAGGAAGCTGCCAAAGCAATTACCGCCATAGAAATAAAAGCCCAACCTTTTGAAGTGAACTTGTAAAACTGCAAAACAACTATGGGCAACTTTTGACAAGGCAAGGACTGAGAGAATTATTCGCGAGGACAGACGTTCACCGTCCAAGCTCGTGAGGATACTCACGGGTCACAACACTCTGCGGTACCACCTAAAGAAACAATGTCGGACGGAAGAAGAACTCTGCGGATGATGCGGCGATGAAGATGTTATAGAGGACACTATACCCACTTCCTCTGCCAGTGATACAAATTCCTCGGCAAACACTTCGTTCAGGAATTAGGAGAACTCTCTAACTCCAATACCGACATGTTATTCAACTTCATCAGAACATCCGGATGGTTTGTATACACGGGTAACTAGTAAGTACAACCATGTTTACGGGTTAAATGGGCATGGGGAACTTTTGGGTCAGTGCTGACCTGAGTGCGGCGGAGGTATTTCGTTTCCTCTGCCAACGAACAAACTTAACCTAACCTAACTCTGTTTACTACTTCCCCAAATATCACAGTTATGATGATCTACTTTTTGAGAACATCTTCCGATATGGTGATAACATCGGCTCTTCCTACATAAGGGAAATGCTACTATTTCGTTAAACATCCTATTTTCTAGGCGTGAGTATTGATTTTAATTGATTTTTTTTTATATTACCACTCCCGTTGTAAGATTTTTACAATCACGTCTGAAAAGTATCCAAACAGAGAGGCGAAAGTCTACTTAACTTCTAAACTACTTCCTTTCATGAAAACAACTCCCAAATAAGTAAGTTAATGGTTCACTTTTCGCAAACTTAAAGGTTCACAGGTGATTCAAAAAACTTCCAAACACTAATTTCTATCACCTTTTGTCATCAGTCTACATACATATATATGTATCTCATTTGCCCGAAGCTAATTTATGAGTCAGACGAATCTTCAGTCGTCACAGATGATTCTCTAAAAAATTTCCCATTCACCTGTTTAAACGCTTGATTTCCTCTTAAAATCCCAAACGTGAATAGCTAGCTAACTGGTAAACGAGTAAAGTTGTATTTCTGGAGGTGATTCTACGTTACACCTCTTACTTACGTAGATCATAAGAAAACTTGTTGCCGTTGTGTTTGGTGAAAACTCTTTTCGAGCGGAAAACTAGTTTTGGAACACCAGTAGACAAGCAAATTGAGACCAACTTCCCGGATTGATATATGAGTTCTTCTTCTGTATCTCCATGTCTCTTGTTTGGTGTACTTTCTTTGATTTTTATTTTTTTTTTTTTTTGTTTTGTTTTCCTGACCCACACATTGAACTGGAAAGTTTGAAATTATCTTCTTCTATTTTATTTTCTTTTTTTTTTAATTTTGTTTATAGGCGTCACATTAGAATGCATATACATCTGGGTGTTCTAGGAAGTACACACAAACGAGATCAATCCCCCACAGACACACGGGTCTGCATGTGTGTATGCACTCATTTTATCTTACCGTAATTGTGTATACATGGTCGCTTAATCAAAGTCCAAATGAAGTAATCTAGCTTGTCATCAGGCAAAGTTCCTTCCTGGTTGTGTGGAAAGAAAATTGCCACAGAGGATTGACGCCATATGTATGTAAGTATATGGCCGCTCATAGGCCAAGGTTGATTTTTAATCACATTCGCAAGGCGCTTAATTAAGTCCATTAATGTCGGATGTGGGTCGAGATGTACATGCATATACTCTTAAATGGTGTTTTACTTTGATGAAACATTTTTCTTTTCTTTTTTCTCCTCCAGATTGTATATTGATCAAATTTTTGTATTTTATGTGAAAGTTACTCTATCGAATTAAATGAGTAAAGTGGTTGGCTAATATTGTGGGTAATTGATTGAGTTACTATAGTGAAAGATCGAACACCTGCGGCTTTATACGTTTGGTATCAGGGTGATCTCAAATCCTAAAGTGATCAGTACAGTGATCTACTTAATTTAGAAGTCATTGACAGAAAGTACAAAGCAGTCTTCCAGACCTACAATCAAGTGGTGTGGATTCAGATCTTAAGAGTGTTTCAAATTTAGAGAATTTCAAAATGGTTATCTAGGCTTTCCTGCTTTGATCCGCATATATTCCAATTAAGCAGTTTATTCACCAGTGCCATTTGGCGAACATTCAGCAATGTCAAATAGTTGAGGATATCATCCAAATATTTTTCCTTGATTTGGTGGTAGGACTTTGAGAACAGACTGAAGCTATCTCTGAATGGAACAGTGTTGTGCCATTCTTATTGATCTGTACTTCAGTAGTATAGTGGGCAAAACTGATGACTGCGGTCAGTTTTTCATACTGCAGCCTTGTCCACAGAAATTAGACTCATCATCCAAAATTCTTATCTAACAGAAAATTCTATGCAAAAAATCAAATAGAGGAACTAAAAAGTGGAACAGCAAAGAGAGTTTCTATGACGAGTATTGGAGTTGAGCAACAATTTGGTACTTTTGAGCAATAGACCTTTTCCCCCAAGACTCTTCTCTCCCACAAAAGCAGATACAGTCACAGTTGCTACTGCAAATTAAAAGGCATTTCGAAGAAATATTTCCTCTTCGGAACGTCGAGCGTTCCAATTAAACCGGAGTTTTGTGATGACACCATCCAATTAAATTCCAAGATATTCTAGCGGTAATTTCTCAATTTTTATTGCCACACACAATCTTCTCTTATCCGCTTAATTGCAACCGAATCACTCCTCAACCCCGTCTTACACTAAAGCTACATTGTTCTATTGAAACTAATTGCCAGGAGGTTAATAAGACTGACGCCATTCCATTTCGTTCGTTGCGGCACTAATTTCATTCATTTATTCGCGCAATGTTCGGTCGTCCGATACAATTTGACCTTAAAAATTGCATCAGCATACAGTTTTTCTTGGAAGCTCATTGGCTTTGAAAATTCGCACATCAAAAAGTCTCCAAATGTTGCTTCATTACATTTGAATTAGCAGACTGACAACTGCCAAGTGGAAACAAAAAAAATAATACTCATCACTTGTATACTATTCGAGGTGAGGAAGCACGACGAAATAAAATGCCAATGACACCTTGAGTTATCGATTTATGAAGCCCTAGAAATGCTGCATACAATGTGTGTACATTTGGATTTACTATTTGAATCAACGGTCGATGATCTTCTTTTGGAGGAACTTGCCCATGTGTATATAACGATAAATTAGTTTCAATGCGACAGAACAAGGTTTCTTTTGAATGATCGCTGCCTGCTCTAGATAAGTTGCTGATGCCAACTTCCTTCTTAGAAATTTACAGAAATATCTTCTTTAACAACAACAACGCATATCCGAATTAAATTTCGTGTTCCGCTGCGATAAGAGAGGCGGCTAATTTAAGTAGCGCAACACACCGCAGTCCGCTCGCCACAAAGTCTAAATTGTGTACCAGGCACTTGCCTCGCCTGGCTGAGACATCCATCGCACCGGTTGCCAATTTTAGTGGGGCGTTGCATTTGGATTTGAATTTGAATTGCGTGCGAGAGACGCCCTTATGAATGGCCAGACTCGACAGCGGCGACAACGAGATAAATTCATTTTATTGATCTTAATGAGGTTTAATTGCGTATCGAGATGTAGTAAACTATGTCGCTTATCGAAGGGGATCGATCAGCTTGGCGGTCTTCAATGGCATTCCTTCGCTGACCGTGTGAATTTAGAGCGATAAGCAGGAAAATTCTCAAAAAAAAAACCTTGTCAGCGATAAGAACATTTATCATATCGCGGTCGGATCTATTTAAATAAAGTACTAAGCCAATATTTATTTATTTGTTTACATATCGTTGGTTATGGTTCGTTTTTTTTTTTTTTTTTGGTCAGGGCCAACAGTACTCGTATGAGTTCCTAATCTTTGGTTTGTTTATGTGTGTTTGGTCAATGGAATGTCGGACAAACTATGATTCATCAAGAGATGGCAGCACATAAAAAATGTGATTGAACTTCTATCACAATTTATGTATGACAGTTGTTCAGCTGGATACACTTAAGTTATTGAAACGATTGCTTTGATCTTTTGGATGAAAAAACGACGCGTGCTGTTAGAGCTTTGAATGGCACCATTAAACTTTAACGACCCGAACACATTTACAACGGTCATTAGATTGTTGAAAGCAATGACTCGTCGATGGGGTAATAGAGATGATAAGATACCGCAATAGGTAGTAATAATCAAGTTAAATGAATGAATGAAGACTCATCGGTTTATTCCGTACAGTAATATCAAATTAAACGATCAGTTGGTACAAGTTCTGACCCACTTTTAGACGTTTTTGGCTATATATCTGCGAAAACTCTCCCAAAAGGTCAGCTTCTTATTCCTCTAATTAACGGCAAGTGTTTGCTTGCCCATCCGTTTCCTTATTTAAGGTCAATACGGTCAACATTAAGTAGCTTATTTCCTTCTCTGGTTGTATTATTCTTTCTAATTCGCTTACTCTTGCATTCGATCACAAAATGGAATCTGTTAATAATTTCCTCTTTACTCTGCAGTTCTTCGGCTAACACACAACAATCATTAAAATCCATAAATGGACATAGTATCTCTTCCTGGTTTCATAGCAACCACCCATCCAATTCACACCATATCCGAAGACAACAACTTCATCTCTCAACTCAAATGGGCTAACATCAATCCGCTTGAGTGCTCTGACATCGCATCCCATCCATCACCAACGAGATGACGAATATCATTCAGCCCACAGTTGGTACCGTGTGCGAATCAATTGCCGTCCATAATATGATCTCTAATGCGATTACAGCGAATAAAAGAGGAAAACTCTTTGTGTTCGATTAAAAATTACATAAATCAGCCGTAAAATTTTATTTTCATGGAAAAAATATAAAAAAAAAGGATGTAACGTATTAGCACACTCGAAAGAGCCGCCAACAGTCGTTTTAAATTCAAACGATTTCGCCGCTTCGCTACCGGGCTTAAAAGCCTCCACTGAACACACACACACGAACTTATAGATAACTCAATTGTGAATTATTATTTCTTTTTATAGCAAATTGAGTTTTGTGCCATAATCGGGTATGTGGATGCAAATTAGGGCATCTCTCTGTTTGTGTTTGTGCTTATTTTGCTTATCTCCTTATGGCCTCACCGCATGCACCTCCTTCATTACACACCTAGTATGCGTTTTAAAGCTCACTGGGGGCATGTTCAAAGGGTGTGCTGTGTGTGCATGTTTATTCAATGAACTCACTCTGTTGTGTTGTGATGTGAATAATTAATTCAAACCGAAAAGGGTTGTTATCAGTGGCTGTCACGACATCTCACGGACGCATCGTACTCATTTTCAAAATAGACAACAACTGTCAAACTGCACGCCGCCATGTGACATTTCTATGTCTTGATGCGTTAAAAATAAATTAAAAAATACAAAAAAAAAAAGAAATAAAAAATGTCTCCGTTCCCCTCTATTTTTAGAGTTCTGTCGTGTGGTGTGCGTTGAATACCCATTTCACTGACTGATTTATAGAATCGTGTTTAATAATTTATTTGTACAAAAGACTTGGGGTTCTTATTTTGATTATATTTTTAGTTTCGAGTTGAAGGTTGTTTTGTGTTTTAATTTCTTTTAAAAAAATTCTTATACAAAAAGTAAATAAAAAATAAATAAATCCATTTTATCTTGGGGGAGAATTTGTTTATGGAAAATTCTTTTCTTTTTTTTTTCTTTTCTAATTTGCAATTGTTTTGTTTGCGGTTTTGAGGTCAAAACTTTTTTGTATCGTACTTTGAGGTGTCTTATCAGACGCTCCATGAGTTGTGTTGTTTGTCTTTTTTTTTTTAGGCCGGCGGAACGACTATAGTATGTAATGTATGCGAAAGTTGGCGAAACTTTTGCTCAGCGAGCGGAAACGATTTAAATGTTTTATTGAATAATTTCATTGTTTTTTTTGTTTTGTATTTTACGCCTTTAAGTGCGTATTGCATAAATTGTTTTTTAGATTTTAAATTACTGAGGTCGTCATTGATTATAAAAAGAAAAAACTTGATGAATATAATCACACGGGAAATGTCTCTATTTTAATTAGTACAGGTCGGTGTCATAAATGTCAATTTGACATGACGTATGGTAATAAACATTTTTGAAATCTTGAGACTGAAACTGAATTTTTCGTCGTGCGAAAACGTGCCACATAAAATTTTACTGATGACAGATATAAATCTTTAAACAAGATGAATCGACGTCATAAAATTGTATCCCTTTGACAAAAAATACGCGACACATCGTGAATAAACTGTGCTTTCTTGGTTATGCAACGGATGTTCTTCATTATTGCTCATTGAATAATTTATGTGTGAATAAATTATAATTTAATGGCAGCTGCCAAATTGTCAAAATATTATCAAAGAGAAGCATTTGCGTCAAGGCTCCACCTCAACAAATGTAAACTAAGGATGGTCAGAATTTTGTGCACCCTGTGCTTCAAGATTTTGCTCTCTGATTTAATAATTCATCACCATTCCCAAAAAATAAGTCCAGAACACAATTACCACTTAGTTTTTGTTTTGTGGTATTGGCTCATCGATATTCGTAGAGAAATGGATACAGTCAAACCCATAGTCAAAGCTTGAAATTCCGCCTAAGATTTGGAGAAGTATTGTAGATCGACTCGTTTTGTTTCTTTATTCCAGATGAGGAATGCGAAACTCTTCCTAGTAGTATTTGAAACCGCAGTATTGGATTAAATATTTTATTGACTATGGGTGGTGCTCAAATTGACTGGGGAGTGTCGTACGTGATTTTTGCAGTCGTTCGTAGTTCACAGTATTTTTTTCGTATTCGTGATGACGTATTTGTATACCTACTTCTGTCGGATCAGAATCAAACCTCTTAGACTCCTAATACTTAGCAAATAAAAGTACATCTGCTTTAAAAACTTGATCAAAATTTTACTCTTACCCAATGCAATACTCTGCCTCCAAAATCTACTCAGACACTAAAAAAAAAAACATTAAATGTGAAGAATCTGTCCTCCAGAACATTCCACACTAATTACTTTCGTAAACATGAAGGGAAATAAAATAAACACCACAACCGATCCAACGTCGACCTTAATCCATTTCAGATTAATGTGAAATGTTTCTCTCTTGTTAGTTGCGGATATTCATTGTTCAGTGCTTCCGATTAACATGGCAAAGCTTTAAACGAAATTACACACTCCTTATCGACGAGTTATTTTACTTTTTTTCTTCCACGAAAAACACAATTTCTATTTATAAATTTTTGCCTTTTTTCTTAAGGGCACACTTACATTTCGTTTTTATTTAGAGAACGTACTAGTTCAAGTTATTTTTGCGTTGGCTGCGGCGTATTCAAGTGTAGTCAAACCCTTATTCCATTCCATTTAACAGTGGGCTTGTGTATAGTGAGTGGCAGATTTATTCTACATGTTTTCTCCATTAATTTGCGTAACTAAATTCCAAGTAACAAAAGGAAGACAAAGAATTTCAATTGGAGATGTCAGCGTCATCATTCTTGGGTGCTGTTGGCGACGGCGGCCACATAAATGCATATTGTGTAGGGGTGGCAGGTTTCCTAAAATAGAGTGATTTATTCTTTATCCAAAGAGACGTTCTAAAGTAGTAGGACACAACTGCACAGGCGAGTCGTTAAAATCGTTTGCTTCCAGCAAATTAAAGTTCAAGTCGTCAGAATTAATAAAAAGAATTAAGAATGTCTCGCATCATCTGGGTTGATGGCAATCAGTTTGTGTCAATAACTACATAGATGATGTTTCTTATCGGGGATTTAACCTCAGCTTAACCCCGAATCGGAGAGGAAATTATTGTCTTATATGGATGATGTATTGGGGACTTTTGATGATGATTCAGATTTTTGTTAGTTGCTATGCAAAGGAGGTGAATGTTTCTTAAGATTTGATTTCAAACAGAACTCATGGATTAAGCAGAAACACCAAGTAATAAAAAAACAAATTTTGGGTAAACAAAATTATGAAAAATAAGCTAATTTCAGAATAAATTCTTAGTCAGAAGTGATTCAAATCATTTTGACGCAATAAAGTAGTCAATATTTAAATTTATTGAATTTATTTTGCAGTAACCTTCTTTTGAGTCATCATTATAGGCGTTACACTTGTAGCCTAAGACATGAATAATGACGTTCTATAATTTCGACATCAGTGTTTTGCACTGTGTTCAATTGTTTCTGAAATGGTATAGGGTGCTCAAGAAATAACTCAAAATGTTGTTCCTTTCAGCTCACTGCGTCAAAAATTGGTAACACTGACAGATAAGCAAAATCCATTTTGATTCAAAAACTGTTTTAGTCCATTGCGTTCCACTAAAAACGCCCAAACTACACATGCGGGTGTCAATTTGAATACAAAAGTCACTGGATAGCACATAAACCTTCTGGTAGAAGGGAAAAGAACACTAAAAGCTGAGTTAAGTCGTAGAAACAATTTTATTCTTGAGAAAGGTACACAATTTTTTGGAATAAACTCACAGAGAAGAGAGTCGAAAAATAGTAAAAACACGACGATTGGTCGAGCCAAGATTATTATTGAGAATAGCAATAATATGGCGTTACAATTTAACGTCCTCTAGAACTTTTAAATATATTACCATCTCCAAGCCCTTACAAATCATACAAGCTGCTAATATAAAACCACCATAACCTCAAACCATTACCTTTTCGTTTTTGCCTTTTCTACCGGACCCCACGAGATGTAAACCAAAAAGAAAATTACTTTTTGTCACGCAATTGAGCACGTTCCCCTCTCACGGAATTAGAATTGTACGACGGACGAACGACCGACGCGCAGGAAAGAGGCATCAATAATCATCTACACGCGTGTATAGCAAACAATTAAGCACGACTTGGTGTGGACTTGGGAACGATGTAAGCGTTACCACTTTATGCAATCCGATCCGACAATTGTGGCGGTGGCGACGGTGACGCGATGCGATGCGTTGCAGTGCACTCATGCGCACCAGCGACATATCAGTCACAAATGAAACAAATAGTCAATTGGCTACTTTTTTTTTTTTTGTTAACTGCACTCGCCTATCCGGAGTCCACCTGTGTGTTTGAGGTTTGAGGCTTTTTGTGGTTCGAAAGACTATAGAGGCGATCATGCAACGTGATATGCTTTAGAGCAATTCATGCAATGGGGTGTAGCGAGAAAGTGCAGTGGAACGAAGTGGAAACTATATGGGTTTTGGCATGGAAATGCACGTTTAGATGGTACAGTCAAGTATTTAGTTTCTAAGTTCCAGCACAAATTGTGAGAAATCCCACTGAATACAACAATGGCAAAAAGTTGATGGGAAAAAAAAAACTTAAGTGGGACTTTAGCTGGCAGGGCTGTGCATGAATGGCGAACTTGACACAGCAGCTCTTATTAAAGTTCAGATACTAGCTCATGAACTACTTATCAATTTAACTCAACCTCATTTCTATCGAAATAGAATTAAAGTTACATTAACTCTCATAACGTTGTTGGTTCTGTTAAGGTGTTAAAAGATTATTGATTTTCTTGCAAACTTGTTATGATCGCGAGTCTTGTAACTCTCTGCCTCATAAGCCGAGCAGCCAAGTGATAAATTTTATCAAATAAATGGAAGAGATTGTAATTTCGATAGAGTGCCAAAGATAACTTCTACGACCTACCAGCAGTGACTTTCGCATGATATCAAAGAGATTCTTGGTGATTCTTATGCAAACCCAGCAAAGAAGAAAGTATGTCTTATTAGTGCCTTGTACGGGATACCCAGATCTCAAAATCTATAAGGCATTATGGTGATCGAATGATCAACCAAAAGGATCATATTGTGATCGTTACAGGTTATTAAGTAAAGGTGCTCTCTCTCTCTCTCTACCAACCAAGTTAACGTTCTAAAATACTTTGATTATCACAGTCTTCTATTCTATGGAGGCGTGGCATTTCGAGCCCATCCCTGGTTTCGTTGAAGGACAAGTTCCTTGTATGAATTTTGTTCTCGTCTGCCTAGAGTGTACAGAGACCTAATCTAAAGTGTGAATACAGCGATTAGGATGACAACTCTTTAAATCCATTTTACAGGAACTCCAGACAGCTAGAACACCAGGATGTTCTATTGAGCTCTTTGGGAATGAGTTGAAGACAGCTCGAAGGCATTAGAGAGCCCAAAATAAGATGCGTAAACGCTATATTTACCCTCGAAGTTTTTGAGTATTTTCTGAAGTAGATGAAGACCTGACCCTATTTTGCGTTAATAATTGGGAAATGGAACTTTGACACACGCAAGCAACTGATTAGTGCCAAGCTGATTGGTTACGACTGTAACCTGTAACTCAGACTGAAGCCCCATCTAAATAAGTGATGAAGTGTTTCCCCTCCTCCAGAGCATAACATCACCCACAGTGGAATATGAAGATGCAGGTTATAAAGTTTAAGTAAAAAGGTACATGCCACTATATTCTGAACTGAACTTTCAAATGTCAACGCAGATGTCTAACAAATTTATACTTTTTCAACAAAAACAAAAAACCCAATAAAAAGAATCTTTTAAGAAGACTTTCAAGAGAGGCTAAAGATAAATCTAAAAGTCCTACATTCGAACAAATCGATAGGACATCCATTATTTATCATCAAATACAAATTTTACCTTGAAATCTATTGTCGACCCATTTCATTTTTTTTTTTTTTTTTTTTTTTCAACTTATCCAAGGCTACCCGTTGTTCTATCTTTAAATTCTTAAGCAGGTCGTGGTCGTGGTCGATCTAAAATTAATCATTTTGCACAGCTGTGGCCATCTCCACACCTTCAAAAATTGCAATAATATTGCACCTCAACTCCCACACCACCTGTCGTCCGTCACATCGCATCGGTTTGTTTTCAAATTATAATTTCCCAACGCCTCTGTTTACAGTTTGCCGGTAAAATGAATGTCAAAACAATATTTAGAAATGGAATATTAAATATTTCCATTCGGATGTGTCTGTTCTTTTGTTTACCTCCACCGGGGATTCGGAATGCTAATCTCGTAGTGCCCCACAATTGCATTCTGCACCTCATCTTATGGTGCACCTTGTACGAGTGTCTATCTATATTCTGGCCTAGTTCTTGTCTTTTGTGGGTCAAAACTACACACATAGACACAAAGAACAGAAAAAGCTCTCATCTCTTGGTGTGGACAACTAGATTTCAGTATGCAAGTGGGGATGTCTCACTGCAAGAAGGAGGATATCTTAGGAATTTTCAATTCATTTTGTTTGAGAAAAAAACACACACAAATTGGATGAGTTCAAGTTTAATAGGCGAAGAGGGAGGTTATGTTTGTGGTGTTTATTATAGAACAACGCCTTTTTAAGGTTAATTATTCGACAAGTACTTTCTATTGAACTCTCAATTGGTTAATTGATTTAGTGCCAGCGGAGAGATGTACCCCAATTGGTTTGGAAAATTCCAATTTTCTCACCAGAAGCATGAGAACATCCAATTAAAAGGAATCTTCCGCACGCAAGCTATTGAACTGAACTGGAAAAAAAAACAAACGCCTTGAGTTCGCTTTCGATAAAACTTACGAGATGCTGAACTTTTGTAACCTTGTTGTGAGCAAAATAGATAAAAATGAATTATAGTCCATTTTGTACGCTGTCTTCTCTGTAGTATCTGTAGCCTTGTGAAAGAGACACACTTTTGTGCCTGACCAATAGACGGGTGTTCAACTTTGTCCATGAGATTCAAGTGAAATATGGGCTATGTGTGATGGGGGTTCTCTCGAGAACCTAGAACTTAGAAATTGTTATTTCTAACATTGACCACATGTAGGTGGATTAATATTGTACGCGACGAGGGTCGAATATTTTGCAAACTTTCTTCCCTGTTGTGGAATTTTGCAATTTCATTTAATCATAAAGGAGGGGCGAGCAAAGTTGGAACTTTTGTGGTCAAGGAATGTGGCCCTTTTGTCACTGAGTGAAGAAACTTTTTTTGTTCAGTTCAACATGAAGAAATTCTCCTGGGTTTGGTCCAAAAATAAACTTTTTATATAATTTTAACAGAGGTTCAGAAACACCACCAAGTCCTAAAACTTGGTTGTAAAATAAGTGAACCATTGCTGGTGCACTTACGAATGACATATTTACATAATGATTTCAAAATTTAAAGTAGAATCTTTTATACTCCGGAGAATATATTGAACCTCATAGATATATCTCCTCCTTTCAGAAAAAAGAACGTACATCGAAAGAGTTCTCCAAATGAATGATGACGTCTTCAATCGAATCAGAGGGCAACTTACATGAGCTACTTCGAGATATTCTTCTGGAGAGAGTTAATAAAAAGCTATTGTAACATCTTACTACAGTTAGACCTAGTTTTCTTAAGTCACCAGAAAAGGGACAAACCCTGTTTGTCAAATCGGTTGGAGTGACTTTTTGCTTTACGCCTAGGTTCAATAAGCGGTTTCTTAGTCATTAGGGAATGGTCTACTCCCTGAGAATACTCCATACGCTCAATGATGAAACAGAAATAATTTGTTCGTTTCAACTGAACTCGATAACGTCTGCAGTTGGTCTAGTATTGTTCTACTATTGGTTTTGGCCTTCTACCAGGCGCTTCAAGCTCGAGTCAACACTACGATTTTTATACTCGTCTATCTTGAGTCTTAACTATGACTGCCGGCAGTACCTACTTAACTTTTACACAATAATGACCAAAGTGGCTCGATTTTCAATTTATCTCCTCTCAAAGATTACAAAATGTTCTTTAACTAGCTCACAAGTTGATTTAGAGATTGCACATTTCGATTAACTCACAAGGTCCTCATTTCTTTCGATTTAAACTTTCGTTTGGCACGAAATAACATTGCCTAGAACGTTGATTCTCTGTACTTACTTTTAGAAATTTTCGCCACTAAATTATTCACTCTAACTTTCTGTCACAAGTTTATAGGCAAATCAATTCACTTCACTAATGCGTTGCAAACCACACAACGCGTAACGTGACACTTTTTATCTTATTTTCTTAAAAAAATAAAAAGAATCATATCACCACAAATTTAATCCGAAAATGTCATAAAAATTAAATCCACTAATTTATTACTAAAGCGGTTTCAGACAAACAAAGAGAAATCCATAAATCCTCCGAAGATTTAAACAAAAACCAACTGCTGGCACCATCCATGACGCAAACCCGAAAGACACCACAATCCCCAAGCAACATTTGGAGCAAACTGTCTGACTAAAATTCTTCCGAATACGCATTCTTTGGATTTCGTCTTTAATTACAAGACACCACCCCCCCACCAAGTGGGGCATACGAAAAAGCGACGAAAACTCATCCGCTTTGTTCTCGAACTTGATTCCAGTAAAACTACGGTACGGGTATTAAGAATTAGTGTCAATTAGCGCCAACACCATCTACCAAACAGATGCCAAAATAACTCAATGGCGGCTGCTCTAAACAATAACAAATACATACACATAATGAGAGAGAAAAGAAAAAATTCGCAAGCGCTGTGACCTTCAAATTCGGCGTACGCGCCGCGCCAACTGATACCGGTTGTGGGGAGGTGCGTTCCATCGTTTCCGGTGGCCCGTAGTCGCTCCGAATGTACACAATTCAAAGGAAATCTATTTTCGCATCAAATGGGTCGCCCACTATCCCTTCAATTCAATTCGATTCGATTGACTGAGTCTCGAGTGCATTGCACATCATCCATTGACCGATGACGCCCATTGGGAACAGCATATATTTAGCAACGCGTATTCATGGTGAAAATTTTATTCCAACGATCTAGGGGGAGGTAGCGGCCAGGCTGGCTACTAAAATACATTTTTATTGGGAAAATCTTATAATTTCCCTGGGAATCATGATGTCGTAAACAACGATGGGTGTTAATGGCTGTATTTTTGGTGGTGGTGGCGCATCATCGTGATTATTTTGATCACAAGAAAGAGCAACAGCATCACCACCACGAGAACAACATAATCAATGGATTTTTATTTGTTTGGAATATTTGCTTTTGTTTATCCCCCTCCCAGTTCGGTTGGGTGGAGGCGGTCCAAGGAATGCTGATGGAATTTGTGATTGTCAATTATATTTTGTTGGTGTCTTTTTTTTTTATTGATTTTCGTTTTGTTCGGCAGCATTAAAGAGTTTATGATAGAGAATCTTTCCATTAGATTGGACAATTCGTGTGGGATGAGAAGACTGACATTGTGAAAGTCATGGTCTTTTGGTTGTTATGTTATTTTTCCCCCAATTTTCCCACTTTTGGTGGAGGTTTAATGTGTCCAGTTTAGATAGGTATTGTTCGGACATCGCCTGGAGCAGGGGATTAAGTGTTATCGATCGCATTCAAGGTGTCCATCTCCAACGTAAGAGCTATCTATTTTAACAGTGAAAGATGAAAGCATTTCACAAATAAGCTATAGAAACAAATAACTTATCTCTAAATCCAACGTACAAAGGAAGGCAAACAAGGTAAATACCAGCTGCGGAATAGATAATGCCCAGGAGAAGTCAATATACGGCGATTTTTAAGACGCATTCCAGACGTACCTACATGCTCAGAGAATGTTTCCTTTGCTCTCCAAAAAGTTTTAGTACTTTTTGCGCAAGACCTTCGAAATTCCGAAGGACGAGATGAGTTCCAGAAGCAGACCTTGAGAATCAACTACGGAGGATGAGATAAATTCCAAAAGTAGCAACTGAATACAAACAACACAATCGATTTCCCAATCTTTGGGTAATTTCGATTATGATGCGCAATTCGATAAAAGCCTTAAATACGTTCTTTAGTATTCAGCACCAAAGTAATTAAATTGTAAGTTTGAACACGTAGACATTGGAAATTTGCTATAACAATTGAACGGATAGTTTCAGACCCCTTGCTTGCCTTACTTCATTGACGACATCACAGGTCAGTTCCTGCAATTGCTAATATCAGGAAGGGTAAATACGTTTTCAGGGATCTGATTGCTCTTAACAATAGATGCTAAGACCAATTTCTTCATAGGGAGAAGTAAATGGTTACAAATATAAGGCGGTGACTTACCTACTTTACACATGGGAAGCACAATGGACTTGCTTTCATCACGAGTCATCATTTGACGTTTAAGCTATCAAAATTGATTAGCACATAGTGCTTATAACCCAATCTGTGTTAGGTTTTTGATAGCTCAATCCTCACGGAAGAATATTTAGACTATTGCCGCGTTTTTCATTCTCAAAGGACCGCCTTAATTGCCATTATTTTCACCTGAAATACGCTACAATGGTCTGGAACACAAAATCATCATGATTTTTAACTCAAAATTCAAGGCGAGGAACAGATGACCGGAAGTTCCGGCTAATGATGCTGAGACTGGTAGGTAATTATTCGTGAGGTAACTACTGTAGTTTTGTGGATAGCAATGGATAGTGCTCGTCACCCATTGTATGTATGTGAGCAGGTCCTTCTCCGAATGGATCTATGTTAAAATAATTTAGCTACGGAGTGTCCCAGAAGAATCGTTTTGGCACGCTTAGATAGTTGTATCAAATCTGAAATAGTTTGGGAATACCTGCTAATAAGTTGGAGCCAGTGGCAGTAAATCGAGTATTGTACTGCGAGTTCACCTAAGTATCATTTCCCCGCAAGCATTTTTAAGAAAGAGCCAGTCATAGACTATGACGATGATGATGATCTCGAAAATAAAAGCAAATAGTAGACCTTAGCAGCCCATAAAGAACCAAAGTCTAGCTTCTAACATCTATGCGTGTTGTGCGAGATATACCTTTCTCTACGTATAGAAGAGACCTACAGTTTTACGCCATATCACAAGGGCAAAGGAGTTTTTGAAGAAAAGATCGCCTATGTCATCGATCAGAAATGTCCAATATACGACTGCGACTTCATAGAGATGACCACTCGGCACCTGCTTGGTCATTCGTCAATCTTGGAAATCATTTTTATTTAAATTTAATTTTTTCAACTCCCATGAAAATCATAGCCCTTTTACAAACATATTTTATAATAGGTATGATAAAACATC